>JARQOC010000005.1:192538448-193738448 GCA_033576535.1 Allobates femoralis
TTTCCTTTCCCGTGGCCTCTGCTGAGCCTTGCATGGCAGATGGTACAGATGACCACATTTTCTTGAGAAGGCCCATCTTTAAAAAATTTCCACACAGTGGCTGACCGACCTCTAGGCTTGACTGTACTCCCTGAGGGATTACTGAGGCCCACATTTGAGACATTTTGTCCAACAGTTGACAAATTTTGAGCCACAGTGGACACATTTTGGGCAACAGTGGTGACTCTTTGAGTTCTGGTGGGAGGAGTCGGCCTTGCTGCCTTTGTTGGTGGGATATACACACTTTCTTCCTCCGTGCTGCTCTGCTGGCTCTGCATCGCAACATTCCACGTGGGATCAGTTGTCTCATCATCAACCCCTTCCTCTTCTAAATCTTCCCGATAACAAGATAGATTTTGCTCCCCAGATGACAAGTGTGTCACTGTCTCATCATCATCATCCTCCAACTCCTGAGACGGTCTAAGACTTTGCTGAAAGACACGTTCATGTGGCCGGGGTGTCTCTAAAACTTGTCCATGAATGGACAATTCTTCAGCAAGTATCTCATCTACTACGGAGTCTGGCAAACCGGATTCATGTAAAGGATTATATGTACCAAATAAGTCATCTGAGTGACCCATGTCTGTGTCAACATTTTCATGGGGCTGCTGTTGGTCTGAGGAACTGTGAAGAGGTTGTGGATTAGATGACCCAGCATGGTATGTACCAACAGTAGATACAGTGCTCAAGGAACCTTGAGTGCTGCAAGAACCTGTTGTTGAGGTCTTGTCTGCCAGCCAAGACGTTAGATGCTGTTCGTCTTCCGGCCTCAATACTCGTTTACTTTCCTGACGGGGAAAGTTAGACAGGAGGAACGATCGATCAATCCTCGTCTGTCTGCCCGAACTGGTGGATAGTTGGCCACGACTACCAATGCCTGTACCTCGTCCCTGTCCCTTAGCAAGACTTTTTTTGGGATTTGGTTTTTTGTGTGACATTTTGTAATTTCTGGTGGCTTTCTGGGGGCTTGTAAAACAAGTAGCAGGTACTATTTCGTGAAAGGTACACACTAGAGGCTAAGATATTTTTAGAGAGATGGAAGGTACCGTGCGAGCTGCAGGCAGGACACCGTACAGCTACGCACTGGCACAGGAAAAAATTGTTTAGTACGCAGAACCAGGCACACTTAGGCTGCGGTGCTGGCTGCGTGCAAGTTTACAAGTACCGTGCGAGCTGCAGGCAGGACACCGTACAGCTACGCACTGGCACAGGAAAAAATTGTTTAGTACGCAGAACCAGGCACACTTAGGCTGCGGTGCTGGCTGCGTGCAAGTTTACAAGTACCGTGCGAGCTGCAGGCAGGACACCGTACAGCTACGCACTGGCACAGGAAAAAATTGTTTAGTACGCACAACCAGGCACACTTAGGCTGCGGTGCTGGCTGCGTGCAAGTTTACAAGTACCGTGCGAGCTGCAGGCAGGACACCGTACAGCTACGCACTGGCACAGGAAAAAATTGTTTAGTACGCACAACCAGGCACACTTAGGCTGCGGTGCTGGCTGCGTGCAAGTTTACAAGTACCGTGCGAGCTGCAGGCAGGACACCGTACAGCTACGCACTGGCACAGGAAAAAATTGTTTAGTACGCAGAACCAGGCACACTTAGGCTGCGGTGCTGGCTGCGTGCAAGTTTACAAGTACCGTGCGAGCTGCAGGCAGGACACCGTACAGCTACGCACTGGCACAGGAAAAAATTGTTTAGTACGCAGAACCAGGCACACTTAGGCTGCGGTGCTGGCTGCGTGCAAGTTTACAAGTACCGTGCGAGCTGCAGGCAGGACACCGTACAGCTACGCACTGGCACAGGAAAAAATTGTTTAGTACGCAGAACCAGGCACACTTAGGCTGCGGTGCTGGCTGCGTGCAAGTTTACAAGTACCGTGCGAGCTGCAGGCAGGACACCGTACAGCTACGCACTGGCACAGGAAAAAATTGTTTAGTACGCAGAACCAGGCACACTTAGGCTGCGGTGCTGGCTGCGTGCAAGTTTACAAGTACCGTGCGAGCTGCAGGCAGGACACCGTACAGCTACGCACTGGCACAGGAAAAAATTGTTTAGTACGCACAACCAGGCACACTTAGGCTGCGGTGCTGGCTGCGTGCAAGTTTACAAGTACCGTGCGAGCTGCAGGCAGGACACCGTACAGCTACGCACTGGCACAGGAAAAAATTGTTTAGTACGCACAACCAGGCACACTTAGGCTGCGGTGCTGGCTGCGTGCAAGTTTACAAGTACCGTGCGAGCTGCAGGCAGGACACCGTACAGCTACGCACTGGCACAGGAAAAAATTGTTTAGTACGCAGAACCAGGCACACTTAGGCTGCGGTGCTGGCTGCGTGCAAGTTTACAAGTACCGTGCGAGCTGCAGGCAGGACACCGTACAGCTACGCACTGGCACAGGAAAAAATTGTTTAGTACGCAGAACCAGGCACACTTAGGCTGCGGTGCTGGCTGCGTGCAAGTTTACAAGTACCGTGCGAGCTGCAGGCAGGACACCGTACAGCTACGCACTGGCACAGGAAAAAATTGTTTAGTACGCACAACCAGGCACACTTAGGCTGCGGTGCTGGCTGCGTGCAAGTTTACAAGTACCGTGCGAGCTGCAGGCAGGACACCGTACAGCTACGCACTGGCACAGGAAAAAATTGTTTAGTACGCACAACCAGGCACACTTAGGCTGCGGTGCTGGCTGCGTGCAAGTTTACAAGTACCGTGCGAGCTGCAGGCAGGACACCGTACAGCTACGCACTGGCACAGGAAAAAATTGTTTAGTACGCACAACCAGGCACACTTAGGCTGCGGTGCTGGCTGCGTGCAAGTTTACAAGTACCGTGTGAGCTGCAGGCAGGACACCGTACAGCTACGCACTGGCACAGGAAAAAATTGTTTAGTACGCAGAACCAGGCACACTTAGGCTGCGGTGCTGGCTGCGTGCAAGTTTACAAGTACCGTGCGAGCTGCAGGCAGGACACCGTACAGCTACGCACTGGCACAGGAAAAAATTGTTTAGTACGCACAACCAGGCACACTTAGGCTGCGGTGCTGGCTGCGTGCAAGTTTACAAGTACCGTGCGAGCTGCAGGCAGGACACCGTACAGCTACGCACTGGCACAGGAAAAAATTGTTTAGTACGCAGAACCAGGCACACTTAGGCTGCGGTGCTGGCTGCGTGCAAGTTTACAAGTACCGTGCGAGCTGCAGGCAGGACACCGTACAGCAACGCACTGGCACAGGAAATTTTTTGTGGAAAAATGGCACCAAAATTATTTGGTAGACTAGTGCCAAAAATAAGAAAAAGCTTAGGATTACAGCTCTGCGGAAAGCTGGGTGAACTAAGCTCTGAGGATGGTGCTGGATTCACTGTAAGGCTGCTCCTATCTCCCTTCCTTACAGTCCTGTACAGCAATCCTCCGTCCTGGTAGTTCTGAAAAGAACTTTTGGGTTATGTGTGAGGAATCTTGACTCCTACACTGCGTCCTGTTAGTTCTGAAAAGAACTTTTGGGTTATATGTGACTCCTACACTGCCTAACTGTCCCTAGATCTGCTCCAAGTCTCCCTGCACTAGGTCAGCTCTTCTCAGCAATGTGCCCAAAATGGCGGGGGCAAGCCTTATATACTGCCTTGCCTGTCATAGATGACATAGGCATCACGATGGACAGCAGCCAATCATAGTCCTGACACAACCAAAGCTGCTATGCCATTACTGACTATGATTGGCTATCTTCACAAGTTTTCTGACCTAACACGCAATGCTGACTAGTAACATAAAAGATTCTGGATTCGCGAGTCCCGAATAGAGAATACAGGACTCGGAATCGCAGACTCGCTAGGATTCGGACTCGTAGACTCGCTCAGACTCGCTGCTGTTTGGGGAGATTCAAGCTATATAGCGATGTGATAGAGCGAGTCTAGCGAGTCTAGCGAGTGAGAGAAAGTAAACTATGACAAAACTAAGATTGCCATTCACTTGCATTGGACTCGTTACTGAGCGAGTATTCGCTAAAAGACTCGCCGATTCCCGAGTCCAGCGAGTCCCTTAAGAATCGCCGAGTAACGAGTCCTAGCGAGTAGACTCGCTCATCCCTACCGGCCTATGCAGAAGGTGAGATGGAATAGGAACCCTCCGCATATCATGAGCATGTCCTGGCACATACATAGGTGGCCTTCAAGGCTGGGAGGGTGTTTGATGGTCCAAAACAGTATGCAAAGTAGTTGATGCATTCACTCTCCCAGACAGGCTCTCGTCCAGGGCTAGGTGGATGACCCTCTCCACATGGATACAGTGTTCACCGTCCAGCTGGGGCAGCCTCTCACTGACCAGGCGGCCGATCGCACAGTCTTTTTTGTTTTGTTCGGCCTCCAGCACCCTCTTTGCCAGACCTTCCAGCTCGGTGGTCTGATCCGTGGGTACACTCCTCCTCCGAGCCAGGAGGCTTTGCGGAGGGCGCTGGTCGACGCAACCGGGCGCACCTGGCTCCTCCCCCTGGGATGGTGTTGGGGGAGCCTCAGCGAGAGCTGCAGATGGTTGGCTGGAGGGCCCTACTTCTGGGTCCTGCAAAAGAACCAAAAATAAAAATTTGGAACAGTTGCCATGGATATTTATCATTTCCGTACAAAATTGCACAGATAGTGTGTAGCATCTCCTAAGTTCAGTAACGGTCATGACTATTGGGGTTCACATGGGCACATATCTGTGGTGTGTCACTCATTGCTAAATTTGAGTAATCCATTATGGTGATAACATTATAGACTGCTGGGGCCTTTGAAACCAAACCAAGTACTACAGTAGGTGAGGCCACATACACCAAAATGTAGATTCCCGGTTTGGGTCTACAGGTTGTAATGTAACAACTATAATACATAAGCCAAATGACAAACCCTACATCGGTGAGGGCAGCTACATTACTACGGAACTTACATCCACCGGTGAAGCAGTCGGTCCTGGAGTGGCTGGAGACCTTTGTCAGAAGTCCCTGCCGGACAACCCAGGACAAGGGCTCTCCTGGTCCAAGGTGAAGAGGGGGAGATCATAGTACCAGAGTCTGGGGTGTTGGACCTCCTCCGCCCCAGCGCCTGAGCGCAGGGACTTGTGCACCTTGCCCACCTCTTTCCTGAAGACCGTCCGGAGGGACTGGATCTTACATTTCACAAAGGCCTCGTCGCATCTGTCAGCTGAATGGTGTTCTTGATAAACTGTGACAAGTTCTTGGTTGGCCACTCTCCTGACTTCCTTATTGCTATAGTTAGGCGACTTGCTTCACCACAGACATTCGTTAGCCCTGAACGTCTCAATGAAGGCCTGGACAAACTCATGGGATGAGGCCATCTGAAAGGAAAAATAAAACACAGTGAGTTACACACCAAAATCTATGTCTGAGTTCCTTCATGCATAGCATTATGGTTCATGTAGTGGCCTTGCCCACACACCATTGACTTGGACACATACATGTGATGGTGGTAGTTATACTAGATTATTGCTATCACAATATGGAGCCGCTGCACAGAATACTTAACATATGGTTTAAGGGATCAATATGTTATGTACTAAGGCATTGCTAATTTGTGTTTGCCTCACATGCAATGGACAATGCATCATCACGACAAATTACATTTTACATGGTATGGCGACGCATTATGTGGCCTCACAATAATCCATAGGGTCATTTACAGTAAATTAACACAATACGACTGTTGGCATAATACCATACAGTCATATGAAAAAGTTTGGGTACCCCTCCTAATCTTACAAATTTTTTTTTGTTTAAAATTGGGTTTTTGCAACAGCTATTTCAGTGTGATATATGTAATAACTGATGGACACAGTAATATTTCAGGATTGAAATGAGGTTTATTGTACAAACCAAAAATGTGAAATATGCATTATTTCAAAATTTGACAGGTGCAAAAGTATGGGCACCTCAACAGAAAAGTGACATTAATATTTAGTAGATCCACCTTTTGCAAAAATAACAGCCTCTAGTCGCTTCCTGTAGCTGTTAATGAGTTCCTGGATCCTGGATAAAGGTATTTTTGACCATTCCTCTTTACAAAACAATTCCAGTTCAGTTAAGTTTGATGGTCGCCGAGCATGGACACCCCGCTTCAAAACATCCCACAGATTTTCAATGATATTCAGGTCTTGGGACTGGGATGGCCATTCCAGAATATTGTAATTTTTCCTCTGCATGAATGCCTAAGTAGATTTGGAGCGGTGTTTTGGATCATTGTCTTGCTGAAAGATCCATCCCCGGCATAACTTCAACTTTGACACTGATTCTTGAACATTATTCTCAAGAATCTGCTGATACTGAGTGGAATCCATGCGACCCTCAACTTTAACAAGATTCCCGCTGCCGTCATTGGCCACACAGCCCCAAAGCATGATGGACCCTCCCCCAAATTTGACACTGGGTAGCAAGTGTTTTTCTTGGAATGCTGTGTTTTTGTGGTGCCATGCATAACGCCTTGTTGTATGACCAAACAACTCAATCTTTGTTTCATCAGTCCACAGGACCTTCTTCCAAAATGAAACTGTCTTGTCCAAATGTGCTTTTGCATACCTCAGGCGACTCTGTTTGTGGCGTGCATGCAGAAACGGCTTCTTTCACATCATTCTACCATACAGCTTCTCCGCGTGCAGTGTGCGCTGTATTGTTGACTGATGCACAGTGACACCATCTGCAGCAAGATGCTGCTGCAGGTCTTTGGAGGTGGTCTGCGGATTGTTCTTGACTGTTCTCACCATTCTTCTTCTCTGCCTTTCTGATATTTTTGTTGGCCTGCCACCTCTGGCCTTTACAAGAACTGTCCCTGTGGTCTTCCAATTCCTTACTATGTTCCTCACAGTGGAAACTGACAGGTTAAATCTCTGAGCTAACTTTTTGTATCATTCTCATGAACAACTATGTTGAACAATCTTTTTTTTAAGATAATTTGAGAGCTGTTTTGAGGAGCCCATGATGCCGCTCCTCAGAGAAGATGCAACTAGGAGAACAACTTGCAAGTGGACACCTGAAATAGCTTTTCTCATGATTGGATACACTGGGCTAGGAAGTACAAAGCTCAATGACGTTACCAAACCAATTTAGTGTTTCAGTAAGTCAGTAAAAAGTAGTTAGGAGTATTCAAATCATGAAAATCAGAAGGGTGCCCATACCTAGGTACCTGTCAAATTTTGAAATAATGCATATTTCACATTTTTCGTTAGTGCTATAAACCTCAGTTCAAACCTGATATATTACTGTGTCCATCAGTTATTACATATATCACATTGAAATAGCTGTTGCAAAAACCCAATTTAAAAAAAAAAAATGAGTAAGATTAAGTGGAATGCCCAAACTTTTTCATATGACTGTATGTAATGTTTGCGGCACAAGGGCAGACTAGGGGACACACAGGTATAGTGGGTGAAGAAAATGATTTAAAAATACACACATATTCTGTACATCAAGTTAGCTAACACTGGCCAACCCACTGCAGCATATGGTATTGTGCTATGCAAAAAGTACAAGACTACAGTACAGGACACATGAAGATGTTGAAGCAGAGTACTGAACAGCTACTATCAATCCAATGTCGCCTGGTTTCGATTTTACAGCACTGCTCTAAAATCGTAACCAGGCGATATTGGTTTTATCGCCACCAAATTCCCAAAATACACGCCGCAATAAGGAGACAATTTGGCGGCAATAATTCCAGCGAGAAATATCGCCGCCAAAAAAGTCTCCGTTGTGGCGTGTAAAGGTACCCTTAGCCATACCTCATTTTTTATAATCATACTGTGTAGTACACTTTTTGGTTTTATAGCTTTTGCAGCCAGCTTTGACATCATGAATTCTGCACAGCGTGCAGTTGTGACTGCGGCATTGTGGGAGGAGGCTGCTAGGCTGGAGGAGAGAGAACGAGAGGCTGCGGAGGCGCAGACCACGGCGCATGTGGTCTCGGGAAAGGCTCCTGCAAAGGTCAAGGCTTACTCACATGCGGCTTCTCCGTCAGCTTGAGAACACAAATTCATATGACTTCAGGAACTATTTACGGATGTCTGAAGACTCATTCAACTTCCTTTTGGATGCCATTAGGCCATTTATTGCATGCCAGGACAAAGTGATTTGTGTAGCTATGCCACCAGAGGAGTGTTTGGCTGGGACTCTGCGTTTTCTGGCAACAGGCCACTCAATGACTGACCTGCAGTATTCAGCTGCTGTCTCGTGCGCACTGCTGAGCCTCCTCATACCCGAGACCTGTGAGGCCATTGTGAGGTGTTTGGTGTCAACCTATATGGTGTTTCCCACAACACCTGCAGAATGGTTGGAGGTTGCCAGGGACTTTGACCAGAAGTGGCTGGTTGTGTGAGGATCACACAACCAGCCAACTGCGGCTCCTTTTTTTTCAACTACAAAGGGTATTTCAGAGTGGTCCTCATGGCACTGGTCCATGCAAACTATGAGCTCCTAAATGTTGATGTGGGGATGAACGGGCTTGTCTCAGATGGGGCGGTGTTTGACCACACCAGGTTTGGTCAGGAACTAAAGCATTGTGGGCTCCACCTGCCCACTAATTCCGAGACTACTCAACACCTTAACTTTGTGTTTGTGGGGGATGAGGCTTTTCCACTTCACAAAAACCTACTGAAGCCATATCCATAGAGGAATCTTTCCCCTGAAAATCGCATTTTCAATTACCGGCTATACCGGGCACGTCGTGTGGTTGAAAATGCGTTTGGGATCATGGCCAGTAGATTCCACTTGTTTCATACTCCTTTAAATATGAAACTCGAATCTATTGATATAGTGGAATTGACGTGTTGTGTAATACATAATTATATGCATCGTAGGGATCAAGCATCATACACGCCAGCAAGTTATGTGGACTCTGTAGACCCCACAAATGGGGAAATTATTCCGGGTGAGTGGCGTGCAAACGACCCTGGCATGGCACCACTCCAGCCATTGATCCAGGGCTGTAGCAAGCAGAATGCCAGATCAAGCAGAGAAAGCTACTGCTCCTACTTCAATGGCCCTGGTGCTGTACCATGGCAGCATGAAATAGTGTAGTTTTTTTAAGGTGTAAATTGGGTTGATTACAAATAATAATCACTTTTTAGTTGTGCATTCTGATTTGTGTGATGTCAACACTTGTTTGCAATCGTGTATTTTCAACTTTAAATTGCATTGTCTCCTTAAAAATTTAATTTTGGAAACAAACAAAGCTGTGTGACTAATTAGTTCCAAGATCATGTCAACACAACATGGCAGACTGTTGGCCAGAGAGGTATCACACACAAATTCTATTAAAGGGTCCCTGCACCATTCACTGCACATGGCCAGGATACAGGTTAAGGCATTTGGGCACCAGTGTATGCTGTGTGTGTGGCTCACTGTCCATATACATATATTGAGACATGGGTATCTGTACACATACATATACTCTTCAATTGATGTAGGTGAATACATATGAATACATATGTACACATCCGTATACACATACATACATCTATGCACAGATGCAGAGTTAGTACATGCATCCTCATATGCATTCACATATGTGCATCCTGATGTGTGTAGCTTACCAACTTCAATTGCCCAGCCACACATACCCATATATTCTTTTGGCAAAAGGCACACATGAGCGTTCATGTGTGACACTTTGGGAACGCATCAATGGCTTGCACAGGTGTCATGAAATACCAAAAAATGAGAATGACAAAATAGTTGAGAGGGCAACAGCGCACATGAAGTTACCATCTTGCCAGACAAGGCTGACCAATGGTAACGCAGTTGTGGTCACCAATCAGAGATGTTGGGGCATGGTAAAACACAATCTGGCACGCCTAGCTCCTAGCCTATGTCTCAGACTATGCCCACATTGCAGTAGGATTTGTTCATGTAGTTGCTGTGTGACAACATGATCACGATCACCAACATCGCTCGCTGGGTCTTTCATGCGATGTCTGTATTGCTGGATCCTTGGTGCATCGTTCACGACATCTCGCTGTGTGACATCTCACCAGCGATGTCTAATGGTGGGTTTACACGTCCCGATATCGGCGTCCAACTCCGACCCAACTCCGACAAAAAGTCACGTGGGTCGCGAGTTGGAGCCGATATCGGGTGCGCGTTGTACTGTTTGTACCTTCTGATGAGTTTGGCAGTATAAGGCCAAACAAAACGCGTCAAGACTGGAGAAGCGCCATATCAATTGAATCCATAAAGAAAAACAAGGGTGATCTTGCCCTACAAAACCACAATCGACATCATCGAGTTAAGTGGAAGCTGTCCCTTTTTCCCCTTTAGAAGCTTGAAGGGAGAATAGGGTAAGACGAGGGTAAGCCGACGAGGTATGGAGGCACCGAGATAATTTAGGGTGAAAATCCCCATTGGTAGGTAGGGATTAAAAATAAAGGGAAATTTAGATTCCCCCCCCCCGACTCATCTATCACGTTTCTTTGGATTCAAAACCGTCCTGTTTGTAATGTCTTTCTATGTAGGTCTTTGACCTTTTTAAAGGATTGTTAATAAAATATTTTTAACAAAATCTAAAAGT
Organism: Allobates femoralis; assembly: GCA_033576535.1. Taxonomy (NCBI): domain Eukaryota; kingdom Metazoa; phylum Chordata; class Amphibia; order Anura; family Aromobatidae; genus Allobates; species Allobates femoralis. The sequence goes on from JARQOC010000005.1 coordinate 192,549,032, forward strand.
TGGTAATCCATAATTACTTTAGAACCCAAAGACATATTACCTCCTAAAAAATTGATAACTTTAAGTAACACGTCGCAACATTGCATGCAATTTCACTTGCAACTTACTGGTTGCAGTGAAATCATGAACAAGTTGTTACATTTGTACATGGCAACAAAATAGAACAATGTGTCCATGATTTCACTGCAACCAGTAAGTTGCAAGTGAAATTGCATGCAATGTTGCGATGTGTAAAGGTACCCTGACAGATGTTCTTCGCGAGCGCTCCCTCTCGAGATCTTTAGAGATCTCCCAGCGATATCTTTGCGTGTAACAGTACCCTTAGCCATAATTAGGATTGGATGCAAAATTTAGAAGTTTAAGGCCGCTTCACATGCTAGGATATAGGTGAACGAGATCATTAGCTATGTCACGTGACTGCGATCCTTCCGACATCGTTGGCGCGTTGCCACACACAAGGATATCGGTAACGATCCTAAATTTGGCAATGTGCCAGCGATGCAGAGAAGAATGTATGAACGATGTTAAATAGCGGCAGGAATAGGAGAATTGTGAACGACATCGGTCAAAAAGGTGTCACAGTGAACGATGTTGCTGCTTCCCAGAACGTTACTTGGACAACGAACGATAGATTTGAGGTCATGATCTCAAATTTTTGCTGAACGTTCCAACGATTTATCCTTCCAAGATCGTTCGTTTACATGCAACAACGCACTAACGATATCGTTTGAACAATCACAAATCCGTGACGTTTCAACTAGATCCTAGCAAGTGAAGTGGTCTTTAGAGCTTTTTTTTTTTCAAGGCTTCAGGTATTCAGATAATATGGTATGGCTCCAATTAGCATGAATGTTAAGGCACTTAAAAGTTTTGTAGGATCTTATTGAACCTCTAGTTGGTGAATTCATACAGAGACATACTGTAGAGAGGTTTCTATTTTCTGAGATTCTGTAGGAATTGGAAAAAAAACTAATTCTGTCACATTCTTTCGGGAACCATATTGTGAATATGTTATCTGCAACACTTGGTGTTACATAGAGCACCATACTACACTTAAAGAATCTTCATGTGTCACTAGGTTTTTGCTACACCTACCCATCTGGAAGCAGCACAATGTAGGGGCAGTGACCCTAATTCCAGCAAGATATCATTTATTCTTTTGGTTATTGCAGATTTTTATTAAAAACTGTTTTATCATTTGCTTACATGCCAGTTCTGTGAATGCTAAGCTCTGTATAACCCCACCTACTCCCCTATCTGACAGCTTTCTGTGTACATTGTTCATAGAGAGAAAGCTGCCAATCAGCGGTGGAGGTTGGGCTATGTGGAGCTCAAGAAGGCCAGCATGGCAGGTTTTCTAGTCTTCTAGTGATAATCTCCTGCTGAAAAACAGTGACTTTTATAAAAGATGCCGCAAGTTTCCCAGTAAGTGGCAAGTCATTTTAACCAGGGTATTTGTTATTACATTATGCTATTGCCAGATTAAGTGGCAAAAACCTGGTCTCAAATTCACATTAAAGGGGTTGTCCACTACTAGGAAAACAGCTTCTGATTCCACATGAGTTCTAAACCCTGGGAATGTGATTACCGATATGGCTGGAACAGCACCAGCTCAGGAAATGAGTACAAGCTTTTTTTAATTTTACCTAGGGAAGACATGTGGAATCAAAAGGGGTTGTCCTAGTAATCCCCCGCCCACTGTATCCCCACCGCCCCTCGTAGACTATGAGCCCTCGCGGACAGGATTTCTCCTCTCTTGTATCTGTACAACCGAATTGTCCACATTTATTGTTACTTGTATTGTTACTATGTTACTTGTCCTAGTCTGCCCTTTTAGCATGTAAAGCGCCATGGAATATAATGGCGCTATATAAATAAATAATAATAATAGTTGATAACGTCTATAAGGCTTTCAAATCAAAGGTTGCTCCAGTGCAGCTTTTCTGCGTGCATGAGACCCTTAGGTTTAAACTCTGGTTTTGGATTAATAAAACAGACACAAACGCACTCTGAATGCATCCTCCTAATGCCTTTATAGTTGATATTTCCTTCAATCTTTTTAATTGCTTTTACTTTATTGACAAAGCTGACTGACAACTGACCTTGACACTGCAGATCCAAATATACCTTTGGCTACATTTGTGAAACTGATTATTGTACTTTGTGGATCTGAAAATCTTCATTTACTTTATGATGACCCCATTGCCTTCTATTTCTCTATTCTACTGAATTAAACGTTGCTGACATACTATTCAGGACCATTATTTGCTGCACACTATTGTCCTTCTGACTGCAACCATTTATTGGAGCACTACTTGTCTTGACAGGACTTGTCCTCCAAATTCCAGTTTGTTCAGAAGGAATAGTTAGCATTGAGTGTAATGCTCACAGGGATGTGGAAGAGGGAGTGGACCCACTGCACCACAAATTGAACTGTGGCAGCTATCCCCCAGGGTACAGACACTGGTGTAGGCAGGTGTGGCTTGGGATGCAGTGGCAGACAGGAAATCAGGAGCAGGTAGACAGAGCATGACAGGAGCAGACATATATGGGAAGGGAGGACACAGGGATAGGACCTGACAACGAGCTAGCAAGATAGGCTAAACTAACTACTTGCATTGATTCTGCACCTCCCATAATGGGAGGCTATGTTATAAACCCAGTGCATCTCAGCCACAGGCTGAGGAGCAGTTCCTGTAAATAGCACGCTGGCACTTTAAATGCAGGTCAAGAGCAAGGTCGCACAACTTTAAATGCACTACTGGGATTCTGGAAGACCTGTGATGCATGCACATGCCCCTGGAGAGAGAGACCATAGAGGACCTCATGAGTGACTGAGAAGGGGAGAGGAGGATTGCACCAGGGCTAAGGCGGTGAGTAAGCCAGTGCCCCTGCTTCAGGGAGGAAGAATAGCTCCAGTACATCAGCGTTACAGTATCCCCCCTTTATGCTCCTTTTTCATTAGACTAGAAGGAAACTTTTTCTTCAGCATGACGTCTTCCCAGTTGGTAACAGGAGGACTGGCCGGTGGTAGGTGTAGACTGGAATGCTGTTCCATAGGAGACTTCTTCTTAGTCCCAGAATGGCAGATGGAATCTGCTTGCAAAGTACACATCTTCAGCAGTTCAGGGACCAGACATTTCCCATGGCAACTCTGTTCCCAATGGAGCACCTCTCCAGAGATCCAGTGCAGGCAGGTTCGTAGGTGCAGAACCAAGGCAGATCCAGGAGAAGCGGACTGGACAAATTCGGAAGCACCAGGAAGGAGATCTTCTCTGAATGATCAGCTCCAACATGTATTTTGACTGGTTCAGACACAAAGCATATAGGCTTATAGACCAGAGTGCTATACAAATGGATGACACAGTCCAGGGCTTTTGGAGACGTCGGTAGGAAATCTGATATCTGTCCACCACAGGTTGCTGAATGAAGTTGCCAGCAGATCCCTAATTTAGGTGGGCTATCTCAGAGAACTGGGTACCTGTAAATGATACAAAAGTGGGCAGAGTCAAAAAGGAAGAGGATTTGTTCTTGCCTAGGTTAGTGCTTCCTACAGGCCCCAGGCAACAAAGTCCCAATCTCACTGGACAGGCATGGATGAAGTGTTCCGCAGCACTGCACCACCTTTGGCACGGAGGTGTTCTTGGCGTTTCTCAGACACGTTAACATGTTCCACCTGCATAGGTCCAGGAACAGGAATGATAGCTGGAAACTGAGACACCAGCTGTTTCTGGATAGGTGGAGGCAGATATATAAATTCCTTATCATGAGACACTTCAACGGATCTCTCCTAGAACCCCAAGTCAACTGGTATACAAAGAAATTAGATCCTCCAGAGTAATGGGAATGTCTCGGTCTGTTAGTTCTTCCTTAATTTTTCCTGATAAGGCTTCCCAATAAACATCAGCACCTGATTATTCCAGTCAAGTTCAGAGAATAGGGTGCAGAACTGCACCTTATACTGTCTGACAGTCTAATCACCCTGGGGTAGCTGAAGAAGAGAGGATGTCACAGAGGCAACATGGCCTGGCTCATTGAAGACTTTTCTGACAGCCTCCAGGACGTCCAGAACATCAGAGGTAACCGGCTCACTTCTCTATCACAGGGGATTGACTCCAGCGTGGGCCTTCCCAATGAGGTGTGACATCAGGAATGCCACTTTGGCCTGGTCCAAAGAAAACTGATAAAGAAAAAGTGGAAAGTGCAGAATGCACTGTTTGATGAAGCAATGGCACAGCTTGTGGTCGCTGTCAAAATATGAGGGAGCAAACAAGTGAGGAGAGACACCAGAAGATGGATTATTCGCTGGAGTAGACCACATGTGGGCCAGGATATGGTCCTGTTGATCCCGTATATGGGTCATCTTCAGTTGCAGACTGGTGAGCTGGTTGGCAAGAGAGTCCACAGAGTCCAAGGCTAGGCCGACAAGCTGGGTAAAAAGGGAGCCAGCAGAGTCCATGACCTGATCAAACGTTAAGGTTCACAGGGATGAGCAAGGGGGCGTAGACCCACTGGACCACAGTAAGCTGTGGCTGCTGACCCCCAGAGCACAGATAGACTCAGGTACAGTCTCTGGTGTAGCAGGTACAGTCACTGACATGGGCAAACAGAGTGTCTGGTATGGCAGACTGATAGCACAGAGACGGACACAGGTACAGACACTAGTGTAGGCAGGTGCAGGCTAGGACAGCAATGGCTGACAGAGAAACAGAAGCAGGCAAGTACAGAGGGCACGGCAGAAACAGACAGGTTCAGTCCCTGTATCTAGTACCTGTACCTATGTTGCACACTAGGGACCGGGGTACTCAAGACCAGGTTGTACTGTCTCTGGGGTGTCAAGGTGCAGGGCCCTATCCCATTGTCCCAGATGCGGCAAGTAAAGGGATTAGTTACAGGGGATTTGTTGTGACGCCACCCGGGGTATGTGGTCAGTGGGGCCACTGCTTTCGTATTCCTGCTGGGGACGGTGACTTAGGGCAGCATGGATGGTAATCCCTCCTCGGGTAGGGCTGAGGGTCTCCAGGGCTGGTGTAGTGTAAGGGGCTGCATACTCTGGATGCTTCACTTACTTCTGTGCTGCAGCTTCTCCAGTCAGCTTGCACGGACAGCAGGGATGTGGCTCCGCAGGTATAGATCTCTGCAGCGGTATTGGAAAGAACAGTCTCCGGCAATGGTGAGCTTACCGGGTACTTTACTGAAGTACTTTTAGCAGCACATTACAAGTCACAGTTCTCACAGTCACAGTTCTTACAAGTTAGCACTGCTCCGGGCACTCGGGTTCTACTGCAACTCAGACTGTTCCTCTGCGTTGCCTCCCTCAAGTTCCTTTCAGGCCTTGCTTGTCTCTCTTTCTGTTCTCACTCACGGGTTTGGTCTGGCCTTCACTGGATTTTGTGTGATGATTCCCTCTGTCTCAGGGTCACTAGCCCTAGTTTGATGACTGTGTTCCTAGACCGTGGTGGTAGGAAGGCTGCAGTTCATAGAGTACCTGCCCCACACCGGTGTGTCTTGTGACTGGGGTCTTTGAGTCTCCCCGTCACCTCTACAGAGTCGGCACTCTGGCTGTCCTTGGCATAGCCCTCCAGTGACCCAGGTATAATGTGATAATGTGGGCTCACCAGGCTCCTTCGGTCTCACTGTGGGGTGTCACTGCTTGTGGGTTCCTTCCCCTCGCCTCTGGCTATGGAGCAAGCTTTCTCCCCTAGGAAATCTGCCTCTAGGGTTCTGCGTCCTCCAGGGAATCTCTCCTCCTGGGAATGTCTGCCACTCTTTCTTAACCGTTCACTCTCTTGGTGTTCTACTTCTCGCTCCTCTTCTTCTCCTCTAACTGAGTGTTCCTGTGTTTTATCTGCGGTCTCTCAACCCACTTGTTCAGCTACTCTTTCTCTCCTCCCACACTGCTCTTAACCCTGTTAACCCTTGCCTAACCTAGAGTCCTAAGCGTAGGGTCAATGTGTGCTTCCGGGGTAAGTGGGTTGTGCAGGGGTGAGAGGAGAGCATGTGGGCTCTGAACGAGGTACATGCTGCAGGGGTGAGCTTTGAGGGGGTGAGCGGGTAGCATTCTGCAGGGGTGAGTGGGATGTGTGGGGTGAGCAGGGATTATCTTGCAATGGTGAGTGAGCTGTGAGGGGGTGAGCGGGGAGCGTTCTGCAGGGTTGAATGGGCTGTGAGGAGGTGATCATGGAGCATGCTGCAGGGGTGAGAGGGCTATGCCAAGGTGAGCGGTAAGAGTGCTGCAGGGATGTGTGGACTGTGCAAGGATGAGCCTGCTGCATGGGTAAGTGGGCTGTGCGAGGGTGAGTGGAGAGAGTGTGGGCTGTGAGCAGGGAATGTGCTGCAGGGGTGAGTGGGCTGTGTGGGGGTGAGTGGGGAGCATGTGAGCTGTGCAGGGGTGAGTGGGGGCTGTGCAGGGTGATCAGGGGATATGCAGGAAGAGCAGCCACTGAGTGGGGGCTGTGCGGGGTGAGTGGGGGGCTGTGCAGGGTCAGCGGGGGGGGGGTGCAGGATGAAAGGGATGAGCAAGGGCTATGTGGGGTGAGCCAGGGCTGTGCAAGGAGAGTGGGGTGAACCAGGGGGCTGTGCACAGTGAGCAGGGGATGTGCAGGGTGAGCAAGGTGAGTGAGGCTGTGTAGGGTGAGCTGGAGAGCTGTGCGGGGAGAGTGGGAGCTGTGTGGGGAATTCATTGGCTTTGTGGGGAGAGCGGGGGCTGTGTAGGGAGAGCAGGAGCTCAGTGGGGAGAGCAGGGGCTGTGTGGGGAGAGCAGGGTGGGGGCCATGCAGGGTGAGCAGGGGCCGAGTGGGGGCTGTGTGGAGAGAGTGGGGGCTGAGCAGGGTCAGGGGGCTGTGTGGGGAGAGCTAGGGCTGTGAGGGACGAGCAGAGGCTGTGCAGGAAGAGCAGGGCGGGGGCCATGCAGGGTGAGTGGAGGCCATGCAGGGTGGGTGGGGCTTTGTGGGGAGAGCAAAGTCTTTCACTGAGAGCGGGGGCTGTGTGGGGAGAGCGTGGGCTGTGTTGAGAGAGCAGGGGCTGAGCGGGATGAGTGGGGGCTGTGCAGGGTGAGGGGGTTTGTGCGGTGAGAGCATAGAGCCCTGCAGGGTGGGCAGCGGCTATGCGGGAATCTGGGGTTGTGCGGGTAGTTCGGGGACTGTGTGAGGAGAGATTGGAGTTGAGTGGGGAGAGCAAGGGCTGTGCAGGGAGAGCAGGGTGGGGGCCATGCAGGCTTAGCAGGGGCCATGCAGGTAGAGTAGGGCCAAATGGGGGTTGAGTGAGGAAAGCAGGGGCTGAGCAGGGTGAGAGGGGGCTGTGTGGGGAGAGCTGGGGCTGTGAGGTAAGAGCAGGGGCTGTGCGGGGAGAGCAGGGCGGGTACTGTTATAAACCGATGACTCAGGAGTAACATTCAGATGCAATAGAAGTCATTGGTAACTGTACTGACCGCAATCCCTGACTACACACCGCAACTAGAAGTAGCCGTGGGATGTAACTATCCAGACCTAGACACCTCTGCACAGCCGGAGAACACCAAAAGAATAGCAAGCCCCCACAGATATTAACTGGGAAACCAGAGAAAGAAAAACAAACACAGGCAGAGTAAAAGGTTTAGCAAAAGAGGCCAAACTAGCTATATAGGAAAGACAGGATAGAATACTATTGTAGTCAGTATAAAACACTATAAAAAAAAACACCAACAGCAGATAGAACAAAAATTACCCTGAGTCACTAAGACTCTGCACTCTCTATATCTGCAGACTTCTATAAATCAAATGCCAGCAGAACTGGAAATAACAGATAATAGTGAATGGTAAAATTCCTAGGAAGAAAATTCCTATCTGAGTGCAGATAAACAAATATACAGACTAAATTGCAAACCGACAGCTCAGAATAAGACAAAACATAAGCAGAACCTTAAGCACACAAAAGTGTGCCACAAAATATCAAAAAACCATCCACTTAGCTTGCAAAGAATTCCACAGAGCAGAAGAAACCAGAGATATGTGAACTCCTCCAGGAACCAAAGACAACTGGCAAGGATTGATCCACTTCAAACCATTATATGCTCCAAGAACCAGATTGCCAATCATCACCATCACCTGTGAAGCCCACACAGTCAGCTGCATCACCAGCAACAACCACCGGTGGGAGCTCCAATGAATTCACCACATTACCCCCTCCTTGAGGAGGGGTCACCGAACCCTCAACAGAGGCCCAAGGGCTATCAGGTTGAGTCAGATGACAAGCAAGAACCAAGTCAGGGGCATGAACATCCGAGGCCGAAATCCAAGAATTATCCTCCTGCTATAACCCCGCCACTTAACAAGGTACTGGAGCCGCTGTTTCGATAGACAAGAATCCAAAATCTTCTCAACCTCATACCCCAACTCACCATCAATCAGGACCGGGGCCGGAGGGGCCACAGCAGGAACCATGGTCTCGACAAAGTTCCTCAACAAGGAGTTATGAAAACAATCATGAATCGCAAAAGAGCTCGGAAGCGCCAACCGGAAGGAGACAGGATTAATAACTTCAGAAATCCTGTACAGACCAATGAACTGAGGCTTAAATTTAGGAGAAGAAACCCTCAAAGGAACATGGCGGGAGGACAACCAAACCAAATTACCAACACGAAGCCGAGAACCAACATACCGATGACGGTTAGCAAAACGCTGAGCAGCTTCCTGAGAAAGTTGTCAGTTGGCAACTGCACAATCCCAAATCTGCTGCAACTGCTCAACCACAGAATCCACATCCGGACAGGCAGAAGGCGCACTCTGCCCCGAAGAAAAATGAGGATGAAAACCAAAATTACAAAAGAAGGGCGAAAGCAACGTAGCTGAACTTGCCCGATTATTAAAGGGATCCTGTCACCTCTAGAACACCTCCTAAGCTACCAAAACATGTCCCTGCAGCATATTATCACTAATTTCACACTCCTTTTGTCTCCTAAAAGCATCCTGTGAAAGTGCATAAAAACGTTTTAATACTTACTCATTAGTGATTATAATTAGCAGGGGATATATTCTTTATCTCTTAGGGCATGTTGTTTTGCAGCCTCGAGGATCCAGCCCTCTCTGTTTGTGTTGCTCTGCTTGTGCAGGCTTTGCCCTCCCCCCTCTCTGTCACTCACAGAATGAAATGGTGCCATTACAATTTAATGGGAGATATCTTGAGGGAATATGCCCTTATTCAATATAGAAGTTAACCAGTCAGGAAAGGGTTAATAGGTTTTGTTGAACTGTCAAAAGTGGTAAAAACTGGATTAAACTGGTTTTTGCGCGCCCAAAATGTCAAACAGCTGATTGGTGGGAGAGGGGGGAGAGTGGGGGCCATATGGGTATAAGGTGACAGCTCCTGTCAGTTTACCTCAAGATCTGAAGAAGCCTGGAGGAAGCCTGGAAGACCTCCTGAGCCGGCTGATGGAGAGGGCAGGAGCTGAAGGATGTCGGGAGTGGCTCCTGCGGTGCCTGGGAGAAGAAGCTCCAGTCCAAGAGGCGACGATGGAGGCGGTTCCAGATGAGTGTGAAGACGGCGAGCTCCATGAGGAAGTGGGGTGTCTCCGGCACAGCGCCTGATCGAGGAGGCTTCGGCGTCTGTCCCTGTCGCCGCCTGGACGTCAGAGGAGCCATGGCAGGAATCGGCTGGCAGCGTCACAGCGCGGGGAGCCTATCAGCAGGCTCTCGCGTAGCCCCGCAAGATCTCGCGGTCACATGATGCCGGGGTTTCCGGGTCCGCAGAGTGCGGGCCGGAAGAACGGGGAACAGCAGCGGTGGCTGAAGGGAACGGTGACAGGGGCCGGGGCGCACGCTTGCAGCCGCAGCAAAAGAGCTATCAGGCGGCTGCAGCGGTGTCCCAAGCCTGGTGTCCTGCCACAGCTCTGGATCTCATAGGTAATAGGAGAGCTCCGTTGCTGCAGACCTTCCAGGGTGCCAGTCTATCAGCTGAGATGTCGTCTGGAACTCGAGAGATGCGGCAGCCATCACCTTTAAGATCAACGGAGGGTGAGATGATCATGCACAATGTATTTTCTAATGATATGGTTAGCGCTAGTGCAGCTTCTATTCAGTATTTAGTTAATGTAGCTGTTCAGAATGCTATTAAGGGCTTAGCAGGGTTTTCAGGGCCAGTTATGGGGTCTTCCATTAGGGTTCATCAGAGGCCCATGGTCCCTGATTCTTGACTTTAGGAAGCTTTACCTTGTGAAGTATCTCCCCTGGGTTTTCATCTTAGTGCAGCAGTGAAAGAGAAAATCTGGGCTGGGGAGTTTGTGGATATTTTTTCGTTACTCCCCAGCAAAGATCATTTTAGGACTGATAAAGTAGATGATAGTGACAAGAAAAAGATATTTAAATATTTTCATTTGTGGCTACAGGCCTTTTTGATTTACATGGCTGTGTTTGGTGAGAGGTCGTCAGCTTTGTGCTGCGGACTTCTACAACACACAGACATTGTGTTAGAGGCTTACTGACATTTCGGCGGAACAGCTTGATTCCTGTATCATGAAGCCTTCCGGCGGAAATTGTCAGTTCACCCCTCTTTAAAATGAGGGGTGAAAGATGTAGGCCTCTGGCTCCAAATGATGATCCCTCAGAGGCAGCCGTCTATGGTTAAAGCTCCTGCTTCTCAGCAGATTAAAAAGGGGTTATGCTTCGCATTCAACGAGTCCTCCTGCAAATGGTTACATAACTGTCATTTTAAAAATGAGTGTTCCATTTGCGGGTGGTCTCACCACATGAACAAGTGCTTCAAAAAGTATGCACAGTCGCCACAGGGATCTAATACAAAGGAGCCATTTCTCAAGAGCAATGACTCCATTGAGAGTAGCAGAAATGCTCCCATTTCTAAGCCATTATCCCGACAGGGAGAAAGCTCTTCTACTGTTTAAAGGTTTTTCAGAAGGGTTTTTTGTCCCTATTTTTTCGGGGTCTGGCTGCACCGTGATTGATAACTTGCCATCAGCTAGACGTTTCCCTGATGTAGTGCGGGACAAAATTATCAAGGAGTTGCAATTACGTAGATGTTCTGCTCCATTTAGTGATCCTCCATTTGAAAATTTTAGGATTTCCTCCTTAGAAGTAGTACCTAAAAAGGAGCCGGGGTCTTATCGCCTTATACACCATTTGTCTTTTCCGCTGGGTGATTCTTTGAATGACCAGGTGGACAAGACTAAGGCTCCTGTACATTATGCCTCCTTCGACATGGCGGTGGATTTTTTGAGAGATGTTGGCCACAATGCGTTGTTGGCTAAGATGGATATACAAGCAGCCTTCAGGTTGCTCCCAGTTGATCTGTCCGGTATTTGTTCTTTGGGTTTTTATTTTGAATGGTGTTATTTTTTCAGCTGCTTACCCATGGGTTTTTCGTTATCCTGTTTTTATTTTGAAATATTTTCTTCTTTTTTGCAATGGAGCTGCCAATCTTTTTTTTTTCCCCAAGGTCATGTTTTGCATTATCTGGACGACTTTTTGTTTTTCGGTCCTTCTGGCTCTGAGTAGAGATGAGCGAGTATGCTTGTCACTGCCCGGTGCTCGCACGAATATCACGGTACTCGGGCTACTCGGCGAGTACCGAGTAATCTCGCGATACTCTTGCTGTGCTCGGGGTCCACCTCCCTGCATGTTGGCGCTCTTTTCAGAGCCAGCCCACATGTAGGGATTGTCTGACAGACACTGTAATGCCATCTTGGTTGTGGCATTAAAGTGATTGGCTGGCCGCACAGCGTCATCAGGTCTTTATAAGGCCTGACCGCGCTGTGCTCGTCACTCTGCGCCATTAGACAGTCAGTGTAGGGAGAGCTGCTGCTGATTGAGGGACAGATTTGTGGCCTTTCAGCTAGTGTAGGCACAGGGCTGCCAGTCTATTTACCACAACAGTCCTTCTGAGGAGTATACAGGCAGGCAGGGAGGCAGGGTATCTACCAAGCTTCGCTGTGCCAGTATACCAGCCTGCATCAGAATCTGGGGCTGGTTTCCAGGCTCATCCATGCCAAAAACGTGCTTTTAGGGATTTATTTTGCTCACTATAGGCATTAGTAGGTTTTAGCTCAAATTAGGGTACACCAAAAGCCTTGTGCTAAAAAAAAACCTCTTCTCTGCACTAATTTAGCATCTAATTGCTGCTACTGTAGGTTGCAGTGTTAATTAGGGTAGACCAAAAGCATTGTGCAAAATAAAAAACTATTCTCTGCACTAATTTAGCATCTAATTGCTGCTACTGTACGTTGCAGCGTTAATTAGGGTACACCAAAAGCCTTGTGCTAAAAAAAAACCTATTCTCTGCACTAATTTAGCATCTAATTGCTGCTACTGTAGGTTGCAGCGTTAATTAGGGTACGCCAAAAGACACGCTATTGTAGTCAGCGTTTGTGTCTGACTAGTCCACCTACAGGGCCTTAATTTCAAAACTTAGGGTCGTGCTAAAAACATACTCTTGTCTGCACTAAATTTGCATCTAAGTGCTGCTCCTCTAGGTTGCAGCGTTAATTAGGGTACACCAAAAGCCTTGTGCTAAAAGCATACTCTTGTCTGCACTAAATTTGAATCTTAAGTGCTGCTACTGTCTGTTGCAGCGTAAATTAGGTTACGCCAAAAGACACGCTATTGTAGTCAGCGTTTGTTTTTGACTAGTCCACCTGCAGGGCCTTAATTTCAATACTTAGGGTCTTGCTAAATACCGACTCTTGTCTGCACTAAATTTGCATCTCAGTGCTGCTACAGTCTGTTGCAGCGTAAATTAGGAGATGCTAAAAGACACACTATTGTAGTCAGCATTTGTGTCTGACTAGTCCACCTGCAGGGCCTTAATTTTAAAACTTAGGGTCTTGCTAAAAACATACTCTTGTCTGCACTAAATTTGAATCTTAAGTGCTGCTACTGTCTGTTGCAGCGTAAATTAGGATACGCCAAAAGACACGCTATTGTAGTCAGCGTTTGTGTCTGACTAGTCCACATGCAGGGCCTTAATTTCAAAACTTAGGGTCGTGCTAAAAACATACTCTTGTCTGCACTAAATTAGCATCTAAGTGCTGCTTCTTTAGGTTGCAGCGTTAATTAGGGTACACCAAAAGCCTTGTGCTAAAAACATACTCTTGTCTGCACTAAATTTGAATCTTAAGTGCTGCTACTGTCTGTTGCAGCGTAAATTAGGATACGCCAAAAGACACGCTATTGTAGTCAGCGTTTGTGTCTGACTAGTCCACCTGCAGAGCCTTAATTTCAAAACTTAGGGTCTTGCTAAAAATATACTCTTGTCTTCACTAAATTTGCATCTCAGTGCTGCTACTGTCTGTTGCAGCGTAAATTAGGGTACACCAAAAGCCTTGTGCTGAATACCTACTCTTGTCTGCACTAATTTAGCTGTATACATTCAGCAACACATTGAAAATGCGCAAGTCCGGTGGCAAGGGACAAGGAACTGGACGTGATGGTGGTGCAGGGAGAGGACGAGCCCGTGTGCAAGCTCGAATTGCGCTACGACAAACGCCCACATCATCTTGCTCGACTTTCTTGTCATAATTTCTAGGTGAACGCAGCAGTACTCCACTATTAAACCAAGACCAGTGTCAACAGGTTGTTAGTTGGATAGCGGATAATGCTTCCAGTCAGTTTGGCACCACCACAAATACCCTGTCTTCAACACGGTCAAGTGTCAGTAGCCGTGAGAGTGGACTGCACATTCCACACCCTGATCCTCCTTCCTCCCACCATGCCGAGTGCCAGGACCCGGACATTACTGATCCCACACTTGGACACTCTGTAGAGCTGTTCAGTTATCCATTCGCAGAATCTGGCCTCTCGCCAGCTCCAGTTGAAGTGGGTCATGAGGAGATCGTATGTACCGATGCACAAATATTTGAGCAGCCACGGTCTCACGAAGGCAACGGTGGGAACGTGTCTCAACAAGAGGTGGACGATGATGAGACACAATTGCCACAAAGTCAGGAGGAGGACCAGGGTGCTGAAGTGGAAGACAACGTGGTGGATGATCCAGTAACTGACCCAACCTGGCAGAAGGACATGCAGAGCGAGGACAGCAGTGCACAGGGGGAGTTAGGCGTAGCATCACAACAGGCCAGAAGAAGCAGGGTGGTGTCCGCAGGTAGAAGGCAGGCAACCGTTCCCCAAAACAACAACACGAGTGATGTTGCCAGTACAACTGCTAGGTCTTCCTGAGTCTGGCTGTTTTTTAAGGTGTCTGCAGATAATTCAAAAAAGGCCATTTGCAACACCTGCCATGCCACCATCAGCAGGGGTAGCAAAACTAGCAGCCTGACCACCACCAGCATGATCAGGCACATGGCAGCAAAGCACCCGACTTTGTGGGATGTACAGCAGAGAACAGGAGCATTGTCTGCGGGTGACACCGCTGCGTCTTCCACTCTTGTGCGTCCAAGCCAATCCCCTGTCCATACTGCAGGCGAAGATGCCTCCTGTCCTTCCCCTGTACTTGCCCAAGCAGAAGGAGCACCATCATCAGCCACGTCCTTGTCCCAGCGCAGCGTTCAGTTATCCTTACCCCAAACTTTGGAACGCAGGCCCAAATACGCTGCCAACGCCCCACATGCCACAGTCCTAAATGCACACATTTCACGCCTGCCTTCGCTGGAAATGTTGCCTTTAGGCTGGTGGAGACGGAAGCATTCCACAACCTGATGGTGGCGGCTGTCCCACGTTACTCGGTCCCTAGACGACACTATTTTTCCCGGTGTGCCGTCACCGCATTACATAAGCACGTGTCCCAAAACATCATACGTGCCCCTAACAACGCAGTTTCAGGCAAAGTCCACCTAACCAAGGACACGTTGACAAGTGCTTGTGAGCAGGCCCGGTACATCTCTCTGACGGCACACTGGGTTAATATTGTGGAAGCCGGGACCCAGTCTGACCTTGGGACGGAACACGTCCTTCCGACACCGAGGATTGCAGGCCCTAACTCTGTCAGGGTTTCACCCAACGTGTACAGCTCTGGCACGTCATGCTCCTCAGCCTCCTCCTCCTCCTCATCCACTTCACCCTCCACAACAGTCCCAAGCTGGAAGCACTGCAGCACTGCCTCGACTAAGCGGCAACAGGCTGTGCTGAAGCTAATATGCATAGGTGACAAACCCCACAACGCTGAAGAGTTGTGGACAGCTCTGAAACAGCAGGCAGATCACTGGCTCACACCGCTGAACCTACAGCCAGGCATGGTCATATGTGACAATGGCCGCAACCTTGTGGCGGCTCTGAGGCGAGGCGAGCTGACACATGTTCCATGCGTGGCCCATGTGCTCAACCTCGTGGTTCAGCGGTTTATTAAATCGTACCCGGAGTTGTCTGATCTGCTCATCAAAGTACGCTGCCTGTGTGCCTATTTCAGAAAGTCACCTACTGCTTCTGCCGGCCTTGCCGGCTTTCAGCGGCGTTTGCAGCTTCCGGCTCACAGACTGGTGTGTGATGTCCCCACGCGTTGGAATTCCACACTGCACATGTTGGTCAGGATTTGTTAGCAGAAGAGGGCAGTTGTTGAGTACCAGCATCAACTAGGCCGTCGGTATACAGTTCAAACTCCACACATAAGACCTCAGGAGTGGACATGGATGTCTGACATATGTACCGTCCTCCAAAACTTTGAGCACTCCACCAAGATGGTGAGCAGCGATAACGCCATCATTAGCATCACCATCCCGCTTCTGTGTCTTCTAAAACACTCTCTGCTCAAAATCAAAGATGATGCATTGCAGGTGGAGCAGGATGAGTTGCAGCAAGAAAACGTACTGGGTGATTACACACAGCCCAGCCTCATCTCATCCCAATGTGCATTGGAGGACTATGACGAGGAGGAGGAGGAGGAGAAAGAAGAAATGGAGCTACTTTCATTTGGAATGGACGGAAATACCTGCACAACCGTCAGACTGTCGGTTGAGCGGGGATGGCCAGAGGACAGGGGAGAGGAGGAGGAGGAGGAAGAGGAGGATGAGGAGGAGGAGGTCATCATGGCCAGTCATGCTGTTGGTGAGGACCCAGAAGTCTTGACTGTTAACAGCCTAGCGCACATGGCTGACTTTATGTTACGCTGCCTGTGTAGTGACCCTCGTGTTATGAAGATCTTGACGGACTCTCATTACTGGTTGGTGACACTTTTAGACCCACGTTACAAAGAGAACTTTATTTCTCTTATTCCCAAAGCGGAGAGGTCTACAAAAATGCTGCAGTACCAGAAGGCCATAGTGGCGGAATTATTAAAAAAAATCCCTTCTGAAAACGCTAGCGGCAGAGGTCACGATTCTGTGGACAACCAAGGTGTCCGGCACAGAGAGGCACAAGTACAATCCAGCAGAGGTAGGGGAACACTCTCAAAGATCTGGGACACTTTTCTCAGCACCCCCAGTACCACAGGCCCTGAGGTGCGGGGTAGTGTCACAAGGAATGCAAAGTTTGCAAAGATGCTGAGGGAGTACCTTGCTGATCGTACTAAAGTGCTCCTAGACTCTTCTGTGCCTTACAATTATTGGGTATCCAAGCTGGACACGTGGCAGGAATTGGCTCTCTATGCCTTGGAAGTCCTGGCGTGCCCTGCCGCTAGCAATTTGTCGGAGCGTGTTTTTAGTGCCGCAGGTGGAATCATTACAGATAAACGCACCCGCCTGTCAACTGAAAATGCTGACGGGCTGACTTTAATCAAGATAAACAAGGGTTGGATTGGGCCTGACTTCACCACACCACCACCAAATGATAGCGGAATTTAAATTTGGTGCCGGTAGATTCCCATGCACCTCTGCACACCCACACATCGGTACAGACTTCATGTGTTTGGCTACTTGCTGTACTGCTTCTCCTTCTCCTCATCCGACACCATCATATAATCAGTGTGACCGTGGTTCATGATGCCACAAAAGCGTAATTTTTGGACATCATATTTATGATGATGATGCACTTAACCATTGTAAAGTTAGGCATTAGTTTCATGTATAGCCCACAGGGGTAAATGTTTTAGCCCATGCTTCCAGAATGGGCATTACAAGTACAGGAGACCCGCTCCTTTGTAATGGGAACAATTTTTCGAGGCTCTCCTCCATGTTTCATCCCAGGGGCATCACAATGCCTCCAAATTTTTGGCTTCCCTGACTAGGGAAATAGTACAGCAAACTCACTTGCTTGAAATGGGCGCATAAGTTTATAAGGCCCTCATGCACGCCTCTATCCAGGGGCATATTGGTGTCTCCAATTTATGGCTTCCCTGCCTAGGGCAATACTAAATAAGACACACTGGCTTACAATGGGCACATTTTTTGAAAAAGCCCTCATGCACACCTCTATGCAGTGGCATCTTGGTGCCTTCAAACCTTTGGCTTCCCTGCCTAGGGCAATACTACAGCAGATACACTTGCTTTCAATGGCCACATTTTTTAAAAAGGGCCTCATGCACGCCTCTATCCAGGGGCATATTGGTGTCTCCAATTTATGGCTTCCCTGCCTAAGGCAATAGTAAAAAAGACACACTTGCTTACAATGGGCACATTTTTTAAAAAGGGCCTCATGCACGCCTCTATGCAGGGGCATCTTGGTGCCTCCAAACTTTTGGCTTCCCTGCCTAGGGCAATAGTAAAAAAGACACACTTGCTTCCAATGGGCACATTTTTTACAGAGGGCCTCATGCACGCCTCTATGCAGTGGCATCTTGGTGCCGCCAAACCTTTGTCTTCCCTGCCTAGGGCAATACTACAGCAGATACACTTGCTTCCAATGGCCACATTTTTTAAAAAGGGCCTCATGCACGCCTCTATCCAGGGGCATATTGGTGTCTCCAATTTATGGCTTCCCTGCCGAGGGCAATAGTAAAAAAGATACACTTGCTTACAATGGGCACATTTTTTAAAAAGGGCCTCATGCACGCCTCTATGCAGGGGCATCTTGGTGCCTCCAAACCTTTGGCTTCCCTGCCTAGGGCAATACTACAGCAGATACACTTGCTTCCAATGGCCACATTTTTTAAAAAGGGCCTCATGCACGCCTCTATCCAGGGGCATATTAGTGTCTCCAATTTATGGCTTCCCTGCCTAGGGCAATACTAAAAAAGACACACTGGCTTACAATGGGCACATTTTTTGAAAAAGCCCTCATGCACACCTCTATGCAGTGGCATCTTGGTGCCTCCAAACCTTTGGCTTCCCTGCCTAGGGCAATACTACAGCAGATACACTTGCTTCCAATGGCCACATTTTTTAAAAAGGGCCTCATGCACGCCTCTATCCAGGGGCATATTGGTGTCTCCAATTTATGGCTTCCCTGCCTAGGGCAATAGTAAAAAAGATACACTTGCTTACAATGGGCACATTTTTTAAAAAGGGCCTCATGCACGCCTCTATGCAGGGGCATCTTGGTGCCTCCAAACCTTTGGCTTCCCTGCCTAGGGCAATACTACAGCAGATACACTTGCTTCCAATGGCCACATTTTTTAAAAAAGGCCTCATGCACGCCTCTATCCAGTGGCATATTGGTGCCTCCCAATTTTTGGCTTCCCTGCCCTAGGGCAATGCTACAAAACACACACTTCCTTATAATGGGCACATTATTTAAAGAGGCCTTCATTTACGTCTCTTCCCAGGGACATGAAAGTGCCAGACAATTAAAAAAAAAAAAATCTTTGATATAATCCAAAAAACTTTACATGCACTAACTCTGTCTCACAAGTGGATATGAGCCCTTAATATTTTTTCCATGAAAATCCGTTTTGGTTTCATTTTGTAACGTTTTCTTGACAGTCCGTAAAAGTGGCGTAATGGTCTGACAACATTGTTGACATCAGTGACCTTGGGGTCTGAAATGATTCCAGGGGTCTTCCCCATGCTGTTCCCATGTCATTTCAGCACTGTTCTGATACTTTTGGGACATTTTTAGGGTTTTTCCATGCTGCCAGGGGGTCATGTCAGAAAAATATTCGGGTCTCCCATAGGATAACATTGGGCTCGGTGCTCGGGCCGAGTACACGAGCATCTTGGGATGCTCGGCCCGAGCTTCGAGCACCCGAGCTTTTTAGTACTTGCTCATCACTAGCTCTGAGGTCTGTTCCGAATTGTTGAATAGATTTTTAACCCTTATATCTGTTTTTGGGGTTCCCATTGCAGACGAGAAGACGGTATTCCCCTGCACGAGAATTGAATTTTTGGGGATTGAGTTAGATTCTTCAGATATGGTTTGTAGGCTTCCTTTGGATAAAGTAGAAAAATTGAAAGGTTTAGTTATCCAATTTTTAAACTGTGATTCTCCAAGTTTGAAAGAGTTTCAATCCCTGTTAGGGACTTTAAATTTTGCATTACGCATTATACCTGCAAGGAGAATTTTTTTGAGACGCTTGTATGATGCGACGGTCGGTCATACATCTCCCACTGCTCAGATAATTATTTCTCGTGAATTAAAGAAAGATTAATGGGTGTGGGCTCGTTTTTTAGATGACTTTATTAGCGTGTCTTGTTGGCAGTATGAATTTCAATCATCGGATAATCGGCGCTTATTTTGCTCTGCAAGCATGATAGGCTTGGGAGGATTTTTTAATGGCGAATGGATAGCGGAATTTTGGCCGTGTTCATTTCGTAGCCGAGAATTTCATAGTCTTTTCTTGGAAATGTTTGCTCTTTTGGCAATTTTCTCTGTTTGGGGTCCCCAGCTCTGTAATCGCAGAATCCTTTTGCTCTCCAGATCTCAAGGTGTGTGTTTTTTAGTGAACACTATGGCTTCAAAGAATAAGTTAGTTTCTGGGGTCTTGAGGCGACTAATGCTTATATTACTGCAAAATAACATTTGGCTGAAAGCTACCTTTAGGCCAAGTTTTCTTGATGTTATTGGCGATCTTCTGTCCCAGCAGTGAATAGATTTCCTGGCTCGGTTTCCAGACGCAACAGAGCAGAGGTCGCTTCCGACATCCTGGTGGGATATGGTTTAACACACATACCTACTTTTATTACCCAATCTCTCGCTCCACGGACATGGGTGGATTACACATGCACGTGGGACTAATTGACCGAATTCTTATCGCACGGGTTCGATCCTTCGTTATGTGTTGCTAGTTCGGCATTGCCTTTTCTAGACATGTTAGTTAATATGGGACTGTCTTACTCAGTTATAGCTAAGGTAATAGCAGGAATATCCTTCTTGAAACTCTATGGTGCTTCACCTTGGTCTTCATTATTTGCTATCAAGCAATTTTTGAAGGGTTTTAGGGAGAATTCTTTTTCTGCTGACAACAGATGACCAGTTACGGTAGAACTATTAACAAATTTATGTAAGGTCGTTTTAGCAGTATGCTCTGATGCCTTCGAGGCTACACTTTTTCGTTCGATTTTTATTACATTGTTTTTTGCAGCAATGCAGATAGAAGAGTTGTTATCTGCCAACAAGATGCGAGCCTCTGGGTTGCTTTTGTCGGATGTCTCCATCCTGCAAGATAGATTAGTCATTTTCTTGAAACGGTCCAAAACCGACCAGTTGGGGAAAGGCTCGCGAATCATTTTACAGGGTATACCTGAATCTATTTTGTGTCCAGTGTCTCAGATGAAAGAATGGCTGTCAATCCATCCTCCTGGTTTTGAATCTCTTTTTATCCATAAAGACGGTACGCCTGTGACCAAGTTTCAGTTCGCTTTTGTACTTAAGAAGTCGTTGAAAGCCTTCCACTTGGAGGATTTATGGATGACGGCTCATTCTTTCAGAATTGGCGCAGCCACTGAAGCTTCCCAAGCTGGTTTAGATGAATCCTTAATTAAACAGTTAGGAAGGTGGAAATCGAATAAATACCAATTATATGTTCATCCTAATTTGTTGTTTACATGTTGAATTTTTATTTCTTTAGGTCCCAAATGTGTGTGGATAGTTGGGCACTCATATGTCTATTGGGCACAGCAACAAGCAGTTCAGCGGACTTATTCAGAGAATTTATCCTTTGACGCCTGTACAAATCTTTTGGCATGGAGTTTGAGAGCTTAGATGGTCGCAATTAAAGAAGGTTACTTTAGATCTGTCCTTGCATTATCCCATGCCAGATTTATTAATTTTACATTTGATTGGAAATTATATTGGTAAGTTCAGGTCATCTGATTTATTGAGGCAAATCAAACAGGATTTACTTTGGATTGCACAGTTGTTTCCAACTACGACTTTAGCCTTTTCAGAAATCATTTCCCGCCTCCATTGGCAAATGGATGGTTTATGGTTTCTTGAGAAGATCAAACGAAAGATTAACAGGGAGCTATCCAAGTCTTTTCCAAGTCTTAATGGCTTTTTTTACAGGTATACGGAGCTGGAAGGTTATGTCGTGGAAATGTATGGTCGTGATTCTATTCATTTGTCAGATATAGGATATGATATCCTGAATTTGGATTTTCAGACTATGGTAGAACATTGGTCGGATTGCTTTGTGGGGGGGGGCCTCGGCTTGTTGAGCAGAGGACTTTTGGAAGGGTCACGCAGTTGTTTGGGTGGATAATTATGGAAGAAATATTTTTAAAGTTATTTATGGAATTATTTATTTAAGTTATAAAAATATTGATATTTAATTCATGGTGGTTATTTATCGATTTATGATACTAAAAAGTTTTTATTAAACTTGACAAAGGTACCCGACCAATAAAGATGTTAATTTTAACTCCACAAATTATCTCAGTGTAGTTCTTTTATTATTGATAGTATTTTATTTGAATAACAGGCATTATGACCTCATGAAATGGCCCCATTACAATTTAATGGAAGACATCTTGAGGGAATATGCCCTTATTCATTATAGAAGTTAGTCAGTCAGGCAAGGGTTAATAGGTTGTTTTGTTGAACTGTCAAAAGTTGTAACAACTGGATTAAACCGATTTTTGCACGCCCAAAAGGTCAAACAGCTGATTGGTGGGAGAGGGGGGGGAGAGTGGGGGCCGAATTGAGGTGGTAGACAGGGTATGGGGTACTCGGGTACCAGGGCTGATGGTGGCTTTGATGGGGGAATCACGGCTGGTCGATCCCCAGTCCCGTGCCCTGGACCCTCAATGGCGGGGAACGGTGGGGGATAAGGGGCGTTGATAATGTGACACCACCTATGTTACCTGGTAACAGGTATACCAGCGCTACAGCCGGCCGCTGAGGTGATGGTGGGTGCAGCAGAGTGTTGTACAGCTCCCTTCAGGTGGAGCTTTACCTCAGGGCAGCGGGTAGGGATGAGGGGAGTTGTAGTCGCGTCTCTGCAAACCAGGCGGTGAATTGCAGCGTACAAGCAGGCACACACACACATACAGTGATCGTTGTTTCCGTACCTTTTACTGGTGACAGGGTAACAGATACAGTCCACAGTAATAACCAGGTCCCCGGTGCAAATTGGGACTTCCACCTTAGCAAGTTATGAGGCCTCCTCTGTCTTTGTACTCTGTGGTTTGTGATGAGTCCTGCCTGTGCCTGAACCTCTCTGGGCTTTGCTCTAAACTGACTATGAGGTCCTTCTGCAGGGTCCCAGTTTGTCCTATGGCCCCTGGTCCTGTACTTGGTCAGTTGTTGCGTCTCTTACTTAACTTGCTTTAGGGATGAACTCCTCCTAAGTCTTTCGGGCTTTTGCTGTTTCAATAAATTATGGCAACGTCGGATTCCGGTGTCCGGGTGTACTAAAGGGCCATAGTAACTGGTTCCCTTTTCTTGATTCCTTGTTTCCTCCACTTGCCTCTGACCCTTTCCCTAGGGTGCAACACAGCGGTCCGTGGTCCTGGTCCTGGGACTGGATCCTTCCCAGCGACCAGCTCCTCACTCCAGCTCTCTCCTCGGACTAACTCTTGGGACTCACTAACTCCTCCCCTCAGGCCTGGATGTTTTAAAGGGGAACTGACTTAAGGCAGCCAGTAGGGCTCCCCTTCAGATCTGGGGTGGAAGGTGGTGTGTGCTGTGTGAACCAAGGTGTAATTTCCTCCTTGCACCGGTGGATCCTGTGGCAATCCCCTGCAGGGGTGCCACATTCCCCCCTAGTTAAATACAGTCCTCCAGGACTGAAATATTTTTCCATAACATGACATAACTATTTACATTTGATAATTGAACAGAGTCTTAAAATGAAAAATGTACAAAACCAGGTATAAATAAGAAAACGGGTAACCAGTATCTATAGCGCTAGTACATCCGCTGGAGGCTGTTTAAAATGGTGTTTTAAACGGGCGTTAGCCAGTACGAGTCCTGTGGCTATGGTCCATTTTTGAAAAGTAAGAAAAGGGAAACATTCAAAAGTCCAACAGGTAAAGTCTATGTAGGCTGAAAGTTCAAAAACACAACAACAAACAATACGGGTGGCTCGGCATAAGAGTCCTAGGTACTGCAGAGGCCTCTACCGGGTCATAAGCGCTGTATGCCTCCTGGCCCTGGGGTCACCTATTGGCCAAGATCGTGCTCTCTCTAGACAGCTCCTTACACCAACTCCTCTCACCCCTTTCACTGGTGTTGTGTACCTGGTCTGGGTTGTTTTTGCCTACTCTTCACCCTTTTCTGTACATTAGCATTAGTAACACATTTACATTCTGAACATATTTACATTTTCCCACATTTTACAACTTATTCTCTGTACCTGAGCGGTGGGTGTCCTTGATTAACACGTGTTGACCTACGTAAAACTGGTATGCCACTGGTATGTATGCCTGGTGTAGAGTGAACACTACTTACTGACCCATGTGCTGATCTGCGTAACACAGGTATGTCTGAATGTCTTCTGGTTCCCATACTGGGAATGGAAGGTACACTGATTGTAGGATTCTCTGGTTCTGGTATAACGGGTGGCTCTTGTACTCTTGACACTTCTACTGCTGGTGAAAACATCAAAGTTGGGATTAGGTATTATTATTTATTTATATAGCGCCATTAGGTTCCATGGCGCTTTACATGAGGATGTGGGAGACAAGAACAAGTACACTAAATCTAGACGATCACGATGTACAGGTACAGGAGGGGCAGGGACCCTGTCCATGAGGGCTCACAGTTATGTACCTTCTATTTGAGGCCAATCCGCTGGTAACTCTCCAATGAGTGTCTGGACTGTCTTTGGCTTCTCTTTCTCTTCTGGCTTTGGACAAGGTACATTTTCTTCTCACACTTAGTTGAGAAAAGAAACCGGGCACTGACCTTGTTGCATTGAAGTCTTGTGTGCAGAGGTGTTCATGGATCTGGGTTGCTCAGCTGTAGAAAGAGCATGCGAAACGGTCACCGTCATCCCTCCGTCCTCCCTTCCCTGCACTCGCCGATGTAAACTTTTGGAATAAAGCTGTTCTTGGAATAAAGGATCCCGGAGTGCCGCTGTTTTCTTCTTAAGTACATTTTCTTCTGTTTGAAGCTGTGGAGGGCACTTCTTCAAATGATCTCTGGACATTGTTGCAGTTTGTTTCACCATGATCCTTGCTGATTAAACAGGTTTTCTGGTTATCAAAACTGGATGGTAATACAGTGTAAGGTTCTTTTTCCCAGTGATCATCTAGTTTGTGTAGTCTTCTTTTCCTTTTCAAAACCAATTCACCAGGTGTTAAGGGCGTTCCTTGCGCACTTTTGTTAAAGTTGGTTTCTTCTCTTCCTCTAGGTTTTTCCAGGCTTCTCTCAATGCATTCTTGGATTTTCTGGTATTGTTCTTTCCTTCTAGTATCCCAATCTGCATCTGTAGTGTCTTCTTCAGGAACTACTATGCCTATTTCGAAGTGTGCTGGCAATTTTCCTGGTCTTGGTCTCATGTGGTATGCAGGGGTACAATTTTTTGAGCTTACTGGGATGTTATTGTAGATGCTAACTAGATCTGGTTACTTCTCTGGCCACTGGTTTTGTTCTTCTAAGGGCAGAGTTTTCAGCAATTCAATTACCACGTGTTTCATCTTTTCACACATTCCATTAGTTTGCGGATGGTAAGACGTGGTGCGAATTTTCCTGCATCCGTATGGGCGACAGAACTCTTGAAATATTTCAGCTTCAAAGGCAGGTCCTTGGTCTGTCAATACTTGGTCTGGATAACCATGTGTATAATGAAAAAACAGACAGCGCCTCACCAGCTGGTCAGCTTCAAAAAAGTGTTTAATCCGTCACACAGCACGACGTTTCGGTCGTAGTGACCTTTTTCAAGTGCACTTGAAAAAGGTCACTACGACCGAAACGTCGTGCTGTGTGACGGATTAAACACTTTTTTGAAGCTGACCAGCTGGTGAGGCGCTGTCTGTTTTTTCATTATATGTGTGGTCAAGTTGGGTGGAACTCCCTAACTGGAGACTTGCGCCTCCACTCTTGGAATCCAATGTGTTCCCCCCTTTTTCACTTGGTGCTGTGGATATTTTGCTTTGTTATTGTGGATAACCATGTGGTCTGCAGAAATAAGCTTGAAATGTTCTTGCTGCTGTCTGAGCTTTTAAATCCTTTACCGGAGCTACCACAAGGAATCGGGAATAGTGGTCTACCATGGTAAAAGCATAGGTGTAGCCTGATTTGCTGGGTGCAAGTTTGACATGATCTAAGGCTACCAGTTCTAATGGTTGTTTGGTGATGATAAGCTTGAGTGGTGCTTTCTGGCTGTTATGGTCTCTTCTTCTCAATGAACATAGTCCACAGTTATTACACCATCTCTCTATTGAGGCTCTCATGCTGATCCAATAGAATCTCTCACGTAACAGTATTTCCAGTTTTCTCCATCCAAAGTGTCCCGATCCATCGTGGTACGCTTCCAATACCATTTGGACATCTCTCTTTGGAATCACAACTTGCCATACCATTTCATGTTTTCTTGGGTTGATATACCGCCTGCACAGTTGACCTTGATAGATGAATAACCTACTTCTTTCTTTCCACAGGTGTTGGGCCTCTGGTGGAGCATTCTTTTCAAGTTTAGAATCCGGTTGGGTTATTAACTTCTTTACAAGACTCACTGCCGGATCACTGTCTTGAGTCTCCTTCCATCCATAGTGAGGCAACGGGTTTAGTTCAACAGTTTGACGTTTCTGGTAGATTTGTTCTTCAGCTATTTTCCATTTTCTACTTTTATGGAAAGCTGGGAGCTCTATTTCCTCTAAGTCATCCTCTTCTTCAATTCCTCGTAGATGTACTTGAGGGTTTCTGGAGAGGGCATCAGCATTTGCGTTGTTGCGGCCTGCTCGATATTTGATGGTAAAGTCATAGTTCGGTAGTCGGGCCAACCAGCGTTGTTCCAGTGCACCAAGCTTTGCGGTATCCAGGTCTGTTAACAGGTTATTATCCGGGTAGACGGTAAATTTCGAAGCTGTGAGGTAATGCTTGAACCTTTCTGTTATAGCCCAGACCAAGGCCAGGAACTCCAACTTAAAGGAACTGTTATTTTCCGGGTTCCTCTCGGTGAGTCACAGTTTTCTGCTGGCGTAGGTGATTACTCTCTCTCTACCATCTTGAATCTGGGACAGGACTGCTCCCAGGCCTACATTTGCTTGCGTCGGTGTAAAGGACGAATGGTAGGTTATAATCAGGGTAGGCCAGGATTTCCTCACCAGTCAGAGCCTGCTTCATCTGTTGGAAAGAGTTTTCTTGTTCCTCTCCCAGTCCAATGGTGGTTCTGAAGACCTTCTCTTCTTAGATTGGTCTACCAGAAAATCTTGTAAGGGTGCTGCCATCTTTGTGTAGCCCTTAATGAATCTTCTATAGTACCCAACCAAACCTAAGAACTGACGTACCTCAGTGACGGTGGGTGGTCTCTGCCAATCCTGGATAGCTGTTACTTTTTCCGGGTCTGGTGCTACTCCATCTGCGCTTACTACGTGTCCCAGGTATTGGACTTTAGATTTCAGCAGGTGACATTTAGATGGTTTGAGCTTCATTCCGTACTTTGCTAAAGCCTCAAATACCTCTGCCAGGTGTTCCAGGTGTTCTTGATGTGTTTTGGAAAACACGATGATGTCATCCAGGTATAAGAGTACTGTCTCGAAGTTCCGGTATCCCAGACAACTTTCCATGATTCTTTGAAACGTTCCCGGTGCATTGCATAACCCGAATGGCATGCTGTTGAATTCACATAGTCCCATTGGCGTTGTGAATGCAGTCTTCTCTCGGTCTTCTTCTGCAATGGAGACCTGCCAATACCTAATAGTGAGATCTAATGTGGAGAAATAATTAGCAGTCTTTAATGCAGCAAGAGTCTCCTCTATTCGGGGTAACGGGTAAGCATCTTTGTAAGGGATCTTGTTGACCTCCCTATAATCCACACACATCCTCATTGTGCCATCCTTCTTTCTGACTAGGACTAAAAGGGCTGCCCAGGGACTACAGCTATCTCTTATAACCCCTGCCTCCTTCATGTCCTGCAGCATCTCTTTGGCATATTGGTAGTGACCTGTGTCTCAATTTAATTGGGGGATGATCTCCTGTGGGTATGCGATGGTGTCCCCCTTTAATCCTCCCAAAATCTAGTGGATGCTTACTAAATATTTGCTCGAACTCCTGCGCTACCCGGTGAACTCTGTGCTTCTGGTGAGAAGGGGAGGCATCAATTCCTACGTGCAACTGCTGACACCACTACTCTAGATGTCTTTTGGACTTGTTATCCTCCGCCTGGCTAGACGAGGAAACAGATCCCACTGCCTGTATGTTGTTGTTACAGACAGTGTACAGCTTTGCTACAGTAGCATACCGGGGAAGTTTTGCTTCCTCTTCCCCACAATTTAACACACGGATTGGTACTCTTCCCTTGCGTACATCCACCACCCCACTGGCTGTCAGTTGTGTAGGTCTGTGTTCTGAAAATACCGGCTCTACAACTGCCTGGTATTCCTGTCCTCTACGATCTATCGCTGGTCGACACCATATCATCATTTCACTTTTTGGTGGTAATACAATGGGAACCAGGTTTGTTACCTGCACACTGCCAATTTCTCCCCCAGACAGATTTACCTGTTGCTTGTGGATGAGGGCTCGGATCTCTCTTTGGATGACTCTTGTCTGCCTATAAACAGCAGTCTCAGCAATCTGTCGGAGTAAAAACAACACTTCTCCAAAGCAGTTTTCAATAACATTAGTACCAATTACCATGTAGGGGTATTTTTCATTAGGATTGTCTTCTACCACAAATAACCCTTGGCCTTTTAATTTCTCCCTCCCCACATTTATTGTAGCTTGTACCCCACCTGTTTTTGTGGTTGTCCATTAGCTGCAATAATATAAAAATTGGGGTTTGGGGGTTCAAGATCATCATCAGACCAAAATTGTTTGTAAAGGATATGTGGGATCGTAGAGACCTGAGACCCAGTGTCCAATAGGGCCGACATGCGGATTCTTTGTAGCGTAATGTTGAGGTACGGACGGCTTCCCACGTACCGGTTATGCTAGTCATTTGGGCCCAGCTGCTCTATTCCTGGGGGCTGGCCCATGGGCCCATGAATCTCATGTTTAAAGGACATCTTCTTGCAAAGTGGCCCGGTTTGTTGCATCGCAGGCAGATGGGTTGTCCTGAAGAATCCGTGTAGTCCCTGGCTCTGCGTTGGAATGGTGCATCGATCCCCTGAATGTGCGACTTGCTGGTCCCCTCCACGGGCGACATGGGTCTACGTTGGAATGGTACGACTACACACCACAACTAGAAGTAGCCGTGGGATGTAACTAACCAGACCTAGACACCTCTGCACAGCCGGAGAACTAACTGCTCCTAAAGATGGATGTAGGAAAAGCTATCTTGCCTCAGAGCAGAACCCCAAAAGAATAGCAAACCCACACAGATATTAACTGGGAAACCAGAGAAAGAAAAACAAACACAGGCAGAGTAAATGGTTTAGCAAAAGAGACCAAACTAGCTATGTAGGAAAGACAGGATAAAATACTATTGTGGTCAGTATAAAACACTATCAATAAACCACCAACAGCAGCAGATAGAACAAAAATTACCCTGAGTCACTAAGACTCGGCGCCCTCTGTATCTGCAGACTTCTATAAATCAAATGCCAGCAGAACTGGAAATAACAGATAATAGTGAATGGTAAAATTCGTAGGAAGAAAACTTCCTATCTGAGAGCAGATAAACAAACATACAGACTAAATTGCAAACCGACAGCTCAGAATAAGACAAAAGATAAGCAGAACCTTAAGCACACAAAAGTGTGCCACAAAATATAAAAAAAAATCCACTTAGCTTGCAAAGAATACCACAGAGCAGAAGAAACCAGAGAGATGTGAACTCCTCCAGAAGCCAAAGACAACTGGCAAGGATTGATCCACTTCAAACCATTATATGCTCCAAGAACCAGATTGCCAATCATCACCATCACCTGTGAAGCCCACACAGTCAGCTGCATC
The DNA here is from genome assembly GCA_033576535.1 of Allobates femoralis. NCBI lineage: Eukaryota > Metazoa > Chordata > Amphibia > Anura > Aromobatidae > Allobates > Allobates femoralis. The sequence goes on from JARQOC010000005.1 coordinate 192,578,278, forward strand.
ACCAGCAACAACCACCGGAGGGAGCTCCAATGAATTCACAACAGGGGACCATGCAGGGTGAGCAGGAGCCATGCATGTTGGTGGGGGCTGTGTGGTAAGAGCAGGGAATGTGTGGGGAGAGCAGTGGCTATGTGGGTAGAGCGAGGGCTGAGCAGGGTGAGTGAGGGCTGTGCAGAGTGAGTGGGGGCTGTGCGGTCAGATTGGGAGCTGTGTGGTGAGAGGATGGGGAGTGGGGGCCGAGCAAGGTGAGCGGGGGCTGTGTGGGGAGATCGGGGGTTGGGGGCTGTGCAGGGAGAATGGAGGTTGTGTGGAGACAGTGGGAGCTGTGTGGGGTGGGAGGGGTCTGTGTATAGAGAGAGGGGACTGAGCAGGTGTGAGTGGAGGCTGTGAAGAGAGTCCAGGATCTGTGCAGGGTGAGTGGGGGCTGTGCAGGGACAGCAGGGGCTGTGAGGGGTGAGCGGGGACTGTGTGGGGAGAGTGGAGCTGTGCAGGGAGAGCAAGGGCTATGCGGGGAGAGGGGAGAGTAGGTGCTGAGCGGGATGAGTGGGGGCTCTGTGGGTGAGCGGGGTTGTGCAGTCAGATTGGGGCTGTGTGGTGAGATCAGGGGACGCGGAGGCACTGCAGGGTGAGCAGGGGCTATGCAGTGAGGTGGGGGTTGTGTGGGGAGAGGGCTGAGTGGTGTCTGTGTGAGATGAGTGGGGTCTGTGTGAGGTGAGTGGGGGCTGTGCAGGGAGAGAGGGGGCTGTTGAAGAGAGTGGATGCTGTGCAGGGTGAGCGAGGGCTGTGAAAGGAGTGCAGGGGCTGTGCATGGTGAGTGGGGGTTGTGCAGGGAGAGCGAGGGCTGTGTTGGGTGAGCGGGGGCTGTGTAGTGTGAGGGGGGCTGTGCAGGGAGATCGGGGGCTGTGCAGGGTGAGAAGAGGCCATGCAAGGAGAGCAGGGGCTGTGTGGGGAGAGTGGGGGCTGTGCAGGCTGAGCAGGGTGAGTGGGGGCTGTGCAGTAAGATCAAGGGGTGAGCAGCAGGCAGATGGGCTGACCGGAGTGAGTACGGATCTGCAGGTGGGAAAGCAGCAGGCACCGGGCTGGCAGGAGGGAGCATGGACCGGCAGGCAGGGTTAAGCAGCAAGCACCAGGCTGGTAGGCGGGAGAGCAGCAGGCAAAGGTCTGGTAGGAGGGAGGGAGCGTGGATCAGCAGGCATCAATCTGGAGACAGGGAGGGAGTGTGGACTGGCGGGTGGGAGAGCAGCAGGCAACGGGCTGGCGGGATGGAGGGAGCATGCACCAGTGGGTGTTGGTGAGCAGGGGGTGGGAGAAAGGAAGTGTAGACAGCAGTTTTCTGGTTGCCGGTACTGTCAACTGACGCCATATTGTGACACCCGACACTTGGGTGTCGCAATATGGCCACCAGCGTGCTTCAGGTGGTATGCGAAATTATGAGATACAACCTCATATGGGCGCAATTGGATCACAGACGCCACTAGACAATTATTTAAGTAGATATACATGCAACATTTTTATAAAAATATTTTTAGTAATACCCACAGATTTTATACTAAAATGATCATATCAAGGAAGCATACCAGTACAGAAGGCACGAAAAAAGTTGTAATATATCTCTCTACATCTTTGTGGCTCAGAAGTTAGGGTTCCTGAGTTCCAGTCTGTGTGGATTTCCTCCAGACACTATGGCTTCCTCTCACACTCCAAAGACATACCGTATATACTCGTGTATAAGCCGAGTTTTTCAGCCCAAAAATTGGGCTGAAAAGTCCCCCCCTCGGCTTATACACGAGTCATATGGTATGCTGTGGCGGGGGGGCTGTGACCGGTGGCTGAAGGAGGCAGGAGGGGGCCGCAGTGACCGCAGGCGGTCACGTGGGGCCGCCTCATTAGTGCAATGAATATGCACGGCATCCCCCCGTCCATCAGCGGCGGGGGGATGCCGTGCATATTTCACTACACAGCCCCCCTCCTTATTATGGGTCCCCCAGCAGAAATAAACAGCCCCCCCCTCCTTATCATGTTCCACCCAGGCTGCGGCAGCTGTGAAAATAACAAACACTTTATACATCACCTTCCGGCGCAGCTCTCCGCTCCTATGCTCGCCGGCTTCTTCTTCCTTCTTGTGCCGGTGTCATGTGACCGGGCGCAGGAGATGACGTCATTTCCTGCGCGCGGTCACAGAAGCCGACACAAGAAAGAAGAAGAAGCCGGCGAGCGGAGGAGCGGAGGAGCGGAGAGCTGCGCCGGAAGGTGATGTATAAAGTGTTTGTTATTTTCACAGCTGCCGCAGCCTGGGGGGAACATGATAAGGAGGGGGGGCTGTTTATTTCTGCTGGGGGACCCATAATAAGGAGGGGGGCTGTTTACTACCACTGGGGCTGCATATACTACCACTGGGGCTGTATATACTACCACTGGGGCTGCATATACTACCACTGGGGCTGTATATACTACCACTGGGGCTGTATATACTACCACTGGGGCTGCATATACTACCACTGGGGCTGTATATACCACTGGGGCTGCATATACTACCACTGGGGCTGCATATACTACCACTGGGGCTGCATATACTACCACTGGGGCTGTATATACCACTGGGGCTGCATATACTACCACTGGGGCTGCATATACTACCACTGGGGCTGCATATACTACCACTGGGGCTGCATATACTACCACTGGGGCTGTATATACCACTGGGGCTGCATATATTACCACTGGGGCTGCATATACTACCACTGGGGCTGCATATACTACCACTGGGGCTGCATATACTACCACTGGGGCTGTATATACCACTGGGGCTGTATACTACCACTGGGGCTGTATATACTACCACTGGGGCTGTATATACCACTGGGGCTGTATACTACCACTGGGGCTGTATATACTACCACTGGGGCTGCATATACTACCACTGGGGCTGTAAATACTACCACTGGGGCTGTATATACTACCACTGGGGCTGCATATACTACCACTGGGGCTGTATATACCACTGGGGCTGCATATACTACCACTGGGGCTGCATATACTACCACTGGGGCTGCATATACTACCACTGGGGCTGCATATACTACCACTGGGGCTGTATATACCACTGGGGCTGCATATACTACCACTGGGGCTGCATATACTACCACTGGGGCTGCATATACTACCACTGGGGCTGCATATACTACCACTGGGGCTGCATATACTACCACTGGGGCTGTATATACCACTGGGGCTGCATATACTACCACTGGGGCTGCATATACTACCACTGGGGCTGCATATACTACCATTGGGGCTGTATATACTACCACTGGGGCTGCATATACTACCACTGGGGCTGTATATACCACTGGGGCTGTATATACTACTGGAGCTGCATGTATACTACCACTGGGGCTGCTGTATATACCTCTGGGGCTGCTGTATACCACACTGCTGGGGGCTGTATACCTGTGCTGGGGTCCACCCTCGGCTTATACACGAGTCAATAGATTTTCCCAGGTTTTGGGGGCAAAAGTAGGGGGATCGGCTTATACACGGGTCGGCTTATACACGAGTATATACGGTATTTAAAATTTAAACTTTGAGTCCCCCTGGGAACCTTGGCTATGACACTGCATGATATGTTGAATATTTAGAGAAATACATGCAATTCCACTGAAGAAAGTATTAAAACTAAAACTAAACATCCCTTGTAACTGAAAAAATGAGTACTGATAACTAGTGATGGACGAATCCAAACTGTAAAATTTGGTATCTGTACCCAACACTTCCATGCTACGGTTCAGGTTTGTGTTCATCTGGAGGCTGTAAAAAAGAAGCAAAATGGTGATTAAACATCAGCGTCATACTTAACGGGGACTACACGCTTTTACTTTTGGGTGGCTCATTAATATCCTGGTTATTCACTGCACTAGCCCCTCTCTGTGACAACGTCTGTGATTGGCTGTTGCGCCCCTCACCCATTATGCCGGCATCTGTGATTGATTGCTATTGCCAACAAATTTGCCATCATAGGGTTGTAAAAATAAATAATTAAGAAAAATTGACATACAACTTTGCCGTATTTATGATTTCAGCATAATGTGGACACCCTGTGTGCTTTACCCTATTTTTGATTGCCAGTCAAGGTAAAAACCAGGCAGCTGGGGGCTGGCAATCTCAGCGTGGTGAGGACCATAGTTGTTTGGCCTTCTCAGGATACAGAATAGCAGTCTGCAGCTGCCCCAGAAATTGGAGCATTCAGCATAAATGCCAATTCCTGGCGTTTTACATGGCTATTCCCAATGCTCTTGTGCGGTGGCATTGGGGTAATAGGAGGGGTTAATGACAGCTAAGTATTGACAGCTTGTCATTAAGTTCAAACTGATAATGTCAAGCCTCTATGAGACCCATACATTATCAATCCTGTGAGTAAATAGTTAGAAAACAAAACACAGAGAAAAATCCTTTATTTGAAATAAAACACACAGACAACCCTCTGTTTCCCTTTATTAAACCTGAACATACCCTCTGACGGTAATCCACACAGATCTCCCACGAAGCACATGATCTGGGCACTGCTACATCCAGAGACTACAATTATGGAACAAGCCTCCTCTCACTGCAGTCTCTGGGATCACACTGACAGGCGTGGGGAGCAGTGACATCCTTCATCGAGACACTGAGGGCTCCCTGCGGCAGTGAACTCAGGCCACCCCGCTGCTGGATTGCAGCACATAGTAGCACAGCAGTCCTGCAATCTGGCAGCATAGAAGCAGGTTCAATTGAGTTTACAGCATGGAAAAGTAGTGCTGTGAACTCAGTTGAGCCTGCTGGGCTTAATGACACCCTAATGCCACCGCACCAGGGCATCGGGAAAACCAGGTAAAGGGCCAGGAATTGGCGCTTCTAATGAATGCGCCAATTTCAGGGGCAGTTGAAGACTGCTATTCTGTAGCCTGGAGGGGGTGCAAAAAGTAGGTACCTCACCATATTGAGAATACCAGACCCTAGCTGCCTGGTTTTATCTTAGGTAGCAATCAAAAATTGGGCAAAGCCCACACATTTTTTTATTGTTTATTTAATAAAAAAAAAATGGGCTACCCTATATTTTTTATTGCAAGGCAAGGTAAAGCCAGGCAGCATATAGCTGTCTGCTCACCGTGCTGAGAATCAAAAATACTGCAAAGCTCTATGTCAATTTTTTAAAAATTATTTATTTATTTTTACAACCCTATAATGGCAGGTTCATTGCCAAAGCAACCAATAACAAACGCCGGCACAATGGGTGAGGGATGCAACAGCCAATCACAGATGTTATCACTGGGAGTGGACATCTGTGATTCGGTGCTAGAGCCAATGCAGTGAATAACCAGGAAGTTAATGAGCGACCCGGAAGTAAAAGCGCATGGTCTCCAGCAATTATGATGATGATGTTTATTTTTACAGCCTGCTAGCTCCCCTAGTCACCATTTTATAACCTTAAAGTCCAGGATCGGGGTTCGGGCTTAAGTTCAGGTCATGTCCGGTCCCAAACCCAGACTTTAAAAAAAGATGCTGATGGGAGCACACTTGCTTTGTACAAGCAATGCTTTGTGAAAGCAGCACAAAGCTCTTAACTACAGTACTCAGTAAGAAGCCTCAGCACTGAGCTTCTCTCCACAAGGTGGAGAGAGAGTAGTCTGAATTTAGTTGGGAAATGTTTACACTTTCAGTTTTTGGACTTAGGCTGGCTAGATGTGAGTCAATTCCAAACTTGACAACTTTGCATCTGTTGCAGCACAGTTAATAAAAGTGGTGAGAAGCTCAGTGCTGAGTCTCCTTACTGAGTACTGTAGTTACTCTTCAGCTAGCCTTGGGGAAGGTCTGAGTTAAGAGCTTTGTGCTGCTTTCACAAAGCATTGTTTTAAAATAAGATGGATGTGCCGAACCCGAACATCGACGGTTTTGCTCATCTCTACTGGTAACAATTCCATCCAAACAGTAGTCGCTGGATTAGTGGAGCATTTTAGAACATACAGTAAACACCTTGTGTATCAGAATGGTCTTAGAAAAAAGTGGTCTTTTTCATGTTAATCTTTCACAGTACTTTTTCTTATGTAGGCGTATTGTCATAACTCTGTTAGAAAGCAACCTGGCAGCTTTTGTCCCCAGGGAATAATAATTACATTTGCCTATTTAGTTTCAAAAATGTACAATGAACAAGCTTGCATAGTATTGTAATATATAAAAACATACTGTCTATTCAACTGTCTTTGCTAAAGACTACACACTTTTATAATTGTTTGTTTTTAAGTGCCTCTATAGAATAGATTCCCTTTTAAGGAATCATAAGGAAAATGTTGGACACCTTGAATTTCAACCATTCTTACGATAGTGTTTGGTTTGGTTTCTTATCCTAAGCCATGTTGCAAGACTCGTTAAAGATCAATATTGTTTTTATAGGATTGCTACATTCAATAGGTGGAGCTAGAGTTCAATTCGTCTATCTATGAAAAGGTTATTTTCACATATCAATTTCCAGATAGGCATATCATGGCCTATAAATCTCTTTATGCCCGCTTGACACTTTCCACAAGGAGAATTGTTACCCTTTAAGACAGGGGTGGGAAACCTCTGGCTCACAGCCTACATGACCTTTCATGCCAGCAAGCAGAATACTGGGGTCAGCAGTTTTCATGCATTAACCTCATCTTGCTGGCTGCCAGACCTTTAACCTATATCTGCATGCTGCAATGTTCAGTTCTGAATGCTGCGTGTGCATATATGGATTACGTCTTCTTGCTGGCCAATGCCAGCATGACCAGCGTGATGATGCACTTTGTAAGTGCAGGGATAAGAGCGCAATGCGCTCCCTTCCACAGGAGAGAAGCCTAAACAACAAAATCAAGTCAACCGTGGAACCACCAGCCTAACAACCAAGAGCTAGTTTTAGAACATATCATTGGGTGGATCCTCTGGAAGGACGCTGTATCCACAGAGAGCATAGGTGGTGCACACTGAAAGTCCCAAGGAAAAGGGAGCCAAACGAACGTCCAGGAAGGAGACTGCCAGTAAAAAAATACAATTTTATTCATATTTGTTTAAAAGGAAGCACAACAGCTGGGGACCTGTAGAAGCAGAGCCATACAAAACAGCTGTAGTCCCCGCCCCTTCCTTGCACACCCTCTCCCCTAAACACAATGTTACGTTGTGCTTGAAAGCAAAGCTTGAATAAATTTTTATCTTTTAACTGGATGAGTGCCACTTTTCTCCCTAGAAGAGAAGCCCCAGCGTCTGCAGTAGTATGTCTGCCCCCCCAGTGGTTCTGACTGTTGTTCCCCCCAGTGATGCTGTCTGAGTCCCCCATGGATGCTGTTTCTGCTCCCTAGTGATGCTGTCTATGCCCCCTGACTAGCCCAGTGCTATACGGGGACTCTGGTGTCTGGGCCCTCTGCTGCAGTTGGGATATCACCGGTGGCCTGCCCAGACTCATGGCCCTGGTGGTCAGCTAAAAAGGGGGTAGTTGAAATGGGAATAACATTTTGTAAGTTTATTGTGACACCACCTGTGGTATCTGGTGACTGCACTAGCTCTGTGTGGGGTCTCCAGGGATGATGGATTAGCAGCCTGGTGTTGAAGCTCCCCACAGATGGAACTGGATCCCTGGGGAGCTTGGTGATGATGATGAGGGATGGAGCAGGAATTTGGCTGGGCTGTTGGATAAAGGGACAGTCTCTGTGGATGGCAGGGGCGCGGGTAAGGAACTGACACACACACTACTGGTTGTTTCTTTACCTTTTACTGGTGGGATTGCAGGTAAACGTCCAGGGCACTGCCGAGTGTTCAGGATGCACTTCTGGGTCTCAACAGCAAGTGGGTATAAGGCCTCCTTGTCTCTTTTCCTGTGTGTGTGTGAAGCCCCTGCCCTGTGTGAAACTTGGCTGGCCTCCTCTGCTCTCTTACCACCTGTGCTGTCATCGGAAAACCCTTGATGGACTACCGCTATTCCTCTCTCCGCGATGCCTGGCTCCCTGGTGAGTGACTGCGCAGATGCCCGGGAAACTGAAGTCTCCACGGTGGACCAGTATTCTCTACTGGGTCAGGTGCTCTACAGTAGATTTGGACTCTGGTGTCCGGGGTGCTGTTTGGGTGAACCTAATGCTGGCTCCTCGGTTCCCACTCTGTTCTCTCTCCTCTCCTTGCCTACCGACCACACTCTTGGGCCCTGCAGAACTACTTCGAAAGTTGTTCAGGGTCACTGACTTGGGCCTAACGCAGCAATGACCACCAGCACATCTTCACAGCTCTTGTAGCGTCTGCGGACTCCAACTAACTCTGCCCCCAGCACCAGTATTTATAGGGGATCTTGCCTAAGGGCAGCAAGTTGAGCTCCCCCTACTGTGCTATGGTGGAAGGTGTTGTTCGTGCCTGTGTACCCACTGTGGAAACCCATCTGTGCTGTAGGTGAGTCTGTCGTTACCTGTGTGAGCAGTGCGCCACACCCCCCATGAATGCTGTTTGTGCTCCCCAGTGATGCTGTTTGTGCCCCCTCCAGTGATGTCTGTTACCTCCTCCAGTGATGTCTGTGCCTCCCTCTAGTGATGTCTGTGCTGCTCCAGTGATGTCCATGAGCTCCCAATGATGCTGTCCATTCCTCCAGCGATTTTGTCTGTGCCTCCCCAGTGATTTTGCCTGTGCCCCAATGATGTCTGAGCCCCCCAGTGCTGAGTGTGTCCATCCAGTGATATCAGTGCCCCCCTCCAGCGATGTCTGTGCCCCCCAGTGGTGATGTCTGTGCCCTCTTCCGGTGATGTCTGCACTCCTCTCGGGTGATGTCTGTGTCCCCCTCGAGTGGTGTCTGTGATTGATTGTGCTCCAGGCCGACACAAACCTGGAAAAGCAGTTAAGAAACAATAAGATCCACATTTCCTACCAAAGGGAAGCAGCTCCAGTCACCACTGTAATTTTCAAGGTAAAAATTTTGAAATTACCCCCAGCAGGAAAAGGTTCCCATCAATGCTTTAAGACAACCATTTCTAAACAATTATTTTGTATCAACAGCAAAAACTTAAAATATAAAAATAAATTAAAAACAACAATAAAAATCAGGTTGCTACTAATCTCCTCCATTTGATTTGAAACAATACTAGAAACTTATTAAATGGAAATAGTAGTGGTAAATTATGTATTCAAAGCTTTTCTTATTTTGGTTCACTTTTTTGTACGCACACTCTTCTTCAGTCTTTTAAAAGACAAATTTTTAATTAACATAGTTATTTATTATTCTTGCTTATACAGAGCCATCATATTCCATAGCGCTTTACAGACATGTCATCACTGTCCACATTTGGGCTGACAATCTAAACATATATTAAAAAGGAGCTATTGTGATAAAATATACATGGTATCCAACAGTATCTTCAGAATGGTTGTCTTCTTAGAAAATATAATTGAAATTCACTGAACTGTAAAGTGCTGCGGAATATGTTGGCGCTATATAAAGATTATTATTATTAATAATTGAATGGAGGCATAAAACAATATTGGAAGTGGGCATATTTAAGTACTTTTTCTTCCTTCAAAATGGATATTATAGTTCAATATGTAAATGTACAAAACGCATCTGAAAAAAGTTTACAAGAATATATAGTCCTACCAACTATAGGAGCACACCAAAAAGTTTAACTCTTAAAAGTTATGTTCTCTTGCAACTTAATAGTTGTAACTAAGAAAAAAAATCTAAACGTGTTCTGCTTTACTAGAGCTTAACACCCAGCAGTCTTCATTCTGACTCACCAGACATAAAAGTGTTCTTCTGTCATCTCAGTGATGTTTCTCAGTCATTCTGACTGGTTTCCTGAACGTGAAAACAATTTTTAACCTGCACGGAGAGGAGTGTTTGTGCCTAACAATGGCCCTATCTAAGCATGTTTCATTAAAGGCTTAGCAGTTTGTCAGACTTCTGTCATTTCTCTTTAAGAATGTGGTCATCCATACTAAACTAATGCTATTAAAACAACATCCTTTATACACCCAAAATGTCTTTATATAGCAAATGCCTAATTTCTCTGACTAAAACTTCCATAACTGTAAGGGAATGACTGTTATTAGTAAAGACTGCTAAGGACTGCCTTGAAATATATAGAATTATATATATAGATAGATATATGGAGTGAGAGAGATATATAATATACAGGTACATCTCAATTATATAGAATACTAGCTGGAGAGCCTGGCGTTGCTCGGGCATAGTAACTAACTGTTCTTAGTTATAAGCTGAGTGTATGTGTGTGTGTGTGTTGTATGCCCACTATACATATCAATCCTGCTTCCCCCATCCCACCCCATCCACCCATGCTCCCCCCAAATCTACGCCTCACCCCCCACCCCACCCCGAAACTTTTAACCCCAAACCTGCCCCCCACACCCTACCTAAAACCTGAACTCACCCCCCTAAAAATGCCCCCCCTCACCTCCCTTAACTCGCACCCCTCCAAACCCGCCTCCACTGCACCCACTCCCCACAAACCTGCCCCCCAAATCCACACCCCCCTACAGATGGGGTGTGTGCAAACTTTTTGAATGTAGATGCAATGCTGCAAATTCCTTTAATGGACATACATACATATATACATACATACATTCATTTGAAAATTTTGTGATTGTAGATACAACAGTGAGAATTGCTTTAGTAGACATGCATACATACATTCATTCATTTCTGTAATTTTACTGCCCTTTCTTCCATGGTCCCTGAGATAGCAGCACTTACCTCCCTTTCTTCCATTTCTGAACTAATTTCTGTAATTTTTGCCTCCCTTTCTTCCATTTCGGTAAGTTTTGCTTATTGAGGCATAATGCAGCTTTTCTCTTAGTGTGTGATGACAATCATCCAGTCACATTCTTTTTCTTATGAGTTACAAGATCAGAATGATCAGGCAGTGACATGACACGGAATTTCATAAGCTAACATTCTACATTCTATTGTGACATCACAATAGAGGGTGTGGCTGTGTAGTGGGCATGGATATGTGGAGTCGGCATGGCTATCTGGAGTGGGTGGGGCTTTACACTTACATGGGTGTGGCTGTGGACTGGGGGTGGGGCTATGCAGAGTAAGTGTGGCTATGAGGAGTGGGCGTGGCCATGTGGAGTTGGCACGGTCATATGGAGTGGGTATGGCCATGTTGAGTGGGTGTGGTCACATGGAGTGGGTGGGGCCTGCCACATACACACACACTCAGCTTTATATAGTAGATCATCGACTAATTTATTGCAGTAATTCAACACAAAAAGTGAAACGCATATATTATATAGAGTCATTACAGAGTGCTCTATTTAAAAAAAAATTATATTAATGTTGATGATTATGGCTTACAGCCAATAAAAACCAAGGTCATAAACTCAGAAAATTAAAGGGTCTGAGAGATAAAATATTACCTAAATAGGTATCAGAGGCTTCACCTTGTGTGGTTGTGAGAGTCACAACCACTATAAAATCATATCACAGATGCTGCAGTCCCCAGTGTAGTGCTGTCAGGAAAATATTAATTTTTGTCATGGTTTTAAAATGTTGAAAAGACAGCCAGAGTTCTTAATTCCATGCCCCTTGTTCATTCGTAAGGAAGATACATAGGTATCCGCTTTGCTTCCCCCCAGTCAGGAATTTTTACGACTAGCCATAAAACTCTGAGCTGAGCAGAATTCAGCTAGTCTAATCTGGTTTTGTCCCCGTGACATCCCTTTGTCTTAACTTACAGTCTTTTAACGTCAAATTTCAAAAGACACGTTCACAGTACAAATTCATAAATCATACTTTTGGGATGTTTACCCTTTTTCAGTTATGATGGTATATCTTTTATATTGGGGAAACAATCAGAAAATTTGAAAATGGATTCTAACCTTCTGAACATCATAGATACATCATAATCGCCATTACATAAAACCAGAGCATTCATTTTGGCTTCATTCCACCCTGGGACATCAGACGCAGCACCAAACGCTGCGTGGTGGAATCACGCATAATGTCTGGGGAGCCGTCCCCCCCACAGAATCTGAGTTTGTCACCGCTTGGCACAGGTTTTGTACCTTTCTCATTTAATTCCCTTACATTTTAATAACTGTATTATGCATATAACTTTTTGGATTAAACTTTATAATTTGCTTAGTTTCGTTCTTCCTGTTTTAGGTCAAGCTGACACGCATCCCCGCTTTTGCACATTACCAGACAGGTTACCAATCCTCCTGAAAGAGATCGGTGGTGGCAGCATAATTTTTGTATTGATGTGAGATTGTGGGCCTGAGGGTGATTGGATTAGATATATGTACGTTCCTGGCAGGAACTGGTCGTATATATACATCCCGTCACATCACGTACCACAGTAGATGACATAAAGTAGACCAGCTGGGCTCTTTGTCTTATCCTCTGGCTATACCTGGTTTGGCCAGCAGGATAAGGGGGTGCCAGAGAGCTACACGTCCTGACAAAGTTTTCCTGACAGGTGCATATAGAGTAGGGAGGATAAAGGGTTAAAAACTGTGGTGCCGTATTCCACGAGATATCAAAGAGTGAATATAATATTGATTTATTAGCCAATATGTTTAGGGGCTCCCTGGCTCCTTCCTCAGGACAAATCAATATCCTATTGTCATGTTTCAGGGAGTCCTGAAACGCGTTGGCGAATCAATATTATATTCACCCTTTGATGTCTCGTGGAATATGGCAGTAACCCTTTATCCTCCCTACTTTAATTTTCTGAGATAATGACTTTTGGGCTTTCATTGGCTGTAAGCCATAATCATTAACATTTACAGAAAGAAAATACTTGAAATGGATCACTCTGTTTGAAATGACTATACAATATACTTGTTTCACTTTATGTATGGAATTATATATACATATATATATACTAGATGGTGGCCCGATTCCAATGTATCAGGTATTCTAGAATATGTATGTAGTTGACATACTGTGACTGACAGAACTTGTTCAGTGAACTTGAGTGAACTACACCGCTCCTCCTATCACCACTCCTCCATCTCTCCTCCTGTCCCTACTCCTCCTGTCACCGCTCCTCTGTCTCTCCTCCTGTCACCGCTCCTCTGTTTCTCCTTCTGTCCCCGCTCCTCTTGTCACCGCTCCTCTGTTTCTCCTCCTGTCCCTGCTCCTCCTGTCCCCGTTCCTCCTGTCACCGCTCCTCTGTCTCTCCTCCTGTCACCGCTCCTCCTGTCCCCGTTCCTCCATCTCTCCTTCTGTCCCCGTTCCTTTATCTCTCCTCCTGTCCCCGGCCCTTCGTCTCTCCTCCTGTCACCGCTCCTCCATCACTCCTCCTGTCCATGCTCCTGTCGGGCCCACTGGGACGGGGGTAGTCAGTACCAGACCGAGTCGGCTGCTGGGGAAGTCACGGGTGGTCCTGCTCTGGACCGTGTCCCGAGCTCGGCAATAAAAGGGGAATATTTACAGGGGATTGTCAGTCGTGACGCCACACACTATATGCGGCCAGTGATGGGGCCGCCGCTGCTGCAGAACCTCCGGGAATGATGGAATAGCAGCTAGATGGGATAGTTCCAGTGGGTAGAACTGTATTCCCCGGGGCAGTAAGGGTTAAGTCTATTGTGGAATGTTCAGTACACTTACTGTGCAGACGCCGCAGGAATCTCTCCTCAATGCTGGTGTTGACAGGCTGTGCTGTGGCTTTGCATGTGGAGGGCTTTCTGTAATTCTGTATAGAGAGAATAGCTTTCACGCAGAGACACAAGGGAAGCAATTTCAGGGTGTTCCGTGTTTTACTCTCAAGTTCTTCAAGTCATTTTACAGTTCAGTTACAGTTCTTACAAGTCTCAGTTCTTAATACACGGGCACACTCTCCCTCTCCGGGTTCCTTTTACTCTGCAGCCAGGTCTCTCTCTCTGTGACCCCTCACACAGTCTCTGTGTCCTTTCCGGGCAGTTAACGTTCTCTGGTTTACTCCAGGTACTGTAGTGCAGTCACTAGTAGGTAACTTTCTGGTGTCTGAGTTATAGCATCCTTCTTTGGTGTAACAGTCTCTAGGATGGTAACAGGATCCGTATTCACTGCCACGTCCGTGTAGCTTGTTATTTCAGGATCATCAATGGACTCAGGATATTCTACTGCGGGCATATCATCCACTTCTGCGGTATCCAGGCATAGTCTTTTTACTTTAATGCCGTATGGGCCACGCTCACCTTGAACAATATGGTATGACACCCGTTCTCCTACTTCCACTTGTCTGTCTGGATGGTCTGATGGCAATTGCTCTTCCACCTCTCTTTTATTAATAAAGATGTCACATCTGGTACCAGGCTCACGTGCAAAAGCGAATCCTCTCTCTTCTATTACCTTCACTATCTTGCCCTCGTGCCGTGGGAATCTTTGTACCTCCTTATCTCTTCGGGCTACGTTCTTAGCCTCCTTAGCATGGGCTATCATAACCTGTTTCTGTACCTGCCGTTCTATCTCCCCTTTCTTCCACTTTCGTACACATCTGTGGATGTACTCCTCCCGGGTGATCAGCTCTGCAGGGCCTACTTCACCAGCGGGATCTCCCAGAAAGCCCATCAGATCGTCACAGTCTTTATATCGCTCCCACCAGCAGCGGAGCTGCTGCCCTCTCACCTCGGTAGTAGTCGGTGGTGGTATCAGGGGCTCCGGTAGGGGTAACCAGTGCTGTTGCAGGGCTCTGAGCGGGTCGGCCTCCTTTCTTGCAGGGCGCGGTGCAGCTTGTGGGGTAGTCACATCCACCAGAATCGTGGTACGGCATTCGGCTTCGCTCTCTGCACGATCACGTGGCACTCCAACCCAGCCGGGTTGTATGGACAGAGTCTCGTAGCTTTGACGGCGTTCAATATCAATCCGGATCCGGGTTCGATGCTCCTCCTGATAAGAAGAGTATCGTGGCTCACTGAGAACCCGGTGCTCATAGGTAAAAAAAGTTCAATATATATAGATAACCTTGGCACACGGTATATGAAAAAAAGGAAACTTCTTTCATTCAAAAACAGTGATTTTTATTGAATCATCAGTCAAAAAAATAGACGTTTCGGCTGGCTTGCCTTTCTCAATTAGACTGACTGTAGATAGAAAACAAAATATTGTACATCATTACAGTTTGTACATAATCCATCTTAATAATGTACGGAACATCCTCTATCATAATTGAATAAAATGTTGTACACATAGAAGCTATTGTATGAACCCATATGCCACCGAATAAACCTTAATCAAAGCAACATGGGGAAAAAATACCTCTACGAAAAAACGTATCCCCCTTCCAAAGGGATTAGGTGGCCCTTTAATATGTCTTGGTCCACCAAAATGGAATTAAAATATGTCGAGAAATAATATATTTTAACTGAAAGGATCAGTTAGGCATCTACAATCAAACCAAAAGTGAAACCGTGAATAGGTGTCATACCTAGTGACTGATGGTCCTATCCAGACCCAATCTTTCTTCGTGCTTACAGTGCCTTGATAGGGGGTTGCCCGATGGTATGGTATGAGCTATATCAGTGAATTACAGATTTTGATCTGTTCAAGAAAAGAAGTATGAGATAAGAGTATAGTGCAGAAGGAAATAACTGTCCTAAAAGTGAAATATGTGAGGATACATACCTCTACACATGGGGTAAATAATGTAGTATATACGTAGAAGGTTCATGTAGTATGGCAACTTATAATAGGGTGATCCAAAACCCTATTGCTGATATACAGAATTACTTGTGTACCAGTATGTCTGTATTGGAAATATAAAGCATGAAAAATTCACAATAATCAGGATAAATCATAGTTTGTCACTGTGTTACGGCATTCGGCTTCGCTCTCTGCATGATCACGTGGCACTCCAACCCAGCCGGGTTGTATGGACAGAGTCTCATAGCTTTGGCGGTGTTCAATATCAATCTGGATCCGGGTCCGATGCTCCTCCTGGGCTCATGTCATCTGCTGGGGTAGCAGCCGCAGCACACCCCGCCGGGTGTCTTGGACGTGGGGACGTTCTCTGCCGTCTTTTGCCATATCTCTGCGATGTCACACCAGGTCTCTCCCTGGCCGGGTTCCTCCACCGGGTAACTCCGTGCGCCCTCCGGGATCACTTGTGTTTTTTCTTCGGCAGCGTTCTCTTGGGCGTCCTCCGCTTCCGTCCTCGTGTACTGCAATGGCGACTGCTTCTCTTCCGGTTGCTTGTTCCACCCCCTCCTGATGACGATTTCCTTCTTGGTTCCCGCAAGCTTCTCATGGGTAGGAGGGTCTAGGGGCGGAGGCTCTTCTTTCAGAGTGACGGCTGGCTCTCTCGGAGTTAAGGGGAGCCAGGGGGGTCCTTCTCTTCGCACCTTGGACCGGGCCGGCCCACGATGGGAGTTTCAGTTACGCCTTCTCTGCATATGGCGTTAGCCTCCTCTAGCCGCCATTAAGGTCAGATTTTGGCGGGAAAGTTTTGAACACGTACTTTAGGCGCACAGGGTCCAATTCTTTCTGACCAGGTAGATCCTGTTCGTGACACCAGGTTTTCGGGCCCACTGGGACCGGGGTACTTAGTACCGGACCAAGTCGGCTGCTAGGGAAGTCACGGGTGGTCCTGGTCCGGACGGTGTCCCGGGCTCGGCAATAAAAAGGGAATATTTACAGGGGATTGTCAGTCGTGATGCCACCCACTATATGCGGCCAGTGATGGGGCCGCCGCTGCTGCAGAACCTCCGGGGATGATGGAATAGCAGCTAGATGGGATAGTTCCAGTGGGTAGAACTGTATTCCTCGGGGCAGTAAGGGTTAAGTCTATTGTGGAATGTGCAGATGCCGCAGGAATCTCTCCTCAATGCTGGTGCTGACAGGCTGTGCTGTGGCTCTGCAGGTGGAGGGCTTTCTGTAATTCTGTATGGAGAGAATAGTTTTCACGCAGAGACACAGGGGAAGCAATTTCAGGGTTTTCCATGTTTTACTCTCAAGTTCTTCAAGTCATTTTACAGTTCAGTTACAGTTCTTACAAGTCTCAGTTCTTAATACACGGGCACACTCTCCCTCTCAGGGTTCCCTTTACTCTGCAGCCAGGTCTCTCTCTCTGTGACCCCTCACACAGTCTCTGTGTCCTTTCCGGGCTGTTAACGTTCTCTGGTTTACTTCGTTGTGTGTGACACCGGACAGTATGGCAGTGACTCGGGCCCCTGTGGGTCCTCCTGTTTGTCACTGAGCTGCCTGTCCTTTGGGGTAGGGACCCTAACATGAAGTTGTGGTCCCCGTCGTGTTGTTTGGGGATTCCGGGTAAACTACGGTCCCCTCTAGAGCCGACACTCTACTCAGCCCAGCCTCCAGCAGTCCTCAAGTGTGAGGCTCTACCAGGCTCCTTCCCCCTGCGTCTTTCAGTATTGTAGGAGGGCTACTCCGCCTGCAGTCGGTAGCTTCAGCTGTATTCCTAGGGCCCGGGTATCACCGTCCCTCTCTCTCTCCTCACACTCCTGGTGGTATTGGCTTCGGACGTGCTTTCTCTCTCCTCCGGCTCACACTGGCTCGGTACAGATTCTGCGCTCCTACACCTTACACTCACAGGACGTGTGAGCCCTTCTTTCTGCTCAGCTTAGCTCAACCTTCTGCTGTTCTCTGGCCTGTTCTTGGTCTTTGCTGGTCAGCACCCTGGGCCTACTGAACTCCTTCCTCCTCCCCCTCACTATTTCTACTGTCAAGTCACCTGACCTCGTGTGTCTATCCTCCTGTCACCGGTCTTCCTGTCACCGCTCCTCCTGCTGTCTCTCCTCCTGCCGTCTCTCCTCCTGTCACCACTTCTCTGTGTCTCCTCCTGTCACCGCTCCTACTGTCCCCGCTCCTCCATCTCTCCCCCTGTCACCGCTTCTCTGTGTCTCCTCCTGTCACTACTCCTCCGTGTCTCCTCCTGTCATCGCTTTTCCTGTCATTGCTTTTCCTGTCACTGCTCCTCGTGTCCCCGCTCCTCTGTCTCTCCTCCTGTCACCGCTATTGCTGTTCCCGCTCTTATGCCTCTCCTCTTGTCCTCACTCCTGTTTCTCCTCCTGTTTCTCCTGCTATCGCATCGGGAGGGTGGTGTGTTTGCGCTGTCTCTCGTCTCTGTGCCTGTCTCCCTGTCTGCGTGGTCTCCCCCGTCTGCACCCCCTGCATCTATGCCTGTCTCTCTGCACCCAACTATCTCTATGCCTGTCCCCCTGCGCCCCCTGGCTTTATGCTTGTTTCCATGCTTCTATGCCTGTCCCCCTGCACCCCCCTGCGCCTCTCTGGCTATCCCTTTGCGCCTCTGTGCCTGTCTCCCTATGCCTCCTGCCTCTGTGCCTGTCCCCCTGCCTCTCTGCTTGTCCCCCTGCCTCTATACCAGTCCCCCTGTGACTCTCTACCTATCTTCTTGCACCTCTGTGCCAGTCTCCCTGCGCCCCCTGCTTCTGTGCCTGTCCTCCTGCCTCTGTGCCTGTCCCCCTGCATCTCATGCCTCTGTGCCTGTCCCCCTGCCTCTGTGCCTGTCCCCCTGCCTCTCTCCCTGTGCCACCCTTCCTCTGTGCATGTCCCCTGTTCCCCCTGCCTCTGTGCCTGTGCCCCCCTGCCTGTCCCCATGCTACTCAACCTGTCCCCTTGCGCCCCCTGCCTCTGTGGCTGTCCCCCTGCGCCCCCCGCCTTTGTGCCTGTCTCCCTGCACATCCCTGTCTCTGTGCCTCCCTGCGCCCCCCTGCCTCTCTGCCTGTGCCCCCCCTGATTTTGTGCCTGTCCCCCTGCACATCCCTGTCTCTGTGCCTGTCCCCCTGCCTCTCTGCCTGTCCCCTGCACCTCTCTGCCTGTCCCCTTGCCTCGGTGCCTGTCCCCTTGCGCCCCCTGTCTCTGTGCCTGTCCCTCTGCCTCTCTCACTGCTCCCTCCTGCCTCTGTGGCTGTCCCCCTGTGCCCCCCCTTCCTCTGTGCCTGTCCCCCTGTGCCCCCCTGCCTCTGTGCCAGTACCCCCCTGCCACTGAGCCTGTCCCCTTGTGCCCCCTGCCTCTGTGGCTGTCAATGTGCTGCCCTGCCTCTGTGGCTGTCCCTACACCCCTGCGCCCCCCTGCCTCTGCACCTGTCCCCCTGCCTCTGTGCCTGTCACCCTGCACATCCCTGTCTCTGTGCCTGTCTCCTGCGCTCCCCCTGCCTCTCTGCCTGTCCCCCTGCACCTCTGCCTGTCCCCCTGTGCCCCCTGATTCTGTGCCTGTCTCCTTGGCCCCCATGCCTGTCCCCCTGCCTCTGTGACTGTCCCCTTGTTCCCCCTGTCTCTGGGCCTGTCACCCTACACATCCCTGTCTCTGTGCCTGTCTCCTGCGCCCCCCTGCCTCTGCGTCTGTCCCCCTGCCTCTGTGCCTGTGCCCCTGTCTCTGTGCCTGTCACCCTGCTCATCCCTGTCTCTGAGCCTGTCTCCTGCGCCCCCCTGCCTCAGCGCCTGTCCCCCTGCCTCTGTGCCTGTCCCCCTGCACATCCCTGTCTCTGTGCCTGTGCCCCTGTCTCTGTGCCTGTGCCCCTGTCTCTGTGTCCCTGTCTCTGTACCTGTGCCCCTGTCTCTGTGCCTGTCCACCTGCACCTCTCTACATCTTCCCCTGTGCTGCGTCCTTCCCCCTCGCCCCCCCTCCGGTGTCACCCCCGCCTGGCATTTCCGGTGGCAGCTGCTGAAGGCTCCAGGAAGACACTCTCACTCTGTGGAACCGGTCATGCGACACGGCCTGTATGAAGTAACATCAGCCCGCCTTGTCACATGACCCGCTCCACACAGTCTTTTCTGCCAGGCGGGGGTGACACCGGAGGGGGGGGCGAGGGGGAAGGACAGAAGATACTGGGATGCCGCGGGGAGCGGGGGGCCGCAGGGAGCGCGGGCAGGAGGAGCGCAGGGGGAGCTGTGAGGAGACCCGCACGGCTCTTTTGCATACGGCCACTTCTGTCTGCGGTGCGCGATTTTGGCCTCAGATGGAAGTAGCCATTAGACAGTTATATAGTAGATTCAAAATGAGATGTTTGTTGTTTTGTATATTTATCATCTTCTGCTGTGCACAGGTATACTTGTAAACTTACATGGTTTCTCCTTAGCTTTTTGAACACATGTACATGTTGGTTGATAATCTATTTAGACTCAATATTCTTGAGAGAGGCTCCGATAGTGCAGAAACGTTGGATTATTTATTTTTTCTACGCCCATAAAATAAAAGCCAACAGAGTCAAGCAATCTTCTCTATCTCCATTTTTTTTTCCTTCATATGAGTGCCGAAGTCTATTAGTTTTGGTTATTGGATATTTTCCCTTCAGAGCACCTACTGTGGCGGTTGAGGCGAGCTTCAGCTATTCTTATGGGATTACAATAAGGTCACGCTCACACATCTGTAGATTCTCTCGTATAAGAGAAATGCACCAATTATGGTAATGTCTCTTGGATCAAACTCTGGCAGAGGTTATTACCGGTATCACATTAGTGTGATTCGAGTACAGATGCAGAGAAGACGGAGAACCTAATTTCTCCATATTCTTCATTGCTTGTGTCCGCAGTAATTGCACTGCACTCAGATGACATTCGGATGCAGTCCCACGTTTCAAATGCACCTGTATTGTGTTAGAGCAGGAATGAATGTTCTGCTTGGATTAATGTATTTTTGCTTTAATTAAGGAATTTGACCCTCAGGCCATTTAGAGATATCACAAGACTGGACCAGACCTCAATCAAAGGACAATAACACTTTCACACTCCTTATCTATGCACTGCTCCAATATTTATGGCAGCAATGGTTACTCCCCTTGTCATATTGATAGTTCTGCTTCCCATCACTTTTCTTATTTACTGCACTATTCTATGTTCTGCTGTGTATATATGTGACTCTTCAGATTTTGTCTTGAAGAGACCTGAGCTGTCTTGAAAGCTGCTATTTATTACCACCTTTCGTTAGCCATTAAAAGGAATCAAGCACTGAGGACTTTCAGATTTTGTGTACCTAGGAGAAGTGATGCAGTTTTGAAGGTAAAGGGTAGTCATCGCAAATAAATATTTAATTTACATTTCTTTTTTGTTCATATATATTATAGTATATGCTGTTCCCAACAATATTGCCTATAAGAAAAGTTATGGGATTTGGAAATCACAGGTTTCATACACATAATGATATGCAAATGATGAAAAAAACACGAGACTACCAGAATGTACCCAATCTTTATGGAAGTAAAGATACTTCTGAAGAAACATGCACAATTGAACAGTGAGCTGTCTACTGGCTAATGGCCACTTTACACGTCCCGATATCGTCGTCCAACTCTGATAAAAAGTCACGTGATTCGCGCGTTGGTCCCGATATCATTCGTGCGTTGTGTGGTGTAAATGTCCAATACGATGCAAGAACGATGTCAAAACGATATCAGGGATCAAATGAGCCTGCTCTCCAACGGCCCGATATTGGATGGATGATGTGGCCGGATCGTGCTGTGTGACAGCCCAACAACGATTTGGAGTACAACTTCCCCTATTCTCTTCCATGTTAAATGGTCGTTCCTGGGTCGCCCGTACAAGGGGGCTTAGACATCGCAGTTGCGTTGCCTGCCGATATCGCACTGTGTAACATCTCCTATGTGATATTGGAATTTTGCCCAAAAAATGCGCGCTCCCGCATTGTTGTATCCAACCTCGGACCGATGTTGGGACGTGTGAAGTGGCCATAACACGGTAGAAACATTTTTTACCTTGAAAACAAAACACAACATTCTGAAAATATCTCAATTTATTTGTACGCACATACACAATATCAGCCATGAATGGCTATGATGGGTTATTTACAGGACAGACCAAATTTGCAAGCTGTACACTGACTACTGTACATACAGTTGTGGCCAAAAGTATTGACACCTTTGCAATTCTGTCAGATAATACTCAGTCTATTCCTGAAAATTATTGCAATCACAAATTCTTTGGTATTATCTTCATCTAATTTGTCTTCAATGAAAAAACACAAAAAGAATTGTCCTAAAGCCAAATTGGATATAATTCCACACCAAACATAAAAAAGGGGGTGGACAAAAGTATTAGCACTGTTAGAAAAATCATGTGATGCTTCTCTAATTTGTGTAATTAATAGCACCTAACAGGTGTTCGCAATAACTAAATCACACTTGCAGCCAGTTGATATGGATTAAAGTTGACTCAACCTCTGTCCTGTGTCCTTGTGTGTACCACATTGAATATGCAGCTGAAGTCTATGGAGCCTCGGTTAAGAGTCTACAACATGGACACCAGCCAGTTATCCCACCAGGGAAGGACCTAGTCCAGGGTACCCTGGGCTAGGTCCTTCCCTGGTGGGATAACTGGCTGGTGTCCATGTTGTAGACTCTTAACCGAGGCTCCATGGACTTCATCTGCATATTCAAATTCTAGGGAGAAATGCACTTTGGGATTCACTGTGTTTGAGTGCTTTAACTGGTGCCCGCAGTGTTATCCTCCGCTGGTCTCCACAAGGTCAGTGGTTGCTTTGTGATGTCATACCCTGGGCTAGGTCCTTCCCTGGTGGGATAACTGGCTGGTGTCCATGTTGTAGACTCTTAACCGAGGCTCCATGGACTTCATCTGCATATTCAAATTCTAGGGAGCAATGCACTTTGGGATTCACTGTGTTTAACTGGTGCCCGCAGTGTTATCCTCCGCTGGTCTCGACAAGGTCAGTGGTTGCTTTGTGGTGTACCACATTGAGCATGGAGAAAAGAAAGAAGACCAAAGAACTGTCTGAGGACTTGAGAAACCAAATTGTATAGAAGCATGAGCAATCTCAAGGCTACAAGTCCATCTCCAAAGACCTGAATGTTCCTGTGTCTACCGTGTTCAGTGTCATCAAGAAGTTTAAAGCCCATGGCACTGTGGCTAACCTCCCTAGATGTGGACGGAAAAGAAAAATTGACGAAAGATTTCTACGCAAGATTGTGCATCCGGATGGTGGATAAAGAACCTCGACTAACATTCAAACAAGTTCAAGCTGCCCTGCAGTCCAAGGGTACAACAGTGTCAACCCGTACTATCCGTCAGCGTCTGAATGAAAAGGGACTGTATGGTAGGATACCCAGGAAGACCCCACTTCTTACCCCGAGACATAAAAAAGCCTGGCTGGAATTTGCCAAAACTTACCTGAGAAAGCCTAAAACGTTTTGGAAGAATGTTCTTTGGTCAGATGAGACAAAAGTAGAGCTTTTTGGGCAAAGGCACCAACATAGAGTTTACAGGAGAAAAAAAGAGGCATTCAAAGAAAAGAACACGGTCCCTACAGTCAAACATGGCGGAGGTTCCCTAATGTTTTGGGGTTGCTTTGCTGCCTCTGGCACTGGACTGCTTGACCGTGTGCATGGCATTATGAAGTCTGAAGACTACCAACAAATTTTGCAGCATAATGTAGGGCCCAGTGTGAGAAAGCTGTGTCTCCCTCAGAGGTCACGGGTCTTCCAGCAGGACAATGACCCAAAACACACTTCAAAAAGCACTAGAAAATGGTTTGAGAGAAAGCACTGGAGACTTCTAAGGTGGCCAGCAATGAGTCCAGACCTGAATCCCACAGAACACCTGTGGAGAGAGCTAAAAATGGCAGTTTGGAGAAGGCACCCTTCAAATATCAGGGACCTGGAGCAGTTTGCCAAAGAAGAATGGTCTAAAATTCCAGCAGAGCATTGTAAGAAACTCATTGATGGTTACTGGGAGCAGTAGATCACTGTTATTTTGGCTAAAGGTTGTGCAACCAAGTATTAGGTTGAGGGTGCCAATACTTTTCTCTGGCCCATTTTTGGAGTTTTGTGTGAAATGATCAATGTTTTGCTTATTGCTTCATTCTCTTTTGTGTTTTTTTATTGAAGAGACAAATTAAATGAAGATAATAATACCAAAGAATTTGTGATTGCAATCATTTTCAGGAAGAAACTGAGTATTATCTGACAGAATTGCAGGGGTGTCAATACTTTTGGCCACAACTGTAGTATCAAAGTGTCATATCTTCAGTGTTGTACCATGAAAATATAAAATAAAATATTTACAAAAATGTGAAGGGTGTACTCACTTATGTGATATATACTGTACATGCCTTGCCATTCTATCAAGAAACTACCTGTCTCAAAGGCTTTCATAGTGCAAAGCAAGGCTGCAATGTAGGCTGGAATAGAGCGCTATTCTCTTCAGCAATGAGACCCACTTTTGTCTTGGATACAATGATAGCTAGAAATCGGTCTACAGATTATGCAGGCAATGACATGAAGAGGCTTTCAAGAGAGCGTCACAAGAGCCGTTTTTTTCAACACCACAATGCCAGTCTGGCTTTTGCTCTTGCTATTCTTAAGGTACCGTTACATGTGGCAGGTATGCTGCGATGTTGCCGGCAACTTCACGGGAGCATGCATGTTTTTGGCAGTTTTGCAAGATTGCCTTGGAGATGTCACACGCAGAGATATCTAAAGGCAACGCAACTACGATGTTAAAAGCAACTCAACCCAGCAAGCGATCCTTATCAATGTAATTAATAGGGGAAGTTACTTTCAACATCGCTATTGCGGTGTCAGACAGAGCGATACTAGCATGTTGCCTGAGCAACATCGCCTAGTTTCAGAACATGTTCATAAATTTGGCAACTCCAGTCAAGCAGCTTATTGCTGTTGAATCACCCTGTCACACGTTGCAATGCACTAGCGATCTTAACGGCAACAGCGATGCCTATGTCGGGCCCCACTGGACTGGGGTACTCGGTGCCGGACCGGACGGTACTGGGGATGTCACAGGTGGCTTGGTCCGGACCGTGTCCCTGGCTCGGCAATAAAAGGGGAATTATTTACAAGGGAAATGTCACGGGTGACGCCACCCACTTGGTGCGGCCAGTGATGGGGCCGCCGCTGCTGCAGAACCTCTGGGGGTGATGGAGTGGCAGCGGAGATGGTATAGTTCCAGTGGGAAGAACTGTATCCCCCGAGGCAGTAAGGGTTAAGTCTATTGTGTGTAGTTGTAGCACACTTACTTGCAGGCACTGCAGGGATCTCTCCTCCTGGCTGGTGCTGACAGGCTGAATCTGTAGGGAGGAATGGTCTGCAGATAGGGACTGACAAGAGAGGCAATTCAGAGTTTTCCAAAGCTTTACTCGTTGTTTCCTTCAAGCAGTTTACAAGTCATTTGCAGTTTGTACACAGTTCAAGCACACGGGTTCTTTCTACTTCTGCAGCCAGGCCTCTCTCTCCCTGTGACCCCTCACACAGTCTTTAGTGTCCCTTTCCGGGCTTTTACGGTCTCCGTCTGTACGGGTGGTGTGTGAACGCTGGACAGTATGGCGGTGACTCGGGCTTCTGTGAGTCCTAGGATGTCACTTAGCTGCCTGTCCTTTAAGTTAGGGATCTCAATCTGGAACTCAGACCCCTCGTCGTGTTGTCTGGGGATGCCGGGTGAACTACGGTCCCCTTTAGAGCCGACACTCTACTTTAGCCCAGCCTCCAATAGTCCTCAGCACGAGGCTCTACCAGGCTCCTTCTCTCTGTTTCTTCTAGTATATAGGAGGGCTACTCCGCCTGCAGTCGGTTGCTTTAGCTGTGTGTCTAGGGCCCCGGGTTACACCGTCCCTCTCGGCTCTCTCACACTCCTGGGGATCTGACTCTGGATGGGCTTTCTCTCTCCTCTGGCTCGCACTGGCTCAGTACAGATTCTGCGCTCCGTCTGTCTTCACTCTTCCAGGCAGTGTGGCTCTTTACTGCTCAGCTTCAGCTCAACTCGCTGCTGTTCTCTGGCCTGCTCCTCAGCCTCTCTGCTGCTCTTTTGTCTTTGCATCTCAGCTCACTGTGGCCTACTCTTGGGTCTTTACGTCTCGGCTCACTCCGGCCTACTAACTTCCTTCACTCCTCCCCCTCACTATATACTGTCAGTCACCTGACCTCTGGTGTGCCCAACCCACTCCTCTAAATCCACCACCCCTCCGATCTCATATAGTTCTAATCTCAGGGCTGGATGTAACCTCTCTGACACGTGGGTTATGTGGGCTGTGAGGGTGTTAGTGTTTAACATTGTCCTACCTGCCTGGCTGCAGTTCCCTTTGTGGCTTCCTGGACGCAGGGGCGCCACACCTACGTCAATTTTCAGCGATGTTGCCGGCAACATTGCCTCGTGTTACGGTACCTTAAAGGGAGCTGCCAACAGCGAAACGTGATGATTTGCTTGTACAAATATATTTAGGCAGACAACTTCTTATAAATTGATTAATAATCTCAATGAAAGCATGACAAGGCGTGTAAGTGTGTGTATCTCTGCATGTGGAGACCATATTTTATGCTGAAGAACTCAGAATGTTTTTCAAACATTGTCTACATTTTTCATAATTTGCATATCATTAACATGTTTATTGATCCTGTGAGTTTCATATTTATTTCACATTTTACCATATTGGAGTTGCATATCCTTACTTTTTTGACCACTTCCACATTGCAGTAACAATGTACCCTATTGTGACCCTCTCACAGTAAAAATGCCCCCCCCCTTCCTATAGACACCATATATTATTAATACAGATGTCCCCTTTGTGGATTTTTTACCTCGCTAAAATTCCTCTCTCTGCCCCAGTTCTACAATAGTGATGTTCACCTTTATGCTAAAACTAGCTGTACTACCCGGCTACGCCCGGGTTAATAAATAACTGCTGTTAGCTATAACAAAATAGAATTCGAATATGTCATATTAATGACCTGTAGGAAAATAGAAGCTGAACTGTGATTGGTTGCTATAGGCAGCCTAATAAATTTCCAGCGAACAGTAAACCCTCTCCCCGGCCGGGCAGTATATATTACCTCACACATACACATAAAAGACAGTTCATGTGACTGACATCTGCCTTAATTCCCTATATCGCACATGTGTTGCACATTGGCTGTTTTTAATCAGATGTTTATTTTTGGAAATTAAAGATACCAGACGTAGGAGGCGAGTTGTGTGAGGCGATTTGTGCACATCTATGTCTGTCTGTGTGGTGTGTGTGTCCCTGGGGTGTGTGTGTGTCCCAGTGTTGTGCGTGTGTCCCTGTGGGAGGTCCCTGTGGTATGTGTCCTTTTGGGGGGAGCGGTGTCCCAGTGGTATATGTCCTTGTGGGGGGAGGGGTGTCTCTGTGGTGTGTGTCCATCCCTATGGGGTCTGTGTGTTCCTGTGGGGTGTGTGTGTGTGTCTGTGTCCCTGTGAGGTGTGTATGTGTGTATGTCCCTGTGGTGTGTGTGTCCCTGTGGGTTGAGTGCATGTGTCCCTATAGGGTGTGTATGTGTGTGTGTCCCTGTGGGGGGGGGTGTCTCTGTGGTGTGTGTCTCTGTGTTGTGTGTCTCTTTGTGGTGTGTGTGTTTGTGTTCGGGTGCGTGGTGAGTATCCAATGTTGGGGCTCCACCTTAGCTGTTACTCTTTGTGTGCATGTGGAGTGTATACATGTCCCTGTGCATGGTGAATAATCCATGTCAGGGCCCCACCTTAGTGACTATATGCGGGTATATGCTGTTAGTCTTTGGTGCTGTCATTAAGCCCCTCTCATTCACAACTGTCAACTTGTAACTGTCACTTTCTCTCCATTATGTATATAGGGCCAAAATTGTTTGGTGAATTGGAACATGCAGGGTTAAAATTTCGCCTCACAACACAGCCTATGACGCTCTCGAGATCCAGACGTGTGACTGTGCAAAATTTTGTGGCTGTAGTTGAGACAGTGTAGATGCCAATCCCGGACATACACACACACATACACACATTCAGCTTTATATATTAGATATGGTACATTTGTCTCTCTTGTAGTTTTGCTGTTTATAAATCAGATTTATATTTTTGAAAGATAATACCAGACGTGTGTGTGTTTTAGGGCGATTATGTTGCGAGGTTAGTATATGTGTGGTGAAATGTGTGCTGAGGGTGGTATATGTGTTCAAGCATGTGGTAGTGTGGGCGCGCATTTTGTATGTGTGTTTATATCCACGTGTGGTGAGTATCCTATGTCGGGGCCCCACCTTAGCAACTGTATAGTATATACTCTTTGGCGCCATCGCTCTCATTCTTTAAGTCCCCTTGTTCACATCTGGCAGCTGTCAATTTTCCTCCAACACTATTCCTTTCACTTTTTCCCCATTATGTAGATAGGGGCAAAATTGTTTGGTAAACTGGAACGCGCGGGGTTAAAATTTCACCTCACAACATAGCCTATGACGCTCTCGAGATCCAGACGTGTGACTGTGCAAACGTTTGTGGCTGTAGTTGCGACGATGTAGATGCCAATCCCGGACATACACACATACATACATTTAGCTTTATATATTAGATGTAACTTTCATATCCCATCCCCAGTGGCAACCATTCAATAATGTCCAACTTTTATGCCTTGATACATTTGGAATTTCAAAAATTGTGGCCCTTTTAATTAATAATAAACAATATATGAGATCACATTATTAATATGTGACCACAACTCCATGTTGTATGATATCTCCTTCTCTGGTTGTCTTATACTGTAGTATAATGTCCCAGATTTTGAGCCCTATACAGTATGATGACCCCCGTTGTGGCCTCTGTAAATTATAATGTCTCTCCCTCAGGCCCTTATATAGTATAATGTCCCCCGTTGTGGCTCCATATAGTATAATATTCCCCTTTGTGGCCCCCATATTTATAATGTACACAATTTCTGCACCCGAATAGTATAATGTCCCCATTTGTGGCCACATACTGTACATTATCTTCCTCTGTGGCCCGCATATAATATAATTTCCAACCTATTGGCCCACCATACTGGATAATAACCCCTTTTCTGACCCTCTTTTACTATCATGTCTCCCATACAATATAAGGCCCTCCTCTTTTGCGCTCTTTACTTGGTCAATAAAATAAAACCCTACATATCTCTTCACTTATCCTCATCCTATCCATGATTGGTTTCATCTCACGACGCAGGCAGCGCAAAATACAGACATCGTTGCGTTGTCACCTGAATTATTCAGCCATCATCTGCCTCCAACAACCGAGGGTGGTGTTGAGCTCTGCCCCCATCTGCTAACACTCTGAAAGCGGCATTTAATGCACAACTAGGGGGCATGTCGTTCCACATGTCTGTCAGCGTAGATGGGTTTTTAGGATAGCTTGGAATCTGCTAAAGACCCCTATGCTTGTCATGATGATTCCCCTGTGAAAACTAGTGTTTAGCTGCCGTTTATAGGAGATGGGGATTTTCACTATACATAGTAGGGCTGATGTACTGCTTACTGTACTACAAGTAATCGGATGATTGCAGCTTCATGTTCCCTAAAAGGTCTAACAAATATTGTTAAAAGTGGGAATAACACATTTATGACAAAATACAAAAGTTAAAATCGCCCCTTTTGCCCCATTAAAGATGAAACAATTGAAAAAAATACACGTTTGGTATTGCTGCCTTTGTGAAAGCCCAATGCATTAAAATATAAGATAAAATAATCCAATTGTTAAATGTAACAAAAATCAAAATGCCAGAATTAAATTTCTTTGGCTGCCGCATCACTGCAATAAAATGCAAAAAGAGGCAATCAATACAATGTATCTACCACAAAATGGTATCAATAAATATGTCAGCTCATGGCGCTAACAACAAATCCTCACTCAGTTACATATGATGAAAATTGGAAATATTACATCACTTGGAAAATGGCAAAACAAGCAAAAAAAAAAATTTCGACAAGTTTCAAAATTGTTTTAATACTACTTAAATAAAACAAAAAAATATACATGTTTAGTATCTGCATAATCGAACTTTCCGGGAAAATGATATTGCCAGGTCAGTTTTACTATATAGTGAACATGGTAAATAACCCCCCCAAAAAAAAAATATTGTGTATTTCTGATTTTTCATAATTTCGATGCATTTAGGACAGTTATCCAGCTTTTCCAGTGCATAACATGATAAAACGAATTATGTTATTTAAAAGTACAAATTGTCCTGAAAAAACAAGCCCTCATATGGATATGTCGACGGAAAATGAAAAAAGTTATGGCTCTTGCACGACCGAAGGGGAGAACAAAAAGATCCTCCAGATCAACGTGTTATATAGTCAATCTAGAGACTGGAGCTTCGAGAGAAGAGGTGAGTATTTACTTTTCTTTTTTAATCAGTGAGTACACTGATGGGAAACTATGTAATGTGCAATATAATATAGGAGGAATATGGGGGTGCAATATACTATATGGAATACTATGGGGTGCACTATACTATGTGGAAGACTATTGGGGTCCATTATGCTGTATGTATGAAGGACTATGGGGATGCATTATACTATATGGAGGACTATGGGGGTGCATTATACTATGTGGAGGTATGGAGGACTATGGGGTTACATTATACTATATGGAGCGCTATGGGGGTTCATTATTCTATATGGAGGACTGTGGGGGTGCAATATGCTATATGGAGGACTGTGGGGTGCATTATACTATATGGATGACTGTGGAGGCGCATTATTCTGTATGAAAGTCTGTGCGAGGTGCAATATGCTATTTGGAGGACTATGGGGCGCAATATATTATATGGAGGACTGTGAGGGTGCATTATTCTATATGGAGGACTGTGGGGTGCATTATATTATATGGAGGACTATGAGGGTGCATAATATATGGAAGAATTTGGGGGTGCAATATACTATGTAGAATACTATGGGGGTGAATTATATTATACAGAGCCAATTATACTACATGGAAGCCATTATAATATTTGGAGGGCTCTGTGGGAGGCATGATAATACTTGGAGAGCTACAAGGGAGGCTTTATACTTTATAGGGCTATTTGAGGGCTGAGTTGGGGGCCATTATACTGTACACAGGTCCATTATACTACATGGAGGGTTGGGCGGAGGTCATAGTTGTGGATCATACAGTGCTGGGGTAGTTAAAGGAGGTACAGTACGGTCATCATACTGTGCATGGGGAGGAATGCACTGTGGGGGATCATACAGTTTGTGGGGCACTTTTGTTGGCATCACACTTTATAGGTGCAATGAAAGGGGAATCTAGGGGCTTCAGTAGGAGGAAAATTACTTTGTAAAGATTGAAATGTTGTGAGAGATGCACCTATGTGATGCTGCCAAATATTCTTTTTTGGGGAGGGGGTGCCCAATTAGAACTTCTGCTCTGGGGTTCCATGATTTCTATGATGCAGGAAGCATTGTCCCTCTGCTGCAGGACTGATTCGCCATAACTTACACACCAGGTCGAGTGCTGCCCCTCAGTACATACAGACATTCAGCCATGTTTCTCCTGAGCAGCGGTTGGTCGGTGGTGCTTTTCCCCCTTTTCGCTCCCATATCCTCAGATTAACCCAATAGGAAGGACCCAGTTATTAATTCCAGACAGGCCCATGTGCGGAGCTTGTGATTGGCTAAGCAATTAGGCAGGAAGCATGGTCTGTTGGCAGAGAAGCGCCATTTTACCAGCTTAGTGCAGTGTGTTGATGCTCAGACGGCAGGTCAGTACCTGTGGTGTGTGGACAGTGCTGCATGGTGACATGTCTGACTAGTTAGTGTCAGGCAGCGGTCTAGAGTTTTGTAGGTGTGTGCCAGAGGTTGGCAATCAGTGCTGCCTCCTGTGCATTAAGGACGAAGGACTGTGTCTGCCTACAAGAGCACAGCTCTGCCATACATCATTATAATATTTATTCATTCATATAGTGCTATTAATTCCATAGCACTTCACATACATCAGTAATGCTGTCCCCATTGAGGCTCACAATTTAAACATCCTATCAGTAGGTCTTTGTAATGTGGGAGGAAACCAGAGTGCCTAGAGGAAACCCACACAAACATGGGGAGAACATACAAACTGCTTGCAGATGTTGCCCTTGGCAGAAATTAAACGCAGCGCTGCAAAGCTGTAATGATAACCACTGAACCACCCTTATGTTTCTATATGCCTGTGACAGGCCTGCCATTGCCATTAATGATCCTTGTTCTGGATTCTTCTGTGTGGTTCTTGTATGTGCATGTGATGGCGCTGACATCCTTGTGTGGACATCTTTTTTACTGTAAACTAAAATGTCCACTATTTTGCTCATTTTTACAGGATAACTATAAATCTGTATGAACCAGATTTATTTTTACCAATTAAAAAAAATGTACTAGCAGGTGGAAGCGCCGTTTTGCAGTTCGCCTCAAGCAGCAAAGAGGCTAGGTTCACCTCAGCCTGTGTTCCCCCATACAATCCAAGGGCGGTATTTCACATGCTAGAAAAGTGGCAGAATTCCCAGGACAATTTGCTGGACAACACACAGACAGTGGGAACACAGACATCGTCCACATCATCCTTACTGGGCACGCAAAGTAATGCAGCATCCCAAAATTCATGTTCACAGGGGACTACAAGAAGCAATATGCTACACTTGCCACCGGTACCATCTGTCACACAAATGCCACCACAACAAGTATGTCAGGCAGCACACAATGTGGAGTATGCAGACCATTCTATTCCCTGGCGTAACACACACCAAACCTATGACCCACAAGGTTTTCAGCATGGTCCAGGGAATGTGAATTTTCCATGGCAAACACACTATGGCCATGCTCACAGCCAACATACAAACATTCCAATGGGTACCAATACTAGAATCCGAAGGAATGATTATGTTAGCATGCAACACTAAGCAGGCAATACCACTCATACCAACCACCCATTCAGGGCCACACACAACTTACAGCACTCCTATACCCTGCAAAGTCAAGGCCAATTTCCAGAAATGTAAACAAGTCAGGAAATAGACCTTTCTCAACAGAGCATTCCAGCTTCTCAAAATTCAAGCACGGGTCCCAATACAGGGCCAAACAATGATACACAAACCTATACCCGCATTTAATTGATGTAAAGGTAAAAGGAAAGTGTAATGTGGGCAAACAACCGCCATATTTTTTTCATTTTTTATCCGTGTACGGGAAATTGATACATTTGAGCAAAGTGTGTACAATATCATTATGTCAATTTTATTTGGAACACAAAAAAAAGTAAAGATGTTTTGTTTCACAAATATTCGTCTGCCTTTTTGTTCAATAATGATAGGTTCATTTCCAAATCTGTTTAAAAACAGACACTAACACATAAATTATACAATAAAAACATTATGTGGTTTTGGACATACAAGAACACAAATTGATGTTACTTGAAAATCTACTCCATGAGACACTCAAGGGCCACAAAAATATTGTTCCTGCCATGGGACTGAGCCCTCTGTTGACACAAAATAATTTGGAAACAGTTCACGCACTCTGAGGACAGAGGGGTCAGGTTGAGGCCTCATGACAGGACCAACAGGAGGATAAGGATTGGTTGCAGGCTGATCAGATGGTGTAACCTCTGTGGGTCGGTCATGGTTCCTGGTAAAATTGTGGAGAATGACACAGGCCTTTATGACCGAGTCAACATGACTAGCACTTAGTTGGATTGAGGATATGAGCACCCGCCATTTGGATGTTAGGATTCCAAAAGCACACTCTACCATTCGCTGTGCACATGACAGTCTGTAGATAAAGATATGGCGTCTTGGGTAAGGACGCATGTAGTCACACCTCAATTTGAAGGCTTCATCCCATTTGAAGGCTTCATCCCCAACAATGACAAAAGGGACTGGTGGTCCCATAAAGCCTGGTAATTGTTCAGATGATGGGACATGAAGGTCTTTCATGATGAGGAGACGGCCCAGTATAGAGTTTTTGGATATGTTTGAATCAACAGTACGGCCATAGGACCCCACATCAACAGCAATAAATCTATATGTGCTGTCTACCAAGGCCAAAAGAACAATAGAAAAATAATGCTTATAATTAAAAAAAATTGTGTGCTTGAATTTGGTGTTTTTTCATCCTGATGTGTTTACCATCAAGCAACCCAAGGCAGTTGGGAAATTGGCATTGACATTGTGCTATCCATTGGCAATGTGATACCAATCAGCCTCTGTGGGTATCTGTGGGTAGCCTCCGCCATATTTCATCACAGGTAATAGTAGGTAATTTGACCAAATGTGGATTTTCCTATCAAGAACTCCACAAGTAAACCTGCATAAGAAAGGCCAGTTGCCAAAAATATATAGATGGGAAAATAAAAATATAAAAATAAGACACAATGACTACATACCAAAGCATACATTGCAACCATAAAAATATGGCTATCAACACAATTACAATATATTCCAGAAGCACATACACATTGATGACATCATCATCTAATACATGTAGTCATGTCAACGTATGCAACCTTCATACAGTTGTCGCCAACAACTGCAGAGGCACATACAATAAAATAACAAAATTCTGTGGGTCTGCCAAGAGACTATCACACCAATTAAAGCAACATGAAGGCGTAAACTACAAAGTGAAGAGAAAGTGCACATAGGGTCTTACCAACTTTAAAGGAATCAGGCGGTGTGGTGAGGGATATACTAATTTGTTAGGGTTGTGTCAGTCACAACACCTTAATCGCAACACAGCTGCAGCACTCCACCCAAAAGGGTTAACGATCAGAAAAGACAGAGGCGGTGTAATCATGCGCTGCCATCCCAAACTCACAAGAAGATCACGATCCAAAAGGTATTGAAGAGAGTAGTACCTTTAATCTTACAGGTTTTGTGGGTCAGCTGTCCACTTCTTCAGAGATACAGGGTATCTCTCTGTATCTCTGAAGGAGTGGGCAGCTGACCCACGAAACACCTAAGATTAAAAGTACTGCTCTCTTCAATACCTTTTGGATCGTGAGTTTGGGACGGCAGTGCATGATTACACCGCCTCTGTCTTTTCTAAATGCAAAGCAACATAACATTCATACCACAAATACCAAAAAAAAAAAATCAAAACCACCAATGATGTAAACATACCTCAGTGTCAAAAGCAGCCGTTCTTCTGCAGATATACTTGGGCGCATTCGGGTGGTCTGGTATGTTATGCCAGGTCTAAGGAATTCAAGCAAGATGTCAAAGGTCGGAATGGTCATCCTGGTGTAGGCAAAGAATTTTTCTGGATGGGCACGTAATTAACCATAGAGCCTATGGAAATGGCCACGGGTATGACGCTGCTGGAGAAGTGGGTGAACCTAGTTACGACCTCGCCTCCTCGGATCACCAATTATGGGGTATGGAATCCCATATCGTCTAGAAATAACCCAGTGAAACAACACACGCTCTGTGGTATTCAATGTTAGGTTGGTAGACATTGCAGTAATATGATGGTACAATATGGCGTAAAATCTAATGCACAAAGACAATAAGCAAGTGCCCACACTCATGTACAGGGAACAGGACTCCAAATGGCCAACAATTCAACTGATCAATTTACGTCCTAATGGCCACACAGTGCAGCCAATTCCCACCTTGATTATTCATTGAAATCACATGAGAAAAACACATTGCACATGGACAGCACACGGATGTTAGCTGAGAAAGTTGCATGCCAAACAACCCAAAAAATGGATTAAAGTTGTCCAACTCTCTTGGATGATAATCGGACCGTTTTTTTAACGCCATTGTGACCTTACCCTAAAGCTGACGAACAGGTAGGGGGAAGTAGGCAGTGCACAAACAAAAGTTTACCATACTTCCCCTCTGCTCTGCTTGTATTAGATTCATATTACTTTAACTATCTGTGCCTCTTATCTCTGAACTGACCACTATATTCTGCTTCACTTCACCTGTCTTATGTACCGCATTATCCCACCCTGTATATGTATATATTTATATATACATGTGTGTTTCTCCAGAAGTTGTGTCATTGGTGCATGGTGGCTCAGTGGTTAGCACTGCAGCCTTGCAGCAATGAGGTCCTGTGTTCAATCCCCACCAAAGACAACCTCTTCAAGGAGTTTGTATGTTCTCCCTGTGTTTGCATGGTTTCCTCCCACACTTGAAAGACATACTAATACAATATTTAGATTGTGACCTCCAAGAGGCATGGGGGGTTTACACGTTGCGATATCGGCGTCCAACTCCGACCCAACTCCGACCAAAAGTCACGTTTGCGCGTTGTATGGTGTGAACATACAACGCGATGAAGGAACGATGGCAAAACGATATCGGGGGTCGAATGAGCATGCTATTCAACCGCCCGATATCGGATGCCAGTTATAGCCGCATCGTACCGTCTGACAGCCCAACTCCGATGTGTACTGCCACGTCACCCATTCACTCCCATGTTAAATGGTCGTTCCTGGGTTGGGGGGCGTACACATCGTTGGGACGTTGTATCCCGATATCGGGCTGTCTAAACCGGCGATGCGATGCCGGGAAAAGCTCGCTCAAAAAGCGCGCTCCCGCGTCGTTGGCTACTATATCGGCACGATATAGCGACGTGTAAACCCACCAGCACAGTGTTACAAATGTATGTAAATCACTATGGAATTAATAGCACTATATAAATGAATAAGTATTATTATTATTAGGCCTGATTAAGAGGCCATAGTCTCAAAAGCTCGCTATTTGTTACCATCTTTTCAGTTAGCCATTAAAAGGTATCAACCACTGAGAACTCTTAAGATTATAATATTTTTTTAACTAGCTAATTCCATTATTAGAGCCAGTGATTAATTACAATAGATAAAGTTTGGAGAAATGTTGTTTCTCAGACCCAGGAGTGCTGATTTACTGCTCTTACAACAATCAAAAATGTGAAACTAAGAATAAATCAAGAAAGACATCAGTAATTGCTTTTTTTCAGGGTGAACGCAGATGAGGTATTTAACCTATGAACCTCTGCTAAAAATACAGTAAATGGTTTCTTAAGTTCAGATACTTAAAATTAAGTGCATGTCACCAATAGTAATAATATTAGCACACTGTCTCTTTTAGAAGTATGAGTCTATATATGTATGATACTACACTACAGTATATTTTGTTACATTTTGTGCTGTTTAGATGTGTTGTAATGGACATAACTGCTGTGTAACATCCATTTATTTCTTTTCACATGACTTCTGCCCTGTGAGGATGTTATATTGGAAGTAAAACATACAGTACTTATGTAACTCACGTCCGTCCATTTAGATAGTTCACTTTAATCCTCATTTTGGGATTGTGAGTGAGTACATGCATTCCCACCCCACCCCCACCCCAAGAACAATAATGCTTCCAGAACTAGTGTATAGCTCAGACACAGAGCCACCTCTGCAATTATGTATGAAAACCATGGCTTCTAACATGCACTTTGGAAACAGTTCAATTTTATTTTTATGACGGGTTTCTAACTTACAAAAAAGGAAAAGGGAAATTGAAGGAAAAAAAGCAATTCTGCCAGTCTGCTATTTTTTCCAGCAATATTTTTTACCATACTGTTTGCTGTGTGGAATCCCAAATTTATTTTGTGCATGACTATGTTAACAGTAAGGCTAATTTCACACTGGACATATCTGATCTGTTTGTGGTGCTGCATTTTTATTTTTAAACTGCACCAAATACGGATCAGTCAAATCGTCTGCCAGCAAAGTAATAATATTTATTCAGTTATATAGCGCTATTAACCATACTACTTTACATACATTTGCAGCACTGTCCTCATTGGGGCTCACAAGCTAAACA
Organism: Allobates femoralis; assembly: GCA_033576535.1. NCBI lineage: Eukaryota > Metazoa > Chordata > Amphibia > Anura > Aromobatidae > Allobates > Allobates femoralis. The sequence goes on from JARQOC010000005.1 coordinate 192,615,770, forward strand.
TCTTATCAGTATGTGTGGTGCCCCTGCGACCAGGGTGGCCACATAGGGAATTGCAGCCAGGCAGAAAGGTCGGCAGTTTGTGCACCAAACATCCTCACAGCACACACACCCACAAGAGCACAGCACCCAACCCGGAGCCCGGGACTCTAGGCGGGCAAGGGGTGGTGGGTCTAGAGAAAAGTGGGTGGGAGGAAGGAAGGTCAGGTGACAGTACAAAAAGAGGAAAAGAGGAGGAAGGAGTTAGTAGGCTGGAGTAGGCTGAGAAGTAAAGATCAAGTAGGCAGAGTGAGCCGAGCAGCCAAGACCAGACAGAAAGTGACACATCCCGGTGGGATTGTGCTCCCTGGAGACGCAGAATCCAAAGAGACACAGATCCATGGAGAGAAAGCTCGTCCATAGCCGGCATCCCAGGGGAGTGTGAGGACAGAGACAGGACCGGTATCACCGAGTCCGAGGAACACGGCAGCACCGACCAACTACCGGTGGGATAGATTCCCTAATTGCATCTGGAGGTCACATGGGAGGGAAAGAGCCGGTGATCCCTTGCAAGACAGGGACATCTAAGCTAGGCTATCACCAGAGTGTCGACTCTGAGGGGGACTGAAGTTGCACACCAGCTCCCCAGACAAACTGGCAGGGAACACAGATTCCAGATCCGTGTTCCTACCACCAGGGTTGGAGGCACAGCAACATCCAGGAGGACACACATAGTGGCGAAGCTATACACAAGGGACCGAGTTGCCGCCCCGCAATCCACACAGGAGAGCAGAGATAGTACAAGCCTGAAAGGAAACTGAGAGAGAGCGAGGGGTCTCAGAGTGACAGCCTGGCTGCAGAGGGTTCAAGTGTCCAGAGTTAATGGAGTTGTGAATTGAACTGTACCGTGAACTGTGTTGTAAACTGCTTGAAGTGAAGAACTTGAAAGTAAACCTGGTGAACCCTGCTTCAGTTTCCCGTGTCTGATTCCAGGTATACAGAATTGTGCATTACACCTTTTACCCTGCCAGGAGCAGCCCGACCCACGACGGGCTCATCCATCTAGCTGCAGCCCATCCATCCCTCCATCCTCCTGACAGAGCTACGCTGCAGTGGTGGTCCCCTTACTGACCACAACTCGTGGGTGGTGTCATGACAACAATCCCCTGTTTATATCCCCTTTTACTTGTGAGAGCCCGGGACATGGTCCGGACCAAGACAACCGCGATTTCCCCAGCAGTACCCCGGTCCGGAACCGAGTACCCCGTCCCAGTGGTCTCCACATATGTCTTTGAAATGTGGGAGGAAACCGGCATGTCCCGAATAAAACCACACAAATACGCTCGACCTTGTCTTCACCTGCCTCTGTTCCCTCACTGACCTCTCAAACTCACCCCTCCCCTATTATTATTATTATTATTATTATTTATTTATATAGCGCCATTGGGTTCCATGGCGCTTTACATGAGGATGAGGGAGACAAGAACAAGTACACTAAATCTAGGCGATCAGGACGTACAGGTACAGGAGGGGCAGGGACCCTGTCCACGAGGGCTCACAGTCTATGAGGGGTGGGTAAGGATACAGTAGGATGGGGGAATGTCATGTATGGGGCGTTCGCCTGGGTCTCATGGCAGGTTGTAGGCTTGACGGAACAGGTGAGTCTTCAGGTGACACTTGAAGTTACTCAGGGTAGGAGAGTGTCTGACGTGTTCGGGTAGGGAGTTCCAGAGTAAGGCAGATGCCCGGGAGAAGTCCTGGACTCGGTTGTGTGAAGAGGTGATGAGGGGGGAGCAGAGGAGGAGTTCTTGGGAGGAGCGGAGGTTGCGTGAGGGTAGGTATCGGGAGACCAGGTCGGAGATGTATGGTGGGGCCAGGTTGTGTATGGCTTTGTAGGTCATGGTTAGTGTTTTGAATTGGGATCTCTTGGAGACGGGGAGCCAGTGAAGGGCTTGGCAGAGGGGGGAGACAGGGGAGTAGCGGGAGGACATATAGATGAGTCGGGCAGCGGAGTTGAGGATAGACTGGAGAGGTGTGAGGGAGTTAGCCGGGAGGCCATTGAGAAGGAGGTTGCAGTAGTCAAGGCGGGAGATGATAAGAGCATGGATGAGTGTTTTAGCGGTGTCGTGGGTGAGGAAGGAGCGGATCCGTGAGATGTTCTTGAGCTGGAGCCGGAGGGATGTGGTGAGGGCCTCGATGTGGGGTTTGAAGGATAGGGAGGAGTCAAGGATTACCCCGAGGCACTTGGCTTGGGGGACTGGGGAGAGGGCGCAGTCGTTGATGCAGATGGATAGGTTGGGAGGTGGGGTGGAATTTCTTGGGGGGAAGACTATGAATTCAGTTTTGTCCATGTTGAGTTTAAGGAAGCGAGCAGAGAAGAAGGATGAGATGGCGGAAAGGCATTGAGGGATTTTCGAGAGTAGGGAGGTGATGTCAGGGCCGGACAGGTAGATTTGGGTGTCATCGGCGTAGAGGTGGTACTGGAGGCCATGGGACTCGATGAGTTGCCCTAGGCCGAGAGTGTAAATGGAGAAAAGTAGGGGTCCAGGACGGAACCTTGGGGGACTCCGACAGAAAGACTATCCGACTATCTGACCATAACCTGCTGACCTTCTCCTCCCTCTCCCCTCCCACCATGCTCCCTCCTCTCCAGAAACTCCCTCAGACACTTTAAACTCATTGACCTATCCATCACTGTCAATGGCTGCTCACTCTTGCCTGTCCCCCACGCCAAGTGCCTCGGGATAATCCTTGATTCCTCCCTCTCCTTCAAGCCCCACATCCAAGCCCTCACTTCCACCTGCCGTCTCCAGCTCAAAAACATTTCCCGAATCCGCTCTTTCCTCGACAGCGACACTGATAAAACACTTGTCCATGCCCTCATCATCTCCCGCCTCGACTACTGTGACCTCCTGCTCACCGGCCTCCCCGCTACCTCCCTTGCACGTCTCCAATCTATCCTCAATTCCGCGGCTCAACTCATTCACCTGTCTCCCCGCTACTCCCCTGTCTCCCCCTCTGTCAAGCCGTTCACTGGCTCCCCACTTACTGCTTATAAAACAATTGATAGCTCATATGTTGTTATAAACTAATAATTATAACTCTTTCTTATTCAAAGTGTGGAGCATTAGCACAAAAACTATATATAGGCAGCCGTGACTATGTTAGTATACTACATAGTCCACCAACATTATACAATAGGATAGGAAGAGATGAATAAGTCGCGAGACGCTTGCTCACTTTACCAACCCTGATTCCAACATTGAGTAAATCGATTCCTTTACATGATTGGATGGGGAGTGTTTTGTTAAATGCACTTCCCCTTGTTTGGACTCATGTGATTCCTGATGCCGCCGCCGCCGCGTCACTGTGTTACTATGACAGTCATGACGCGGTGGTTACGTCAGCCAAGCACTTTGCAGTGATTGGACAGAGAGGCCTTTTTAACACGCACCTTTCCTTACCTTGACACGCCCCGTGAAGAAGGGTTTCTGAAACACATGTAGGGCTTAGCCTGCCTATATACAGTTTTTGTGCTAATGCTCCACACTTTGAATAAGAAAGAGTTATAATTATTAGTTTATAACAACATATGAGCTATCAATTGTTTTATATGCATTAAGCACTTTAGATATATGGGCTTAACTTTTGGATAGGTTGTTGTAGTACATATATTTATGGCAATGTGATGCTACAGTCCTGTTCCTGTTTGCTCCCTCTTGGTAATTATTATTCCCTCTGTAACCATTTGTCACTTTATTAATAAAATACTGCACTTTATTCAGAATTGGGCTCCAAAGTCGTTTGTTTGATTGTTTTGGTGTGTTATGTTAGCGATGGCCCCTATAATCCTTGTACACCATTAATAAGGTGTCAATAATGACAACAGTTATGTTGGCAGTTATATCTAAGTTGTTTTTTTCTTTTCTAATCTGTCTGAACTTAGCCTAATGCTGTCAGTATTTTTATTTTTATGTTTCACATCTTTTGTAAGAAAAAAAAAATAACCAGCTAATCTTAGAATTAAAACAACAAAAACAAACATTTATCTTGTAGTATTGATAAGTGAACATTCTCTATAGAGTTTTACAATTGTAGCATTAACAAATATGTGATTGTTGTAGATTACTGTTTTTATTACAACAATGTTTAATATAAAAAATGTTATTACATTTTGTCTTACTATGGGAATGCTTTTCTTTGACAAAGGACTCTATTTTACATTTTCATTAGTCCCATTAGGTGACTTGAATCTGCAGTCACTTAATTGCATTTTAATAATGTTCAGAATTTTTGGAAATAATGCATATTTGTTTATTACTGACAGGTAATACATTTGGAATACAACTTCGGTACACTGAGGGCCTTTCTTAGACAAAGGGAACAATTGCTACTAGCTGTCTAAACTTACAGACCGTGTAAAAAAATATCTAATTTTCATCCACAAAAAATGGACAATTTTTAATCTGTAATGTACTCCATGTGTCTGTTTTCTACATTAGTGTCAAGGTACAATATAGTGTCAAGGTACAATATACTGTACATCAGCAATTAATAAACTGTACAAGACCAAATGACCTACGGTATGTCAAAAATTGTAACGTATGAAAAAAAATCACATGCTATACTATTGATCTATTATAGATCTAGTTTTCTTTGTGCACCCAAATCCTTGAGAAGATGAGTTTCATCTCAAATACAGAAGAGACTAGCCCATGCTGCAATTTTTTTTCATGCAGAAATTCAGTTCATGTGAAAAGTCTGTCATCTGAAGCCCAACTCAATTGGTTTGAGAGCTGTTCGTAGAAGGTTTGTGCTTTTCATGGACAGCATTCGGACCCAAAATACAGAAAATCACAAATTGCACTCAGCCTAATGTTGGGCAATGTCGCAGTTCATATCTCCAATGTTTTCCTCAGCCCTCATAGGACTTAGGAAAAAGTCACAGCATTCTGCAATTGTCAGCGAGTCTTTGATCCCTTGCACCCATACAAGTTTACGTCATCCAAGTGCAGTTGAAAATGTTGTGGATGAACAAGCGCAATAAGGGTCTTACCAGCATACAAGGAAATATTGTGAGGAAAAGACTAGAGATGTGCTAACCTTTTGAAATTCAGTTCAGTTCGCCAAACTGCCAGAGGTTCTCCGACTAGTTCGGCAAACAGTTCGCTGAACCTCCCGAACCAAAATGAATTCAATGGGAGGCAAAAACAGAGGCATAGAAAGCACCTTCAAAGGGGCCCAAAAGCTACCAAACACAGCTCAAACCATTATACAGTGGAGCCCCGCTGTTTTGGCATAGCCATTAGTTTCCTTGACTATTATACTTATCAAGCTTCAGCGCCACTGTCACCCTACTTCCAGGTCCATTCATTAACCTCATACATATTTACTAATTGGTTAAAGTCAAACTTTTCCCCTCACACCCTCTCTACTGACATCTGTAAGTGGTTGCCGTAAACAGTAGCTGAGTTCTGACATGTAGTATAAAAATAAATAAATAATTGAAAAAGTGGGCATGGGGATCCCTCCAATTTTCATACCAGCCAGGATAAAGCACCCAGCTTGGTGTAGGTATTCTCGTCCTGGGGAGACATATAGTTATTGCACCCCCCCCTCCCCTGTGCAGGGTAAGATTAGCAGTCCACAGTCACCCCAGCTTTGCCACATTTGTTAGAAGTGGAAAATCCGGACCCTTTACCCGGATCTTCCCAATGCCCGAGTGCAGTGGAAATTGGGGTAATAGAAGGGGTTAATGACAGCTAGAATTGACAACTATCATCAAGCTCTTGATTGGTAATGTCAGGCCTCTATGGGACTCGCCCATTACCAATCCGGTGAGTAAATACACAAAGAAAAATCCTTGATTTGAATTAAAACACACACACACAACCCTCTACACATTTATTAACCACAAACATACCTCCTGATGGTAATCCACAGCAGAATGTCCATTGAAGAAGCTCTGCAACTCTATTACATTGAGGTAAGTGGAGACATTAGGCTGCGGTCCCACACATCAGCATCACCCAGCATGGCTGTTCACTATCCATAAAAAAGCATGCAGCTGCAATTATTTCTATGGAATTTCAGACTCTTGTCCGTGGAGCGGGTGGCTGTCAGAGGTAATGCTGATGCCGAAGTGGGACTGCGGCCTACCAGGTCTGCTCACCAAAAGCACCTCATTCACACTGACAGCCGGCTGTGTGGGGAGGGTCAATAACCATGGCCCTTCCTACTCTGAGAATACCACACCCCAACTGACGACTTTCCCTTGACTGGTTTTCTGGGAAAACCAGCCAAGGTAAAACCTACAGCTGCAGCCTGGCATTCTCAGGAGGGGATGTGCCATTGTTAAAAATAGATGGATGCAGCTGCCCCAGAACTGGCAGCTGCAGGGGCATAACTACAAGAGGTGCAGGGGTTGCTATCGCACCCGGGCCCTGCAGCCTAGGGGGGCCCCAAAAGTCCTTTTGGCTCCCGGAAGTGTGACAAGCTGTGACTTCACTGAGGTTATCTCAGCTTGTTTCCAGCTTCTGTATGGGGGTATCAAAGCACCTCTTACTTTGCATAAACAATCCAGCAAATAAGGAGTTAAGTTAAAAAGCTTTACTGTTGCAGAGTTTAAAAAAATCACGTGTTGTTACATGATGTAATTTTTCATATTCATATTACACTGATCATTTTAACATGGGCACTTAGGATAGACTATTCATAATTAGGGATGAGCGAGTCCGAAAAGACTCGGAATCGCAAGACCCCAACGAGTCCGAGTCAAGGACTCGGGACTCGTTGCGAGTCCAGCGAGTCCAATGTTAATGAATAGGGACCCGAGTAATAGCGAATAATGACATTTACAACTCGCTGATGTGTCTCTGAAAGTGTGCGAGTCCAAACTCGCTGGTTTTTCTCTTATTTTGAGGCTTGTAGCCGATGCTGCGAGGGAAGGGATTCTCCAGCACACACTATGGTTTAAGGAAACAGGAAGCGAGTCGCGCTGACAGGGGCACACACAGAGCGATCCGTTCATCAGTGCAATCATGGCAGCAGGACGTGGCACGGTGAACACGCTGCGTCTTATTGCACTTGTGGAGGCTCGTCCATTTCTATGGCTCCCTACAGATCCTGAGTATGGGGATACGACCCTTATTAATACAGCCTGGAGAGAGATCGCCCAAGAGATGTTCCCTGCATTCCATCGGAGTGACCATGAGGAACAGAGCAATCTAAGTAAGTTAAATGAGTTCACACGTTATATATTGCATTTACTGTATATATACTCGTGTATAAGCCGACCCGTGTATAAGCCGACCCCCCTATTTTTGCCCCGAAAAACTATGAAAACATATTCACCGCCATCCTGGTATACAGCGGCTATCACTGGTAGACAGCCCCCCAGCAGAGTATACACCTCCCCCTGCAGAGTATACAGGCCCCCAGCTGGGTATACATGCCCCCATATTGTCGTATACAGGCAGGGGCGGACTGGCCCAGGTGCCACGGGTCATGCGGCTGCAGGAGCATGAATAATCCGCATGTCCCTGAAGCAGCAGGCGGAAACGGAAGCTCCTGGCCGCGCGATGACGTCATCAGCACGCGGCTGCGTCCGGGAGTGAGCGTCTGTGAGTGGCGTGCGGCTGCGACTGTTAGCGAGCGGCGTGAGGAGCGCGAGGCTGCGGCTGGGAGCGAGCCATAGGATAATGCGGGAGCTGCGGTGACTGTGAGGCGGCCGCCAGTCATCACCCCCCCCCACCCCCCGTCCTCACCTGTGTCGGGCCAGTGAGGGAGGGTTGCGACCCAAACTGTAGGGTGCCAGTCAGTCCCTGTATACAGGGCCCTCAGTGTGTGTACAGGCCCCCCCAGCAGTGGGTATACAGGGCCCCCAGCAGTGGGTAGACAGTGGCCCAGTGGGTTTACAGGGCCCCCAGCAGTGGGAATACAGGGCCCCCATAGCAGGGTATACAGGACCCTGAATGTGTTATCATGCTCCACCGCATAGTTGCCTATATTTGGATGGGGTCACAACAGTACAATGAGTTTAATGTCTTATCCTCCTGGCTCTTTCGGCCAAGGGGTTGGGTGTATATAAATACCACTAATGACCAGAGTCTGGTGCCCGCACTATTACATTCTCTATGCGTTGACATGTGTCCTGCCTCATTTGTGATTGTGGCCACGTGAGCTCAATGTCCGTAATGCTGTTGATGATGTTCCACACTGTCGTGTCACTGTGCCTTGTATACACATTACACACACAAAATGAATAAAATGTTATTGTTGATTTGTACACATACTTTTGTTTTTTCAAATATTACACATCTCTAAAGCCGGTTTCAAATCATTTCACAGTTGACCATCTTAAAAAACGGTGGAGGAGCTGCCGGGACCAGCATAAGAAGCAGTACCGGCAGTACTCAGAGAGACAACCGGGAGCCGCTCCATTGCTCAACCACTACCACTTTTATGACCGGCTGTCCTTCCTTCACCCGGTGGCCGCTATGCCAAGGTATGTATCTGCAGCACTGTTGTGTACATTTAGTATTATTTATAAATATATACATTAGTTTCCATTTTGGCTCTGTGGGTAGCAGAGTATACAGGCGGGTCTGAGGTAGCAGAGTATACAGGCGGGTCTGTGGGTAGCAGAGTATACAGGCGGGTCTGAGGTAGCAGAGTATAAAGACGGCTCTGTGGGTAGCAGAGTATACAGGCGGGTCTGTGGGTAGCAGAGTATACAGGCGGGTCTGTGGGTAGCAGAGTATACAGGCGGGTCTGTGGGTAGCAGAGTATACAGGCGGGTCTGTGGGTAGCAGAGTATACAGGCGGGTCTGAGGTAGCAGAGTATACAGGCGGGTCTGTGGGTAGCAGAGTATACAGGTGGGTCTGTGGGTAGCAGAGTATACAGGCGGGTCTGTGGGTAGCAGAGTATACAGGCGGGTCTGTGGGTAGCAGAGTATAAAGACGGCTCTGTGGGTAGCAGAGTATACAGGCGGGTCTGTGGGTAGCAGAGTATACAGGCGGGTCTGTGGGTAGCAGAGTATACACGTGGCTCTGTGGGTAGCAGAGTATACAGGCGGGTCTGAGGTAGCAGAGTATAAAGACGGCTCTGTGGGTAGCAGAGTATACAGGCGGGTCTGTGGGTAGCAGAGTATACAGGCGGGTCTGTGGGTAGCAGAGTATACAGGTGGGTCTGTGGGTAGCAGAGTATACAGGCGGGTCTGTGGGTAGCAGAGTATACAGGCGGCTCAGTGGGTAGCAGAGTATATAGGTGATGAGAATAGGGTTAATAGATGGTGCTACAGTGTTGGGGCGTGCTAGAGGGAGCAGAGATCCGATTACTGCCATCATTTCTGACCTTATTAAAGATAGCGGCCGCAGCTAAATGACATCATGGCAAAGGTAAACATGGGGTGTGGTTAGCTGCAGGAGGTTAGTGAGAGGTGTGGGTTGTTTGGCAGAGGGCGTGGTGTGGGCGTGGTGAGCGCGGCTCCAGCGTCAGATACGCTGCGAGCGCGGAACCGCGGCACATCTCCAGGAGCAGAGGACGTGTCCGGTACGTCCGTAGCCCCCGGCCTCCCCGTTGTCCGCACACACAGCCCCGCTGTGACCTCTGCAGTGTCACAGGCCCCGGCGGGCGTCTGTCATCTCCTCCTGACACTGACCTCCTCCTGATTTGATTGTCTGTGTTGTCCCCCCCCGCTGTCAGCATCAGTGATCTGCTAAGACCTGTGGGTGCACAGACGGGGGAAGTACAAATGCCAGCATGCCGGGGCGGATTGGGCGCTGTGAGGGGCGCAGGTCTTGCTGTGAGCGGAGGGCGCGAGGCCGCTAGAGAAAACGCTATAGCGGCTGTGTGAGTTAAGCGTCTGCGGCTCGCGAAGGCGCATACGCGTCTCCGCTCGCAGTGACGCTAAGGAGTTTGGGATTAGGCTACAGTGCCGGAATTTCAAACTCCCGATTATATAAATAGATTATATATATATATATTGTATACCTTTCAACCCCTTCCCTGCTTTATATAGATGATATAAGCTAAAAGTTTTGTGAATTAAGTATGTCAAGTAAAAAGTGAAGTCAGGGGGCCTTTTTTTTTTTCATGTGAACCATTGGTGTTATTGATCGTCTAGATTAGATGGGATGGGGGGGGGGTGGGTGTTAATCAGGGGGTGAAAAATTATGTATTAGTATGGAATTAGCAAAGAAAGTCACGTATTCCTTTATGTTATGTACAGTTGGTTATTCTTTCATAATAATAACAAATATCTGATTAATAATACACAGATACACAGAGTCTAAAAAGCGTGCAACTTAATGTTTGACCTATGTTTTTGTTTCCAAATGCAATGCATTCACCAAATTTTTTTTTACTTTACCCACAGAGAAGCTTACTACAGAGGGCGGCGTGCTGTGAACCCTCCACCGCCAAACAGAAGGCGGCGTGGAGAACACCCACCACCACCACCACGGCCGGCGCCACCACCACCGCCGCCGCCACCAGCACCACCAACACCACCACCACCGCCGCCACCAGCACCAGCACACCACCACCACCGCACGCACCACCAGCAGCAGCACACACACCACCACCGCCGCCAGCAGCACCAACACCACCACCGCCGCCACCAGCACACCAACACCACCACCACCGCCGCCACCAGCACCAACCCCAGCTTTGGGGCATGTCCGCCCGCCAGAGGAGGTTGTTGCAGGGCCAGAAAATCGAGCACAAAGTAATGCTGACTTTGCCCGCAGTCTCCTACCGTTCTTGGATGACATCCCATTCGAGAGACGACTGCGGGCATGGTCAGCAATACATATTGTCATCGATGCATGTCGCCCTCCAAACCACCCTGCCCAGGTCTTTTCATATTTGGAGGGGTGGCAGCAATCTGGTGCAAACATTCTGGACAGGCACACACCACGGCGGGACAGCTATGTGGCGACCCAGAGGCCGTACCAACCTTTCTGGCCAACCAACATGGACCTTCCAACCCAACGCCATTTTGAGAGACCGGCCCAGGTGACCCAACCTACAGGGTTAGAAGCAGTGGGGGAGGCTATCCATGGGGCCCTGGACATCCTCCATGACCAGGGTGATGGTGGCGGGGTAGAGGCTACCCCACACAATGTTCCCACCTACCACCAGATGTAGGTTTTTTTTTTAATGTAAATAGTGCATGTTTGCACTTTTGACATGTTTATTGTTTATATGTTTATTTCTCATTTTTTTCCTTGCTTTTCGAAAGCAAAAAAAAAAAAAAAAATATGACATCTTTGCCATTAAGGCATAATAATACAGGTTTTCAAAACAAATGCTTTGTGTCTGTCTTTTTTCAGGGAATGGATGTGTAGGTTAGTTTGTGGGTGGCCTTAAAGTCATCATCATTAGCAAGTACTTTACGGCCTGCATGGCGCATGAGGGCACCTTGGTTAGTACGTGTAAAATCATTACTGCACATACCAATGTTGCTAACAAAGAAATAGTGCCTGTGTTTGGGGGGGGTTACTTAATGACTCAGTATGTCAACAACACTAGGAACACAGATGCGAGAGGCTGGGACGTCTACTTGCAACACACAACGTCTATGCGTTATCTCCGTAGCGTACAGTGGGACCCTTCGCCAGGCTACAGCAGGATCATAGTACAAGCAACGTCTTCGATGCAGGCATAGGCTTGTTGCCTCAAACAATTAGCCCAAGGGGTTGTTTGGAAAATTGGGTATAAATGCAGGCCTACCGGCCATGATAAGCTTGTTAGCCTGGGTGGCTCCAAAATTTTGCCCAAGGGGCTGTTTGGCATTTTGAGTATAAATGCAGGCCAAATGGCCATGATAAGCTTCTTAGGCTGGGTGCCTCAAAAAATTAGCCCAATGGGCTTGATCAACTCTTTTTAGATATAGAAGAGGGAGCGTGGCCCATACTATAGTCTTGCTTGTCTTGAGAGCATCGAGAAGCAACATTTCGATGCAGTATAGGCTTGTTGCCTCAAAAAATTTACCCAAGGGGCTCTTTGGAAATTGGGTATAAATGCATGCCTACCGGCCATGATAACCTTCTTAGCCTGGGTGGCTCCATAAATAAGCCCAAGGGGCTGTTTGGCATTTTGAGTGTAAATGCAGGCCTAAGGGCCATGATAAGCTTGTTAGCCTGGGTGGCTCCAAAAATTAGCCCAAGGGGCTGTTTTGCATTTTGGGTATAAATGCAGGCCTAAGGGCCATGATAAACTTGTTAGCCTGGGTGGCTCCAAAAATTAGCCCAAGGGGCTGTTTGGCATTTTGAGTGTAAATGCAGGCCTAAGGGCCATGATAAGCTTGTTAGCCTGGGTGGCTCCAAAAATTAGCCCAAGGGGCTGTTTTGCATTTTGGGTATAAATGCAGGCCTAAGGGCCATGATAAACTTGTTAGCCTGGGTGGCTCCAAAAATTAGCCCAAGGGGCTGTTTGGCATTTTGAGTGTAAATGCAGGCCTAAGGGCCATGATAACTTGTTAGCCTGGGTGGCTCCAAAAATTAGCCCAAGGGGCTGTTTTGCATTTTGAGGTATAAATGCAGGCCTAAGGGCCATGATAAACTTGTTAGCCTGGGTGGCTCCAAAAATTAGCCCAAGGGGCTGTTTTGCATTTTGAGTGTAAATGCAGGCCTAAGGGCCATGATAAACTTGTTAGCCTGGGTGGCTCCAAAAATTAGCCCAAGGGGCTGTTTTGCATTTTGAGTATAAATGCAGGCCTAAGGGCCATGATAAACTTGTTAGCCTGGGTGGCTCCAAAAATTAGCCCAAGGGGCTGTTTGGCATTTTGAGTGTAAATGCAGGCCTAAGGGCCATGATAAACTTGTTAGCCTGGGTGGCTCCAAAAATTAGCCCAAGGGGCTGTTTTGGGATTTTGGTGTATAAATGCAGGCCTAAGGGCCATGATAAACTTGTTAGCCTGGGTGGCTCCAAAAATTAGCCCAAGGGGCTGTTTTGGCATTTTGAGTGTAAATGCAGGCCTAAGGGCCATGATAAACTTGTTAGCCTGGGTGGCTCCAAAAATTAGCCCAAGGGGCTGTTTGGCATTTTGAGTGTAAATGCAGGCCTAAGGGCCATGATAAACTTGTTAGCCTGGGTGGCTCCAAAAATTAGCCCAAGGGGCTGTTTGCATTTTGGGTATAAATGCAGGCCTAAGGGCCATGATAAACTTGTTAGCCTGGGTGGCTCCAAAAATTAGCCCAAGGGGCTGTTTTGCATTTTGAGTGTAAATGCAGGCCTAAGGGCCATGATAAACTTGTTAGCCTGGGTGGCTCCAAAAATTAGCCCAAGGGGCTGTTTTGGCATTTTGAGTGTAAATGCAGGCCTAAGGGCCATGATAACTTGTTAGCCTGGGTGGCTCCAAAAATTAGCCCAAGGGCTGTTGCATTTTGAGTGTAAATGCAGGCCTAAGGGCCATGATAAACTTGTTAGCCTGGTGGCTCCAAAATTAGCCCAAGGGGCTGTTTTGCATTTTGGGTATAAATGCAGGCCTAAGGGCCATGATAAACTTGTTAGCCTGGGTGGCTCCAAAAATTAGCCCAAGGGGCTGTTTTGCATTTTGGGTAAAATGCAGGCCTAAGGGCCATGATAAACTTGTTAGCCTGGGTGGCTCCAAAAATTAGCCCAAGGGGCTGTTTTGGCATTTTGAGTGTAAATGCAGGCCTAAGGGCCATGATAAACTTGTTAGCCTGGGTGGCTCCAAAAATTAGCCCAAGGGGCTGTTTGGCATTTTGAGTGTAAATGCAGGCCTAAGGGCCATGATAAACTTGTTAGCCTGGGTGGCTCCAAAAATTAGCCCAAGGGGCTGTTTTGCATTTTGGTATAAATGCAGGCCTAAGGGCCATGATAAACTTGTTAGCCTGGGTGGCTCCAAAAATTAGCCCAAGGGGCTTTTAAATGTTTGGTAACAGAAAATAAAGTTTGATTCTTGGTCAAAAGGTGTTGTGATGGTTAATGAAACCGAAGTTAAGGTATAGTGTGGTTTAAGATGAAGCAGCCTCATTAACAGGTTGCAGGAACATGGTTACACTAATCGTTACTTGTCTTGTACATACTGCTTGTACCAAAAAGACACAATATAATACAATGATTAATTATATCATATTGATGTTGAACGTGGCACTTCAGCTCTGAGTACTGTCGTCTTCAGGGCTCAAGAAGTCTTGTGAAATCCAGTTCCTATTAAACTTAATTAGAGTAAGCCTGTCTGCATTCTCGGGAGTAAGACGTGTCCTGGTATCAGTTATGATACCCCCAGCGGCACTGAAAACCCGCTCTGATGTCACACTAGCTGCAGGGCATGCCAGCACCTCCAAGGCATACAACGAGAGCTCTGTCCAAGTGTGGAGCTTGGAGACCCAGTAATTAAACGGGACTGCGGCATCAGTCAGGAAGCAGGTACTGTCACTTAAGTATTCTTGTACCATGTTGGTAAGTTTCTGTCTCCGAGAGATGGTTACTGGAGCAACATGGCGCTGCAGGTTCGATGGCTTATTGAACATAGCCCACTTTGCGGACATCTTTCCAGCATCTCTTCTGGACAGCGTGGATGATTGTGCCCCGACCAAAGGCTGCTGTTGCACAGAGTTGCTAACCATGGGCAGAGTGTTGTCTGACGGTGATATTCGAAGCATATTATCCACAAGAACCCTCTTGAAATAGTCAATTGTCAAGCCACGTGGTGACTGAAACAGCAGTGAGGTGAATTTATCTTTATAACGTGGGTCCAGAAAGGTGGCCAACCAGTAGAGGTCGTTGTGCAATATGTTAATCACTCGTGGGTCTTCTAGCAGACAAGTCAACATGAAGTCAGCCATGTGTCCTAAGCTGCATAGAGTCATGTCTTCAGTGTCCTCAGAACGATGTTCAATACCCATTGTATCCGCAAAGTCTGTCTCCGCCTCCTCCTCTCCAGGCCACCCATGGTGGACAGACACAAAGCTGGGGTTCTGAGTACCATCTGGGTTGACATCGGCACCAACAAAAAATGAATCCTCTTCATCGTCTTGCTCCTGTTCCTCCTCAGGAGCCATTGTTGCCTGGTCATACTGGCTTTGCTGGCTAGGTACTGCGCTGTTTAAATCTGGCTCCATAGCCATCTGCTGGGCTCTCAATGCTTCATTTTTCTGATTAATGAGGGACTCTTTCAGCAGACACAGCATGGGTATAGTGACACTGATGATGGACTGATCACCGCTCACCAGTTTTGTGCAGTAGTCAAAATTATCAAGAACCTCAGATGTGTCAGCGATCCACACCCACTCCATTGTACTAATATGTCGTGGCTGACTGCCGGTCTGACGGGCATGTTGCAACTGATACTCGGATATTGCCCTCTGCTGCTCATTGATCCTCGATAACATATGGAATGTAGAGTTCCATCGTGTCGGCATGTCACAAATGAGTCTGTGGTTGGGCAAATTCAATTGCTTTTGAAGCAATGAAAGTTTTCCAACCGCTGTTGACGAATGACGAAAATGTGCACAAAGTCGACGCACCTTCTCCAGTAGGTCACATAGCTCTGGGTATGTACGCAGGAATTTCTGCACTACCAGATTCAGCACGTGAGCCATGCAAGGCACGTGCACAAGGTTTCCGAGCTTTAGTGCAGCCACTAGGTTACGACCATTGTCGCTCACCACGAGACCGGTCTGCAGTTGGAGTGGGGATAGCCACTCATCTGTCTGTTCCTTCAGACCTTTCAACAGCTCTACTGCAGTGTGCGGTGTGTGACCTAAACAGATCAGCTTCAGCAGAGCCTGTTGGCGTCTTGCTGAAGCACTGCAGCAAACCTCCCAACTTGGCCGTGATGTTGAGGGCAATTGAGGATTGGTCGAGGAAGCGGAAGATGGGGTAGGGGACATATAGGATGATGCAGAGACCCTGAATGAGGTTGTGCCAGCTATCCGTGGCGTGGGTAGGATGTTTGATGTAACACTAACATCGTTTGGCACACTCTCCACAACGTTGATCCAATGCGCGGTGAGCGAGATGTACCGGCCCTGTCCTGAACTGCTTGTCCACGTGTCCGTAGTAAGGTGTACTTTCCCGGTTACAGCGTTGGTGAGGGCACGCTTGAGGTTGTTAATGACATGCTCATGTAACGCGGGGACGGCACAACGTGAAAAGTAGTGGCGGCTTGGAACCGAGTAGCGTGGTACTGCCACAGCCAAAAGCTCACGGAAAGAGTCTGTACCCACAAGCCTAAACGGCAACATCTCGACTGCTAACAACTTAGCTATCTGGGCATTTATTTTTTTGGCTAATGGGTGGGAAGAGTGGTATTTCTGCTTCCTTTCGTACAGCTGTGTCACTGATAACTGTAACGATGTTGCTGACCGACAACTGTCTGCACTCGTGTTCAGTCTCTCTGCAACCGCTGCTTGTGATGAGTACATATGAGCTGGACCAGCTTCAGCAACACTTGATTGTGACGGACGTATCTGAGTTACCGTCGCAGTCTTTGGGTCAGATGACACTGCTGTGGAAGGCTGCACTTTTGACCACTGAATAGGGTGCTGACCAGCCATGTGCTTCCGCATACTGCTGGTGCTCTGGTTTCCTTTCCCGTGGCCTCTGCTGAGCCTTGCATGGCAGATGGTACAGATGACCACATTTTCTTGAGAAGGCCCATCTTTAAAAAATTTCCACACAGTGGCTGACCGACCTCTAGGCTTGACTGTACTCCCTGAGGGATTACTGAGGCCCACATTTGAGACATTTTGTCCAACAGTTGACAAATTTTGAGCCACAGTGGACACATTTTGGGCAACAGTGGTGACTCTTTCAGTTCTGGTGGGAGGAGTCGGCCTTGCTGCCTTTGTTGGTGGGACATACACACTTTCTTCCTCCGTGCTGCTCTGCTGGCTCTGCATCGCAACATTCCACGTGGGATCAGTTGTCTCATCATCAACCCCTTCCTCTTCTAAATCTTCCCGATAACAAGATAGATTTTGCTCCCCAGATGACAAGTGTGTCACTGTCTCATCATCATCATCCTCCAACTCCTGAGACGGTCTAAGACTTTGCTGAAAGACACGTTCATGTGGCCGGGGTGTCTCTAAAACTTGTCCATGAGTGGACAATTCTTCATCAAGTATCTCATCTACTACGGAGTCTGGCAAACCGGATTCATGTAAAGGATTATATGTACCAAATAAGTCATCTGAGTGACCCATGTCTGTGTCAACATTTTCATGGGGCTGCTGTTGGTCTGAGGAACTGTGAAGAGGTTGTGGATTAGATGACCCAGCATGGTATGTACCAACAGTAGATACAGTGCTCAAGGAACCTTGAGTGCTGCAAGAACCTGTTGTTGAGGTCTTGTCTGCCAGCCAAGACGTTAGATGCTGTTCGTCTTCCGGCCTCAATACTCGTTTACTTTCCTGACGGGGAAAGTTAGACAGGAGGAACGATCGATCAATCCTCGTCTGTCTGCCCGAACTGGTGGATAGTTGGCCACGACTACCAATGCCTGTACCTCGTCCCTGTCCCTTAGCAAGACTTTTTTTGGGATTTGGTTTTTTGTGTGACATTTTGTAATTTCTGGTGGCTTTCTGGGGGCTTGTAAAACAAGTAGCAGGTACTATTTCGTGAAAGGTACACACTAGAGGCTAAGATATTTTTAGAGAGATGGAAGGTACCGTGCGAGCTGCAGGCAGGACACCGTACAGCTACGCACTGGCACAGGAAAAAATTGTTTAGTACGCAGAACCAGGCACACTTAGGCTGCGGTGCTGGCTGCGTGCAAGTTTACAAGTACCGTGCGAGCTGCAGGCAGGACACCGTACAGCTATGCACTGGCACAGGAAAAAATTGTTTAGTACGCAGAACCAGGCACACTTAGGCTGCGGTGCTGGCTGCGTGCAAGTTTACAAGTACCGTGCGAGCTGCAGGCAGGACACCGTACAGCTACGCACTGGCACAGGAAAAAATTGTTTAGTACGCAGAACCAGGCACACTTAGGCTGCGGTGCTGGCTGCGTGCAAGTTTACAAGTACCGTGCGAGCTGCAGGCAGGACACCGTACAGCTACGCACTGGCACAGGAAAAAATTGTTTAGTACGCAGAACCAGGCACACTTAGGCTGCGGTGCTGGCTGCGTGCAAGTTTACAAGTACCGTGCGAGCTGCAGGCAGGACACCGTACAGCTACGCACTGGCACAGGAAAAAATTGTTTAGTACGCAGAACCAGGCACACTTAGGCTGCGGTGCTGGCTGCGTGCAAGTTTACAAGTACCGTGCGAGCTGCAGGCAGGACACCGTACAGCTACGCACTGGCACAGGAAAAAATTGTTTAGTACGCACAACCAGGCACACTTAGGCTGCGGTGCTGGCTGCGTGCAAGTTTACAAGTACCGTGCGAGCTGCAGGCAGGACACCGTACAGCTACGCACTGGCACAGGAAAAAATTGTTTAGTACGCAGAACCAGGCACACTTAGGCTGCGGTGCTGGCTGCGTGCAAGTTTACAAGTACCGTGCGAGCTGCAGGCAGGACACCGTACAGCTACGCACTGGCACAGGAAAAAATTGTTTAGTACGCACAACCAGGCACACTTAGGCTGCGGTGCTGGCTGCGTGCAAGTTTACAAGTACCGTGCGAGCTGCAGGCAGGACACCGTACAGCTACGCACTGGCACAGGAAAAAATTGTTTAGTACGCAGAACCAGGCACACTTAGGCTGCGGTGCTGGCTGCGTGCAAGTTTACAAGTACCGTGCGAGCTGCAGGCAGGACACCGTACAGCTACGCACTGGCACAGGAAAAAATTGTTTAGTACGCACAACCAGGCACACTTAGGCTGCGGTGCTGGCTGCGTGCAAGTTTACAAGTACCGTGCGAGCTGCAGGCAGGACACCGTACAGCTACGCACTGGCACAGGAAAAAATTGTTTAGTACGCAGAACCAGGCACACTTAGGCTGCGGTGCTGGCTGCGTGCAAGTTTACAAGTACCGTGCGAGCTGCAGGCAGGACACCGTACAGCTACGCACTGGCACAGGAAAAAATTGTTTAGTACGCACAACCAGGCACACTTAGGCTGCGGTGCTGGCTGCGTGCAAGTTTACAAGTACCGTGCGAGCTGCAGGCAGGACACCGTACAGCTACGCACTGGCACAGGAAAAAATTGTTTAGTACGCACAACCAGGCACACTTAGGCTGCGGTGCTGGCTGCGTGCAAGTTTACAAGTACCGTGCGAGCTGCAGGCAGGACACCGTACAGCTACGCACTGGCACAGGAAAAAATTGTTTAGTACGCACAACCAGGCACACTTAGGCTGCGGTGCTGGCTGCGTGCAAGTTTACAAGTACCGTGCGAGCTGCAGGCAGGACACCGTACAGCTACGCACTGGCACAGGAAAAAATTGTTTAGTACGCAGAACCAGGCACACTTAGGCTGCGGTGCTGGCTGCGTGCAAGTTTACAAGTACCGTGCGAGCTGCAGGCAGGACACCGTACAGCTACGCACTGGCACAGGAAAAAATTGTTTAGTACGCAGAACCAGGCACACTTAGGCTGCGGTGCTGGCTGCGTGCAAGTTTACAAGTACCGTGCGAGCTGCAGGCAGGACACCGTACAGCTACGCACTGGCACAGGAAAAAATTGTTTAGTACGCACAACCAGGCACACTTAGGCTGCGGTGCTGGCTGCGTGCAAGTTTACAAGTACCGTGCGAGCTGCAGGCAGGACACCGTACAGCTACGCACTGGCACAGGAAAAAATTGTTTAGTACGCAGAACCAGGCACACTTAGGCTGCGGTGCTGGCTGCGTGCAAGTTTACAAGTACCGTGCGAGCTGCAGGCAGGACACCGTACAGCTACGCACTGGCACAGGAAAAAATTGTTTAGTACGCAGAACCAGGCACACTTAGGCTGCGGTGCTGGCTGCGTGCAAGTTTACAAGTACCGTGCGAGCTGCAGGCAGGACACCGTACAGCTACGCACTGGCACAGGAAATTTTTTGTGGAAAAATGGCACCAAAATTATTTGGTAGACTAGTGCCAAAAATAAGAAAAAGCTTAGGATTACAGCTCTGCGGAAAGCTGGGTGAACTAAGCTATGAGGATGGTGCTGGATTCACTGTAAGGCTGCTCCTATCTCCCTTCCTTACAGTCCTGTACAGCAATCCTCCGTCCTGGTAGTTCTGAAAAGAACTTTTGGGTTATGTGTGAGGAATCTTGACTCCTACACTGCGTCCTGTTAGTTCTGAAAAGAACTTTTGGGTTATATGTGACTCCTACACTGCCTAACTGTCCCTAGATCTGCTCCAAGTCTCCCTGCACTAGGTCAGCTCTTCTCAGCAATGTGCCCAAAATGGCGGGGGCAAGCCTTATATACTGCCTTGCCTTGTCATAGATGACATAGGCATCACGATGGACAGCAGCCAATCATAGTCCTGACACAACCAAAGCTGCTATGCCATTACTGACTATGATTGGCTATCTTCACAAGTTTTCTGACCTAACACGCAATGCTGACTAGTAACATAAAAGATTCTGGATTCGCGAGTCCCGAATAGAGAATACAGGACTCGGAATCGCAGACTCGCTAGGATTCGGACTCGTAGACTCGCTGCTGTTTGGGGAGATTCAAGCTATATAGCGATGTGATAGAGCGAGTCTAGCGAGTCTAGCGAGTGAGAGAAAGTAAACTATGACAAAACTAAGATTGCCATTCACTTGCATTGGACTCGTTACTGAGCGAGTATTCGCTAAAAGACTCGCCGATTCCCGAGTCCAGCGAGTCCCTTAAGAATCGCCGAGTAACGAGTCCTAGCGAGTAGACTCGCTCATCCCTATTCATAATAAGTCTGAAACACAAATATACTCTAAATAAATATACACAGTAACAGTGATGAGGCAAACAATAATGAAAAACAGGCCTCACTCTGGACAGAACTGAAAAGCAGACCTTATCCAACAAACAGGGCAAGATGCAGGGTTCCAACAGAGGCATTTCTATTAATGGATAAGTGACCCAACAACAGGCCTTTTTTTGGGCAGTCCTCTTTTATCCAAAGCATTTTTGGAAGCCTTACACTTCTGAAAAAACTACATTAACAGTTCACAGGATGGATGTGGCTGTTCCACCATGTAGGCATGTCTCAGTGGGTCACAGAGGCTACTCCTCCAGGGGCATTCTCCACCACCATTTGCCCCAAAGCACACTCCATCAAGTCCACCATTGGAGAAGAGGACAAAGAAGTTGGGGGACGGCCTCTACCTCTAGCACACACTGAAGTAACACTAGCATTCTTGAAAGGCCCTTCAAGCTCTCTGGCCCATGTGGGTTTTACTCCAGCTGGCTTGCTAACATGGTCAGGATTGGCCAACCTGCAATGCTCCATCTTCTCCATGTCAACCTCCTGCTGCCACTCTTTGACATCCTGTGTGGTGGCATGGAAACCCAACCTATCCCCACGACTTACCACCTCTTGTGGCCCTTTAATTTTATAAAGGTGACCACATCCCAACATACAGTGTGCAGAGTCGGGAAGGCAGATAGTTACATTGAAGAGTTTACTGGTTGACAAAGCATCGGTAACCAGTCCCGTCTTTGGCTAGGAACCCAAACCTCCTCTTCTGGAAGACGGTCACCACCTAGACCTGGGTACATTGTTCATGAAAGTGGTTACAAAGAGAGCACTTCAACCACTCTCTGGTGATGTCATCTGAGAGCCTCATCTCTTCCAGAAATGACAAGGCCTGTGTTAGTTCAGGCCAACAAGAATACGTGCTGGGAAGCGGTAGGGGGCCCCACATGGCATTCTCCCAGTCGAAGGCATCTGCCGGGGGTGCTTTGTAAGGCAAGGAAACAGGAACTTCTGCCCCTACTGCCTCCTCATCATCCTGCTCCTTGATTTACCGATCCACCGGATGAAAGTCTAAGAAGGCCAGGCATGCTACAGGATACTGCCTTTGACCTCTGTAGGTCCTAGCCAGCATACAAAATGACCCACATCCCCTCACTCTGAGCTTTGTTTCAGTGGGACCTCTTCAGACATGCAGGACAAGCACTGGATCCTAACCTCACTGCAAATCAGGCCCAGTGCGAGGTGCACAGTTGAACTCCAACTGACACGTGTAGGCATCTTCTTTCCGGGCTGCTCCAGTTGTGTTGAAGTACCCTCGGCCTGGGGTGGTGAGGAAAATCAGCTACTCCAGAGCAGGCATCTCTTGGGGTGGATCCATCAGGTCTCCAAAGTGCACACTGCAGGCACATGGTAGCAAAGTGTTGCTGTGTTGTACAGGAATCCCAAGATGGCGCCAGCTTTCACAGTGACACATATTTCCTTTGCCTAGGGTCCCGTCTCTTCCAGTTCCAGGACCCAATTGCTTAGGAGATATTATTGTTTACCAATCTTGTTGCCTAGCTCCTCATTAATCCCTCCATAGAATTAGGATGTAGTCCTAATAGGAACTGCAGAAGGCACCTGATTTACATCTCTATGCCACAGGTAAGAATTAAGCTTGTGGTTGGAAGTATTAAAGCCTGACATATTTGGAGGAGAAGTAAGAAAAATAAAATATTGTTTTCAGCTCACCACCAATTCATCTGAAATGTTGAACAAGACTAATGGGCAAAGCATGAACAGGTTAAAAATTAATGATATAACACAATTGTGCACATGTCAAAAATCTGTATTCAAAACATATGGAAGGAAAAGAAAAAAGGAATTGCACATTTTCGAGAAGCAATATCCATATTATAGTGTTTTATGAGTGTGAACAGACATATAATACAATGTATGATAAGATATAATGGACATATGACATTTTTATCTGAATTGCTAGCAGTTAATTGTACGCAGCTGACCCTCTGCAATAATAAAGGTTTTCTCTCAAAAAAAGAGTTACAAAACAATGGCAATTAAAAAGAAATGAAAACATTTCAAAGGTCTTTTTTAAAATGATGTTTAAAGGAGATTTTAAGGTTCCTGGATTTCACAGTTTCTGGCACATCTAGCACTCTTTCAAAGGTTCACAGCCTGCAGGTGTCCCAACACCTGGAAACTCAAGGAAGCTTAAAAAATTAAATTTAAAGCTCCCTTAAATTCACCATGTTGATAAAAACTAGTAGAACTGATGGCTGTGAATTCCGATAACCTTAGGTTCTCAGCCACCAGGTCTTCCGGCAAGCGTTTTAGCACCAAACCTTCAAGGAAAATTTTAGGATCATTTAAAGTTTCAAACTTTTTCCCAAACAAAGCAGAGTTCGCTATTTTTTTTTTGGAAATTAATTTAACTTTTAGTATATATATATAATTATATATTGGTAGGCACCAAAAAAGACACAACGCATATCCTACAAATTTTAGATAAGATTGAATGGAAGCCCAACTTCATGTTGGGAACGTTGGATGTGAGATCGCTGTACACTGTAATAGAGCATAGAAAAGGATGCAGAGCCACAGAAAAATTCTTAAATACGGTAAATCAGGAACTTTAAAAAGTCAGCAAGTCCAGTTCATCGCTGAAGCAATCCAATTTATTTTAACGCACATCTTTTTCAAATATGGCGGCACATTCTACCGCCAAGAACGCGGTACCGCGATGGGGACGTGCTTTGCACCTGGGTACGCAAATTTATATGTGGCAGAATGGGAGGAGTCTATAATATACCCAGGAGGCAAACTAAAGAAGAATTTAATTCTATGGAAGAGATTTATAGATGATGTCATCTTTATCTGGGAGGGGGAGGAGGAGAATCTACGATTATTCATGGAAGCAATAAACAGGAATAAATATAGTTTGGATTTTACTGGAGTAACAAGCAGAACATCTATCAATTTTTTTGATCTGACAATATATGTTAGTAACAATAAATTAAAAACTAGAACATATAGAAAGGAGGTTGATGCTAACAGCTATATTCCTACAAATAGTTGCCATCTGCCACGATGGATCCAAAACATACCAAAAAGCCAATTCTTGAGATTAAAAAGGAATTGCACAGAAGATCAGGATTTCAAAGAGGAAATCAATAAGTTGAAGGCAGATTTTATCACAAAAGGATATAAGTCATATGAATTGGAAAGACGCATAGAAGAGGTGGAGAAGGTGGATAGAAAACAGCTTCTTCTACATCACAGAAAAGTAGAAAAAGAAAAATCAATACAAGAACAAATAAAAAATCTGCCACTCATTACAGAGTTCCATGAGAACTATGGAAATTTCAAGAAAATTGTAAAGAAACATTGGCACCATTTAAAAACTGACAAAATAATAGGAGAATTTGTGGCAGAATATCCAAAATTTGTATTCAAGAAAGCGGCTTCCCTAAATATCCTAGTAGCTCCATCAGTGAGACAACCAAAAATGGCACAAAAGAAGACTACAACAATATGTGGAACGAAAGGTTTTAGACCATGCAGGATCTGCAAACCATGTCAAATGATAAAAATGTCCAAGCGAAATGTGACTGAGTTTTTTAACACGGAAAAAACAAAAGTTTTTAAAATAAAAGATAACCTAACATGCTGACATTGATGTCATTAAATACTAGTGGTCGATGCACAATGCATCGATTCTAGCATAGGTTTCTGACTCGCAATGCCCTGCGCGCCAATGCTTCTTCGTATCCACATGACCACGCTGACTCGCAGGAGGCGTCTCAAAGGGCACTCGCTGCATTCGTGATTATATAATAGATGTGCCCATGTAGGAAGATTTATGTAGGGAGGACTTCAAGAATGCTATCAGTAAGAGTGATGGAACATATGCGGAATATTAAAAAAGGATTTATAGGGCATCCCCTTAGTAAGCATTACAAAGAATACCACCAATCTTCCATTAAAGAACTGAATTCATGGCTATACAAAAAATTAATAAAAATTGGAGAGGGGAGACCATTTAGCCAAAATGTCGAGAAATGAAACACGGTGGATTTATGAACTGAATACACTTGCGCCTAGCGGATTGAATCAAGACGCTGAATTCTATGGCTTTCAATAAATGTATCTATAGAAAAACTTTAGGATTTGTATATATATATAAATAAGAAACAATAGTTGAGG
Organism: Allobates femoralis; assembly: GCA_033576535.1. Taxonomy (NCBI): domain Eukaryota; kingdom Metazoa; phylum Chordata; class Amphibia; order Anura; family Aromobatidae; genus Allobates; species Allobates femoralis. The sequence continues at coordinate 192,640,762 of JARQOC010000005.1, forward strand.
ATAAAGTAAAAAACTTACTAAAATAAAAGAATTAATTCCCTGTATTAAATCCAGATGGAAATATACAAATAAAAAACTGCATGAAACTTTATAAATAATGTGTATATTAAGGGGATGAAGGTACTATATTGAGATAGTCATAATAGCATTACAATCAAAAGACATTATGACAGCGCAGAAATTAAATCCCTGACTGGACTGAGTACACCTGTGACTGAGAAGGATGTTTTTGAAACCTGCAAACAGATTTGAGTGAAAGGGGCAGATTACTAGGTTTTCAGCTGAAGCAAATGAAGGAAGGAGACACAAAAAAAAAAAAAAAAAAAAAAAAAAAACAGCGTTGACTATCATATAAAAAGCAGAGAGGGACGAGTGGGAGCCAATCCTGAGGAAAGTGAGACGTATTCTCACGAAACGCGTAGATTGACAGCCCCACCGACCTATTGAGCAACTGGATTTTTAGAGTCTGGATTTAATATTATTATATTATTATTTAGAGTCTGTGACCACGCAACCTTGCAGTGACGTGAGAGACTGTCAGCAGAAGCGGAAATAATCCTATGAGCTGTCGCCTCACGCTGCGGGTGTAGACCCGTCCAAAAGGATGGACCGCAGAGTGACAAATAAGAAAATCCAAACGGAGACCGTGAGTAAAGTAATATCATATAGGACGCAACAGCATATATCCACATAATGACCCATATTCAAACAGCAGTACAATACACAATATGAAGAACTATGAAAACCGGATATAAACTCAGGACACTGAATATAGAAATACTATGTAGCATACCTATCTATAACACTTATGCTTCGCAAATAAGACAGCGAAAGAAATGAGGAGTAGAAGCGAAACGTAACGAAGTGATATGACACAGGTAGCTAAATGTGAGATCACACGCAGAAAGGTAGTTTCAATCGATGTTAAAAGAGTGATATTAAAATTCTCCATTTAGAGTAAGAACATGAACATATAAGAATAAGGAGGAAAGATACAGGAGTAACAACAGGAATCTGATAAATTGGAAAAAGAAAAACAATTTATCATAAAAAATTTTTATTCATGATTTTAATGAATTTTTAATTGGTTTGTAATGTACTTATGATTGTTAATACATTTTTAGTAGAAATAGAAAAGTCCTTATTGAATAAAGAGGTGGTTGTGAGCGCTGAGCCCTACAAAAATTAATTAGAACATTTTTTTGGAAATTGCTTGGGTTTCCAATCACGAACCTAACAGTCAATGTTCATGCTAAATTTGAAACTGGCGAACCCTGTTTGGAAACGTTTGTTCATCTCTAGAAAAGACGCTCACCTTGTTGGGCTTGTGACATATAATAGGTAATAAAAGCAATACAAAGCTGCCACACGGTCCACAAGTCCTAAGGCAAAGAGCAGTGTATGGGAAGTAGACAAAATGTGAATCAATATGCGCTGCTGTAGATGAATGAACAAACTCCAAATGAAGATATAATGAAGGTACTTTATCCATCATGTTTCTAAGTGAAACCCCACTTCTTCTTTGGAAATACACCAAGTGTATCACTTGAAGAAGTGAGGTATCACTTTTAAACACTTTGAATAATGCATTTACTTTCATCTACTATCTTTTATTTTGCAGTTTATTCATCCATCTATAGCAGTGCAGATTGATCCACATTTTGTCTGGTTCCTATATACTGATCTGAGTGCAGTGCAATTTACTCAGAGACAGGCAATGGAAAGGATGGAGAGATTCATTTCTAAGCTCCTCAGCAGAGCCTGAGCCTCTTGCATTGGATGCTATAAGTTAATGTTAGGGTGCTGGCACATACTGCGTAATTGCTGCATTTTTTACGCACATGTTCATCAGTTTTTTTTAGCCAAAACCAGGAGTGGAACAATCAGAGGAAAAGTATAATAGAAACAAGTGCTCCACTTCTCTATTTGATTACCCATTCCTGGTTTTGGCTACAGAAACTGATGAATATGCATGTAATAAACACAGGAACTACACAGCGTGTGAATGCACCCTTACTCCAAGCTAATAACTAGAGATGAGCGAACATTCCCTGAACATGTTTGCCAATTTCAAATTTGGCCGAACATGGCCGAATCGGCTCGGGGATCGGAAACCCTAACATTTTCCCCAAAATACGGCAAATGTGGCAATGATCAGAAAATGAGTTGGAAATTTAAATGGCCTTAAAATTTTTCCTGTTTGGGGCCAAAACGTTTGCTGGAAGACCCACTGGCTGGAACAACACCTAAATATGGTTAGGATTGTCTACAGCCATCGGCTCTACTGGCTTGATAAAGGTGTAGAATTTTTTTGAGCTTTAAATGAATTACAGGGAATCTGTCAAGTCAAAATCCATATGTAACTGATCTCATTTTCTAATTCCTTTCTCGAAGCTTTCTCTATTCATGTATTTCTATGATTTATACTTCCCTCCTAAACTTCAAAATAAAATATTAATTCCATCTGTCAATCACAGTAAGCTGCCCACTCCCCAAGGAATGAATTTTCATTCATCATTGCCCTCCTGAGATCTGTATGTTGTGTGACTCATTGCAGAGCAGAAAGGAGGGGGAAGAGGTGTGTGTGCTCTTAGAGATCTTCATTTTGTGTAAAAGACATGTGCAGTGTGTGCAGTCTGAGATATTTCTATGTGATAGGAATATTTGATAATTTGCTCAACAGATACACACATATGTCTGCAGGAAAACCAACCTTCATATAATAGAAATCTTACAGATAGCACGTGCAGCACAATACATCTCCCCCTCCCTGCACAGAAGGGAAGGACAGAACACCAGCTTGGGTGGGTGTGAATATTTATGTTTAATCTGTTTTTATTAGAACTTAAAGAATAAACATCACATACATACCATTGTCATAACAAGTACAAGTTCACTTAGTAGGCCTCGCAGGGCCTATGTAGCATATCAACCTTCACAAGACAAACGTAGCGCCATTCGTCGGAGTTACTTCTATGTCCTATTATTCTTTCCATTCTATATATATATTCTATCACCTGTTGACTCATCTGGTCAGCAGATTTAAAGGGAACCAACCACCCCAAATGACCCCCCCGGACTGTTAATATGTGTCCCTACACCCAGCACACACATTTGGGGCAATCGTTTTTGCTAAAAAAACTGTTTAGTAGAAGCTAAGATATAGCTTTATGAAGTTTAATAAATTCCGCCGGGGCTAGATCGCGTCATGAAAGGGGGCGGGGCTCTGGCATGACGTGATCTAGCCCCGCCCCCTTCATGACGCGGCCAGGCTCTTAGGTGCAGAGAGGGGCGTGCATAATTTATCAGGCAGCAGTAGACAGGCAGGCCATTTTCGGCAACACAGAAGGGCTTCACTGAAGGGAGGAGGGGAGAGGAAGCTGACAGGCATGAAGAAATGCACGAGGACAAAGCTAGGTAACACCCATTCGGCTTGATTTATTAAACTTCATAAAGCTATATCTTAGCTTCTACTAAACAGTTTTTTTAGCAAAAACGATTGCCCCAAATGTGTGTGCTGGGTGTAGGGACACATATTAACAGTCCGGGGGGGTCATTTGGGGTGGTTGGTTCCCTTTAATTTGGTTTGTTAGCCAATTTTCCAGCCTTCCGGACACAGTAAAACGTTCAACAAAGTAATGATAAGCAGTTAAATCTAGATAAGTGAATCATTGCATAAGAGGGGCAGGGGGTAATAAAGACAGTATAGGGTATAGTAAAATAAGGGTATGTGCACACTGGGAGTTTTGTTAGCTGTTTTTTAGCGTTTTCCGCCAGAGTTTTCAGCTGAGTTTTATGTTAATTTTATGTTAATCCTAACCACCGGTTGGATTAACATGCTAGTCAATGGATTTCAGAAAACGCTGTGCACATTAGAACTTTTTTTTTTTTCTCCTTTCCACTTTTTTCACCGGTTTTCCACCGGTTGTTAAGAATAGAGCATGTGACTTCTTTTTAGCGTTTTTCCAGCGTGTCTAGCACAAAAACCAGTCGCCAAGAAAATCGCTGAGAAAACGCTGTATAAACGCTGGAAATCGCTAGGAAATCGCTAGGAAATCGCTAGGAAAATCGCTAGAAAATCGCTAACAAAACGAGGGACACTGCTCACGTTTTCTGACGGTCTGCAAAGATGCAGAAACGTCAGATGTGCACATACCCTAAGAGAAGAAGGGAAAGTAGAGATAGAGGGAAGGAGTGCTTGACTACAGCTCCAACCTAGAGAGGGGGGATCAGGTATTTATATCTAAAGGGTTTCTCAGTATTCTAATAGGTCCCTAAAATCTTGTGAATCCCTAAAGAGAATCCAGGGTTGCCAAGAATGCACGAACCTCAAGTTGTCACCAGATGCTTGTACTAATAATTCTTCCATATGATGAGTGTATGAGAATTCTGTTAACCATTCAGTCATGGTCAAAATTATAGTTGTGAGCCAGAGTCTAGGAATGACGTTACGTGCTGCCGTCAAGCAGAATCTTAAAAGGCTGCGCTTCTGGCTTGTAATTGGGCCTGGCAAAATAGATAAAATAGCCATCTGTGGCGTAGGAATCATATGTTCTGTAGAGATTTTAGAATATGCTAGAAATACTTCCTCCCAGAAGCGTTTTATCCCAGGACATTGCCACCAAATGTGGAACATTATGCCACTGTCAATTCCAGAGCACCAGCACCTGTCGCTCACCGAGGGGAAGATGATGTGCAGCCTAACAGTATTGGTGTCTCGCTGGGAGGGGTCGGGGTAGCAGGAGCTGGATGAAGGGGATCAGGGGAGCCTACTCTGGCACTGATACTGGGGTCCCTGCCTCGCCCTGATCTCAAAGGTACTTCTAAAGGTGAGGAGGTTCGAGCCGCCAGCCTTAAATCAATTGTCTGAACTTCCTGAGACATTACGGGTACAGAGCACTGGGGGAATGGCCAACTGGAACAATACGGGGTTGAAAATGGCCACTATTCTGAATGGACCAATAATTCTCGTAGTAGGAGCTCCAGCCGCACACTTCCACCTTACGTGCTTTGACAGCACCCACACATAGTCATTCACACTCGGGTCTGGACATGACTGTTTATTGCCATGCACGCGGTCACAGACAGAAAGTTCACTCTCAGGGAGGCAAACGGCAGAAATGGTTCCCGGTTTCGTTTCGGGGACCTTCCTCACCAAGGGTTTAGTGGGGGTTACCGCCTTTGTCCTAACACACGTCTTCAGATAACACCTGAGTTTGGCGTCGATCTGAGGTGTAGGCAGGGTTCCACTCCTATCCTTCGGTGGGTGATTAACCACCACCGATGGAGACATAGGAGCAGGCCTGACCAACACGACAGACACAGTAGCACTCACGCGCTTATCCACATGGGACGTCTGCAGCTGAGAAGTGGGGTTAACACAGTATGGACAGCCCTAATAAAGTGATCAGGTTGACCGCAAAAGAAACAAGACCGCCCAACCTGATGAACTGCAGATGGGTTAAGACATGACTCTGCAGTCCCCGACTGCTTAGGAACATCAGAACCCACATGTGTAACCTCCACAGCAGGGATGGTCACCGGGGCCAGGGTCGAATCCAGTCTCTCTCTTAGCCAACCTAAAAGCAAGCACCATTGCAGCTTCCAGCGACTTCGGAGCAGTGTACTTAGTCATGGTGTCCTGTAACCGATCTGACAACCCCAGACAGAACTGACTCCTCAGAGCAGGGTTCCATTGAGTGTTAGTGGCCCACCTCCTGAACTCAGAGCAATACTCCTCGGCCGTTCGTGCTCCCTGCCTGAGCTTGCGTAGTTTAGACCCAGCAAGGGAGACGGCATCAGGGTCGCCATACATCAGGGCAAGCGCTGCAAAAAACTTGTCCACCGACCGCATAGATGGAGAATCGGTCGGCAGAGTGAAGGCTCAGGCCTGGGGATCCCCTGTAAGAAGAGAGAGTATAATACCCACGCGCTGTTCCTCGCTCCCCGAAGAACGAGGACGCAGCCTGAAGTACAATTTGCAGGCTTCTCTAAAAACAAAAATATTATCTCTGCCTCCTGAAAATCAGTCAGGAAGGGAGATATTGGGTTCTGGTAAGGTACCTTTACACACCGCCACTTGGCGGCAGCAACTGGCCAGCATTGGAGATTTTTGTGTCTGTTGCCATGAAATTGCTACGAAATGGCGGCGTGTAAAGTGGGAAGTTGATCTCGTTACCCGCTGTTGATTCGAATACCTGTTGCTGAGCCATGCTCAAAAACCCAAGGCATCACAAAGGCACAATTGCCATGGTAGTGGCGTCTAAACGGGGCACAGGGATGGAATTTGCGTCGCCTAGTAATTTCCCAGGGGCGTGCCACAGCATCATGGATACCATGCCCCATCAGCGATCATTGGTGGGGGCTACTGTGTTACGATTGGCTGTCCCTTTACAGGGCGCCATATTTAAAGAGCTATCCATTCACACTACACAATTGGAATGGCGTCATGTATTAGCCAGCCTTCCTGCGCAGGCTGGCCAATCATGAAGCTATTGCGTTGTCCAATCAGCGTATGTATTAGCGTCACGGAATACACAACTCTGTCACGCCTATGTACTTGCGGCGCGAAAGATGTACGCCCATATTCCTTTGTGGTAGCGGCGTGTAAAGCAGCGAAGGTATTCAACAGGAAGTTATCCACAGGATCTGTCGGAACTTCCGGGGAACAAAGATACCTTCAGTTGACAACGCAATGGCAGTGTGTATATGCGGCATCGGCGATCGGTATCAACCGTCAAAAACGTGCGGTGCACGTGTGGTGGATACCTGTTGCTAGGCACTGTGGCGGCGTGTAAAGGTACCCGTACAGCTAGCGTGAGAACCGCAGCCAGATACCCAACCACTTCTCGAAGGTGATGCACCACCTGGTTTCGCAAGGAAGAAACCTCCTGAGAGAGTTCCTCCACCAGGTGCACAATACTCGTGTTGACATAGCTGCTTCGGGGAAAAAATAGTGGTTGCTGATTATGTCACACTGGGAGGGGTCGGGGTAGCAGGAACTGGACAAAGGGGATCAGGGAGCCTACTCTGGACCTGATACTGGGGTCCCTGCTTCTCCCTGATTTTGAAGGTACCTGTAAAGGTGAGGAGGTTCGAGCCGCTAGCCTAAGTCCCTAAAGCCTCCGAGAAGCCCTAGGCATAAGCCCCTACCTCCACCCACGGACCACGGAGCCCAGCAACTTCCAAGGGAAAAACCAGCAGCAGCTTCAGATCAGCGTCTGCTCACACCAGGTCACAGTCCAGAAGTGAACTGAATCAGCAACATCAGGTGGATGTGATCTGACCCATTTATGGCCGAGGGGTGGGGAGCAACCAGCCCAGGCACGCCTCTCAGCTCACCTAAGCATGAGTCATATTCATCACACACACCTGCACTCTCAGCTCCCACTCATTAGGTTCCTCTCTCCACACTGAGAGCAGGGGGAAAAAAAAGGCTTCATTTAAATCACAGCAGCAGCACTTCCTTACTACAATGCAGTCAATCTGCAACAATTGGTACCACCATGTAAGGATTTTAAAGATTTTTTCCTGTGACCGGCCGGGGATATTTTGTGTGTAAAGAGAAATGCAGTCTTATTTCTTTCTCTTTAAATTCACACCCCATCTCCACATCCCAAGCCCGGATATAGCCCGGAACTACCGTTGAAGCATCGACATTTAGTATACTGTAGATAAGGGAGATTTGGTGTGAAGGGGGCAATTGATGAGTAAAGATCTTCTCAAAATAAGTCAGTGCAGGTGGTGGGCCGAATCCTCCTTCCACTTGTCTAATAAAGGATTTAAGATTTTCATATTCCAACTAAGACAATGCTTGTGTAGGTATTTTTTCTTGTAAGTCATAGAGGGGAGCCCACGTTAAGAGGTTATCTGGTGTATTCTCAGATCAGAATTAATATTCCAAGCCAAAAACCTCTTGCGAGAAAGACCCAGTGGAAAGTAAGGATTAGAAAAGATAGGGGACAATGGATTAATTAAACTCATCAATCCTCTCTTCCTTCTCATTATGTCCCATGTTTTTCAAACTTCGCCAACCATCAATCCCGGACCCCCCCAATCTTCCCTCGGTCTCTAGTCAAAATCCATGGGAGGTTCCGTAATGGAATAATATAACCCTCCTGCTCCAGTCTCACCAATTGTTTAGTCTCCCTCTGGTAATGCTAGTCAAAAAGATGTATTAATTGGGAGGACTGGTAGTACGTCTTTACATCCGGGAGTCCAGCCCCTCCTTGCATCTTAGGTCTTGTCAGCGTCCTGTAATTTGATCTGGGTCTGGGGTTGTGGATATTTAAATCGCACTTATACAGCAGCCGCACTATTCGGCTGTGAATACCATGGAGAGGGCTAATTCAGGAGCTGCCTGCAGGGTGTAAAAATGCTTTCAGCATGGATACTAGAAAGTGTTCAATAATGATTTTACATGTTTTTAAAAGGTCTGCCCAGGCACTATTCAAGGGTGATATTAGTATCATATTGAAAAATGACCTGACAGAGTCTCTTCAAATGAAATTAGCACCTGTGCAATACTAAGGAAATTCTGAAAACCTGCACTTTCAGAACTTGAGGACAGTAATTGGCTTCCCCAGGGGCGGACCCAGACTGTAGTGGGCCCTGGTGCAAGAAATTTTTCAGGGGCCCCCCCCTCCCCGGGACTCAATGTCACAATAAAGCTGCAGGTGTGCGGCACAGCTCAAACCCGACAGCACCCCACGGGGGAGTGTATGTCAGAGCGATGCTGCGGGCGGCCGCGGCGGCACTGTAATCTCCCAGCACCCGTCCCCACAAAATTGGAACAGCACCAAAAATTACCTCAATTTATGTGCAAAGCTTTCCCAACCAGGAATCCAGATGGTTTATTACAATAGAGTAAAAAAAGGAAAAACAGCCCAAAAAAATAGAAAAAAGTGGACTTTATGGCCCAATGCGTGGCCACTCCATTGGGCAATAAAGTCCACTTTTTCTATATTTTTGTGCCGTTTTTCTTTTTTTACACTCTCTCTCTATTATATATTACACATACACACTTGAGACTCCTGTGGCTGAATATACAATAGCTGTATACATAATAGAGAATACACAATAGAGATGGCTGCTAGCTGTATACACAATAGATATGGCTGCGGGTGGTATAGACAATGAGGATGGCTGCTGACCATATAGACAATGGAGATGGCTGCAGGGTATGCACACAACAGAGAATACACAATAGAGACGGCTGCAGGACAAATGCACAATGGAGACTGCTGGGAGATGTATGCACATTAAATGCTGCTGAAGGTTGTGCACATTAGTGACTGCTGCAGTATGTATACACAGCCCGAAGGCTGTCAGCAGACTCACTTTCTCTCACCGTTTGACTCTAACTAAGTGACTCCTGTTGCCACCCCTCCCTACTCTTCACTACAACTAAGCCCTCCTCCAAGGAGTGTACACACACACATGCACACTCAGCCAGGCACGCACACACATGCACACTCAGCCAGGCACGCACACACACGCACACTCAGCCAGGCACGCACACACACGCACACTCAGCCAGGCACGCACATACACATGCACACTCAGCCAGGCACGCATACACACATGCACACTCAGCCAGGCACGCACACACACACATGCACACTCAGCCAGGCACGCACACACACATGCACACTCAGCCAGGCACGCACACACACATGCACACTCAGCCAGGCATGCACACACACATGCACACTCAGCCAGGCATGCACACACACATGCACACTCAGCCAGGCATGCACACACACATGCACACTCAGCCAGGCACGCACACACACACATGCACACTCAGCCAGGCACGCACACACACATGCACACTCAGCCAGGCATGCACACACACATGCACACTCAGCCAGGCATGCACACACACATGCACACTCAGCCAGGCATGCACACACACATGCACACTCAGCCAGGCATGCACACACATGCACACTCAGCCAAGCACGCACACACATGCACACTCAGCCAATCACGCACACACATGCACACTCAGCCAGGCATGCACATACACATGCACACTCAGCCAGGTACGCACACACATGCACACCCAGCCAGGCACACACACATGCACACCCAGCCAGGCACACACACATGCACACTGAGCCAGGGACATACGGTCTAGATATGCATGGAGGACTTACAGGAAGGGACTCAGACTTGTCCCCCTCTATTTACCCTGCTTCTCCCATCCTGTTCCCCCCCTCACATTTACCCTGCTTCTCCTCTCTTGTGGCCCCCCATTTTCCCTGCTTCTCCCCTCTTGTGCCCCCCCCATTCTCCATGTTTCTCCCCTCTTGTGGCCCCCATTCACCTGCTTCTCCCCTTGTGCCCCCCATTCTCCCTTTCTCCTCTCTTGTGGCGCCCCATTCTGCCTGCTTCTCCCCTTGTGCACCACCATTCACCCTGCTTCTCCCCTCTTGTGGCCCCCCCATCATTTCCCCTGCTTCTTCCCTTTTGCCCCCCCCAGTCTCCCTGTTTCTCCCCTGTTGTGGCCCCCCCATCATTTTCCCTGCTTCTCCCCTTTTGCCCCCCCAGTCTCCCTGTTTCTCCCCTTTTGTGGCCCCCTCCACTCACCCTGCTTCTTCCCTCTTGTGGCCCCTGTTCCCCCCACCCCTGCTCTCTTCGGCTCATTGACGCTTACCTTGTCCTGCTCCTGCTCCCAGACAGTCTTCATGCAGCCGGCATCTCTGCAGCATCAGCACTTCCGGGTCAGGAGGAGCTCAGCTGCTCTATCCAAGCTGAGCTCACACACTGATCCCGGAAGTGCCAGCACGCAGGGGAATCAGTGCAGGCAGTGTCCCAGCAGTGTTCAATAAATCCTGGGACACTGCCGCTGCTCCAACACCCCCTGCATCTGCGGCGGCGATTCCTCACAGGAGAGGGGGAGATTCTCCTCCTGCAGCCACTACCACCCAACTGTCAGGGAGCGGAACGGACCCACCACTGGAGCCTTCAGGGCCCCCTAGCTGGCCGGGGCCCTGGTGCAGCTGCACCAGCTGCACCACGGTAGTTCCGCCCCTGGGCTTCCCCTACCCTAGAAGTCTGTGTGGAAGTAGCCAGGGTCAGGAGGAATCCTCGAGCCCTTTCTCCACAACTGCAGCTCTTCCTGGACCTTCTTAGGCCCTGTACCCACGGTGCATTGTTTGAGGCTTTTTTCTATGCAGATTTTGAGAATCCGCATCAAAGTCTGCATGTCTATGCTGAGGCCAGCAAAGTCTAGGACAGGTCAGAAGTACTGTGCCCACACTACTTTTTTATTATATTATGCACATATGGTTCAGATTTCTTATTTCTGCTCCTAAATCTGCACCAAATCTTCAAGGGTAAAAAACACGTTGGCACAGCACTTCTAAACTTTCATGGACTTTACTGTCCTCAGGATAGCCATGTAGATTTTAATGCAGATTCTCAAAATTTGCTTAACAAGAAGCATCAAACCACGTAACGAGGGTACAGCTGGATTCCCTGCTACGTGATACCCGCTATGTAACCTTAGACAACCTCATAGAAGTCATGATGAGGATGTCGGAGGTTCATGAGTTGGCCCGCAAGCTTGGGGAGTGTGACAGCGGCGCTAAAGCTTGCTAATTAATAGTGCAGGAAGATAATGTCTGTGACAAAACAGCAAGGCTCTACTGTAAAATGGTTTAAGCTGTGTTTGGCAGCTTTTGGAATTCTTTTAAGGTGTTTTCTAGGCCCTTGATTTAGCCTTCCATTGATTTCATAGGAGTTCGGATGTTCGGCGAACCAAACTGAATTCGAACTTCCAAAGGTTCGCTCATCTCTACTAATAACCAGTGTAGAATAACCAATCCTAACAACATCTAATACACTGTCAGGATACGGCTGTGCTTGCTGGTCACAGCAGTTATCACATGATAACTCATGTGATTTTCATACTTATGGTCATGTGAATAAGGAGTTGGAGTTTTTCACAGAAAATTGAAAGAATTAGAAAAAACAGCTTGTGTGTACATGACTATAAGTGTGCAGGTCGCATATGAGCAGTCCCATGATGATTACTCAAAACTCTACAGCAGGGTGGGGGGTGCCAAACTGCACTCTTGCTGCCCCAGGTGCCTGAAACCATCTGCCTTTGGGTAAAGAATAAACGCTTCAAAAGGAAATAGGAAGCAAGAAGCTAAACATCTACAATAAATATGCATCTACATAAACATATGCTGGTGTATTAGGTAAGATACATAATTGAAGAGTATGCAGGAAATCAATGCTAAATGCACAAATTATTGAAAGATCGCTATATTTAGACACCATAAAATATAGGGGCTAAATATCCATGTTTAAACGGGTGCCAGACATGCATTTTGTAAATGCTTTGTCTGAGATAATTAGTAGAGGATCAAAAGAATCTAATTATAAAAGGGCAGACCAATCAAAGACAGTGTTTGTAATATTGTCAAATAGATTCTATATATGAAATAGGTGGTAACACATAACATGTAAAGATGAATAAATTAAATAAGGCTAGGGTCACACTTGCAGCAGATTTTTTAAATCCTGATCCAGTTTTGAGCTGTCAAAAAGTTCAAAACCGGATCAGGAACCGCTGACCATAGGAGCCCATTATGTTAACCGGATTGTACTACATGCAATCCGGTTAATGGCTCCGCATTTGCAGCCTGCATGAAAAATCATGCAGGCTGCAGTTTTCGCAGCGGTTATGATGCCACAGCCTTTTTGTTATAATGGGCTCCTATGGTAGTCCATGCGGCTGCCGCGAGGCATATGTGAATGCCAGCGGCAGCCGGCGGCTTTGTTCATCCCTGCTGCCGCAAAGGGTTAAATAATATGAATCCATGTGGGCAACATGTCTCTAGGGGGTGTCCACCCCCCCTAGAGACATGCTGTCCACACAGGACGGCATGTCAGGGGTTAACTTAACTGTTAACCCCATCGCCGCTATTGTTGGCTTTCTTCTATTCATTCTATTAAAACCCGCAGGCTCCTGCATCAGCACCAGTATCCTATTATGAGGTTAACAGTTAAGTTAACCCCTGACATGCCGTCCTGTGTGGACAGCATGTCTCTGGGGGAGTGAACACCCCCTAGAGACATGTTGCCCACATGGATTCATATTAGCAGCAGCAGGGATGAACAAAGCAGGCGGTAACCGGATTGCTTCGGATTACACATCCTGAGCAATCTGGTTACTGCATTGCGGTTTGCCAGACACATTTTGTGTCAAAATTATGTGTGATGGCAATTGCGGTTCCTGCATCCAAATCCAGATGCGGGAACCGCAATTACCTTAATAAGTGTGACCATAGCCTAACTGTACCGCTGGAGAGTATCCCCAGAAAGTCGTTGACATCTACACGCTAGAAAGGAAGTAATATTTTTACATGATCGCAAGAATAATGTGAAAGCAAAGCTGTAGAGATCATGTGGTGCCCCGCAACGAGTGCGTCACAGGAAGGTATTGCATCCCTAAAAGCAGATGCAATATCGTCCGTCTCAGCAGTGAATAAGTTAAATCCAGAGCTCCATGTACCACTCGCACCACTCAGAGGCAGAGGACCAACCAGGTTCTGGTGGGAGGAGTGTAAGGTGTAGTGTGGGGGAAGAATAGGAAGAAGAAAGTTAGAACGTGGGAGAGACAGGGTCAAGGACGGACGTCCAGACAAGTCTAACTGGAGGGCACCGACAAGCGGTGACCCAGACAAGAAAGTGGGCGAACAGCAAAAGCAACGGGTCCAAAGACACCCATGCCTAGTCCTACCGGACACCGGTCCCGAAGCAGTCAGTCGTCTACCGCTGCTCTGCAAAACTGGAGTGATGGAATAGCTTTATAGGAGTGCCTCACTACAGCCACAATTTCCGCAGTCTTACCAGGGGGATACCCACCATTGGAGTACAGGACCCTTTACAGCTGGCTTGAAGCCCCGGCTAAGGTAATCCAATAGAGGTCCTCCCAGTATCCCCATCTGGTGCAACAAGGCAGCAACGGCAACAATAACAGGACAGTTAGAAACAGAGGAACACTGTGGAGCTCTGGACAGAAACCGTTCACCACTGGGACCACCCGGTCTGTTACCTAAAGAACTGTGTTACCGTGTACCGTGTACAACTCCAGTAAAGACCCGTTACAGAGGAGCACCGTGTCAGTGCATTTCTTCCAGAACTGTTATTAAGCCTTGCTCTCATCAAACTACCCGAGCTGCTGTGTTCCATCCAGTGCAGCTCCTGGCCCCGGGGACTACTGCTAATCCTGTGGGGAGCATTCCATCAGCTGCCGCACATCCCCTGGAGGCCCAAGCAGCGCCGGTGGCGTCACGAGACAATCAACATTCAATCCCAAATCACCAGCCCATTTGACCACCGGGCCCCACAGCCTCAGGCACGGAATCATGACAAGTGAAGCATCACCTGAGACCTGCGAACCTGGCAATGGTGAGTCAATCACACTCAATAGACATAGGTATTAGGTAATCTTTTCAGCAAATGAACATTATTTCAACTATTTCTGTACTTGCGCAAAGACCTCAGCAGTTTGCGCATGCGTACATGAAATTTAGGCTCTGGCTGCAATAGGGCAGAGCACAATGTGCCTGCATGAACTGCTGAAACATCTGCACAAGTGCGAGATTGCAAAGTGCGATGGATGTCGGACGGCAAGAGAGGCAGGATGGATGGCAAGTAGAGGTGGGGCAGACGGTGTGAACTTCAACCGATCGCCGCAGACTGGGGCAATATAATACAGGGTGGTAAATTTTTTAAGTAATTTATTTGGTGTACAGGGGCAGTCAGGGCATAATAGTCACCTTCTTAGAATGCAGAATAGGTGTTGCTGAAAGTGGAGCTTTTAGTTTAAAATCCCCAAAATCTGGTAATAGGTACACTTTAAAAAGCAGATGATGTGTGATGTTACATCAAAGCACAGTTTACCATCATCACCACTGTCATTAATAGCATTGTAGTAGCTATAGCAGCTACGATGTTTGTCTAAAAGTAAACTCATTTTCTATCTTCTGACGTGTTACAAAGGTACCATTTTATTAGGTTTACTTATTTTTCCTGTGTTCATTTCCGCAACATAGATACAGGTCTATACTGATTCTACTACTGGTTCAAAATGCACCTGTAACATGGAAATGTTAAAATGTACAGTTTGGGTTTTCTTAGTACCATTGCACATAGTTGTAGCTTGGTTCCCCATCTGAAGCCATTTTATCCTCACTTAGCTGTTTTTATGTGGCTTGGCAAAATTACAAGTTTAGTTTTCAGTTAAGGAATTTGAGAATTGCTCTTCTCACTAATTGTGTCATTTGTTACAAACATGGCCTCACACATACATAATATAAATTGCTTAACTTAGTCTTTATTCTTCAGTTATAATAAAAAAAATTACAGAAATAGTATGTGTTTTATTAGCTATGTTTCATGTAGTAAATTGTTTAAGATCAGTGTCAGAAGCCTGTAAATTCTGTAAGAAGTTTGCTTAGTTTTGCCACTGGTCATTTTTATTGTAGTCTTGGTGTTAGGTATAATGAGCAGAGAGGGAGCACAATAAAAAATGTGTTATTGTAAAATAGTACTAAAAGATGTTCCTGAGCAAAACTTTCTACACTTTGTTTATCTTAAGGGTAAAGAAGAGGTGGTGTATGGCAAAGGGAATTAAAAATATTGTCAAGAACTCAACTAATGTCCAGTGGCGTAACTTCAGGCCCAGGGGCTCCGATGCGACAGCTCCAACGGGGCCCCCAATTATTGCAAATCTTTAATAATATTAGTCTTTTCTATAGGCCAAAGGGACTTTTGGGACCCCCTAGGCTGCAGGGCCCGGGTGTGATCGCAACCCCTGCACCTATTGTAGTTACACCCCTGCTAATGTCCTAACATTGGAAAGGTAATCAATATGAAATTGACATGTGATCCTAAAGCAGTTATCCAGGACTAATTAATAGACCAACTAAATATGAGATTGGTAGAAGTCCAAAACCCACAAAGATGGGCTGAAACCTGCTTTGGAGTTGTCAAATACAAGAAATGTATGAAGCAGCGCACAGAAGCCCTTTACATTCATTAGTAGCAGCTATGAAGAATTGAAGTTTATTTCCAACCCACTTGAATCTATTAGGGACCTTTCACATCACGTGTTTTTGCTGATTCATGGTAGATTTTCCGCATCTAACGCATAACGGCTGATTTGCGGCAAGCCCCATTTATTCTCTATAGGACTTGTGGTCAGGTGCAGCAAGTGCGGTTTTGCCGGAGTCGGCAGATCCGGTACTTGCAGGAAAGGAAAAAAAACACTGCTAGCAGCGTTTTTTTGCGCTGCTGCAAGTGCCGAATCTGGGCAAAACCGCACTTGCCTCACCTGACCGCAAGTTCCATAAAGAATGAATGGGGCTTGCCGGATCGGTGCCGCGAGTCAAACGTTACGCGGCAGATCCAGAAGATGCGAGTGGGTGGATGGTCAAGTGACTGCATGTATTATATTTGCATACTTGTGACAACTAGGCTCTTGTGCTTCTGACAACAGAAGAGAATTGAGAGCAGCAGAAGAGAACCTAATTGGCTTGTGTTCACAAGTTTACAAGTTAAATACATGTGGTCCAGCGAATGCCCACTCACATTGTAATTGTGACCACAAAGCTATCTAGGGAGAGGGTCATAATATTTAGAGAACAAAAATGTATACAAGGGTCTCTAGGTTAATTTATTAAAATAACAAAAAGACCAGAGAGAGATCGTGCTTTAGTGATCCGCGCTGCCGTCCCACCGTACCCGAACAAATGCTAGGGAGGCCAAGAGTATGCTAGCTGCTTCTTTATTTCATTAGTATTTCCATCCAACGCGTCTCGGTACAGACCTTGTACCTTCCTCAGGTATATGCTCATATGTCTCCCCATTTTTTCTTTGTATATAATTTATTAAAATAAATAACATTATGGTAGTGAATGGCGAACTCGAACTGTAAAGTTTGGGGTCCATACCGATCATGTAGTGTTCGGGCACAGGTCCCAAAACATGAACTTCCCTGGCCACTTTGGGCCCTGGGAAGTCTGTGTTACAATTCAGGTTTGGGATCAGGTTTGGGGCTGAAAAATAAAGCAAATACCGTAGTTATTAAACATCATTATTATACTTACCGTCTCTTGCCACCCTGCTGCTTCTACCTCTGGGGCAACTCAATAACTTATGGGATACTGGCAGACTTGAAGAAAGAAAACCGGGCGCTGGGCCTTATCTTCGGGCAATTATTCCATTATGTGGGTTTGCGACACACCCGATCGGTGTTGCTCAGCTCAAGCACAAGTATAGTCAATACAGTCAGAAAAAGGAGCAGCACTCACCGGGTTGCAGGAATATGGATAATTTATTCAGTCCATATCTGGGTTACACATGCAGGGAGGGAGCATGTGTAACCTCCCTGCATGTATAACCCAGATATGGACTGAATAAATTATCCATATGCCTGCGACCCGGTAAGTGCCACTACTTTTTCTGACTGTATTGACTAAACTTATGGGATACTCACTGCATAGGGGCCTAACAGCCAATCACAGATGTTGTTACATGGTGTGGGCATCTGTGATTAGCTGTTGGAGTAATCTGGAATCAGGCCAAAACATTCTAGTACGGTAGAATATATGGACTGGTTTCAGGTTACTCCAGCAGCCAATCATGGACACCCATTCTCTGTGACAGTATCTGTGATTGGCTCTTGGGCTCCTCACACACATAGTAGTGAAAAAAAATAAATGTGGGCGTGGCCAGGAAGCTCATGGTGCTGATCGCATCTGCCTGAGCTTCTGCATCCTACCAGGCAAGCGGCACCCTCCAGACATCAGCCTGCCTCTCCCCTGGAGCTGTAGGATAGCTTCTGCAGCACCCAGGCATGCCAAGGGCCTCCTCCAGGAAGCGTGGGGATGTTAAAAAGGTGACTGACTTCTTCTCCATAGAGCAGCTCCAGCTCTCCCTGTCTAAGATGGCGCCGCCTCACAGATCCCCTACCTCCCACTCTTGCACCTCCCTCAGTACTGAGGATACTGCTGATAGAGAAAAAGAGAGAGGATGCACCGCTCACACAGAGAGCTCTACGGGGTCTGCTGAACTCTCTCTGGTGGTCCTTACAGGAGGATATGCGGGATCTAATGGGGGAGATACGCAAGGAGCTCTCCTCCTTGAGTGACAGAACAGCCCACATAGAAGAAAAAATGGCGGAGTACGCCTCTGCTCATAATGCTCATAATGACTGGCCACAGACTATGGGCATATGGAGGGGAACTCAAACAGGCTCAGCTGAAAATATGTGACTTGGATGATAAATTGAGGAAGGGAAATGTCAGGATTAGAGGGATCCCTGAATCCCAGGACTCTGAAGACCTCAGGGGCACAGTACGCTCTATGTAGCAGAAGGTCCTGCCTGATACCCCACTGGGGGATATGGAGATCGATAGAGCCTTCAGGATCCCTAAGCCTGTACATATAAACAAGTCACTTCCCTGGCCAGGAGACTCAAATTTGCCTCATACTACAGGATTGTGTGTGATAAAGGCCTCATTTACAGCTGGGGATCACCTGTCCACATAATATTCCGCTACAAGGGCATAGCTCAGGTGTTCCGCTCCCCTAGCCACCTGGATTGGGCTTTGAAAGAATGGAAGTGATATCCAAGTACCGAGAAGATCCCTCCATGTTCCAGCTCACAGGTTCCAATACTACTGCTCGCACGTGGCTCAGGAATGGGAGAAAGTTGTCTGACATTGACATTTTTATGGTCTGGGTTCGTATAACACTTCTGTGATCCCCCATGAGTGTGAAGGTTGTCTCCCTTAACGTCAGGGGCCTAAATTCCCCGGCAAAACGATCTTTTTCTGTGGCGTGAGGCATTGAGCTGTAAAGCCGATGTCCTTTGTTTGCAGGAAACTCATCTACTTGCAGCAAATAGTACCCAGAAAAAAGCAGGGGTGTGCATACCCTTTAAAAGTACGATCGCATTCCACCTAGAGGTGGTGATTTCTGACCCAGCAGGCCGTTACATTATAGTGAAATGCTCGTTGGTGGGGGTACCAGTCATCATCGCAAATGTGTACGCTCCCAACGAAGCACAACTTTACTTTCTAAGTGTCACATCGCCATTGGACTCGGTGGCTGGTGTTCCTGCCTCGGCCACTGGGAGGAGCCGGTTTCCTTCGGCTGATGGCGCCAGTGATAGGAGGGCCTTGTCCTCATATGGACCTGCTCCTGCGACGTCTGCCTCTGTCGCTGAGCGCCGCCATGTTTCTCCTTTGGGTGGCAGAGGAGCGGGCCCTGCAGAGCTGTCTGTTAGGCGCAGCCTTCGTTCTGCTGTCAGAAGTGGGGTGGGCGGAGCCAGTCGTGCATCACCATCTGGCCTGGTTCTAGGGCGGTCCGGATGAGATCATCAGGCTGTGGGCTCCAGCCTATGGGAGGTAGCCGCGCCCTTCAAGTACATTGGAGCCTGGCTTGCAGGCCGCCAGATATAGTTTTGGTTCCCCAGTGATAGTGTGTGTTTAGTTTCGTGTCTGACCTTGCCTGGATTTCTGACTCTCTGCCTCTGCCTATTGATTTTGTACCTCAACTGCCCTCTTGGTTTTGCCCTTGACCTTTGTCTGGAATTTTGACTCTGCTACTGCCTGACGATTTTGTACCTTAGCTGCCCTCTCGGTTTTGACTCGGACTTCTGACTTCGTTTTTCGGGTCTGATTTTTCCCTGGCGACCTCCCCGACTCTGTTGTTCATATAGGCAGCTACCCCCTGGGCTCTGCTGTAATTCCAGATCCCTGTATAGGGTTAAGGGTCTCGGGTTTCTCGGGGTGCTGCCTACCAGCAGCTCGGCCTCACAGCGGATGGTCGTCACACTAAGATCCTCTTTTGACAAGGTTATTGAAGCTGCTATTGGCTTCACGTATATCTGTGGAGATTTTAACATGATGCCTGATGGGGACCTGGATTGCTCTGGGGGAAACCTCGTGGATGTCATGAGATCAAGACGGTTTGTAGGGAGAGACGCATGCATGAAGTTTGGCGGTACTTCCACGCGTCGGAGAGAGATTACACCTTTTTTTCGCACAGACACAGGTCATACACAAGAATTTATTATTTCCTGGTGGATGACCGTTCACTTCCGACCTGTGTCTGTGCGGAGATAGGTCTTATCACGTGGTCGGACCACGCCCCGATATCCCTGGAGATTGACTTGGGTTGTGGCCTCCCCCCACGCGAAGGTGGACTCTAAACGTCAGCTTACTGTCTCGTCCGTCACTAGTTGAGGAGGTCACACCGGGCCTAGAGAAATTATTTCTTCTTAATGACTACGGGGAGGTGAATGATGGCACCTTGTGGGAGGCCCATAAGGCATTTGTTCGGGAGGTCTTTCTACAAAAGGCTTCATAGATCAAAAAGGAAAGAGATAATAGGAGGTCGAAGCTAATCCAGAATCTGAGGGTTAAATAAATTTAATCCCTCTCCTCGCTGCTCCAACCTGATATTTGAAGGTAGGACGCAGCTTAGAGCCTTCCTATTAGGACAACATGAGCGACAACTCAGACGTCTTAAAACTGCATATTATGAGTCTGGGGACAGGGCTGGAGCACTTTTGGCAACGAGGATAAGGAAAAAGGCTGCGAAGAGTGTTATTGAAAAACTGATTGACCCTTCGGGGAAAGTAGTTAGAAACCTTGTGGAAATCTCAGCTATTTTTGCTCATTATGAGCATCTATATAATTTAAAATCGTATCCTCACGCTCCACAGCCCTCCCCAGATGGCATAAATGAGTTTTTGGAAAGCCTGAGTCTCCCGCAGCTCTCCCCAGACCAAAATATGAAACTTAAACTCCCCATTTTCAGTAAAAGAGGTTGTTGACGTCATTCACTCCATAAACGCCACTCCGCACCGGGACCCGACGGGCTGCCAAATTAATATTATAGAGAATTCCATCGACTCCTAGCTCCGTTTCTTGTCAGAGCGTTCCACAATTGGCAATCAACTACTTCAATCCCACCCTTAATTTTGGAGGCCACAATAGTCACGATTCCCAAGCCGGGCAAACCCCCGGACCAGCCCGGTAGCTACAGGCTCATTTCCCTTTTAAATTGCAATTGTTTTCTAAGCTTCTGGCTAATAGATTGCTGGAGGTGGCTGGGGACCTGTTGACCCTGATCAGGTCGGGCTCATGCCTGGCAGACACGAGAGAGACGGCTCTTGACGTATGATTAATCCAGTGGGGCTGGCTGAGAGGGCGGGCGCCCCCAGTGTGTTCCTGTCATTGGACGCAGAGAAGCCGTTTGACAGGGTACACTGGGGATATCTTGAGGCCGTTCTTCGGAAATTTGGCTTGAATGTCCTTTTCCTCTCAGCGGTTTCTAGCATTATATACAAATCCCAATGCCAGGGTCCCGACTTCGGACTTGCTCTCGCCTGCCTTCCTGATTTCTAATGGCACTCTCGCCAGGGCTGCCCGCTTTCGCTGGTAATTTTTGCCCTGGCGATTGAGCTGCTTGCTGCTTCCATTCGTAGGAAACCCCCTGGGTAGCGGATACTGTGGAGATCAGCTGTTGGGCCATCCATGCATAAGATTGACTTTACGCCAATGACATTATTACAACCTGCACAGAGATCTCCATCTCCCTCCCGGCGATAGTCGAAACTCTCTCTCGGTTCTCACTGATTTCCTATTATAAGTTGAATGCCTCTAAAATCAGTTATTCTCCCAGTTGGAATCCCCTCGTGTCAATTGACCGCGCTTAAGTTGGAATACCCATTTAAATTCTTACCAGATGGGATCCCTTACTTAGGTATTTTGCTCTGCCTCTTCAAATCTCTACTCCAACGTAACCTTGACCGTTTCATTGACTACATCTCAAAAGACATGGCTTCTCAGCCTGTTCACAGTCTCTCTTGGATTGCCAGAATCCAGGCATTTAATATGAGTCTCCTTCCCAAAATCCACTATGTTTTTCGTTGTCTCCCAATCTCTATTTCTGGAAGTTGGCTTAAGAAAATCCAAAGCTTAGTAAATAAGTACATTTGGGTTCAGAAGCGTCAGAGGTTGGCCAACTCAGGGATATTTCTCCCAATATCTAACGGGGGCATGGGTGTCCCTAATCTCTTGGAAGTCCATAGGGCTGTGATTTTAGAGGAGGCTAAATCATGGTGGCTACCTCCTATGGACATGCGGTGGGTCCAGATCGAGTCGTGTTTTGCGGAGGGTGGATCTCTCCTGGTGGCCTTGGCCACTGAGAGCTTATCCCCTGGAAACTGGATCCCCCGCTGGAAACCATGAAAACGCTGTTAGGTTGCTGGAGGAGAGCCTCAAGAGGGTGGACTTGTCTTCCCCCTGCCCATATTCCCATCACTGCTTTGAAACTGCGCATTCCAGCTCTGCATCTTAGGGTGTGGAGGGAGGCGGGCATGCAAAACCTGGATGAGATGCTCAGTGGGGATGTTTTGCCCTCCTTTGGGTAGCTCGCTGGGAGGTATCCGTTGCTCCGCCCCCCCTTCCTCCAGTACCTGGATGTGGGGAGATTCCTCTATTCCTGTGACTATTTGGAGGCCAGGAGGGCTCCTCTGGATTCCCCCTTCTTTCAAAAATTTTTACTATCCCCCCCCACTATTTTCAAAGGCTTCTCGGGTCTCTATTGGGCATTAATTTTACGCTAGATTCCTCTCAAACTTCCTTACATGTTAAAATGGGAATCCAATTTAAATTTCTCTGTCTCTTAGGCGGACTGGGATAGGAGCATCGTAGGAGTTAGAAACACCTCTAGATGTATTAATCATCTTGAAATTATAAAAAGATACTTTTGCGTTGGTATGTGCCTCCCGCCAGGTTGTCAAAGTTCAATCCTAACATGTCCCCGCTTTGTTGGAGGCGTGGGGGGACACGGGCTCAGTAGCCCACATGTGGTGGTCCTGCACAAGGATTGTGCCCTTTTGGACCCTGGTGGACAGCCTGATTAGGTCTGTCACTGGGATTCAGTAGAAGATTCCGCCATGTCTGGCGATACTGAATATAGGCTTAGACGAGTACCCTCACAACCTTAAGGGCATGGTGGAGGTTATTTTGCCTGCCGCTAGACTTTGTCTGGCCAAAAGATGGAAAGCTCATCTCCCCCCTACCTTGGGAGAGGTTATAGATAAAGTCAACCTAATTTTCCAACAAGAATTTTACTTGGCCCTTGACAAGCCTTGCAAGCGCAAGGCTACGGATGACTGGGAGATATGGGCGTCTCATCCCACAGTTCTCCCTGTTCCCCAATGGTAATGGCCACTGAGTCTTGGCCATCACTACCTTATTGCAAATGTAATTTTGTGTTTTGATAAATGTTTATCTGCTAGCTGTTGGCAGGTGTCCCTTACCCTCCCCCCCCCCCCACTTCTCCCTCCCCCACTCCCAAATCCACGTCTTCCCTCACTCTCCTCTACCTTTTCGTTTTTATGTGTATTCTGACCTTTGTTTGGGGCCTTGACCCTTATGTCTTTTATCTGAAAAGTTCAATAAAAACTTATTGTTTAAAAATAAATAAAAAAATCATTTAAAAAAGTTAGCACAGCGCTCTGTGGTATTTTTAATTCTCAGTGCACATGAAGTGGACAGCTACAGGCAGCCACCCCCAACTGCCTGGCTTTACCTTGGCTAGCAATCAAAATAAAGGAAAGCCCATTATTTTTTTGTAATTATTTAAATAAATAAAAAAATGCATGGGATTCACCCTATTTTTGATCACCAGCCAAGGTAAAACCCAGGCCGCTAAGAGCTGGGATTCTCTGCATGGTAAGCCTACAGCCACCCCTGAAAATGGGGGTTTAATCCATAGCGCTATTTACATGAGCTATACCTAGCTCTTCCAGCGGCTCTTGTACTGGTGGCATGCTGAGTGATGAAGGTGTTAATGCCAGCCTTGTATTGTCCGAAATTCATGGCGTCAGGTCAATATTAGGCCTGGCCACTATGAAACTTTAGTAAATAGTAAAAAAAAACACAACACTGAAAAAAATATTTTAATAGAAATATGACACAAGACAACCCTGTTTCCCAACTTAATTAACAAAAGAAAACGCCTCCCTCCACACCGAACAGCTTCAGCTCTGCTACATCTCCGCTCACAGAGGCGAACAGGCACAGACTGAACAACTGGCCAAGGGAAAGGTTCTCTGAGCTCACGCCTGAGCCGCATAAGGCGTGAACCCAGATGACCCCAGCATCATATGACATCTGGATCCCAGCCATAAGTGAGCTCAAACCACGTGAACCACAAACCGCGATTAGGGACATTGCTGAAACAGTGCCAGTGTAGAAGGTGAGTATAGGCTCTTTTACTTTACCTGGGGTAGACATGTGCATGGGCGTACCCAGCGTGGGGCCGGGGGGGCAGCTGCCTTCCCCCAGACGGGAATCTGTCCCTCCCTTTGGCCAGTGGAATATCTACGGGAACCTGGCAGTGCATTTTCCCTGGGCGCAGC
Source organism: Allobates femoralis (assembly GCA_033576535.1). NCBI lineage: Eukaryota > Metazoa > Chordata > Amphibia > Anura > Aromobatidae > Allobates > Allobates femoralis. The sequence goes on from JARQOC010000005.1 coordinate 192,665,231, forward strand.
AGGGGGGGCACCACCTGGTCTCCTGCTGCAGCGTCAGAGGTCTCTCCCTGCCGGCCACATCTTCCGTCTCCCCCTCCTTCCCCCGCAGTGTGAGCCGGCTTTTCTCTGCCCCCGCTATCATCTGACAGCGGGGGCAGAGAATCTGCAGCTGCCGACTCCTGCAGTCCATTGTACATGAAGCGTCTATTAGATGCTCTGTATGTACAATGGAAGCCCTGATTCCCGGCATTTCTGGGTCAGGGCCACGTCATCAGGTCACCTGGTTACATTGATGACGTCACCCAGCAGAGGCGACAGAGGGATGGAGTGCAGCATTCCACACTGGAGCTGAGGAAGACATGGGGCATCAATGTAATTAGGGGAAGGGGGACAGGGTGTATGAGGAGCAGAGTGGGAGGAGTACGAGGAGCAAACTGGGGGGTGTATGAGGAGCAGAATAGGGGGATTAAGAGGAGCAAGCTGGGGGAACAAGGTGGGGAGAGAGTATGAGGCACAAGCTGGGGGAGTATGAAGAGCAAACTGTGAGGACAGGGTGGGGGGGAGTGGATGGTGGGAGTATGAGGAGCAAACGAGGGCAGGGTGGGGGGAGTGGATGGGGGTTGTATGCTGAGCAAACTGGGGTGACAGGGATGGGGTAAGTGTGAGGAGCAAACAGGGGGAGAGGATGGGGGGAGTATAAAAGGAGCAAATGAGGGGGAGAGGATGGTGCAGTGGTGTATGCGGAGACAGCATGAAGAGAAAATGGGGGATTTTAGGACACAATACAGAGCAAGGGGAGATAGGTATAGACACAGTATGTGGAGGACAGAATGGGAAGCAAGAGGGTAAATTTGAGGATAAGGTGTAAGGGAAAGATGGCTGCGGCACAGTATATGGAGTGAGGGGAGATTATATGGGTGAGGAGACAGTATGCGGAGTGAGAGGCATGTTTGCGACACAGTATGTGGAGTGAGGAGGGATAGGTGTGGACACAGTATAAGGAGTTATGGGGGGGTTATATGGGTGTGGAGACAGTATAAGGAGTGAGGGGGATGGCTGTGGCACAGCATGTTGAATGAGGGGGATCAGTGTGGACACAGTATGAGGTATGAGGGGGATGGCTGTGGCACAGTATGTGGAGTGAGGGGGGATCGGTGTAGACACAGTATGTGGAGGGGGATGGCTGCGGCACAGAATAGAGTGTGGGGTTGTATGGAGAGGGGGCAGCATGCAGGGACAGTATGTTGAGGATGGGGAGTTTGATGAGATAGAACAGTATAGACAGTGGGCAGTATAGGGGGACATAGTGTTAGAGGACAGTGTGACCAAGGCGCCCAGTATGGAAAGAAAGGATAGTGTGGAAGGCATGTGCCATGAGAGGGACAGTGTGTAAATCATATTATGTGCAGGGAACAGTGAGGAGGAGCAATTATTTATTCTGGGGCACAATGTAGGGCAGATATTTTTACTTAGGAAAATTTTGAAAATTCTGCTATTTTTAAGGGTATTCTGCTGGGATGTCCTGCAGAAGACCGGAGAAGATGGATGTCTGCAGAGATGAACTGCGGATGTGAAAAGTCATCAAGGTGCCTGGACAAGATGATGGAAAGAAATAGACGACCCCGATCGGAGACATCATCTATAAGGTACCTGGATGTAAATAATTATTTGTGATAATGACTAATTCTCATGAGTAGTGTGGTTCCTGTATGCTTCTATTGATGGCTGGTAACAACAACTACCAGTATCCTTACCATTGTTAAGGATGTAGTAGGAGTTGTAGGTTCATGCAGTACAAATGTGTGACCTGACATTACAATTCTTTTACCAAGTACTGATGGTGGTTGTAATGATGAATTGTGTTAATGATGAGGGTTCTATTTATATATTTCTGTACCTCTGATGGGTCTGGTGATGTATTGATGAGGGTTTCGACATAGTGCTTCTGTATTGATAGGGGTTATACGGATGTATTTCTGTACTGAGGAGGGTTTTGATTCTGTGTTTCTGCAATGATGAGGGTTATGGTGATGTATTTCTGTACTGAGAGTTTTGACATAGTGTTTCTGCACTAATGGAGGTTATATGGATGTATCTCTGTAACTCTGGTGGGTCTGGTGATGTAGTTTTGTGGTGTTTGTGCTGTAGTTTTGTGCTGGCGAGACTTTGTCACAGGTGCGCTTGCATTGAGCACGCAGACCTACACCACTGTGCAGGCATGAGAGCAGTGTGACATACACAGGAGTGGTGGCCTTTTCACAGGAGCGAGGCGGGCATTTCAACCAGTGGGGCGACAAGGACCAGATTGAGCAGATCCTCCCAGACCATTTTCAGCTAATTTCCATACCGCTCAGGAGATATTAAAAGGTACACAGGGGAACCGCTGAGCCTACAGAGTGGTCACAGGAATCCCAAATACATCATGTATAAAGTGGTGGGTAGGGGTTAGAACGGCCAAAGGGAACCTGTCATCTCTTTTTGAAATTCTCGCCTCCTGTGGTACTCTGACGCGCTGACCGAAATGTCATATCCTACCCGGTGCATTGTGAGGGTTGATCATGTGTTTGTTCCGGCTTCAATATGCGCACTACGCATGTGCCGAACACGTGATCAGCCCCCACAATGCACCGGGCCGGATATGATGTTCCAAACGACCATGGCTTGCCCCCCCATAGTTTTGATCCTGATTACGCCCATAGACATGTGGAATAAGAAATATTTTTCCTAGTAGTGGATAACCTCTATAATATTAACAACAGTGATAATAATTATTATTTTAGGAAAACTTACCGTATATACTCGTGTATAAGCCGACCCGTGTATAAGCCGACCCCCCTACGTTTGCCCCAAAAATCTGGAAAAACCTATTGACTCGTGTATAAGCCGAGGGTGGACCCCAGCACAGGTATACAGACCCCAGCAGTGTGGTATACAGGCCTCCCCAGTGGTAGTATACAGCAGCCCCAGTGGTAGTATACAGATTCCCCAGCAGCCCCAGTGGTAGTATACAGATTCCCCAGCAGCCCCAGTGGTAGTATACAGGAGCCCCAGCAGCCCCAGTGGTAGTATACAGGAGCCCCAGCAGCCCCAGTGGTAGTATACAGGAGCCCCAGCAGCCCCAGTGGTAGTATACAGGAGCCCCAGCAGCCCCAGTGGTAGTATACAGGAGCCCCAGCAGCCCCAGTGGTAGTATACAGGAGCCCCAGTGGTAGTATACAGATTCCCCAGCAGCCCCAGTGGTAGTATACAGATTCCCCAGCAGCCCCAGTGGTAGTATACAGGAGCCCCAGCAGCTCCAGTGGTAGTATACAGGAGCCCCAGCAGCCCCAGTGGTAGTATACAGGAGCCCCAGCAGCCCCAGTGGTAGTATACAGGAGCCCCAGTGGTAGTATACAGATTCCCCAGCAGCCCCAGTGGTAGTATACAGGAGCCCCAGCAGCCCCAGTGGTAGTATACAGGAGCCCCAGCAGCCCCAGTGGTAGTATACAGGAGCCCCAGCAGCCCCAGTGGTAGTATACAGGAGCCCCAGCAGCCCCAGTGGTAGTATACAGCAGCCCCAGTGGTATACAGCAGGCCCCCAGGGGTACATATAGCAGCCCCCAGGGGGTACCCAGCAGCCCCCTGGGGGTACCAACAGCCCCCTGGGGGTACCAACAGCCCCCTGGGGGTACCAACAGCCCCCAGGGGGTACCAGCAGCCCCCAGGGGGTACCAACAGCCCCCTGGGGGTACCAATAGCCCCCAGGGGGTACCAACAGCCCCCTGGGGGTACCAACAGCCCCCTGGGGGTCCCCAGCAGGTACCCCAGCAGCCCCCAGGGGGTACCAACAGCCCCCAGGGGGTACCAACAGCCCCCTGGGGGTACCAATAGCCCCCAGGGGGTACCAACAGCCCCCTGGGGGTACCAACAGCCCCCAGGGGGTCCCCAGCAGGTGCCCCAGCAGCCCCCAGGGGGTACCCAGCAGCCCCCTGGGGGTCCCCAGCAACCCCTGGGGGTACACAGCGGCCCTCGCCCCCCCTTGCAAGGGCCCCCCCCCCCGCTTCTCTTACCATTCCGGACTTCTGATCCGCGCCGCTCCTCGCTCCTCCGCGCTGCTCCGTCCGTCTTCTACATCCGGGATCCCCGGCCGCGCGATGACGTCACATGCCTGCGACGGCCGGAGATCCGAGATGTAGAAGACGGACGGAGCAGCGAGGAGGAGCGAGGAGCGGCGCGGATCAGAAGTCCGGAATGGTAATATAACCATCGGGGGGGGGGGCCCTTACAAGGGGGGGCAGGTGCCAGCACTTGGGGGGGGATTTAATTAGTTATGCACTGCTTTCCCCTGCCGGTGATAGACAGGGGAAAGCAGTGCATATTTAATGAGCGGCCCCACGCGACGGGGCCGCTCATACAGCAGCCTCCCCCCCCCGCCTCCTGAAGCCTCCACAGCCCCCGGACACAGCCCCGGACACAGCCCCGGACACAGCCCCCCCCGTATTGACTCGTGTATAAGCCGAGGGGGAGACTTTTCAGCCCAAATTTTGGGCTGAAAAACTCGGCTTATACACGAGTATATACGGTACTTAAAAATAGCCTGTCTGACGCCGGTCTGTCCCAAACCACTACTATTATGGTATGGATGCAGATTATGATAAGGTTGCAGTATTGTGATAAGGTTATTTATATTGGACAGTATATTATTTATATATAGTATATTATTTATATTGGACAGTAGCCATCCTGTCTTTTAAAAAATTACTTTTATTCTACAATTCTACATACAGTCATATGAAAAAATTTGGGCACCCCTCTTAATCTTACTTTTTTTTTTTGTTTAAAATTTGTTTTTTGCAACAGCTATTTCAGTGTGATACTGTATATGTAATAACTGATGGACACAGTAATATTTCAGGATTGAAATGAGGTTTATTGTACTAACCGAAAATGTGAAATATGCATTATTTCAAAAATTGACAGATGCAAAAGTATGGGCACCTCAACAGAAAAGTGACATTAATATTTAGTAGATCCACCTTTTGCAAAAATAACAGCCTCTAGTCGCTTCCTGTAGCTGTTATTATTATTATTTATTATTATTATTTATTTATATAGCGCCATTAGGTTCCATGGCGCTTTACATGAGGATGAGGGAGACAAGAACAAGTACACTAAATCTAGGCGATCAGGACGTACAGGTACAGGAGGGGCAGGGACCCTGTCCACAAGGGCTCACAGTCTAAGAGGGGCGGGTTAGGATACAGTAGGATGGGGGAATGTCAGGTATGGGGCGGTCGCCTGGGTCTCATGGCAGGTTGTAGGCTTGACAGAACAGGTGAGTCTTCAGGTGACACTTGAAGCTTCTCAGGGTAGGCGAGTGTCTGACGTGTTCGGGCAGGGAGTTCCAGAGTAAGGCAGATGCCTGGGAGAAGTCCTGGACTCGGTTGTGCGAAGAGGTGATGAGGGGGGAGCAGAGGAGGAGTTCTTGGGAGGAGCGGAGGTTGCGTGAGGGTAGGTATCGGGAGATCAGGTCGGAGATGTATGGTGGGGCCAGGTTGTGTATGGCTTTGTACGCCATGGTTAGTGTTTTGAATTGGGATCTCTTGGAGACGGGGAGCCAGTGAAGGGCTTGGCAGAGGGGGGAGACAGGGGAGTAGCGGGAGGACATATAGATGAGTCGGGCAGCGAAGTTGAGGATAGACTGGAGAGGTGTGAGGGAGTTAGCCGGGAGGCCATTGAGAAGGAGGTTGCAGTAGTCAAGGCGGGAGATGATAAGAGCATGGATGAGTGTTTTAGCGGTGTCGTGGGTGAGTAAGGAGCGGATCCGTGAGATGTTCTTGAGCTGGAGCCGGAGGGATGTGGTGAGGGCCTCGATGTGGGGCTTGAAGGATAGGGAGGAGTCAAGGATTACCCCGAGGCACTTGGCTTGGGGGACTGGGGAGAGGGCACAGTCGTTGATGCAGATGGATAGGTTAGGAGGTGGAGTGGAATTTCTTGGGGGGAAGACTATGAATTCAGTTTAGGAAGCGAGCAGAGAAGAAGGATGAGATGGCGGAAAGGCATTGTGGGATATTCGAGAGTAGGGAGGCAATGTCAGGGCCGGACAGGTAGAATTGGGTGTCATCGGCGTAGAGGTGGTACTGGAGGCCATGGGACTCGATGAGTTGCCCTAGGCCGAGAGCGTAAATGGAGAAAAGTAGGGGTCCCAGGACCGAACCTTGGGGGACTCCGACAGAAAGGGGGTAGGGTGAGGAGGATGTGTGGGAGTGCGAGACGCTGAAGGTCCGGTGCGCTAGGTATGAGGAGATCCAGGAGAGAGCAAGGTGGGTAATGCCAAGGGATTCCAGGATCCGGAGAAGAAGGGAGTGGTCAACCGTGTTGAAAGCGGCAGACAGGTCAAGGAGTAGCAGGATGGAGTAGTGGTGTTTGTTCTTGGCGGTCAGTAGGTCGTTGGTGACTTTGGTCAGGGCTGTTTCGGTGGAATGGAGGGGTTGGAAGCCAGACTGTAGGCGGTCGAAGTGGGAGCACGAGGAGAGGTTAGAGGACAGTTCGGAGTGGACGTGCTGTTCAAGTAGCTTAGAGGCGAATGGGAGAAGAGATATGGGGCGATAGTTAGAGACAGAGGTAGGGTCAAGTGAGGTTTTTTTTAGGATGGGCGTGATTAGGGCGTGTTTGAAGGCCGAGGGGAAGGTACCAGTGCTGAGTGAAAGGTTAAAGAGGTGGGTGAGGGCTGGGATGAAAATGGAGGTGTGGCTCGGAATGAGGTGGGATGGGAGTGGGTCGTGGGCGCTGGTGGTGAGGTGTGATTTTGACAGAAGGGAGGAGAGTTGGTCTTCAGTTATAGGGGGGAAGTGGCTGATGGAGGAGGAGGGCAGTGTAGGTGGGAAGGGAAGTTGTGGGGATAGTGGACCGAAGCTGCTTCTGATCTTGTCAATCTTCTCCTTGAAGAAGGTCACAAAGTCTTCAGCAGAGATGAGGGGAGAAGGGGGAGGAGCGGGCGGGCGAAGTAAGGAGTTGAAAGTTTTGAAGAGCTGTTTGGGGTTGCAGGATAGAGAGGTTATAAGGGATGAGAAGAACACTTGCTTGGCGGTAGCAAGTGCCGTCTTGAAGTCAGTGATTGATTGCTTGAACAGAGCAAAGTGCTCGGGGGTGTGAGACTTTTTCCATCTCCTCTCGGCGACTCTGGATGCCCGTCTCAGGTTTTTAGTGAGGGTGGTGTGCCAGGGTTGCCTGTTAATGCGTGGAGCATGGAGAGTGAGGGGGGCGGCTAGGTCGAGAGCGTTCGTTATGGTGGTGTTGTATAGGGTGGTGGCAATGTCAATGTCGTCAGTGCAGGGTATGTCGGTGAGCGGGAGGAGTGATTCAGGGAATAAAGGAAGATCAAGGTCTTTTAGGTTTCGGCGAGGGTGATCAAGTTTGCGGAGAGGGGGTAGTCTGGCAGGAGAGGAGAGGGCGGAGAAGGTCAAGAGATGGTGGTCGGACAGTGTGAGTACTGAGGTTGTGAGGTTAGAGAGGGAGCAAAGGCGGGTAAAGATGAGGTCAAGCGTGTGGGTGGGAGAGGAGGACCATTGGGAGAGCCCTAGGGAAGTGGTCAAGGAAAGAAGGTTGGAGGTGGCTGAGGAGTGAGTGTCAACGGGGATATTGAAGTCGTCCATGATGATGGAGGGGATGTCAGTGGAGAGGAAGTGAAGTAGCCAGGTGGTGAAGTGGTCAAGAAAGGAGGCTGTGGGTCCGGGGGGGCGGTAGATGATGGCTATTTGGAGGTTGCAGGGGGAGAAGATTCGGACTGAGTGGGCTTCGAAGGAGGGGACAGTGACGGATGGGGGCTGGGGGATAGGGCTGAAGGTGCAGGAGTTGGACAGCAGTATGCCGACTCCACCGCCATGTTTGCCAGAGGGACGTGGGGTGTGGGACAGGCTGAGGCCGCCGTAAGATAGTGCAGCAGGGGAGGCCGTGTCGGAGGGGGTGAGCCAGGTCTCGGTGAGGCCAAGGAACAACAGTTTCCTGGAGATAAAGAGATCATGGATGTCGGGGAGTTTGTTGCACACTGAGCGGGCATTCCAGAGTGCGCCGGGTAGAGCGGTAGGTGGGGCATGGGTTGGGGGAATGGGTCTGATGTTGGTGGGGTTGCGAGGGCTAGTGGTGGTGAGGTTGTGAGGGTCAGCAGTGGGTCGCGGGATGAAGGTTGTTGTGGGGATGTTGCGGGGGGGGCCAGGATTGGGGGATATGTCACCGGCAAGGAGGAGGAGTAGGCAGAGGGTTAGCAGTGGGAGCATGAGAGCTTGCGAGGCGGGCGTGCTTGTTTGGTGATTGAGGATTGAAAGTGAATGAAAAGGTTGGTGAAGTGGGTGAGGTGGTTCGGCAGGATGGAGGGTGAGAGCAGTATTTTGTTGCTGGGAGGGGGGATAAGTGGGGGTAGTAGGAAGTGGAGAAGGATGGGAGTGAGAGTGAGGAGTAGCGGGAACATTGCATACGGAGAACAGGGAGTGAGTGTGGCAGCAGCGGTCAAACGCAGAGTGGGGAAAGTTGTGGTAGTGGGTGAATGGTCATCAGTGGGGAGTGGTCACGGGATGAGGTGATGACCGGGGATGAGATGCAAGGTGGGGGGTTGGATGGATGGGTCAGATGGGGAAGTTGGGGATCAGTCGAGGCGGTCAGGGTTGACAGAGGCGATGGCTCGGTTGGCTGATGGAGCAGCCGTCGGACAGCTGAGGCATCCAGGGTTCAGTCCGAGGTGGAATGCCATCAAGGTATGAACTACAGTCCAGGGGAGATGTGGCTGGGGATGAGATCTAGCAGTCCGAGACAGGATGGTGGAGCGGAGGACAAGGTGATGCAGCCAGTATGGGGAGAAATAGTATTCAAGAGGAGGTAAGATGGCTGGGGAGGAAGGGTGGACTGATGACTAGTTCTTTATTTGTGGAAGGGATTGAAGGAGTTAATATGAAGTGAAGTAGTAAGGGTGGTAGAGATTAGAATGGAAACATTGTGGTGGCTTTATATTCCTTTACCTGCCAGTCTTTTCCAGTCCATGTCTAGTCTATTTCTAAGTATTGTACTTAGAAAATGTACTTTGAAAGATGTAGTTTGAAAGGTACATGGATCAGACTAAGTCTGGATCAGACTTGTGGTTCAGAGTATATCTGTAGCTGAATAGGTTTCAGGTGTTGATTAGTGGCTGGGTGTGGAAGAAGTGAGCAGATGATGGGGGTTACACAGAGGTAATAAAAATGGGAAGGGGCTGGAGAACTAGCTCTAGGTCATGCAACACTGATCATGAGGAATGGTGAAAAGCAGAGGTATGAAATGTAAGCCAGTATGGGGAGAAGTAGTATTCAAGAGGAGGTAAGATGCCTGGGGAGGAAGGGTGGACTGATGACTAGTTCTTTATTTGTGGAAGGGATTGAAGGAGTTAATATGAAGTGAAGTAGTAAGGGTGGTAGAGATTAGAATGGAAACATTGTGGTGGCTTTATATTCCTTTACCTGCCAGTCTTTTCCAGTCCATGTCTAGTCTATTTCTAAGTATTGTACTTAGAAAATGTACTTTGAAAGATGTAGTTTGAAAGGTACATGGATCAGACTAAGTCTGGATCAGACTTGTGGTTCAGAGTATATCTGTAGCTGAATAGGTTTCAGGTGTTGATTAGTGGCTGGGTGTGGAAGAAGTGAGCAGATGATGGGGGTTACACAGAGGTAATAAAAATGGGAAGGGGCTGGAGAACTAGCTCTAGGTCATGCAACACTGATCATGAGGAATGGTGAAAAGCAGAGGTATGAAATGTAAGCCAGTATGGGGAGAAGTAGTATTCAAGAGGAGGTAAGATGGCTGGGGAGGAAGGGTGGACTGATGACTAGTTCTTTATTTGTGGAAGGGATTGAAGGAGTTAATATGAAGTGAAGTAGTAAGGGTGGTAGAGATTAGAATGGAAACATTGTGGTGGCTTTATATTCCTTTACCTGCCAGTCTTTTCCAGTCCATGTCTAGTCTATTACTAAGTATTGTACTTAGAAAATGTACTTTGAAAGATGTAGTTTGAAAGGTACATGGATCAGACTAAGTCTGGATCAGACTTGTGGTTCAGAGTATATCTGTAGCTGAATAGGTTTCAGGTGTTGATTAGTGGCTGGGTGTGGAAGAAGTGAGCAGATGATGGGGGTTGCACAGAGGTAATAAAAATGGGAAGGGGCTGGAGAACTAGCTCTAGGTCATGCAACACTGATCATGAGGAATGGTGAAAAGCAGAGGTATGAAATGTAAGAAAATAAAAACATATATAGAAATTATAAGCACAGTATTTAAGCAGTGAGTTTAGCAAAGCTGGGTGGATGGCTGGAAGTTCATAAAGCTACCTAAGGCGGCCGTCACACGGTGCAATATCTTGAACGATATCGTTTAAGCGATCTGATTTTTGATCGCTTAAGCGATATCGTTTGTGCATCGTTACGTGCGATCAAGCGATTTTACAATGTAAAATCGCTTGATCGTTACATAGCAGATACGAGAGCCGGAGCTCATATCTAGCGATCATCGCTTGTTCAATTTGCTTCATCGTGGTGTGTGACACCACGATGAACGATCTCCCAGCGGCTGAGCCTATGCTGGGAGATGGTATCTATGGTAAACGGCGGGTTACTAAGCGCCGCGCGGCGCCTAGTAACCCGATGTGTACAATACTTACCAGCGATCTCGCTGCTCAACATCGCTGGTGAGTCTGCCTGTGTGACAGCTCACCAGCGATGTGAGCGATATCGTTAGCGATCGCGCGTGCACGTGATCGCTAACGATATCGCTCACGATATCTGTGTGTGTGACGGCCGCCTAATACACATTATAAGCACAGTATATAAGCAGTGAGTTTAGCAAAGCTGGGTGGATGGCTGGAAGTTCATAAAGCATACCTAAGGCGGCCGTCACACGCTACAATATCGAGAGCGATATTGTAAGCGATCACGTGCACGCGCGATCGCTAACAATATCGCTCACATCGTTGGTGAGCTGTCACACAGACAGACTCACCAGCGATGTGGGCCAGCGAGATCGCTGGTAACTATGGTACACATCGGGTTACTAGGCGCCGCGCAGATTGTTCAAGCGTTTATCGCTTGATATGAGCTCCGGCTCTCATATCTGTGATGTCACGATCAAGCGATATTACATTGTAAAATCGCTTGATCGCACGCAGCGATGCACAAACGATATCACTTAAGCGATCAAAAAGCAGATCGCTTAAACGATATCGTTCGCAATATTGAACCGTGTGACGGTCGCCTTATACACATTATAAGCACAGTATATAAGCAGTGAGTTTAGCAAAGCTGGGTGGATGGCTGGAAGTTCATAAAGCATACCTGTGGGAAGACGAAACAGCCCGATTAGATGATGATGATGATGATGATGATCATAAGGTTGATGATTCAGCAGATACAAATAGTGATGAATGGAATAATATCTCATAGATGTCTAGTCCATTTCTAAGTATTGTACTTAGAAAATGTACTTTGAAAGATGTAGTTTGAAAGGTACATGGATCAGACTAAGTCTGGATCAGACTTGTGGTTCAGAGTATATCTGTAGTTGAATAGGTTTCAGGTGTTGATTAGTGGCTGGGTGTGGAAGAAGTGAGCTGTTAAGGTAACTTTACACGTGGCAACTTTTCTAGGAATTTCACTGGCAACTTACTGGTTGCAGTGAAATCATGGAGACATTGTTCCATTTGTACACAGCAACAAGATAGAACAATGTGTCCATGATTTCACTACAAACAGTAAGTTGCCAGTGAAATTCCTAGAAACGTTGCTGCATGTAAAGGTACCCTTAATTCCTGAATCCTGGATGAAGGTATTTTTGACCATTCCTCTTTACAAAACATTTCCAGTTCAGTTAAGTTTGATAGTCGCCGAGCATGGACAGCCTGCTTCAAAACATCCCACAGATGTTCAATGATATTCAGGTCTGGGGACTAGGATGGCCATTCCAGAACATTGTAATTGTTCCTCTGCATGAATGCCTGAGTAGATTTGGAGCGGTGTTTTGGATCATTGTCTTGCTGAAAGATCCATCCCCAGCGTAACTTCAACTTTGACACTGATTCTTGAACATTATTCTCAAGAATCTGCTGATACTGAGTGGAATCCATGCGACCCTCAACTTTAACAAGATTCCCGCTGCCGTCATTGGCCACACAGCCACAAAGCATGATGGACCCTCCCCCAAATTTGACACTGGGTAGCAAGTGTTTTCCTTGGAATGCTGTGTTTTTGTGGTGCCATGCATAACGCCTTGTTGTATGACCAAACAACTCAATCTTTGTTTCATCAGTCCACAGGACCTTCTTCCAAAATGAAACTGGCTTGTCCAAATGTGCTTTTGCATACCTCAGGCGACTCTGTTTGTGGCGTGCATGCAGAAACAGCTTCTTTTGCATCACTCTTCCATACAGCTTCTCCTTGTGCAGTGTGTGCTGTATTGTTGACCGATGCACAGTGACACCATCTGCAGCAAGATGATGCTGCAGGTCTTTGGAGGTGGTCTGTGGATTGTTCTTGACTGTTCTCACCATTCTTCTTCTCTGCCTTTCTGATATTTTTGTTGGCCTGCCACTTCTGGCCTTTACAAGAACTGTCCCTGTGGTCTTCCATTTCCTTACTATGTTCCTCACAGTGGAAATTGACAGGTTAAATCTCTGAGACAACTTTTTGTATCCTTCCCCTGAACAACTATGTTGAACAATCTTTTTTTTCAGATCATTTGAGAGCTGTTTTGAGGAGCCCATGATATCACTCCTCAGAGAAGATGCAACTAGGAGAACAACTTGCAAGTGGACACATGAAATAGCTTTTCTCATGACTGGATACACCGGCTATGAAGTACAAAGCTCAATGAGGTTACCAAACCAACTTAGTGCTTCAGTAAGTCATTTATAAGTAGTTAGGTGTATTAAAATCATGAAAATCAGAATGGTGCCCATACTTTGGCACCTGTCAAATTTTGAAATAATGCATATTTCACATTTATGGTTAGTGCAATAAACCTCATTTCAAACCTGAAATATTACTGTGTCCATCAGTTATTACATATATCACACTGAAATAGCTGATGCAAAAAAACTATTTTAAACAAAAAAAAAAGAGTAAGATTAAGAGGGGTGCCCAAACTTTTTCATATGACTGTATATAACTGAGGCAAATCTAACTGTCTAGGTGTTTATTTCCTCTGACTAGGTGTGGAAACTTCTGGCCCTGGTCTGTAAGCCAATGACTCTGCACACAGCTGATGATAATGTGATAGTCTTGAATGTGCACAGCACTCGCCTTGAAATATATTAGTCTGAGGGCTTCTATATATTCATTATTTATAGCATGTTCTATGGAGAATTTAAAATATATATATTTTGGTAAATGTTATAGCTAATTAAAAACTGTATGGAAAGTATAGCTTGGTATATGTGCTTTATGGCAACCCCTTCCTTCATATGGAGCCTCACCTTTGTGTATTGTGTACAGTGTTATTATTCTGCCTTATTTATGCCTCTAGCAGTATAACTGAGCTGAGCTGTGCTATGCTGATCCTGCTCCATTTCACACAGCAAAGTTTACAAGTAGGCTAAAGAAATCTGGAACTGGAAACATAAATTAAATAATGAATCATTTTAATGATTCATTCATTTTAACTGAAGGTGGAAACTCTGATGCTTTGTAATGTTCTATATTTGTCTTAGATATTAGTTAAGACTCTTGTCGAAAGTATAATAGCTCTGGTTATGATGCAGCATTGCATATTACAGCCATTAGAAATAATTGTAGTAGCTATTACTATTCCAGGAGTGAAATGTGTTATTGTACTATTCCAGGAAACGCGGTGGATTGTATACAGTGCCTCTACAGACTAAAAACGGAATTACGTATGAAATGGACTAGGCTGCAAAAATGGCAAATATCCTAACAAATAAAGCTTTGTTTTACCGTATATATTTCTTAATTCTTAGTAGTTATAATGCTCATGAAAAAAAATGTTAGAGTACAGTTATATAACTAACTGACATGTTATTATACTATAGCTCTAAAGATTTCAAGCAAAACTTTTACATTCCCCACCCTGTTCTGCTCGGCTTTCCAAAATGCAGCACAGCTGCAGCCTACAGTTACTAAAAATGGATTGAAAGGGAAACTGGCCAAACCAAACTCTCAACCACTGACATGTGTTACACTATAGCAGTCATCTCTTAGGAGGCACAACCTGAACCCTAACAAAGCTTTTGGTAAATTGATCATTTTATTTATCCACTTGTATTACTTTATTTGTGCCACACACTTTATCAGTAAAGAGGCATCTTATGTTTCAAGGAAATTAAAAAAAGGAACTATAAGTGAAACTATTACATATTTTTTAAAGTATTTATAATATGTCATTAAATGGGGGCATGCATACGAAATAGACTTTACAACTTTACAACTATATGTCTTCTAAAACAAATAATTTTTTTACTAGATCATGTTCACATAACAAATCTAAAATATATGTATCAACAACTATATCATAAATCCATAAATCTTTCATTTACACACAGTTGTTTAAGAAAAGTACATCCTGCATGGTAATTTGCCTTAAAGAGAACCTCTCACCTGTCACCTGCTCCTTGTGATGTCACGCAGGCGCACAGTGCTTGGGTGAGCCGGGCCCAGTAGCTGTACGGCGCATGCGCTTGACTTCACATCAGAGGCCGCCCTGCTAATGCTTATGCTGCATACAGCCGCCGGACCCTGCTGACCCAAGCGCTGTGCGCCTGTGTGATGTCACAAGGAGCAGGAGCAGAGGAGGAGGGCAGACCCAGAAGAAGAGGAGGCAGCGGCAGACACACAGAGGGGGCTGAACACACAAGGAGGATGCAGGTAGGACTGTGCCAGCAGCCAGGACCTCTTAATCAGAGCCAACCCATGGGACCTCTTAACTGTAAAGTTTGCAAAGTGGTTTTTTTTGGGTACAGGTCTAGAGCCTTAGTACACAGCTTACCTAAATGCAGTATACACGCTGCATTCAGTGGTGCTTTCACTTTTGAAAGCACCGAGGGAGTGACAGGTCCTCTTTAAAGAGATATCACACACATATGGTCATATTTATTACATATTATTACTTATTTTAATTACATGTGTGATATCATACCTTATAAAAGCCACTTGTGTCTAATAACGCCCTTCCTGGTTTAACATTGAGCCGCCAACCTATTTCTAGGAATAACACATGACATTGAAACTACAACTAATAGAGATAGCTAAACTCAAAATTTTTAGCAAATTGATCACCATGTGCAAAAAAAGGGCAAATTTGAAGAATAGTTTTTGTGAGAAGCAATAGTAAGGATGGAATATGCAGACTTGCCTTTGAGTTTTTTGACCTCCTTTGTAACATAGGATATAGAGGTACATCCAAGGTTGGGTGTCAGTGTATTAAATGGGCTTAAATTTAATGGTTCTTTCGCTCCTTACTTCGTATGAAGATCTGAAGGTTGTAATAGTTATCTAAACAGTTTAACAATGCAAAAACTTTTATTTTCATTCGTACATAGTATTACAGCACACCAGGTAGAAAGCCACAATGCAATCCCCCCATGCCAGGTGATATCCACTGTCTCCCAAGTTTTGGTTGGACCAAATCTCTCGCTAATATAGTCTGCAATCACAGCATATGCTCCAGACATTGACTGATATAACAACTGTAGTACATGTATCCAGCTCCAAACAATGTAGTCCATCCATAAGCTTCAGGATCTGGCCTCAGCACTGATTCTTTTTCTCCCAATTCACAGCACCAACTAATAGTCCTTAGGATAGTTCCATAAAGCCAGATGGTAGATACTATGACCAAAACATACAGAATGTGCATAAAGCTCCACATTAGTCCATAGGATAGTTACTTAAATCAAGACAGTAGGTATCATGACCGTAGCAATTGTATCCAGCTCCAAGCACTGTAGTCCATCCATAAGCTTCAGGATCTGGCCTCAGTACTGATCGCTTTTCTCCCAATTCACAGCACCAACTAACCTCCCCCAAACACATGTCTTCTTCTTTTCTGCCTTTTCTTGATATCAAGCATGATATGGACCTGTGTTCACACAGACCCGCGCTGCTCAACAGAGGAGACATTCAAGTGGTGGTTGGTCACAAGTGGCTTTTTATTGCATTCGATGCGTTTCGGAGCCAGACCCGACTCCTTCTCAGTATTTGTAAGGCTGCATGTGCAGATTGTTTTTCCTAACAGATACAAGTATAAAAAACACCCAATACTGAACATCTGCACGAGGCCTTACAAATACTGAGAGAGTAGGGTCTGACTCCAAAACGGTTGGATGCAATAAAAAGCCACTTGTGACCAACCACCACTTGACCGTCTCCCTGTTGTCCGTGTGAACACAGGTCCATATCACCCTTGTCTACTATGGTTATCCGTGCATATGTGGACCCTGCAGCAGCCATATTGCGTATAAGCTAGTTGTGTGCAACACAACATTTCCAGGTGAGCAATCTACTTTTGTACCACAAGGTTTTATTTTTGACAAGATCCTGTCTGCGCTTTCTTTCCTAAACAGTTTGTATATATTTTCTTGATATCAGTCTCCTATTTGGGCAAAAATAACCACTCCCAACCCCATTAACAATCAAGTACATTTAATTCAAAGAGTGAAAGAAGTTTATGAAGTCTCCAGCCAGTCTGCAAAGGTGTGCACCCAGGCGGCCCCCTCCAGGGAGAACGACCCCCTTCCCCTCTTTCAAATTGAGTACTTAACCCCTGATAAGCAGCAAATCTTCCCCCAAAAAATAACACAAAAAATATTCATATAACTAGCACTCTGTTTTGTAAAATGTCTGCTCTATGTCAATTGGTTCCAATAGTCTTTAGTTCATGGCCACCTCTTCATACCCCACAACAATAATGTGGTGTGCTGATGGGCTCCTGAAAGCTTGTATCATCTCATATTTGAACTCATGAAATTCACCATGTGGCGGGGTTTCACAGTTAACTTTCATTTTTACTATATACCAGTAAAACAATAATTACAGTGCTACTGTATCAACCTTGCAAAGGTATATTTAAGCGCAACACAAAAAAAATGTGAGAACACAAATAATTGTAGGTTCCCTAGGTACCGTAAACTAAAAAATAAGTGAAAGATAATAAAAAAAAATTGAAGGAATATCAAAATTCTACAAAACTTATAGAAGTTTGAGTCACCTCATCTTCTTTTTCCTAATTTAAATAAAGAAATTAAGTAAGAGTACTTTTAAATAATATGTAAACATATTTTGTATAGCCACATCCATATAATGTATGATCTCTGAAAATGCTGTGAATAGGAATAAGATCAAAACAATAAAATGGTATTTTTCATCACTCTGTTAAAAATGGAATGAAAAGTGATCAATGTTGAATGTACCTGAACTATGCAAGTATAGTAACTGTACTGACCTAAAGACTTATACTACTATTGCAAGGTCATACATAAGGCACAATGAACACTCCAAATATAATAAAGAGGATTGCACTTGTTTCCCCATTTCATACCAAATGGAATTTTTCTCCCATTTTTCCATAATTTATATGGTAAGATGAATGAGTCATTCAAAACTACAACTTGTATTGCAAAAATTAAACCATAGTATGACTAGGTTTACAGAAATATACAAAATGTTATTTCTCTTGAAAGATGGAAGAAAGAGGAAAAAAATGAAATCTCAAAAAAATGAAAATTTGACCAGTCAGGGAGAAATCAAAATAAAGCTAATGAAGAATACAGACTAAAGGGCCCGTCACACACGACGTATTCGGTAACGATATCATTGCAACGTCACCAGTTTGGTGACGTTGCAGCGATGTCTAAATTACATCGTTGCGTGCGGGGCGTTGCTAGGGTCAAAAAACATGGGGCCGGGCCCACTGAGCTGCATTTTTGAAAAAATTTAAATAAAGCTCCATCACGCATGTGGGTGCTTCCCTTCCAGCTATATTACATAGTTTCCCATCAGTGTAAGCATTACAGACGCGGCGTGTAGCTACGACTGTCAGCCATGACATACAGACTGCTCACCGTGTAAGCATTGCAGACTGCCGCCCGTGTAAGCATTACAGATGCCGCATGTAATTACAGACTGCCGGCATGTAGCATACAGACTGCGCCAGTGTAGCATTACAGACTGCCGCCGTGTAACTTACAGACTGCGCATATACCCATAAAGACTGCCGCCAATATACACATTAGAGACTGCCGCCAATAACACATTAAGACTGGCAGCTCATACACATTAGAGACTGCTGCCTTTATCTATTATACACCTATCTACTATATAACGCTAAGCACTTCTGGTCTGTCGCCGAAATCGCGCGCCAGACACAGCGCTACTGTGGAGCGAGGGGCAGGGGGGGGGGGGGGAACGGAGTATCGCCATATACCATTAGCTGCTAGCTAACATTGACTGTAATGTAACGCATTACAATGGTGCTGTTATACATGTGCTATATAAATGCCACCATATACTACTAGTGCACCCGTTACATATACTGTAAATATACTGCCATATACTGTAGTGCTGCTATACATGTGCCTGTAATTAATCGCCATATACCATAGATGCGCTATACATTGCTGTAATATACTGCCATATACTATAGCGCTGCTGATGCATGAAATGTAATGTACCACCATATACCATTAGCGCTGCTTACATGTACCTGTAAATACCGCCAGATACCATAGCGCTGCTATACATGTACTATAATGTTCCCCATATGCTATAGTGCTGTTATACATGTGCTATAAAATACCACCATATACTATAGTGCACCTGACATATACTGTAATATGCTGCCATATACTATAGTGCTGCTATACATTGCTATACTGTACCGCCATATACTATAGTGTTACTTTACATGTACTGTAATGTACCCCCATATACCATAGTGCTGCTATACATGTGCTGTAATTTATCGCCATATACTATAGCGCTGCTATACATGTAATGTACCACCATATACCTAGCGCTGCTATACATGTACTGTAATGTACCGCCATATACCATAGTGCTGCTATACATGACTGTAATGTACCGCCATAAACTATAGTGCTGCTATACATGCACTGTAATGTACCACCATATACCATAGCGCAGTATATATATATATATATATATATATGTAGTTCACTCACATTGACTTAACAAGTTCTGTCAGTCACAGTATGTCAACTACATACATATTCTAGAATACCCGATGCGTTAGAATCGGGCCACCATCTAGTACTGTATATTCAGGTCAAACCTATATACATACAGTATATACAGACACACTAACACAGAATGTACTGTGGACCTGTATATAAAGTATTGTGCTGTGTAGAGACAACCAGCCACACACAAGCACAGCCCAAACAGCCAACCACACAGCGACACACACACAGCCAGCCACACACACACAGCCACACAGCCAGCCACACACACACAGCCACACAGCCAGCACACACACACAGTCAGCACACACAGACAGCCACAGTCCAGCCAGCCATAGACCACACAGCCAGCACACAGCCACAACAGCCACACAGCCACTAGCCACACAGCCACCACAGCCCAGCCACAGCAGCCATAGCACACCTAGCCAGCAACAGCCACCACAGCACTACAGCCAGCACACAGTCAGCCACACAGCCACCACCCAGCCACAAGCCACCACAGCGCCCCAGAAACACACACACATAGTCAGCCACACACAGCCAGCCACAGCCACATAGCACACACCCAGCCACACACGCCAGCCACCAACAGTCATCCCAGCCACAGCCACACACAGCCCCAGCCACAGCACATGCAGCACACACGTCAGCCACACACATGCAGCCACAGCACACACACAGCCACACAGCCCAGCCACACGTAGAACACACAGCCAGCCACAGCCACACAGTCAGCCACAGACACAAAGCCACAGCCACACAGACACATAAGTCAGCCACACACAGCCAGCCACAGCCAGATAGCCACACAGCCAGCCACAGAGACACCAGCCACCAGACACACAGTCAGCCAGCCACAGCCACAAAGCCCCAGCCACACAGACACACAGTCATCCACACAGCCCCAGCCACACACAGCTACATAGCCACACAGCCGGCCACAGCCACACACAGCACCAACCACAGCCACACAGCTCCAGCCACACACAGATACATAGTCAGCCACACACAGCCAGCCACAGCCACATAGCCACACAGTCAGCCACAGACACACACAGCCCCAGCCACACACAGACACATAGTCAGCCACACACAGCCAGCCACAGCCACAGTCAGCCACAGACACAAAGCCACACGCAGACACATAGTCAGCCATACACAGCCAGCCACAGCCAGATAGCCACACACAGCCCCAGCCACACAGCCCCAGAGACACACAGTCAGCCAGCCACACAGCCCCAGCCACACAGACACACAGTCAGCCACACAGACACACAGTCAGCCACACAGCCCCAGCCACACACAGCTACATAGCCACACAGCCCCCACAGCTACACACAGACACATAGCAACACAGACACACAGTCAGCCACACACAGCCAACCACACAGAGCAAGCCACACAGTCAGCCCCAGCCACACAGCTCCAGCCACACACAGACACACAGTTAGCCACATAGTTCCAGCCACACACAGACAAAAAGCCATACAGACACACAGTCAGCCACACACAAGCCAGCCACACAGTCAGCCCCAGCTACACACAGCCCCAGACACACGCAGACACATAGTCAGCCACACACAGCCAGCCACACAGCCACACAGACACAGTCAGCCACATAGCCACACTGTCACCCACAGACACACACAGCACCACAGCCCCAGCCACACACAGCCAGCCACAGCCACACAGATACACAGTCAGTCACATAGCCACACAGTCAGCCACAGACACCCACAGCCACACACACACATAGTCAGCCACCTCAGCCAGCCTCCACCACACAGCCACACAGTCAGCCACAGACACAAAGCCACATAGCCACAAAGTCAGCCACAGGCACACACAGTCACAGCCACACGCAGAACCAAAGTCAGCCACACACAGCCACATAGCCACACAGCCAGCCCACAAAGAAACATAGTCAGCCACAGACACACACAGCCACACAGGCCCAGCCACACACGCACACACATAGTCAGCCCACACAGCCACACACAGCCAGATAAGCCACACACATACAACTCACCACCAGCAGCTGCAGCAGCAGCTCATCTTGCTGGCTCCCGCGCTGTGGAACAATCCGAGGCCCACAGAGGAGGTGAAGGAGCATGGCCTGGAGGCAATTGGGGCCCACCCCCTCACCTCTCCTCCCTCCCCTTCTCCTGTCAGAGGAGGAGTAGTCATGGTCCCTACTGCTCTCTCTGGCTGACGTGTTTATAACTTGGCTGCACGGCCACCGCTGCTCCCAGTTGTCAGTCCGGGCCTGGACTCACAACAAACAGGGCTGCAGGAGCACGGCACCATATTATCTGCCTGCAGGGGGCAGCGCAGCGCTGCCGCCCCCTGTCTTCAGAAGCTTATCGCCGCCTGAGCAGAGTGCACTGCTCATAGTGGCTCAGTAATGATGCGGCCCTGCCGCCGGGGCTGCAGCCCCGATTCTTAATGCATAGCGATGTCCCTGGTTGCGTGTGACACCTATCAACGATCAACGATGAGTGTTGACGGTTGATAGCAGATTTATGAACCGGTTCATAAATCTGTCGTTGGTCACCCGCTGAACACATAGCATCACTGCGTATGACAGCGGTAGACCAACAATCAGCGAGCTCCCAGCGCCGCACAGCAATGCTGGGAGCTGGTATCCAAGGTAAACTGCGGGTAACTAAGTGCTGTGCGGCACTTAGTTACCCGCTGTTTACATTGGATACCAGCGTGCACGCTTGTCCGGATCGCTGGTGAGTCTGCCTGTGTGACAGCTCGCCAGCAATCAGCCTTCAATGTCGCAGCGATCCCAATCGTTGGTGGGATCACTTGGACATTGAAGCGTGTAACAGGCCCTTAAGTCAAGCTTACTCAAAGGTCTACAATTCTCTGCTGTTACATATGGAAATACAGAATACAAAAAATTACATATTTCTCCCAGATTATTGCAATTACACATTTTTTTATAAAATGATTATTTCCTTTGTGTGCATTGGAACAACATAAAAAAGAGAAAAAAAATACAAATTGGACATAATTTCACACAAAATCCTCAAAATGGGTTGGACAAAATTGATGACACCTTTCCAAAATTGTGAGTAAACAACTTTATTTCGAGAATGTGATGCTTGTTCTAACTCACCTGTTGCAAGTAACAGTTGTTGGCAATAAAAAAATCACACCTTGATGTGTCCTCTGACCACAGTGTGCAACATAATGTGCAACATGATCAAGACGTTTACAACCCATGGCACTGTACTAATCTCCCTTGAGGTGAACAACAAAGAAAAATTGATGAAAGATTGCAATGCAGAATAGTTCGGATGCCCCAAGCAAGGTCAAAAGAAATTTAAAATGTCCTCCAGTTTCAGGGTGCATCAGTTTGCCAAAATGTACATGGGTAAGCAAAAAATCCTTTTGGGAAAGCATCTTGTGGACAGATAAGTCCAAGATAGAGCTTTTTGGTAACGCAAATTATTCTAATTTTTACTGAAAACAGAATGAGGCCTAAAAGCAAAAGATGGTGAAGGTTCAAAGATAGTTTGGGGTTGTATTGATGCCTTTGGCACTGGGTGCATTCATGGTGAGCAAGACATCATTAAATCTGAGAGAGAGCACAAGGGTTAGAGACAAAGCAAAGGGGGATGAGTGCACAGGGGGGCAGAGAAAGCACGTAGGGGGCAGCAAAAGCGCACAGTGGCAGAGAGAGTACACATGGAGGTAGAGAGAACACACAGGAGGAGTAAAAAGAGCACACAAGGGAGCAGAGAGAGTTCACAGGAGAGCAGAGAGAGCACACCGGAGGAGGGGCGAGCCTGCAGGAAGAGAGAGAATGCACAGGAGGGAGACAGCTCAAAGGAGAGAGCACATCAGTGGAGAAGACAGCACACGGGGGAAAGCACATGGTGAGAGAGATGGAAACAAGGTGAGACAGGTCAAATGACAGAGCACATGGGGAGAGCACACTGGGGGAAAACAGCTCAAAGGATAGAGCAAATGAGGGGAGAAGACAGCACACATGGAAGAGTGCACGGGGGAGAGAGACAGCACACAGGGAGGAGACAGGTCAAAAGAGGAAGCACAAAGGGGAGAAGACAGCACAGGGGGAGAAAGAGAGTGGAGAAGGGGGAGAGACAACCACCACCCACAGTGCCCACCCCATCATGACATCACTTTCCTCCTGATACGATAGCATGGGACTGCCATCTAGTAACTCAAACAGAGAACCAGTCAAAGTAGTCTCCACTCATTAAAACCCCATCAATATATTGATCATTCAAAAAAACATATAAATTGTATTAACAGCTATAAATAGGATTATATCAGAACAAATACGGTGATTTATGCAGTAAAAAAATTAATTTTTATTGAAAATATTTAAAATAGTACATGAAAAATTGTATATTCTAAATAAGGTTTAAATAGGAGTACCAAATTAACAACAATTACAAAAACAAATATTATGCAAGGTGTGTAATAAGTATATATTATAATAGATCTGCAGAAAAAACACCCTATACATTAAAAAGTGATCTTCCCAAGTAGTTTTATAGACAAGTCTCAGCAAAAATATATAATACAAGTGTAAAAAACAACAAGACTTGCAATAGTTGCCTACCTCTCACATAGGAAGCTAACAAGCACTAGAACATGTGAAAAAGATAAACCAAACAGTGAAGATCAAAAATAAGGGGTGATTACCTGGTGTATCTACAGAATTTGCTGCACTCTACATGCACGTTTCGGCTTGCGCCTTCATCCAGGAGTGAATACAGCTCCCAACATCCACTAATTTATAGTGTATAGTGACCAATCCCCAAATCTACCACGCAGCACCTGACCCAAAAGCAGCTGAGGATCATCCTTATTCATTACTGTGTAATCACAGACTGAAAACGTCTGGTATCATGGCCGCCCCCATAAGGCATCATCCGTTATCATAGTGACTGACAACGGCGCATGCGCAGGGTCCTGTGCTTGGATCAGATCATCCCGTTAGCTTCCTATGTGAGAGGTAGGCAACTATTGCAAGTCTTGTTGTTTTTTACACTTGTATTATATATTTTTGCTGAGACTTGTCTATAAAACTACTTGGGAAGATCACTTTTTAATGTATAGGGTGTTTTTTCTGCAGATCTATTATAATATATACTTATTACACACCTTGCATAATATTTGTTTTTGTAATTGTTGTTAATTTTGTACTCCTATTTAAACCTTATTTAGAATATACAATTTTTCATGTACTATTTTAAATATTTTCAATAAAAATTAATTTTTTACTGCATAAATCACTGTATTTGTTCTGATATAATTTAATTTGGGTGAGCAACCTTTCTTTCCATGGATTAGAGGGATGATTATAAAACAAAAAGTATCATGGGTGGCTTGTCTTAGTAAAAACACTGTCAGCACTGTATCACCTATCCACACAAAAATTTGAATAAAAGAAAGAAACATAACCAGGATTATCCCTTCAATTTTATTTAGAAGTCCCACATGTAGTAAACAAGTAAAGAGGAGGTGTGTCGCAATTATGTTTTCCTAGTGTAGAGGTGTATCTAGGGTTTTCGGCTCCAACGGCAATAATTCAGTTTGGTGCCCCCACGCCCCTCCAAGTGGTTTGAGTAGTTGTTATATTACCAATCATTCATATGCAATTTGCATACTCACAGTCAATGTTCAGTGAAAAACAGAGAAGCAAGAAGAAAAGCTGTCACATAACTGTAAGTATAAAAATCGCATACTAGTGAAGTAATCATATGACAACTGCTGGAACTAGCAATCAGAGCTGAACACTGACAGTGAGCATATTGCAGGCTGTCAGGACTAGGCATGCTGCAGTAATGTTACAATTAAAGGGTTTGTCCATGTTTGAGATGAAAGTCTGCAGTCACTGGCTACAAGCTTCAGAATTCTCATAGCATGTGCACTGCACACTTTTAGGATTCTCCTGTGCTTCTGGCAAGAGTGGACATTCATGTTAGCAAATGTATGCAATTTATATACGTCTGGCCACATTCCGACTAGACATGTCTTGCCTCGCTCAATTCATTTTCATTACGTAAGGCCAAGCACTTCTAGTCGACACGCGACTGCATGTATGCAAATCACACACTTACGGTTTTGTGACATCCCACTCTTACCAGAGAATACTGACAGTGTGTAGTGCCTGCGCTGTGTGAATTCAAATTTCTGCAATCACACAGAGTAACTGCAGACTCATCACAAACTTGAACAACCCCTTTAATGCTCCTATCATAGATAAAAACATAGTAACCCTTAAAGGGAACCTGTCAGGTGGTTTATGCCTCCCCAGTTATCACTGTCTGTAGCTGCAGCTTTATAATACTAGTCTAATCATCCCTGTCTGAGATCATAGTGTAATGTGAAAGGTGAAAGAAAAGCATTTATACACTTACATTTCAGTCCCCACCTTAGAGGAGGGAGACTGTCTGGCAGGATAATAGTTAACTCACCTTTAACTTGAATAGGTAAAGGACCTGTGTGATGTAACGATCATGTGACCATAGTGGGTGGAGCTAAGCCAGCAAACATATAATGTTCTAAGAGAACTTAGCTCCGCCTATTGTAGTCACAAGGTTGTGACATAACATCAGGTCTCCCAACATGTTCTAGCACAAGGCTGAAATGTTAACTATTAACCTGCCAAACAGTCCTCATCCTCCAAGCTGGGGACTGACTGCCTCATTACATCAGGAAATGTAAGTGTATAAATGCTTTTTTTTCACCTTTCACATTACACCATGAGCTCAGACAGGGATGATTAGAATAGTATTATAAAGCTGCAGCTACAGACAATGATAGCTGGGGGGGCATAAACCAGCTGACAGGTTCCTTTTAACTTGTCATATAGCAGAACACTTTATTAACATAACCATGTATAACATAATTTTACAAGTTATAGGTTGTAGAATGTGTATAGGATCAGAACCAATAACAGCACAAGAAGTCATTCCTAGAACCACTAGCAGTACCAGTATCAGTAAAGAAACACAGCATCTCAACCCTCATCAGAACAAAAATACATCACCAGAACCACCAGCAGTTGAGAATATATTACTAAAATCCCAATCAGGACAGAAACAGAGCATCACGACCATCATCAATACTGAAATACATAATAAGAACCACTAGCAGTACAGAACTTCATCATAAGAACCAATTTCAGCACAAGAACACATCACCAAAAGTACTAACCAATACATGGTATAATAAATTGTAGACTCACACGCAGTTGTATCGCACAACCTACCACTTCCAGTCAGTCCTTAACAATATTAAAGAGATACAGGAAGTTGATGCTATCATCATCATCATCATCATCATCATCATCATCAGATAGTGGACCTTACAGGAACCACAGTACTGATGAGAATTAGTCAGTATGATAAATAATTAAGATTCAGGGTTTAGGACTAGATTTGACCTAAACATGAGTCTGAACTCCGAACCCGAACTTTAAAGTTATAATGGTGGTGAGAGGGGCTGTAAAAAGAAGCAAAACAGTGATTAAACAGTGATTAAACATCAGCATTATACTGCACTGGCTCCAACAGCCAATCACTTATGCCCACTGTCTGTGACACTGTCTGTGATTGGCTGTTGCACCCCTCACTCATTGTGCCAGCATCTGTGATTGGATACCATAGGTAACAAACTTTATGTCATAGTAGTTGATGCTCAGTGCGGATAAATAGGACAGATACGGGCTGTCACACTCAGCTGCCTAGCTTCACCTTGTCTGCCAATCAAAAACACAGGGAAACCAATTTTTTTTAAAAAAAAAAAAAAAATGTGTGGGCTTTGCCTTATTTTTGATTGCCAGCCAAGATAAAAACCAGGCAGCTGGGGGCTGGTATTCACAGTGGGGTGAGGCCCATAGTTATTGGGCCATCCCTAGCTAAAGAATAGCAGCCCACAGCTATCCCAGAAATTGTCGCATTCATTAGAAGCTGCAGGAATTCCTGGCGCTTTACACAGCTCTTCCGATGCCCTGATGTGGTGGTATCCGAGTAATAGTAAAGGTTAATAGCAGCTTCCACAAGTGTCCTCTCGCTGCAGCCTCTGCGATCACACTGACTGCCGCGGGTGACGTCACTCACTGAGTCTCTGAGGCCATGCAACCTTGGAATAGGCTGCATGAACCAACAGTGAAGGAATCCTCCCAGAGATGGTCCTCTGGTTCCTCATGGTTTACATCACAACCCCATATCTCCATAGATCCTGGGACTGAGGAATATACTAATATCCACGGGTCAACAACAGGACTATACAAATTCACCCCTATTGTCACAGAGGAGAACACAGCTTACCATACCCAGCACAGTCCCTGATCTTCCCATGTCCCTGCATTAAGAAGTCAAAACTATTACAGCAGCCCCGCATTGATGACTCGCCCATTTTTGGATGATCAAAGACCAGCTTCCCTAGATGACCTACGACTACTGCTCCAATCAATTCCTACTAAACAGGACTTATCATCCTTGGCTACCCAACCATTAGCTGAGTGCAGGCAAGATTTCACACAATTCCACCCTGACCTTTCCTCCCTCTCAACGAAAGTGGAGACATTATCTAAATCACAGGACTTTTCCAAGTCTGACATACAGGCCCTGAAATATACCATAGTCCACTACTCGGCCCAAATTAAACACCTGCATCAGTGCCTGGATGACTTGGAGAAGAGAAACTGAAGGAATAACCTCCGAGTCCATGAACCTCCAGAAACAATTGTAGCAGCAGACATTCCATTTGTGCTAACCACTATCTTCAATGATCTGATAGGCCAGCCACCAGCAGCCTGCATTGAACTGGATAGAGTGCATAGAGCTCTATGCACGATTGACCCTAAAGACGCCCAAACTAGGGACATAGTCTGCAGAGTCCATTTCTTTGCACTGAAAGAATCCATCCTTCAAGCTGCCTACATAAGACAAAGCCTAAAATACAATGGGCATACTATTAGGATAATGATCTCTCCTGCGTCATCTTTATAAAAAGAGCAGCACTAAAGCCTTTACTGGATGTCCTAGAGGAAAGGGGAATTCCTTTCTGCTGGGAATTCTCACTCTCGTTATTGGTCAGAAGTTGCCAACAAACATTTCAATTATGATCCCCTGAGGACCTCCCGACATTCCTGAAAAATATCAACCTCTCTGATATGGATCTTCCCAATTGGATTTGAGTGACATTTGGATTTCCACTTTTAGAGAAGTTACACAAACGACCACCACCAGCACTCAGCACTTCTTCGTCCTTACTACAAGAAGGATTGCCACCATTGAAGGCTCGTCGGAGTAGGGGGGAGATGCTCGGCCATCAGACGACACAGACCAAATGACTCTATTTGACCAACCCACCCTACGAAAGAAACATTGTTGGGACTTGTGCTGGGGGCCAATATCCAAGCAGATATTAGTCTGTCATTTCCCGAGGGGATTGTTATTGCCCCCCTTACCCTGTCTATAGCCTCACTGATTGATGGTATCGGGATATAAGGCAATTCGCTTGTGCGTGGTACTGTTGCATTCTGCCCTAATGTGTCATAAACCCATAATATATGCTAATAGTATTATTTTCCTTGCATACTTGAACTTGTGTTTCCCCCAATGAGCATGGAGCCATTACTTCACCACATGTCGCGAAGCAAACTCCTTTTCACCAAAGTTATGTTATACAGAAGCTGTCCTTCTGACTTTTTCAGCTAAGACTTTTCACAATTTCCTTCCTTGCCTAATGCCTTTTCTTTTTCTTTCTCCTGAGCACGGAGACCTAAAATCACTCCACACATTGTACATGTATTACCTCTCCAATGGCTGCCTTGAAGATTGCTTCTTTTAACATGAAGGGCCTCAACACTCCCAAGAAAGGAGCGCAGATCTTGCACCATTTTCACCGGTGTATGTTACAAAGTATCTGTTCCCAGGAAACACATTTTAAAGCATCCAACCTGCCAAAATTATAAATAAACACTACACTCACTGGCATTTCGCCAACAACCCTCTCACCTTTCTTTCTTTCAATTGTCTTTTTATTGAAAATGAGTTAAACATACAATCCAAAACATTGGACTAACATTAAATCGAATCTGAATCAATAAGTACATGTATACAAAAGCACATTAATCAGGACATAACTTTGCGTAAGTTCAGCTTCAATAATTCAGCTTCCTGCCATTACCTCTTACAAGGTGTCGCTGTAGCTGTCGTCTGAAAATATTAGGCAGTCCATTCATCAGAAAAATTTATAGCTGACAATATAATTATTTATTGCAACAAACAAGTCAAAATAAAAGAACATCAGAGTAAAAAGTAAAAGAAGAAAAAGATAGAAAAAGAGGGGGCGAGAGAAGAGAAAAAGAAAGGGTGGTGGGGTAGAAGGGGAGGGGGGAAAGGAGCTCTGAGGACTAAATCATCAGGTAATTTTGTTTCATAGTTCCGCTGGGACCATATCAATTAATGTGTCCTGTGAGTAGCCCTGAATTGTATCCACAGGTTCCACAACTCACTGAACACTTTTTGTTTGTTCTCTACTGTGGCTATAGTTTTTGCCACGCGATACAGAGAATTAAGTTTTCCGTGCAACTGTTCTATGGTAGGAATATCAGTAGATTTCCATAACGTCGGTATTAATAACTTTGCAGCTGCAATGAAATTTAGCGCTAATAAAGATGCACGTTTATTGTCGTGCCAGGGAGGCAAATTTAGTAATGCTATCTCTGGTGTCAGGTTGGGCACCTTATTCAGCACTTCTTGAATGAATGTTTCCACCTCACTCCAAAATTGGCGGATTTTTGGACATGTCCACCAAATATGTAAATAGTCACCATTGGGATCTTCACATCTCCAGCAACTAGAGGAAGTCCCCATTCGCCAGTTATAGGTCTGTTCTGGAGTGATATACCATCGCGTTATAATCTTGAAAGAATTGTCCTGGGCCTTTACGCATTGCGTTGGGCCATGAGATTTTTTATAAATATGTTGTAATTGGTCATGTGTGAACTTGTATCCCAGATCTGCTTCCCAGTGGGCAATATAGTCTCTTTTAGGGCAACACTCTGTTGTTAGCAACGTTTGGTAAATGGCGGATAATAATTTTTTTGGTCTAGTTACACATGCGCACAGTGTCTCAAAGGGCGTCATGGAACGTAGTAGATCTGCATTTTGGAGATGAGGTTTTAACATTCCCTTTAGATAATTGTATTGGATAAAGTTAAGTTTGCAGGGTCCTGGCAGTCTTTGTAGGTCGGTAAGTGTAGGGAGTGTTCCATCGGTTAGTATTTGATCAATGGAGATATTTGACCATCTGCGTGTGGTTCCAGTCCCCTCCGAGGATTTACGTATAAAGAATGACAGGATATCCGAGAGTTTGCGCAAATATGGACGGGGTTAAGGTATGCATTAGGTTTGTCCATACCCTCAGAGTGGCTTTAGAATAAATGCTATGGAGCGGATCCATTTTCCTAGTCAGAATGCGAGTAAGAAAGACGGATAAGAGGGGTAGAGGGGACAAAGCTTCTTCCACCTCACTCCATGGCTTGTTATCAGTTCCCCTAATTAAGTCTATTGTTCTAGATATAATTGAGGCATGGTAATACTTTTTAATGTCTGGAGCTCCCATCCCTCCCTTAGATTTAGGTAGTGTTAGGGTGCGGTATGATAAAGGGGGCTTTTTGTTACGCCAAATATACATGCAGAACATTGAATTAACTTTGTTTAAATATGTTGTCGGTATTGCTATGGGAAGCATTTGAAGCATATAAGTGAACTTAGGGAGGATCAGACTTTTTAATAAGTTCTTCCTTCCCATCCAAGATAAACAATTGTCCTTCCAGGTCCTTATAGTTGCCATTACATTTTCAAGTAGAGGTATAAAGTTTAATCGGAATAGGTCCCTATCCGTTCTCCCCAGTTTCACTCCTAAATATGTAATGCAATGGGGGGGCCACGTGAAGGGGTATAGAGTCTTCAATTTGGAAATTG
This sequence comes from Allobates femoralis, assembly GCA_033576535.1. Lineage (NCBI taxonomy): Eukaryota > Metazoa > Chordata > Amphibia > Anura > Aromobatidae > Allobates > Allobates femoralis. The sequence goes on from JARQOC010000005.1 coordinate 192,696,404, forward strand.
TTTCCGACGGTATGTTCAAATCTAGTGCTTCACCACTCACCTGATCCAAAGGGGGTTTGTGCTACATAAATCCCTAATACATCACGTCAACTGTACTTGGAGGCCAGATATATTGTTCTTACACTCCAGATAGAAGGCCAATTATTTCCAATTATTAATATATATGCTCCTAATTAGGATCAGACAAACTATATTACCAGAACGATAGATCAGATTTCCCCTCTGGAACGAGGTACGCTGATCTTTTGTCACTATGGATACATTTCTATTGCTAGATCTAATATGTGTTGCTGAGGTCCAGTCAACCATTTCTAACTTTATCACAGACCATGATACTGATACCACAGCTCCTATTTTTAAGTGGGAAGCTCTCAAATGTGTCCCGAGACTAGTCCTTATCAAAAATGGTACCTGGATAAAAAAAGATAAAGCCCAAACTCTTCAAGCTGCCCTGCAAGTATTTACTAAATTAGAATTAGCCCATAAACAAGTCATCTCCACTGTGACCCTTAGGAATGTATTAAAAGCTAGACAAGAAGTAAAACTATTGCTAGATAATTCATTTAGACAATTCCTACAAGTAGGTCATAGAAAATTGTATGATGACGGTGACAAAATGAGCAGCATGCTAGCAAAAGCGTTAAAAATTAGAATATAATTTTAATTTTAATTTGCAGGAAATAACGAATTCCATCTAAAACTCACCAAGCAATAAAAGTCCAGGTCCCGACAGTTTCATGTCCTTATTTTGCAAGACCTATTCTGAACAATTTTTCCCCATCTCCACTCCATTCCCCACTTAATCTACAGCAGCACACATCAAGGTCATCACCAGGCTGGCAAAGGACCCCCATATATGCATGAGCTTTTGTCCAATTTCCCTCTTAAATGTAGATTTAAAAGTATTTGCAAACATTTTGGCCAATAGTGATGAGCAAGTGTAATAGTTACTATTCGCTACTTGCACAGATAGTGCAGTATTCTCGATATTCTTGATACTCGTTACTTGGCGAGTAACGCTGGTGTTCGTGGGTGATGTGTCGATTGTGAACAATCTCACACATATTGCCCAGCTCCCTTTAGTACACAATTGGAGTCGGCCCGCCAGTGAGAGCAGATTGAGTGGTAGGCTCTCTCTGGGGGGCACAGCAAGGTATTTTATGTAGTGAAGACTCAAAAAAGGCCACCCCTCCGCCCTGTCCTGAAAATGCTCGTTTTGTGGCCTGATGTTTTTGGGCGGAGCCTATCACTAATTAACTAACATTGGAATTCGGACGAGTACGCAAGTATTACAAAGTACTCATTACAAGTATAGCGATTATGAATATTTCAGTACTCACTCATCACTACCAATAGATTAAATCCCTTGCTTCCCAAATTGATTTCCCCTGACCAGGTAGGTTTTGTCCCAGAGAAAGAAGCACATGACAATACTCTCAAAACAATTGATATTATCAACCACGCTCATCCTCAAAATTCCTCTCACGATCCTGTCATTGGATGCAGAAAAGGCCTTTGACAGGATCTCCTGGTCTTCACTAGTCCAGACCTTGGACCAGAGGGGTTAGGCCAGCAGTTCCCTTCCAAAGTGTAGCACTATACCAACCCGTACATATGGAAATAATTATTGCTGGGCAAGAATAAAAATGGTCTGCCTTCACTGATGACCTATTGGTGTACATTACAAATCTCCTTGTGTCATTGCCTCCCCTGGTGTCTGAACTGTCGCACTTTGGGAAATGATCCAACTCTAAAATTAATATGGAAAAATCAGAAGTTCTTATCATTTCACTCTTTTAATAACTAGTAGATAGTCTCCATTCCAATTTCCCTTTAAGATGGCCCTCAAACAACACTATAAATTATTTTGGTATATTCATAGACAATTACCTATCCAAACTATTTTCCTTGCACTTCTTTTTTTCCTTAAAAGATTAGAAGAGAGCTTAACATTGTGGCACAGAGTTTAGTTCTCTTGGTTGGTAGGATAAATATCATGAAGATATCAATTTTACCCTGCCTGCTATATGTACAGTGGGGAAAAAAAGTATTTAGTCAGCCATCAATTGTGCAAGTTCTCCCACTTAAAAAGATGAGAGAAGCATGTAATTTACATCATAGGCAGACCTCAACTATGAGAGACAAAATGAGAAAACAAATCCTGAAAATCACATTGTCTGATTAGGAAAGAATTTTTTTTTAATTTTTCGTGGAAAATAAATATTTGGTGAATAACAAAAGTTCATCTCAATACTTTGTTATATATGCTTTGTTGGCAATGACAGAGGTCAAACGTTTTCTGTAAGTCTTCACAAGGTTGGCACACACTGTTTCTGGAATCTTGGCCCATTCCTCCAGATCTCCTCTAGAGCAGCGATGTTATGGGGCTGTCGATGGGCAACACGACTTTCAAATCCCTCCAATGGTTTTCCATAGGGTTGAGATATGGAGACTGGCTAGGCCACTCCAGGACCTTGAAATGCTTCTTACGAAGCCACTCCTTCATTGCCCTGGTGGTGTGTTTCGGATTATTGTCATGCTGAAACACCCAGCCACGTTTTATCTCCAATACCCTTGCTGATGGAAGGAGGTTTGCTGTCAATATCTCACGATACATGTCCCCATTCTTTCTTTCACGTACACGGATCAGTCGTCCTGGTCCCTTGGCAGAGAAACAGCCTCAAAGCATTATGTTGCCACCCCCATGTTTAATAGTAGGTATGGTATTCTTTGGATGCATCTCAGCATTCTTTCTCCTCCAAACACGAAGAGTTGTGTTTCTACCAAACAGTTCTACTTTGGTTTCATGTGACCATATGACATTCTCCCAATACTCTTCTGGATCATCCAAGTGTTCTCTAGCAAACTTCAGATGAGCCTGGACATGTAATGGCTTAAGCAGGGGGACACGTCTGGCGCTGCAGGATCAATGTACTGGTGGCGCAGTGTGTTTCTGATAGTAGCCTGTGTTACATTGGTCCCAGCTCTCTACAGGTCATTCACTAGGTCCCTCCGTGTGGTTCTGGGATTTTTGCTCACCATTCTTGAGAACATTTGTACCCCAGAGGGGTGAGATCTTGCGTGGAGCCCCAGATCAAGGGAGATTATCAGTGGTCTTGCATGTCTTCCATTTTCTAATTATTGCTCCCACAGTTGATTTCTTCACACCAAACTGCTTGCCTATTGCAGATTCAGTCTTCCCAGCCTGGTGCAGGACTACAATTTTGTTTCTGGTGTCCTTCAACAGCTCTTTGGTCTTCACCATACTAGAGTTTGGAGTGTGACTGTTTGAGGTTGCAGACAGGTGTTTTTTATACTGATAGTTCAAACAGGTGCCAGTACTACAGGTAATGAGTGGAGGACAGAGGAGCATCTTAAAGAAGAAGTTACAGGTCTGTGAGAGCCGAAATCTTGCTTGTTTGTAGGCGACCAAATACTTATTTTCCACCAGAATTTGAAAAGCATTTATTTCCAAATCAGACAGTGTGATTTTCAGGATTTATTTTCTCATTTTGCCTCTCATAGTTGAGGTCTACCTATGATGTCAATTACAGGCATCGATCATCTTTTTAAGTGGGAGAACTTGAACAATTAGTGGCTGGCTAAATACTTTTTTCCCCACTGTAATTCAAACTATCCCAATCAATATTACGGCCTCCTTTTGGACTTAATTACAACAACACTTCAGGATGTTCGTGTAGTCGGTCAAGTGCCCCAGATTCCAACTCTCTATTCTCACCTGCCCAAACACAGCATGGGAAACTGGACTACCTGACTGCGCTGATACTATCAACAGAAGCCCATGCTAGAATACTGACTATTTACACAGTTATACTACCAAGCTTGGTAAAACTACTCAAGATATAATAGCCCACTGTTAATGCAACAATTACATGACAGGCAATCATATCTGGGAACAAAACCTCTGTTTTTCCTGATCAATCTGTATTTCCTGATAAAGACTTCAAGAGACTAGGGAAAGAGAAGAAGTGGCTTATAAGGCTGCTTTCACATAACGATTTTCGGTCATCCGATTGTATCCGTTTCAAAACGGATACAAACGGATCCGAAATCGGATCCCATGTTCCCCTATGGGAATCGGATGGGAACGGATGTGCCACTATTGGCATCCGATTTTGGCACCATCCGATCCCATCCGATGTAATCACGGGCACAAAATCATAGCCTGCTACGATTTTGTGTCCGTGACTCACATCGGACAGCCTCGGATCACTGCTGATCCGAGGCTGATCCTAGTGCCCACAGAATGGGAGCCTATGGACATCGGATCTGAGTTCACCTCGGTTTCCGATGTCGGCTCCGTTCCCCTGTCTTTCCCTGCTTCTTCTCCTCCATCTTCTTCCTTCTCCTATGCTATTCTGTTCTCTCTCCCCGATATTCTTTGCTGTGCCCCCTCTTCTCTATCCTCATCTATCCCTATCCTGTCCCCTGTCCTCTCCCTGTGTGTAAAAAAATAAAAAAAACTCCCGGAGCATACATCACCTCTCACCGGCTCCAACCTGCAGCACCATGAAAGGACCTGTGATGATGTAAGAGCCCGGTCACATGACTCTGTCAGCTGACCGGGTCTCTTACATCATCACAGGCTCTTCTGCCCTGATCGTGCTGCAACGTTGGAGCCAGTGACAGGTGATGTATGCTCCGGGAGGAGTTTTTTAAATTTTTTTACACACAGGGAGAGGACAGGGGACAGGATAGGGATAGATGAGGATAGAGAAGAGGGGCACAGCAAAGAATAGCGGGGGCACAGCATATAGAATAGGAGAGGGCAGAAGATGGAGGAGAAGAAGCAGGGAGAGACAGGGGACCGAGGATCCACACGAATCCTGTAGATCGGATGGCTATTTGCCATCCGATTGCAGGGATCCGTATGGATCCGTGCCTGTCGTGGGATCCCCCTTCAAAGTCGGATCCACGGACAGGCACAAAAACGTTATGTGAAACCAGCCTTAGTGTGGAAAAACATTCTGTAATAAGATATATGATAACCATTCTTAATTTGCTTGTACTGTTGATTAATGCAAAGTTATTTGAAAAGACATTGACCATTTACATCAGAAACTGTGACCCAAACAAGTCTGTTCCATGCTTTACACAGCTGGAATTTATGGCAGGACTGCTGTTTCAGTAACCCTATGTATCTAGGGATAATGCACAAAAGACACAAACCAGGTGGAAGAAGCACAAAAACCAGATTCCTGAGTCATGGAAAAATATGGTCTGATGACATTTCCTTCTCCCCTTTTCTTATATCCAGCTATGATCATGTTTAGAAAGATTCAATCTATGCCTAAAATGAAAAAGATATTTGTTGATATATATATATTTTCTACTGTAACATTTGCCCAATCTCTATTAGATGTTATACAAGCAATGTAGACCCTATATAAACACTCTAAAATGTTGTATATACATATTACTAGGCTTTTGCCTTTGCTTGGTGACTGGTGCCTGCCATTGTAAACCTTGTGTCTACAGCTATCCACCTCCACTGTATCACAGACACATCATGAGCCTGTTTTACAGAAGCAGCTTGAAGAGGTTTTCATGGTAATTTCATTCAAGCGCAATGACTACTGTAATTCAATAAAAACACTATTTCACCAGGCTTCAAGGCTGCGATCAGCATCTGGGTAAGAGCACAGCCACCTGTCCGAATACACTTAGAGGGGAGACATAGTGACCCCTCTGTGTACTAAAAATGTGTGCACTCCAGCAATAATGCTAAGGCAAATGTCATAGCCTTGGAGATACCGTATGGTAGAAGTCCACGCAATTCAAATATCCATAGCTTTCTGCTTTGTGTGTCCAGTCTATTCGAGTCTCTATAGCATTCTATAGAAAAAAAGAAAAATACAATATATAGATTAGATAGAATAGATGATAGTATATAATAGATGACCTGATAAAATCAACTAGTCGTTATGTTACCATTGTGTTATTATGGGTCTTGCCACCTATATTAGATAATAATAATAATAATAATTCTTTATTTATATAGCCCAACATATTCCGCAGCGCTTTACAATACAATGTAAATAATGTATATAATTATATTGGTGCTCATATTCTTTCATTATATACATATATGGCTGTTTAACGGAGATCTTCCTTGCTGCCAATTCACATTCTACCATCCTACTAATAATAGAATTAGTTAAAAATCTGCAAAACTTCCGGCCTCAGCAGTAAATAGTTGCATTGACAGCACAAACTATATCAGGGCTTTAAATAATAAACTAAGATAGGGAGTGTAATAAATAAATAGGTATTGCATAAAACATGCCATTGTTCACTTCAGTAGCCCCCTATGGATCCGGCAAGCTTCAATTCAGTCCTGAATGACAGACCAAGGAATGCACAGTGAATATGGTTAAAAAAAACAACTCTGCATTTTCTAATATTTATCTACTCCACCTAAACTACATGACAGTCATAGACAGCTGCTTCCCATACAATAAAACCTACAGTATACTGCGCATAAAACTGAAGGGTTAGAGAAAAAGCACAAGAACCCACCGAGGGTTCAGCATGAATAAGTGCACAGCTGCCAGCACCCCAGCATGTGTATAGCACAATGATTAGTGTGTAAAGCAGGTGAGGTCAAAACCGGGTATACAAGGGGATTGTGAGGCTGCAGCGCCTATATAATAGGTACTGTACATTTCAATTAGTGCAGGAGCCTTCTACACATTGAGATGGATTGTGCTGAAGATGAAGCAATTGTTATTCCCATTCGCATTGCCTTGTTGCTTTGGTAAATGTTCATCAGTAGTGACAGTTTCCCCCTGATATTTTATCACACTGATGTCCGCCCCTCCTTTAACGCCTGTTCACTGTCTTTTCTTGCTGTGTAACAAGAACCACCGCCCTGACACATTCATTCACTGCCTATATACAGAAAAATACCCTTGAAAGGTGATACATAACCCGATACGTCATGTACGAAGCGCCGATACTCCGCTCTGCTACGAGCTATTGTTTACGAGCATTTGTTATTAATTGTACAAATATTGGCAAGACTCTATAAATAAATAAACATATACTTCTGATGACTATATCTACACACACATTATAGCCCCAGATAGGCAGGTTATATGTGGGTCATAGGCATATACAATGGTATTAATGGGATGATATTGAGCTGCTGCTTGTCTGCTTTAGTTGCCAGGTTTAATGCTGCCCCCTCCTCCATCTAACAGATTTCTGAAGCTGCTATGTAAGCAGAAACATTCCTTCCTTCCCTGGGAGTTTGGTGTGGTTACTAACATAAACACAGGCGGAGTATTCCCTCTCTCACCTATGTATATTCATGTCTCCTCCCTGCTTTCTGTTACTTCCTATCTGCACACAAAATATCCAGCTTAGGAGACAATAAGCATTTATATTACTAAATGACATTGTCAGCTGCTGATCGTTGTATATATGTGTGACGTAAACTTCACCGGAACATGCCTTTGTATGAACACAATAATAATAATAACAGAAAAAACAAATCAGAGTTATTCTTCTCTTACAGTAGTGTTTAATTTGTTATAGTTAGTAATATAGTTATCAATATATTCACTATATAAAGGTGGTTTTATAGCATATAGACTGCTCTTTTAGAAAAAAAAACTCATATTATAAACATGTAGCAGGAAATAAGCTCATGTAAAGCGCTGCGGAATATGTTGGCGCTATATAAATAAAGATTTATTATTATATCATACAAACTGTTGGACACCCAGTATTCACGCGGGCTCCCAGCAAGTCAATTGCTCAAGACAACCACTAGACACTGAAGCAAGCTGATATCATGGCAATCTGCCTTTGTTATGCACTAAAATGTGATATCCTGCTGCACTAGGAACCTGTCACAGTTATACTGGTTATACAGCTGATATAACTGTTGGCCGACAGCCATTCTTTCTGCGTTCCCCCTATAGACATGGGGGCTCCACTCAGCCAAGTAGAAAATGTGTTTGCATATTTTTTTTTAATTACAAAAGAATGTGGCATCTTAAAATCACATGCCTAACCCATCTTTCCCTCAACATTTGCGGTTAGGGAAAAGTTGGGACATTACCATGCCCATTAGCCCCTTCCCAAATTCCACTATACATGAACACATCAGAGAAGTTCCTGTATTGTGCAGTAATAGCACCCACTCAAGAGCTGAGGTGTCAGCTGTCTAGCATGGCTGACACCCTGCAGCAATGGCTGTGATCGATGCTAACACTATTCATGGCTGGTTTATTCTTTAAGGTTCCGTCACACGCTTCAATTTTAACGAACAATGTTGTTAGCGATCACATGCACGCGCGATCGCTAACAACATCATTCACATTGCTGGTGAGCTGTCACACAGGCAGACTCACCAGCGATGTGGACCAGCGAGATCACTGATAACCATGGTACACATAGGGTTACTAGGCGTTGCACCGCGCTTAGTAACCCGATGTTTACCATGGATATGAGCTCCCAGCATACGCTGTGAGGCACTGGGAGCTCGTTCATCGTTGGTCTCCCGGTGTCACACGCAGGGATGCTGCGTGTCCTGTGGGCAACCAGCGATAGATTTGAGGTCCTGTCCTCAAATCAAATGATCAACGATCAGCCGACTGATCGTTGATCGTTAGTAGTGTCACACGCAACAATGTTGCTTCAACATCGTTCAAGCGTCACTAAACAAGTGACTTTTGACCGATATCGGCAACTATATCGTTATGTGTGACGGTACCTTTAGACCAGAGGTCCCCAACCTTTCTGGTCTTCAGAGCCACATGCATTTCTGAGAGAGGATCAAGAGCCACATCCAGCTCCTGCCCTCCTCACAGTCATTACAACCAGAGCCCCCATTACTAGTATAATGACAGCCAAAGCTTTTCCACAGAAATCACACCGAGGTAGTATATCTAGATCCAGGGGTACTTACCTGATCCCCATTCAGAACTGCTCTTCTGTGCGGGGCTACTCACAAAAGTCACCATCTGGAAACCTGCTTAGTTGTTTGCTAGACCTAGTGCTTATGCGCCAAGCTGGAAGACAGCGGCAAGCTATGATCTGTCGCCTCACAAGGCGATTAGAGGTATGGCTGACTGATGGGTGCTGTGAGATTTTCTTACCTTTGTATCCAAAATAAGGAGCAGACAGGACCTGCGCAGACTCAGCTTCCATGGACTCAAATGTAAAACCACAGCATCAGCCTAGACACAGTAGAATGCTTGTTTATGATGAAATACTGTGACTTTATCTGAAGCCGCTGATGTCGCTTTTGCTGGTCAGAAACTGATGCCTTCACAAGTCCAAATTATTTGGTCCCAATCTCACAGCAACATAATACAAAATGGCCGTTTGGAGCAAGTGACCCACCAACTGTCAAGTGATAATACATCAAGTTTGAATCAACTTAATAGAAACGGACAAACATGAGCAGGATTCAAATACTGGCCAGCAGATGGCAGCATAGCAAGTCTCTGTTGTACACTTAACAATTAACAAACAAATGCAAACTATTTCCTACTATATACAAATAGAATAACTTAAAATATTTATACCCAGGGAAACAAGTTACACATCACAGCCCCGTGAACAACACATGGCTCCCAAGCTACAAGGGACCCCAGCTCTAGAGGCTGCCAACAATAGTGACACTAGCATTTAGATGAGTGGAAGTGGAGGGTGGGATTCCCTTTTTCACCACATAAACCCACCACCCCTGCTATTTGTTTATGGGGTGCCAACAGTCACCATATCAACACAAAGCAAACCCATTGTCTCCAGGTCTGCAAGGGACATTGCCCGTTAGGCCCTTCCATAAGCAGGGTCTAACAGGCCTCCTGTTAGTGTAATGTAAGTATTGCCAGATATTAAAACAGAGAAAGTTTAAGTCACAGTGGGAATAAATACAAAACTAAAAAGAAGTCTAATAAAATTTGGTTAATAAATATAAATAAAAGAAAGTACCACTATCCACCCTTAAAACATTCTTTTTATGTAAAGAAAAAAGTGCACCATATCGGTATCAGCACATCTGGAATTAACCAAACTATAAAACTGTCATATTATTAAAATGACTGAACCCAAAGTGTTTAAAGAAGTCAGTGAAAGGTGGTGGAGGAAGTGTCATCATTTGGGGAATGTTTTCTGCTGCAGAGGTTGTCCCTCTCATACAGCTATATGGCCGAGTGAATGCAAGTGTGGATCAGAACCTTCAACAATATGTGGTTCCTTACTTGCATTCAGCACTCAATCAGCCAGCAATTTTCATGCAGGACAATTCCCCCTGTCACACAGCAAAATGGATAAATCAGTTCCTTGAGACAGAAATCATTGATACAATGAAATGGCCACCCAGAGTCCTGATCTAAACCCAATAAAAAACTCTAGAAAATCTTTGGTGACAAAGTTATGGCTGAGAAACCTACAAGAGTCACAGAACTGTGGAAGAGACTGGAAGAGGAGTGGACCAAAATCACACCAGAGCAGTGTGAGAGACTAGTGACGTTCTGTGGCCGCAGATGTGCTGAAGTCATTCAATACAAAGGCCTGCACAAAGCAAAGGCCTGTACACTTCCTACTGATTGGTAACTGTTGAAACCTTCACAAATTTAGTTTAATTTTCTCTGTGACTACAGTCATTGCTGTCCTCTAATTATGATCATCACGTTTTGTGTAAAATAAAGGTTTTTAGTTGATAAACTTTGGTTATTTTGGAAAACACTGTTATAGTGGCATGGTGTACCCCTTAACAAAAACCTTCAAATATTGATCATTGTAGATTACATTCTGTGTGAGAAAATCAAGTGATCATACATTGTTCTCTAATTTTGATCATCAGTGTAGTTTCATTTCCTGAGTGTAGCATTGTCCCTTTTGGGTGATTTCTGCTGTTATGGTCTATAGGGCCATTCATCCAGGACCCTGCCATGTGCCAAAATGTTGATGTGTGTCCCCATTTGGGTATTCCTTTACTATAGAGTAATAAATTAAAAAGTAGCGTACTTTTTTTTCTTGTTAGGCTATGCACACACACAAAAAAGTGACACGTTTGTGTTCAGGAACATTCTGCATGAAAACTTTATCAGGTTTAAAAAAAGGCAGCAAAAATGTACATACAAATAAAGGGACACAGGGACAGACATACAGTCACACAGACAGACATACAGACATGCACACACAGACGCTTTCTCACATCCCTGGCGATCCCCATGTGACTGGTTATTTCTTACTTCCGGGTTCGGTACTTCTAGATCCTGCGCACCATATGACAGCCTGAGTTACATGGTGCACAAGTCCTGTAGTCACCTCGCACAGCCCGGGATGAAGAAATCACCGGAGAGCGGCCTGGATTGCCAGGGAGGGCGAGTATTGCTGCCATTCTGCTGCAAATCTGGATCAATAAATGACATGGTACTTCTTTTCCTGATCAGGTTGATGAGGAAAAATTGCAGTAATTGACAAAGCATTTCAGAAGTCTCCTAGACTTTGCTGGCCTGACAAAAAATGATCAGTTTTTTTGTGCAAAAACACAGCACAAAAACGGATCACAAACGCCTAGTGTGCACATAGCCTTAGCCCTACTAACAATGAGAAAGAAATATATAAGTCATATCTACTTATTGTTGTAACAAATGTTGACATCTCAATGGTAATGTATTCAGTGAAACATCTGTGGGGTAAAAATGCTCACTACACTCCTAGAAGAATTCCTTGAGGGTGTAATTTCCAAAATAGGTTCACACAGAGCTCAGCAAATGGCTTCTGAAATCTATTCCAGTCAAATTTGCTCTCAAATAGCGCTCCTGCCCTTCCAAGCCTTGTCATGTTCTTACAGTGTAGTTTCCGAGCACGTATGATGAATTTTCTCATTCAGCAGAAATTGCCTTACAAATTGTGGGTCTATTTTCTCCTATTTATAGTATAAATATGTGTGTGTGTGTGGGGGGGGGTAGTAGAAAATATGTATTTTTTTATTTTTACAGCTCAATGTTATAATATTCTGTAAGACATTGGTGGGGTAAGAATGCCTACTATAACCTTAGATGAATCTTTGAGGGTGTTATGTAGAACAACTGTAATATTGCATTTTAGGATTTATGAGGGAAATAAGAGCACTTACTAATGTACTAAAATGTTTAACTAGAACAGACTGGAATATCACAAATAATGAACGATGGAATAAGATGTTATGTAATAGTGGCCTTAAATAGCATTAGATCAAACAAAGACTATCATGCTAAATTAATACAATGAAAGAAGATCAATGATACTAAAAATCACTGAGACTATATAGGGAATGAAGATTGGAGAAGATCTCTCGGAGAAATAAGGAACAAAAATGATGATTAAGGAAATGCTCACTTGAGGAAGAGAAATGATACATAAATGATATAATGATATATGTATGAATATCAAGAAATAAAGTAAAGACATATAGTAGATAGAAATAGACATATTATTATATAATTGCGAATGCTGCGAGTGCCCTTTGTCGTCATGTGGATACGAACGAAGCATTGGCCGCGCAGCGGCCATGCGAGCGGCGAGTCGCTATGCCCGCGCAGCGGCATGGCGAGTCGAAGCATTGCCGCGCACGGCCATTGCGAGTCGCTCTAAGGCGACTCGCTATGCCGCGCAGTGGCATGGCGAGTCGCCTTAGCAGCGCGAAGCATTGGCCGCGAAGCGGCCATTGCGAGTCAGAGACTCGCTCTGCTAGAATCCGATGCATTGTGCATCGGGCACCCATCTAGTAAAAGATAAAAAAACATATTACCTAATTGAGATTTTTCTATACAGGCAGTTCCCAAGTTACAACCATTGGACTTCTGTAAGACCCCCTAATTATTAACGTCGGATGTTAGAAAAACCTACTAAACTCACCTCACTATTGACCATTCCGGCTGCTGTCTGGTCTCCTGAATTGCTAAGGCTTCGGCCCGGGTCCTGGCATTGTACATTATAAGGTCATGACATTGCACGGCCAGTAGTCCTGGTCTGTAGTGGAGGGGTCCAGGGAGGTGTAAATTCTAATAAGTTGTCACTTGAAGGGGGTTTCTACAGTTTAGGCACATCAGGAGCTCTGCAAATGGAATCCACAAACTATGCTAGGAAAATCTGCGCTGCAAAAGTCAAATGGTGCCCCTTCCCTCTCAAGGCCTGATTTGTAGCCAAACCTTACTGTACAGTCACATCTACAGTATTACCACGGTCAGCAGTATAAGAAATTATGCCATTTTTTTAGTCATTTTCCTTCGTGAGCAAAAAAAATGAAATCTGAGGCTAAAACAGTATTTTAGTGATAAAAATGCAATTGCTTTTCATTCCAGAATGGTATAAAAAAAATTGACACACCTGTGGTGTCAATGTCCTCACTGTATTACTAGATGTATTCACTTAGGAGTGCAGTTTGTAAAATGTGGTCACTTAATGAGGGTTCGGATGTTCTGGCACATCAGTGGCTCTGTTAATGTAACATTCCAGAATCTTCATTTCAATATGGCGCTCCTACAGTTCTGAGATTTGCACTGTGCCTGAAAAGTAGTTTCTAACCACATATAGGATATTGGAAAATTTGGGAGAAATTCCTTAACGAATTAAGTGGTTAATTTCCTCCTAATATATTTTTTGAAAATTAAAAACTTGGGGCTAATCAACATTTTAGTGGAACAATTTTAATTTTTCATTTCCACAGCCCAATGTTACACAATTCTGTGAATCAACTTTGGGCTTAAAATTCTCACTACACCCCTAGATGAATTCCTCAAGAGGTATACTTTACAATACATCAGTTCTGCTGTTTTGGCAGCATAGCGGCTCTGCAAAAGCAACATGGCGCCTGCAGTAGACTATTCCTACTCAATCTGTGCTGAAATAGCGCTTTTTATCTTCCGAGTCTTACCATGTGCCCAAATAGTCGTTTTCCACCATATGTAGGGTATTGGTCGAGTCAGGAAAAATGCAAAACAAATTGCATTATGCATTTTCTTCTGTTAGAGCCAGTTTACACACACAGATAATTGTGCAGAGATTGTTCGCAGATCTCTGGTTGCAGTGAAATCATGGACACATTGTTCCATTTTGTGGCCGTGTACAAATGTAACAATGTGTCCATGATTTCACTGCAACCAGAGATCTGCGAACAATCTCTGCACAATATCTGTGTGTGTAACTGGCTTTACTCATATTAAAAAATTGAGGCTCAAAAAAATTGAGGCTGTGTGAGTGGGCTAAGACAAGGTCTGGGAACTTGCTATTTACCTTATGGAGAAAGTGAAGTAGGTGAGGAGATTGTAGCCGCTTCCCTCCTCTCAGATATATGCAAATTTGCACTTCTTTAAGGAAGTGGAGAAACTCCAGTGCCGCATTTAAGCAGTCCTCAAAGTCATAATCGCTTTCCAACAAGCTTTTAATATGACTAAGGGATTTGTGCCAGATCAGAACCCCAAACTACAGACGCTGCGTTTCGGGGTACCTGCCCCTCATCATGTAGTGTGTGGGATATTCTGATCTGGCTGTGTGAGTGGGCTAAGACAAGGTCTGGGAACTTGCTATCTACCTTATGGAGACAGCAAAGTAGGTGAGGATGTCGAGCCCACTGGGACAAGGGTACTCGTACCGGACCGGTCTGCTACTGGGGAAGTCACGGGTGGTCCTGGTCCGGACCGTGTCCGGGCTGGCAAATGAAAGGGATATTTACAGGGGATTGTCAGTCGTGACGCCACCCACTATATGCGGCCAGTGATGGGGCCACCGCTGCTGCAGAACCTCCGGGGATAATGTAATGGCAGCTTAGATAGGATAGTTCCAGTGGGTAGAACTGTATTCCCCGGGGCAGTGATGGTTAAAGTCTATGATGTAGTGTATAGGCTTGGTGCTGCTCACTTACTAGCCAGATGCTGCAGGGATCCTTCCTCGGTGTTGGAGCTGGCAGGCTGTGGCTCTGCAGGTTGCGCTGTTATAATCCTGTATGGAGAGAATAGTTCACAGATAGAGACAGACGAGTGAGGCAGATTCAGGGTTCTCCGTGTTTACTTTCCAAGTTCTTCAGTACAGTTTACACTTCAGTTACAGTTCTTACAAGTCTCAGTTCAGTTACACGGGCACACTTTCCCATCCGGGTTCCCTTTACTCTCTGCAGCCAGGTCTCTCTCTCTGTGACCCCTCACTCTGTCTCTGCGTCCTTTCTGGGCTGTTAACGTTCTCTGGGTCTACTTAGTGTGTGTGACTCCGGACAATATGGCGGTGACTCGGGCCCCTGTGGGTCCTCCTGTTTGTCACTGAGCTGCCTGTCCTTTGGAGTAGAGACCCTAATGTGTAGCTGTGGTCCCCCGTCGGTTGTCTGGGGATGCCGGGTGAAACTGCGGTCCCCTTAGAGCCGACACTCTACTTCAGCCTAGCCTCCAGCAGTCCTCCAGTGTGAGGCTCTACCAGGCTCTCTCTCCTGTGTCTTCCAGTGTCATAGGAGGGCTACTCCGCCTGCAGTCTGTCGTCTCAGCTGTATGTCTAGGGCCCGGGTATCACCGTCCCTCTCTGTCCTCTCACACTCCTGGGGATCTGGCTTCGGACGGGCTTTCTCTCTCCTCCGGCTCGCACTGGCTCAGTACAGATTCTGCGCTCCGACACCTTCACTCTTCCAGGACGTGTGAGTCTTTCTCCTGCTCAGCTTAGCTCGACCTTCCACTGTCTTCTGGCCTGTGCTGTGTTCCTCAGCCTGCTGCTGGTCTGTGTCTGTTCTTGGTCTTGTCTGCTCGGCACCCTGGGCCTACTGACTCTTTCCTCCTCCCCCTTCACTATTTCTACTGTCAAGTCACCTGACTACGTGGGTGCCCAACCCACTCCTCTAAATCCACCATCCCTCACTTGCCTAGAGTCTCCAATCTCAGGGCTGGATGCTGCCGTCTACTGTACGTGGGTTGTGTGGGCTGTGAGGGTGTTGTTGTGCAACAATTGTCCTACCTGCCTGGCTGCAGTTCCCTTTGTGGCCTCCTGGACGCAGGGGCGCCACAAGGAGATGGTAGCCACTTCCCTCCTCTCAGATATATGCAAATTTGCACTTCTTTAAGGAAGTGAAGAAACTCCAGTGCCGCATTTAAGCAGCTCCTAAAAGTCATAATCGCTTTCCAACAAGCTTGTAATATGACTAAGGGATTTGTGCCAGATCAGAACCCCAATTTTGTGGTAAAAATATGATTTTTTATTTTTACAGCTCAACGTTATAAAATTGTGAGAAGTAGCTGGGGATTCAAAGGTGCTCCCTACTATAGACGAGTGAACATCTGGATGTTTGGGTTATGCCTGTTCAGGATCTGCGCATGACCCTGTATGTCCTCAGAAGTCACAGATTGGCTCTTCAGCTTTCAGCCCACCAACAGCTATCCAGAAGCAGAAGACTTCTCGGGGCAGGAGGGAGGGTTTTTTAACTTTTATATTTTTCTACCACACTACATACCCTACCGCAGGATTTAAGCCCACCTGCGGTGTGATCATGCGCTGCCAGCGGCTCGCACTGGCCTGACCACCAAGTGTACTGTAGCATGGTGATCCTGGCTCCAGCACCTAGAAGACAGAATTCACCCGAACTTCAGCCCTGGAAAGGTCCTGAACAGGATTATTCATCTCTACTCACCACGCATTTATTTACATTCTTTGACAGGTCTAGTTTCCAAAATGAGTCACTTGTAGTGAAGTTTCTACTGTTTAGGCACATCAGAGGCTCTGCAAACGCAATATGGCATCTGCTATCTATTCCAGACAATTTGGCTTTACAAAAATGTTGTTCCTTCCCTTCCAAGCTCTTCTGTGCACCTAAACACTAGTTTTCCACCACATATGGTTTACCTGCGTACTCAGGAAAAATTGCACAATACATGTTAGGATCCATTCTCTCCTGTTACTGTTGTGAAAATGCAAAATTTGGTGCTAAATTGACATTTTTGTGAGAACAAGTAAAATTTCATTTTTTATTCAACAATGCTTTCATTCCTGTGAACCACCTAAAGGGTTGATAACTTTTTGAATGTGGTTTTGAGCACTTTAAGGGTATGTGCCCACAGGAAGGTTCAAACCATCAGTAAACCGCTGGAAATTATCAGTTCTGAGCTCTGAAGTCTCCAGCTGTTTTCCGGCGGTTTTCCGGCGGTTTTTTTCAGCATGTGCACAGCGTTTTTCAGTCGGTTTTTCCAGCGTTTTTTCTGGCGGTTTTCTATGGAGGATTTTGTTCATGGAACCGATCAAAAACCGCTGAGAAGAATTGACATGTTGTATGCTGCTAAACCGCTGGGAAACCGCTCAACCGCGGGCAGATCCGCTCACATAAACCGACTATGTGTGCACAGCGTTTTCTAAATTACATGGGGTTACATGTAAGTCCTAACGCTGCTTAGGATTTACATAAATTTAAATAAAACCTATGCTAAACCGCCGGCAGTTTTCGCTGCTAAACCGACGTTAAACCTTCCTGTGGGCACATACCCTAAGGGGTGAGAGTTTTTTAAAATGGTGTCACTTTTGGGAATTTTCTGTCACCCTTCTGTACCTGTGTGCCATATGTTGTCCATGTACCTTGTACTTGTCTTTGTATACCCTTCCACATATAAAGCGCCAGGTAATTAATGGAGCTATAATAATAAATAATAATAATAATAATAATAATAATAATAGAGGCCCCTCAAAGTCACTTCAATTGTGATGTGGTCCCTACAAAATAGTATGGAAAAGTGTGTTGTAAAATGTGAAATTGCTGATAAACTTTTAACCCTTTTAACTTCCTAACAAAAAAAGTAAAATTTTAAAAATGTTGTTGATGTAAAGTAGGCATGTGAGAAATGTTATTATTTTGTGTGATATAGCTCTCTGGGTTAAGGGCATAAAAATTAAGTTTGAAAAATGTGAAATATTCAACAAATTTCCAATATTTTCACAAATAAGCGCAAAACATACCATCTTAAATTTACCACTATCATAAAGAACAAAGTGTCACAAAAAGACATTCTCAGAATCATTGGGATCCGTTAAAGCATTCCAGAAGTATTACCTCACTAGATGTGGGTGCGGTGCTATCTCATTGGGAGGGCGGTGGCATGACGACGGAGGCAGGCTCTGTGTTGATGGGTGCAGAGGCTGTTTCCCCTCTGTGCAGTCTCTCCCCTGTCCACTGTCTCTCGCCTCCCCCATGCTCTTTCTGAATGTATGTAAATAAATGTATTTTTAGTTAAAAACCTGTTTATGTGGCTTTTTAAAAAATAAAGTATTTAATTTCCTGTTAAAAAATATGTAGGGCTTCGCTGTATCTTCTCTTGCTAGTACAGGTGAACCAAGCAACTACTAGCTGCCACCCCCTCTGCCTGGTGTGAAATCATGGAGACATGGTTCTATCTTGTTGCTGTGTACAAATGGAATAATGTCTCCATGATTTCACTGCAGCCAGTAAGTTACCTGTGGATAAGCTAGAAATGTAGCCGCGTGTAAAGTGGCCATAAGTGAGGTAAAGCCCAAGTGTTATTGGCCCCCCATTCTGAAAATTGCCACCAGCAGCCAAATTGGCCCCTCCATGACAGACATTAAAACTAATCTTTACCCCACTCTTTTAGCTTTCGTGTAGTGGTGGCAGACTGGGTAATAAAGGGGTTGATGTGAGATTTTTTTGGCAGCTGACGTCAAGCCTTATTGCTAATGTTTAACCATCAGTATGACAGCTGGCCATTGGCAATACGTTCAGTAAAGGTAAGAAAAACACACAGAGAGAAATCCTTTACTACATGCAAAATAGAGGCACCTCGTTATTCACTTTATTAGCTCCCAACAAATTCCCCTCCATCGTATTCCTGTAATTACTGTAATCTTGCGGTGGGGCAGTGTGATGCATCACGCCGCCACAAACTATGTATACCCAGTGTCCAAAGATGGCGGCTGCGTGTGTATGTGTGTGGGTCTGTATGTGCATATGTGTGTGTATGCGCATGTGTGTGCATGGGTATGCATGTATGAAGGTGTATATGTGTTTGTGTGTACATGTGTATTTGTGTGTATATGTGTATGTGTGTATGCATGTGCCTGCATATGTGTGCATGTGTGTGCATGTATGTATGTTTGTGTGCATGTGTGTGTATGTGTCTGCACCCACCTTCGCTACAGCCGCAAGGAAACTTTGAGTACAATGTTTATTAACAGAAAGCTACTAATAATTGGTGTGAGTGTGGCTGCATGAGGCAGCTTGCCCTGTTGTGAAAATCTATAGTTGATAAACACTGATTACATTGAAACTGCAAAAAAGAGCCCAGCAAGTGACAAATCACTATCTATGTGCCAAATCATGGTGCTCCTAAAATACATTACAAACATGTGCTGACAGATTCCCGGTAACAAAGTGCTCGCACTTCCAAATTACATCAGTAGTAGTGAGTTTGTTTACTACCCAGTGGAGACTGAACAGATGTTTTTTTTTTAACTCCCTTGCACATTTAAAACATAACTGCAGTGTTTTTTCTTTATTATTTTCAGTACTAGAGTGGAGATTTTAATATTCTGTCCCTAGTAATATACTCATTCCCCAATGTCTTCACCTTTTTTAGTATCAGACTGAATAAAACTTTCCAGCACCACGTTTCTCTATGCATTTAAAACTTTATTTTTCCATTATAAGTTCCAAGTCCTCAAGAATAATGGGTACACAGACCCCAGGGCCCATGAGGAAGTAGACAAACTCTAATACCACCTATTGAAAGTAGCAGTCCTAAAGGTCTGCTTCCTCACTGAAGAGACAATTTACATATTTCCCAGAGGAGCATGGCGGCTAAAAGTCTCCTTACTGCTAGAAGGCAGGATTAAACTACATAAAGAGAGTAGTTATTCCTTTGACCAGGAGCCCACACATAGCCCCTGTAATACAATCACTGCCTGTGGCTCACTTAGCCACTGTATTACTGCCTGTGTCCCATGTATCCCCTGTATTACAGCCTGTGCCTACACATAGATCCTGTATTACACCAGAAGCCCACATATAGACCCTGTATTACACCAGGAGCCCACACATAGTCCCTCTATTACACCGGGAGCCCACACATAGCCCCTGTATTACACTTGCAGCTTGTGTATCTCAGCAGAGAGAAGCAAGACTTTGTTAACCCATTTTATTTTCTTATAGCTAAGAAGAGTTAGTTACCATCCCGGGCAACAACGGATACTACAGTCCTTTATGAACATGTAGCAGGAAACATTAAATCAGGAATCAATACATTTTTACAGCATGGGTAGAGAAGTAGTGTTAAAGGAAATCTAATTACTTATGCCAATTCTTCTGCTTGTCCGAGTTCTTCCTTACAGGGTGCAGTATCATGTTATTGTATATTAGTGTTTGATACTCAGCTTTTGCAACTACTTTTCTGAAAATAAAAAGTGCACTAATCATGATCATTTACTTCAGGCTTCCCGACTGACCATTTCCAATGACATATCTTGCTATAATCACATTTCTCATAAAAACAAAAAAAAAAACATAATAATGGTGGCTTTGATCATAGTAATAATGCTAAATTTAAAAATATTGGGTCCAGTCATAGATTTATGTTTTCATGTGCAGAGTTCGAGGACATCAATAAAGCCTCACTAACCATCAGATACTGGCACCTATACCACTGTGCTTTCTACTCCTGCCAACTGCACAGCACTTTCTGTCTCTCCAGTTCAAAGTCTTGGACATTTTGGTCCAGGTACCACACAGTATCCAGTGCTCCCCAACGAGTAATCACTAGATAAGCAAATGTGTAGCACAATGCAATGCTATTGGGGGTGTCATGGATACTACAACATCAGCAAAACGAGTGGGTTTCTGGTGCTGAGACCCCACATGTAAATTAAACAAATGAATCTATTGCTCCCTAACTTTCAAAATGCCATATACCGTAAGCAACTCAAGAGTGCTGCGCATGCGCAGCCTCCTGTCCTTTAACAGCAAGATGACACATGACACAGTGAGCAAGCCAGAGGTGAGACATGGCTCTGTCAGACATCCTATTTATCCTAACCTATGGATATGCCATCAAGGTCAGAATTACTGGGGATTTAAAGCTCTGCATTGGAGAACTGATCTACAACTCCTATGTTTCAGAAAACCTGTAATCTTGTATAAAATCTCTTTTTACACAAAGTGCTCAGCATATGCTGATAAAATATGGCACATTTACTTCACATGGTTAAGGTTGATTACTACTGCCTCAGTCTTCAACATATGCAACTGCATTGTGTGCTAAAATTGACATATATATACAGTTGTGGCCAAAAGTATTGACACCCCTGCAATTCTGTCAGATAATACTCAGCTTCTTCCTGAAAATGATTGCAATCACAAATTCTTTGGTATTATTATCTTCATTTTATTTGTCCTAAATGAAAAAACACAAAAGAGAATGAAGCAAAAAGCAAAACATTGATCATTTCACACAAAACTCCAAAAATGGGCCAGACAAAAGTATTGGCACCCTCAGCCTAATACTTGGTTGCACAACCTTTAGCCAAAATAGCTGCGATCAACCGCTTCCGGTAACCATCAATGAGTTTCTTACAATGCTCTGCTGGAATTTTAGACCATTGTTCTTTGGCAAACTGCTCCAGGTCCCTGATATTTGAAGGGTGCCTTCTACAAACTGCCATGTTTAGATCTATCCACAAGTGTTCTATGGGATTCAGGTCTGGACTCATTGCTGGCCACCTTAGAAGTCTCAAGTGCTTTCTCTCAAACCATTTTCTAGTGCTTTTTGAAGTGTGTTTTGGGTCATTGTCCTGCTGGAAGACCCATGACCTCTGAGGGAGACCCAGCTTTCTCACACTGGGCCCTACATTACGCTGCAAAATTTGTTGGTAGTCTTCAGACTTCATAATGCCATGCACACAGTCAAGCAGTCCAGTGCCAGAGGCAGCAAAGCAACCCCAAAACATCAGGGAACCTCCGCCATGTTTGACTGTAGGGACCGTGTTCTTTTTTTTTAATGCCTTTTTTTTTCCTGTAAACTCTATGTTGATGCCTTTGCCCAAAAAGCTCTACTTTTGTGTCATCTGACCAGAGAACATTCTTCCAAAACGTTTTAGGCTTTCTCAGGTAAGTTTTGGCAAACTCCAGCCTGGCTTTTTTATGTCTCGGGATAAGAAGTGGGGTCTTCCTGGGTCTCCTACCATACAGTCCCTTTTCATTCAGACGCCGACTGATAGTACGGGTTGACACTGTTGTACCCTCGGACTGCAGGGCAGCTTGAACTTGTTTGGATGTTAGTCGAGGTTCTTTATCCACCATCCGCACAATCTTGCATTGAAATCTCTCGTCAATTTTTCTTTTCCATCCACAGGGAAGGTTAGGGAAGTTAGCCACAGGGCCATGGGCTTTAAACGTCTTGATGACACTGCGCACGGTAGACACAGGAACATTCAGGTGTTTGGAGATGGACTTGTAGCCTTGAGATTGCTCATGCTTCCTCACAATTTGGCTTCTCAAGTCCTCAGACAGTTCTTTGATCTTCTACCAGCAGGAAGGACAGCGCCACAGGCATGGGTAGTGATGAAAACAAACTTCTTTATTCCATGGTCGTGCAGCAACGTTTCGACCATCCACACGTGGTCTTTATCAATCTTGATAAAGACCAAGTGTGGATGGTCGAAACGTTGCTGCACGACCATGGAATAAAGAAGTTTGTTTTCATCACTACCCATGCTGTGGCACTGTCCTTCCTGCTGGTATGTGACATTATCTAGATAAGGACTCTCTAGACTGGACGTGCATCCAGGGACGGGCTGGAAGGACTATAAATAGAGCCCGTGAGATCACCTGGTGCGGTGACCGTTTTTTCTTATTATAGTTCTTTGATTTTCTTTCTTTTCTCCATGCTCAATGTGGTACACACAAGGACACAGGACAGAGGTTAAGTCAACTTTAATCCATGTCAACTGGCTGCAAGTGTGATTTAGTTATTGCCAACACCTGTTAGGTGCCACAGGTAAGTTACAGGTCCTGTTAATTACACAAATTAGGGAAGCATCACATGATTTTTCTCACAGTGCCAATACTTTTGTCCACCCCCTTTTTTTGTTTGGTGTGGAATTAGATCCAATTTGGCTTTAGGACAATTCTTTTTGTGTTTTTTCATTGAAGACAAATTAAATGAAGATAATAATACCAAAGAATTTGTGATTGCAATCATTTTCAGGAAGAAACTGAGTATTATCTGACAGAATTGCAGGGGTGTCAATACTTTTGGCCACAACTGTATATTTTACATTGTATGTGCCTAGCTGTATGTGGAAGTGTAGCAGCCTGCCAGACGAACACACCTTCAGTGATGACAATATGGGCTTTACTTGGTGCATATGATGAATTTTGCATAATGAATGCAGTGTGAACATAGCCCAAAGAGGTGTTTGAGCAGTGCAGTTCACAACTGTTGAGGCTGGAGCTGCTTTACTACAGCAAGTCTGCGTGTAGTTTTTTCCTTTGGACTCATGTACACAACGCCATACTACTCTATGCATGAGCTGTTTATTTTGAGCCAAGGCTAGACCAAATTCCTTACTGGTTTCTGGAAAAGCCTGTCCTGTCTCAATAAAAAGATCTGGATGTAATTTATTGTTCTAATCTGCCCATTTGCATGGATTTTAAATGTCCACTCTTGAACTCCATTTTGTGTGTATGCTATCTGTTCGCATTATATTTTAGTCTTCTGTCAGAGCTACCAGGAGAATTTCCCAAAGTATACTTCCATAGAAAGTTTCTGATGATGCCACTCCATAAACCTATGTCTCCCATAGGGCTTGTATGATAACAATAATATGCTACTCAGTATACTTTCTTTCTCCAGAGTGTTACAAAGAGCATTTTCAGCTCTGGAAGACATGTCCTTTTCTCCATTACAATCCATTGATTTGAATAAGGCACTGTGTAATAAAGCACCACTCCAAAGTTTTTGCTATTATTCTACCACTGTAGTGGTGCTTCAAATCAAAGTTCCCTGCCCCAAACCTTATACCCACCCACGCATTTTCATCTGCTTTCATCGCCGCCCCTCTCAGTCTCCAGCAGTTGTGACTTGCCTGGTGATTCATGGAGCTAGATGGGGTCACAACTCAATGCAAGTTTAAGAGAGCCTTGTTCTGGCCTCATTCTGGCTCTCATAGACTTGCATTAAGAACTTATGATGTAACTTTTGATTTCCAAACAGTCAGAAGTTATAATCACAGGATGGTACCGTGGGACCAGAGTGACTGAAAAAACATTAGTATAAGACTGGGGTCAGGGGACTTAGGTTTAAAGCATAACGTAAAAGAAGTGGAGTGGAGTGATGCCTTAAGCCCCTTACGTCCAAGGAGACATCTTTAAATGCATAGTCGCCTCCCTCCCTTTGATGCAAGCTCACACACTGAGCTTGCATCAATCCCTGCACATGCCGAAGGATCTCATCAGCCGATATGTGCAGGGAACAGATCAGCAGTTCACCCACCACTGTTAACCCCTTAGATCGTGCTGTCAATCATTGACAGCGTAATCTATGTCGGTGATCGGGATATTCCCCGCTGGCATTGCCAACAAAGTGATGCAATCACGGGGCTTCGATGTTTTGCAATGACAGCCAGGGATCCTGTGTGGACACAAGATGCTATTATGACTCACTTCCTATGAATACCCGGCGAATGTCTGCATCCCCAGAAAAGGATCATTTGTGCTGTGCAGAGCTGTGGGTCATCACAGCTCTGTACTGTACAAGCAATCAGATTGTGCAGTGTTGATGCACCCTAAGGCTACATTCACACATTGTGTATTTTGTTGTGCCTTTTTGCGTGCGCCTTTTGCCGCGATTTTTGGCAGTGCAAAAAGGAGCAACAAAATATGTGGGTGCATTCACACACCATGTTTTTATGTGCTGCAGGAGGAGGAAGAATCCTGCTTCCTCCTCCCCTCTGTCACATCTGTGCACGCCCCTAAAGATTTCACAGTATATTATTATACACTGTGAAATATAAATTCAATAAAGCCAGAGGTTTTTAAATAATAAACATGGATACTTACCCTCCGGCGGGTGGATGGCGGGTGTAAGGGAGCCAGGACCGGTGAGCAGCCGCAGATTCAGTGGAAAAAGACCTGTGGTGATGTCAGAGGGTGTTCCGGGAGCTGATTGGCCGCTCGCGGTCATGTGATACATATACATATCACATGACCGGAACGCCCTCTGACATCACCACAGCGGGGCCATTCCAGCGGTGGCTCCTGGCTCCCAGACACCGGAACACCCGTCGGAGAGGTAAGTATTTAATTCTCTATTATTTTTAACACATTTGTCTTAATTTAACTTTGATTTCGCAGTATATATTAATACACTGCGAAATCTAATGCGCGGTCACAGGTGTCACACAGGGGAGGAGGTAGCAGGATTCTTCCTCCCCTCTGTGACGTCAGATGCAGCAGCGCCGCCCTTATAGGAAAAAGCGCCGCCGCTGCTGCGTAAAGAATTGACACGGTCATTCTTTTTACGCAGGCGCATTTTCCTATTAAAGCGCGGGCGTATTTTTACACACTGTCTGCACGGCAAAGTGAATTTCCCATTCACTTTGCCGGCAGACAAAAAGCACATTTTTTAGTTTGAAAAGCGCGTGCAAAAAAGCGCGCAAAAATATGCAATGTGTGATCACAGCCTGAGGGGACATGTAAAACAAAGTAAAAGTTAAAAAAGAAATTTTTAAAAATATTTCAAAAATAAACAAAACCTAAAAGTTCAGTTCACCTCTCTTTTGTCCTATTGAAAAAAACTATTAAAAATGTCCTATCTATTAAAATATAAAATAAATTAATCAGATTGGTAAACAGCATAATTGAAAAAAAGACCAAACATCAAAAAATTACGTTTTTTTTGATCACCACTACATTGAAATAAAATGCAATAGCAAACAATCAAAACAGCACATCTACCCATATATGATATAATTAAAAATGTCCCCTTTGTAAAATATTAAATCACCATCATTTTACCAGTTTAAAATGGAAGATAAAAAAAAATGTGCTATAGCTCTGTCCAATCTTTTAAAATGTTAAATTATTCATGCTCTACGTTAAATGCCAAATAAAAAAAACAAACATCAAATTAGCAGTTTTTCAATGGCCTTAACGACCCCCGAAAATATGATATTAAGTGATCAAAATGATATTTGTATCAAAAAATATCACATCGACTTACAAAAAACATCCTCACTCAGCTCCATTGATGGAAAAAAGTTATATGGTAGGTATAAAAAAATGGCGACACAAAGCAAATATTTTTACCCCTTTTTTGTTAAACAAGTTTGGTATCACCTTCCTCATAATGACAAGTAGAATCATATTGCCAGGTCATTTTTACCACACTATGAATGCTATGAAAAGAAAACAAAAAAACAATGGTGGTGATGCAATTTTTCAATTAATTACCATATTTTTTGCTTTATAAGACCCACCGGATTATAAGACGCACCCCAAATTTGGTGAAGAAAAACAGAGAAAAAACTAATTTTTAATGTTAAATGGGGTCTGTCTTATACGCTGTGTGCAGAATTATTAGGCAAATGAGTATTTTGATCATATGATACTTTTTATACATGTTGTCTTACTCCAAGCTGTATAGGCTTGAGAGCCAACTAAGTAAATCAGGTGATGTGCATCTCTGTAATGAGGAGGGGTGTGGTGTAATCACATCAACACCCTATATAAGGTGTGCTTAATTATTAGGCAAATGCCTTTCCTTAGGCAAAATGGGTCAGAAGAGAGATTTGACGGGCTCTGAAAAATCCAAAATTGTGAGATGTCTTGCAGAGGGATGCAGCAGTCTTGAAATTGCCAAACTTTTGACGCGTGATCACCGAACAATCAAGCGTTTCATGGCAAATAGCCAACACGGTTGCAAGAAGCGTGTTGGGCAAAAAAGGCGCAAAATAACTGCCCATAAATTGAGGAAAATCAAGTGTGAAGCTGCCAAGATGCCATTTGCCACCAGTTTTGCCATATTTCAGAGCTGCAACGTTACTGGAACATCAAAAAGCACAAGGTGTGCTATACTCAGGGAAGTGGCTAAGGTAAGGAAGGCTGAAAAACAACCACCTTTGAACAAGAAACATAAGGTAAAACGTCAAGACTGGGACAAGAAATATCTTAAGATTGATTTTTCAAAGGTTTTATGGACTGATGAAAAGAGACTGACTCTTGATGGGCTAGATGGATGGGCCAGAGAGCTCCACTCCGACTCAGATGCCAGCAAGGTGGAGGTGGGGTACTGGTATGGGCTGGTATCATCAAAGATGAACTTGTGGGACCTTTTCAGGTTGAGGATGGAGTGAAGCTCAACTCCCAGACCTACTGCCGGTTTTTGGAAGACAACTTCTTCAAGCAGTGGTACAGGAAGAAGTCGGTATCGTTCAAGAAAAACATGATTTTCATGCAGGACAATGCTCCATCACATGCATCCAACTACTCCACAGCGTGGATGGCCAGTGAAGGTCTAAAAGAAGAAAAAATAATGACATGACCCCCTTGTTCACCTGATATGAACCTCATAGAAAACCTGTGGTCTCTCCTAAAATGTGAGTAAGGATGGGCGAAGCTACTCGCTAGGACTCGTTACTCGGCGAGTAGTAAGGGACTCGCAAGACTCGGTACTCTGCGAGTTTCCCAGCGTTTACTCGCACGAGTCCAATGCAAATCAATGGCAAACGCTGACAAAACTAGGATTGCCATTGTTTGCATTAGACTCGGCTACTGTGCCAGTGATAGCAGGGAAACTCGCAAATAACTGCTGTTACATTGCGAGCCGAGTCCAGCTGTCTTCTCTGTGCAGCTCCAGGGTCCTAGAGCCCGCCTGCTCACAGAGATGATGTAGCAGTGCTGAGATTGTTCTCAGTCTGCTCATTCCCTGTGCATAGACATCTATATCTATGCACAGGGGATGTAGCAGAGAGGACATCGCGTTTTGGACTACGTCAGACAGAAGAGGATTTTTTTAATTAAAGATGGAGTCCCTAATGGCTTTTTTTTTAATCTCAAATAAAAAATTTTCTTTGTGTTTTTTTAACCCTTTATTGGAGATTCTTAGTGGCTGGGTCAAACGTGTCCTGACATTAAGAATCTCGGGCTTAATACCAGCTTGTATAACAAAGCTGGTATTAACCCCTTTATTACCCAGCGTGCCACCGCCACCAGGGCCGCTGGAAGAGCGGGGTTCAGCGCCAGAGGATGGCGCTTCAATGAACGCGCCATCTTCTGGGGCGGCTGCGGGCTGCAATTTGCAGCGGGGGGTGCCCAGAAAGCTTGGGCATCCCTGCGCTGCGGATTCCAGCCCCCAGCTGCTTAGCTGTACCTGGCTATACATAGAAATTGCGCGGAGCCCCACGCATTTTTTTTTTTATTATTTCATGAATTTCAGAGTCAGAGTCTCAGAGTCAGAGTCTCAGAGTCAGAGTCTCAGAGTCTCAGAGTCTCAGAGTCAGAGTCTCAGAGTCAGAATCTGACTCAGAGTCAGAGTCTCAGAGTCAGAGTCTCAGAGTCAGACTCAGAGTCTCAGAGTCTCAGAGTCAGAGTCTCAGAGTCTCAGAGTCTCAGAGTCAGAGTCAAAGTCTCAGAGTCAGAGTCTCAGAGTCAGAGTCTCAGAGTCAGAGTCAGAGTCTCAGAGTCAGAGTCTCAGAGTCAGAGTCTCAGAGTCTCAGAGTCAGAGTCTCAGAGTCAGAGTCTCAGAGTCAGAGTCTCAGAGTCAGAGTCAGAGTCTCAGAGTCAGAGTCTCAGAGTCAGAGTCTCAGAGTCAGAGTCTCAGAGTCAGAGTCTCAGAGTCAGAGTCAGAGTCTCAGAGTCAGAGTCTCAGAGTCAAAGTCTCAGAGTCAGAGTCTCAGAGTCAGAGTCTCAGAGTCAGAGTCTCAGAGTCAGAGTCAGAGTCTTAGAGTCAGAGTCAGAGTCTCAGAGTCAGAGTCTCAGAGTCTCAGAGTCTCAGAGTCAGAGTCTCAGAGTCAGAGTCTCAGAGTCAGAGTCTCAGAGTCAGAGTCAGAGTCTCAGAGTCAGAGTCTCAGAGTCAGAGTCTCAGAGTCAGAGTCTCAGAGTCTCAGAGTCAGAGTCTCAGAGTCAGAGTCAGAGTCTCAGAGTCAGAGTCAGAGTCTCAGAGTCAGAGTCTCAGAGTCAGAGTCTCAGAGTCAGAGTCTCAGAGTCAGAGTCAGAGTCTCAGAGTCAGAGTCAGAGTCTTAGAGTCAGAGTCAGAGTCTCAGAGTCAGAGTCTCAGAGTCTCAGAGTCAGAGTCTCAGAGTCAGAGTCTCAGAGTCAGAGTCAGAGTCTCAGAGTCAGAGTCTCAGAGTCAGAGTCTCAGAGTCTCAGAGTCAGAGTCTCAGAGTCAGAGTCTCAGAGTCAGAGTCAGAGTCTCAGAGTCAGAGTCAGAGTCTCAGAGTCAGAGTCTCAGAGTCAGAGTCTCAGAGTCAGAGTCAGAGTCTCAGAGTCAGAGTCTCAGAGTCAGAGTCTCAGAGTCAGAGTCTCAGAGTCTCAGAGTCAGAGTCTCAGAGTCAGAGTCTCAGAGTCAGAGTCAGAGTCTCAGAGTCAGAGTCAGAGTCTCAGAGTCAGAGTCTCAGAGTCAGAGTCTCAGAGTCAGAGTCTCAGAGTCTCAGAGTCAGAGTCTCAGAGTCAGAGTCTCAGAGTCAGAGTCTCAGAGTCTCAGAGTCAGAGTCTCAGAGTCTCAGAGTCAGAGTCTCAGAGTCAGAGTCTCAGAGTCAGAGTGAGAGTCTCAGAGTCTCAGAGTCAGAGTCTCAGAGTCAGAGTCTCAGAGTCAGAGTCTCAGAGTCAGAATCAGAGTCTGACTCAGAGTCAGAGTCTCAGAGTCAGAGTCTCAGAGTCAGAGTGAGAGTCTCAGAGTCAGAGTGAGAGTCTCAGAGTCAGAGTGAGAGTCTCAGAGTCTCAGAGTCAGAGTCTCAGAGTCAGAGTCTCAGAGTCAGAGTCTCAGAGTCAGAGTCAGAGTCTCAGAGTCAGAGTCTCATAGTCAGAGTCTCAGAGTCTCAGAGTCAGAGTCTCAGAGTCAGAGTCTCAGAGTCAGAGTCAGAGTCTCAGAGTCAGAGTCTCAGAGTCAGAATCAGAGTCTGACTCAGAGTCAGAGTCTCAGAGTCAGAGTCTCAGAGTCAGAGTCTCAGAGTCAGAGTCAGAATCTCAGAATTTCATGAAATAATTTTAAAAAAATGCGTGGGGCTCCGCGCAATTTCTATTTCTAGCCAGGTACAGCTAAGCAGCTGGGGGCTGGAATCCGCAGCTCAGGGATGCCCAAGCTTTCTGGGCACCCCCCGCTGCAAATTGCAGCCCGCAGCCGCCCCAGAAGATGGCGCGTTCATTGAAGCGCCATCCTCTGGCGCTGAACCCCGCTCTTCCAGCGGCCCTGGTGGCGGTGGCACGCTGGGTAATAAAGAGGTTAGGGCCAGCTTTGTATTATCAGCTGGCCCTAAGCCCGAAATTTATGGCGGTTACGCCAATATTAGACATGACCGCCATGAATTTCTATTAAATTGTTTTAAAAAAAACACAACACAGAGAAATTTTTTATTAGAAATGAAAAAAAAGCCATTAGGGACTCCATCTTTAATTAAAAAAATCCTCTTCCGTCCGACGCAGTCCAAAACGCGATGTCCTCTCTGCTACATCCCCTGTGCATAGATATAGATGTCTATGCACAGGGAATGAGCAGACTGAGAACAATCTCAGCTCTGCTACATCAGGCAGCAGGCGGGCTCTAGGACCCTGGAGCTGCGGCAGCCAGCACAGAGCAGACAGCCGGACTCTTATCTCTGCGAGTTTCTCAGCGATTACTTGCACAGTAAACGAGTCCAATGCAAATAAATGGCAAAACTAGGATTGCTTCAGGCTGAAGCTTCCGAGACACATCTGCGATTTGTAAATCTCACACTACTCGCTATTACTCGCTTCCCCATTCATTAACATTAGACTCGCAACGAGTAGCGAGTCCTGTGCTCGGACTCGCTAGAGTCAAGCGATTCCGAGTAATTTAGGATTCGCCCATCACTAAATGTGAGATCTACACGGAGTGAAAACAGTATACCTCTCGGAGCAGTGTCTGGGTGGCTGCTGCACACAATGTTGATCATAAACAGATCAAGCAACTGACAGAATCTATGGATGGAAGGCTGTTGAGTGTCATCATAAAGAAAGGTGGCTATATTGGTCACTAATTTTGGGGGCTTTTGTTTTGGGGGCAGCCTTGTGTGTGAAGTGGTTACCACGATCAACATGGGGTAACCAGGGGCTGCGTCACCAGGAAGCGGCGGCGCTCACGCATCTTCGCTTCACTGAAAAAAGTATTTAGTGGAGACCCGCTAAATACTAGCAGCGGAGATGTGTGAACAAGGCCTATATTGTAAAATTAAGGATGTCTTTCAAAACTATAAGTCAAAACTATAAGCCTTCATACGTTTATGGCAAGTAAAAAACAAAATCACAAATGTAAAAATGAAAAAAGAAAAAACAAAATTAACGGTCATGAAGGGGTTAAGCGCTTAGTACTTTATTTAAATGTAATGAAATTGGTTTGAATTCTCTATTAAACAGGTCAGACGGGCCAATGATCCAATCGTGTTGTCTACTCCGATATATGAGAATGAGAATGGGACACAGAGCGGCTGATCGCTCTTTCCTTTAAGATATAGAAGAAAAAATGGCGTGCACACAGACTTATTTCAAAACGGAGGTGCAGATAAACAGGATTCCAGGATCCCACGGTCAATAGTAGAGAGTAACAAAATCGCACACTCCTGAATTATCTGTGTTTGCTTTGTTTATTTAAGTGAAGGCAGTGTAGAGGAGCAACATACAGGTGGGCAACGTTTCGACCAAAACCTTTGGTCTTTATCAAGCCTGTTGCTATGAATAAAACAAAAAAATAATAAGCATCAGAAAAGTGCTCAAATATACAGTGTGGTGAGGAGAGGGAAGGGAAAGGAGATCCCCTCTCCCCTCAGCAGAAAGGAATATTTACAAAGTTACAAAGCTACTATGAACAACGTCTGGGGGTATACACCCCTTCAATCAAGAGATAGTATCCAGCAGTAAGAGTCAAGGGAGGAAGAAGACCAAATCTGTCTAATAGTCATATAAGAGGAAGAAAAGAAGTAATAAACAATATCACAATGAAGTCAATTGGTACCCCTCCTTCCTATTTTTAGGGTCTGGTGTATTCTTAGGTCAGATTCCTGCCAAGTAATTGCATGTCTTAGCCTGTATGTAAAAAAGTACATAGTTATCCTCCCATCCATAGGTAGTACCTATGTACAAGGGGACTTATCAAGTCTGTGTCATTACCTTGCCTCTATTTCAATGCTTAGCTTGTTGTAAGGACTAGTGTTTAGTCACCTGTAAGGAAGATAAGCAGGCTAAGAAAATGCCCCCCGGTCATGGGTAAAGAGCCCTCCAGTATAGCGTCCCATAGAGTCCTTACCTAACATGTCCTGTCTCTCAATGTGCGATGGTGTGCACCAGGTTTTCCTGGTCTCGGCGTTATATGCGTGCAACCCGGAAGTCCCGGCAGACGCCCGCGCATGCGCCGTGTAGCAGGGCGCCGTGTAGCGGGGCGCCGGCCGCTTCCGCGGTTGCGCAGAGTATAGTAAAAACGTCACGGTCATGTGACATGTCTTGTGGGGGCCCGTGTATTGTTTACTATGTAGACGGGTAGAGTCTACCTAGCTATGTGAGTGTATGGGCTGTATCTATGCTTGGTATAGGACAGGTGTTATATGTAACTCGCTATGCAGTACGGTCCAGAGCACCCCGATTAGTGGGGCTTATAGGAAAGCAGTATATACAAGCAGTATATAAAAGAAGAGCGGTATATAAAGGAAGAGGGAAATGGTATTTTACAAATAGTAATCAGAAATCCATCTGATAGTCACAAATACATTAATTACAGGTAATGAACAAGTACAGTAATGCAGTGTATTTTTTATATATATTTCAGATTTAGTTGTTCCCCACGCGTCCATGTGGGTATCACCGGTCTCTTTTATCCCCAAGGGGGATTGAGAGTTTTCTTCTTTCCAACTGATCAGGACCTGTATAGGAGGAATTCAGGAAAAAGGGGAGAACACAGAGGGTCCCAATCCCATACTCACTTATACATTATTGGGGGGATTTTTTTTGTATATAGACTCTATGCGACACTATGGGGGGTGCTCTTACCATAATGGGTGTGCCGCGATTAGAGGTGATTTTTGGATGGACGGATCAAGTTCCATAGTACATCTGGGGTAGAAAACAAAGTAAGGTTAATGGAAAGAAGGATCAGACCATCCAGTCAATTTCCCTATTAAGGCCCCTAGGGCTCAGTGTTTGAAGTGTGTAAATCCAAAAACTCTCTCTGTGTTTTAGAAGTCTGATACGGTCCCCTCCTCGTCTAGATGTATTGACTTGCTCTATAACCTGGAAACGCAGTTGAGAAACTGAGTGTTTAGCCTCCATGAAATGTTTAGGAACTGACAACCATGTCTTCTCACAGCGTATAGTAGATTTATGGTGTGATATGCGGTCCTTTACATGTTGTGTGGTCTCCCCCACATATAGGAGGCCACAGGGGCATTTCAGCAAATATACCACATAATTTGTCTCATGTGTAGAAGCCCTTCACTGGGTATGATTTCCCTGTTTGGGGTGGGTGAAGTGTTCGCCCTTGATAACGTTTGAGCATGCCGGACAATTGAGACATGGGAAGGTTCCTTTCCTTTGGGTGTTTAAAAAACTTTGTTTAGGTATCCTTGAGGTGCTCCCAATATCAGCTCTTACTACCTTATCTTTGATATTGGGCGGTCTTCTTTTACACATTATGGGTGGTAATTCGAATGCCTTGATTGTGGGGTAAGCTCGCTGTAGTAGTGGCCAGTGTCTCTTAATGATGTTATAAATTTTTGGCATGGTGGGATGGTGTTCATGTACAAATGGGATCCTCTCCCGCCTGGCAACCGCAATGGGTACTTCTGGGAGGCTCATTATACGTTCTGTCTCCTCAGCTATGAGCTTGCGAGGATAGTGTCTTTCTATGAATTTCTGACCCATTTCTTGGAGCCTGAGCGGGAGGGTGTCCCCTTCCGACACGATCCGTGCCACCCTGTTTAGTTGTGACCTGGGTAGGCTATTCCTGGTGGAGAGGGGATGACAGCTGTTGTACAGGAGAAGTCCGTTTTTATCCGTCGGTTTGTAAAAAATGTCGGAGCCTAATGAATAATCCGATTTCACAAAGATATTGGTGTCAAGGATGTGGATTTTTTCTCTACTCCACTCCATCGTGAACTGTAGTTCTTCTCTGATGGAGTTGAGGTGTAAAAAGAAATTGTTGAGGGATGTGTGGTCACCTTTCCAAATACAGAAGACATCGTCTATATATCTGAGCCAGATTAGTGAATTAGTCTGGAATAGGTCATTGGGGTAGATGTATTGTCTTTCAAAAGCATCCATATAGAGATTAGCATAGGCCGGGGCTAGGTTCGACCCCATTGCGGTCCCCCGTTTCTGGACATAATAGTCTTCACCAAATAGGAAGTAGTTCTCCCTGAGGACTAACTCCAATAATTCTAGGCAGAAGTCAGAGGAAGTCTGAGGTAAATCAGTATTTTGAAGGTTAGTTTGAATAGCCTGCATCCCTTTGGTATGGTCGATTGATGTGTATAGGCTGTTCACATCTAGAGTGACTAGGATGCTATCTGGCGGGATGGGCCCTAGTGTCCTAATGTGTTTGAGGAAGTCCCCCGTGTCCAGGATAAAGGATCGTGTTTTCCGTGCCAGTGGGGTCAGGATTTTTTCAAGATATTTTGACAGAGGTGATAATACCGAGTCCTGGTGGGTTAGTCAGATTTTTGTGGATTTTGGGCAATGTATTAAATACTGGCGTTATTGGGTTATTCTTTATCAGATATTCCCTGGTCTTTTTGTCTATTGCGTTGTTGTTATGATACCTAGTTAACGTATGGTTGATCTTTGCCTGAATGGAGAAAAGGGGGCCAGTGTTAATCTTGTTATATGTTTCTGTGTCCTCTAGTTGGCGGTTTATTTCCTTCTTTTTAGTCTGTGGTGTTCATCACCACTATCGACTTCCCTTTGTCAGCCGGTTTGATGGTAATGGTGCTATTATCCTGTAGGGCTGTTAGTGCTTGTCGTTCTATGGGGGTGGTGTTACTACGGGTTTTGAAGAAGCCTAATCTATGTTCATGGATGTGTGCTTTTACCTTGTCTATTGTCTATCAGTGAGATAAGTGTTTCCACGGCATTGTGAAAAAACTTTTATTGAAGAGTCCTAATGAGGAAATCTGTAATGGGTCCCTGGGGGTCTAAGGGGTCCTTGAACTGGTGGTCGTCTCATTCAAACCAAAGTGGGTTTTCAGGCGTATGGAGCGATAAAAAGACTGTAAATCCTTCTCTAGGTTGAATGAGTTCCATCTGGGGGTAGGGCAAAAGGTCAGACCCTTATTGAGGACATTGTATTCTATTGGAGAGAGGGTATAATTAGAAATATTAACTACGAGATTGGGACCCTTACCTGTGATCTCGTTCTCATTCTGTTGGGGCCTCCGCCGCCTTGACCTCCGCGTGGGACGCCTCTTCGCGGTCTGGGTAAAAAAGGAATTGCACCCCGGGCTCCAGTGCTGGAATCGCTCCCAGTGCTTGGCGACTGTGGTTGACCTGGGTACGGTTGCCATGGTCTTGGGAAAAAAATTCCTGTATCTTTCCATTGGTAGACTCTGTTTTCCTCGTAGTCCTCTATGTCACGTTGGAATTTTTGGCGTTTGCGGTCCTGGAGCGTTTTTTTTAAGTTGTTCAGAGATTCGTTTATGCGGGATTTTAAATCCGCCAGGTCATTAGAGGTGAAAGACCGCACCAGCTGGGCTTTGATTGTTGCCACTTTCTCCTTGGTTTCTGTAATAGCGGTCTATAGTTGTTCTATAGTCAATGCAATGAGATCAAATGAACACTTGTTCAGTATTTGTTTAAATTTGTTGCAATATTCCTCGTTCTCAGAGAAGATGGTAGGTCTGAGATTGCTCCTAAGTCCCCGTGGAATTCTCTTCTGTCTGTAGTATTCTGCTAGAGTCCTGCAATGTAGATCCAAGGAGACAAACTTTCTCTTCTCCTTCTCAAATTCCTTGGCTCTGAGGTCTTTGCTTGGGATTTTTAAAAATTCGGTAGAGGATGTGACCTGGGCCACAATCTCGTCCCGGACGGTGTCATCATAGCCAAAGGATTCTGTCGACATCAATGTGGTCCGGTGCAGCAGCCAACTTATATGGCGTATAGAAGAAAAAATGGCGTGCACACAGACGTATTTCAAAACGGAGGTGCAGATAAACAGGATTCCAGGATCCCACGGTCAATAGAAGAGAGTAACAAAATCACACACTCCTGAATTATCTGTGTTTGCTTTGTTTATTTAAGTGAAGGCTGTGTAGGGGAGTAACATACAGGTGGGCAACGTTTCGACCAAAACCTTTGGTCTTTATCAAGCCTGTTGCTATGAATAAAACAAAAAAATTATAAGCATCAGAAAAGTGCTCAAATATACAGTGTGGGGAGGAGAGGGAAGGGAAAGGAGATCCCCTCTCCCCTCAGCAGAAAGGAATATTTACAAAGTTACAAAGCTACTATGAACAACGTCTGGTGTTGCTCCTCTACACTGCCTTCACTTAAATAAACAAAGCAAACACAGATAATTCAGGAGTGTGCAATTTTGTTACTCTCTGCTCTTTCCTTTAAGGCCGGCTTCAGACTGCGTTTGAGATCCGATCCGTAGCTGTCCGCTTGAAGCAGACAGCCGTGGACCGGATCAGCACACAGGACTGGGGGGCTATTATGCCCTCCGATCCTGTGTGCAGCCGCAGCCGCTGACAGGTGAGGACCGCGGCGCCATCGGTCCTCACCTATCAGCAGCAGGAACTGCGTGCGGCTACACACAGGATCGGGGGGCATAATAGCCCCCCAGTTCTGTGTGCTGATCCGGTCCGCGGCTGTCTGCTTCAAGCGGACAGCTACAGATCGGATCTCAAACGCAGTCTGAAGCCGGCCTTAGTCATTACTACTCACAGTTTTCATACCACCTTGATTTATCATGGCCCTTTAAAATGTAAAAAGTCTTCATTCCTAAAGAAAAGTTGCTTAGGCTTGTACTCTTTTCCATGTACTGGCGAGAGGTGTGAATAAGATAGGCTTTATTTTTTTTCACAATTTAGCACCAACTAAAGTAACTGATAAGAGAGAAAGCGATTACATTACCTTTTTTGTAGGGCACATGCAAATAAAAGTTTTTTTTATGAAAAAGATTAATGTAATCAGGCTGGTGTTTGACTGCAGAGTTGATGAAATGTCCTTTTTATCCTCTGTTCATACAATTCCTTGGAAATGTCAGAGAACAGTAGCCACAACCACTGATAAAATACAACAGCACTTTAATGCAACCTGAGCATTTTCTCTTCTGCCAAACTGAGACAGTGAGTACATAATACAGACGCTTGATACGTGTAAGAACACAGCCCAAATGGTCCACATTCAGCTGTGTAAATATACTCTATTTTAACTCCATATGAAAGGCATCATAAGTCTAAAGATATGTATTATTAACCACTTAAAGGGAACTGGTAACAGGTATTTGCTAAGCAATCTGAGCACAGCAAGTTGTAGGGGTTAAAAGACTGATTTCAGTGACCCATCTCTTATCAATCTGCCTGCTTTTTTACTTGCAATGTTAGTTTGACCTCCAGGATCTTATTATTGCTGGACTGCATTGCATCATGCCTAGTTTTCCAACACTCTCCCTCCTGTGATTAGCAGCTCACTGTTTGTAGACATTGTACATCGAGAGCCTGCTGTGGGTAGGGTTAGCTTTCTCAGCTCTGCTACATTGCTAAATCTAAAAGCTCTGTTTGTGTCATAACCGCTGCACCCAGTAAACTAAGTCTTAAGGCCTCATCACACACTACGATATCGTTAACGATATCGTTGCAAAGTCACCGGTTTAGTGACGTTGCAGCAATGTCTAAACAACATCGTCGTGTTTGACATTTACCAATGATGAAGTCGTTGATCGTTAGTCGTTGGTTAATGACCTGGACCATAAATTTATCGTTGGTCTCCCACTGGGCGGCCAGCATCGGCGCGTATGACAGCGGGAGACCAACAATGAATGATCTTACAGCGCCGCACCGCAAGCGCTGGGAGCTGCTAACCAGGATAAACATCGGGTAACTAAGTGCCGTGCTCTAATTAGTTACCCACTGTTTACCCTAGTTACCAGCGGTCTCGCTGGTCCTGATCACTGGTGAGTCTGCCTGTGTGACAGCTCACCAGCAATCAGCTAATGATGTACCACATTGTTGGTGGGATTGCTGGGACATCGTAATGTGTAACGGGGCCTTAAGTATGACCGTCGCTGTACATTCTGGCTCATTTGCTGTAGATGTACGGTAAGCTGCCGGTCAATCAGAGGCCAGCACCTAATATTGGCGCATGACGTTACATGCGAGCCTCAGACTGGCCAGTGGCTGCTGGTCTCTAATTGGCTGGCGGCTTACCATACATCTATGGCAGCTAAGCCAGAGAGCTCAGCGTGGTGCCAGGACATGGTACTATACAGTGCAGACCGGTGGACCGGTGAGAAAAGATGTGTGTGTGTGTTTTTACAGGTACCGTAATAGGGATATTGGGGCTGCATGTGGATGATGGAGATATTGGGGGCTGCATGGGGATGATGGAGGATGCAAGGGGATGATGGGAATATTAGGGATTGCATGGGGATACTGGGGGCTGCAAGGAGATGATGGGGGCTGCAAGAGGATGATGGGGATATTGGAGGCTGCATGGGTTTGGTGGGGCTGCAAGAGGATGATGGATGATCATTGAAAAATGAGACTTCTCCTGAAAATAAGACCTAGTTCATCTTTGGGAGCAAAAATTAATATAAGACACTGTCATATTTTTGGAGAAACAGGGTACTGGCACTGAACGTCAAGTACTGGCAGGTAAGCAGGTACTGTCAGGTACTAGCAAAGGACGTCTGGAAAAATACATCAGATACTGACACAGGACATCAGGTACTGGCAGGTCAGCAGATTCTGACAGGTAAGGCAGGTGCAAG
Organism: Allobates femoralis; assembly: GCA_033576535.1. NCBI lineage: Eukaryota > Metazoa > Chordata > Amphibia > Anura > Aromobatidae > Allobates > Allobates femoralis. Next base: position 192,735,538 of record JARQOC010000005.1, read on the forward strand.
TACACAGGCAAGGCTAATTTGGTACACAGCTGGAGCAGGTACACAGGCAGAGCTAGTGCAAAATACACAGTTGGATCTGATGCTGTGAGTGAGTCAGGCAAGGCTGGTGCAGGTATACAGACAAAGTTGGTGCAGGTACAAAGGCAAGGCTGGTGCAAATACACAGGCAGGAAAACAGCAGGGCTGTTGATGGAACAATGCCAAGGCTGATGCAAGTACACAGGTAAGATTGGTGAAGGTACAAAGGCAAGGTTGTTGCACATATACAGGCATGGCTGGCCAAGTACACAGGCTGAGCATCAGAGACAATGGACTTTGAATATGCCAAACCTTAAATATGCTTGTCATTGGATACACCGGCCCTTGTATACACTGGACAGGTCACTAGACTCATGTGGGAAACTGGACTCAGGACACCCTATTGGTTGCAGGATTAAGACTGGTACTGGGAAACAGGAAAATACACAGGAACACAGACAGGGTGGGTCAAGGAACATAGACTGGACAAACTCAAGCATTCAACCTGAATAGGTCCAGGAACGCATGCATGATGGGTCCAAAAACACAGGCACATAACTGGTTACAGGCAGGATTGGTGCTGAATGGAAATAGGCCGTCCAGAGCAATAGGCTGGACCAACATGACAGGTACTAAGCAAGGAACCTAATGAGTTGCTAGGGCCCCACTCAACAGGGGAGGGAACCTTAAATACATGGTCCCTCCCAACGATAGGCTGGGGACACTTATTTAAGGTGTCCACACTGCCCCTTTAAGTGGTGAGGAGCACTCGCATGCACCTTAGGCTAGAGGCCAGTAAACATCACGCAGCATCGAGACACACGTGAGCAGCCAAACTCAAGAAAAGAAACAAAATTAAATAAAATGAGCAAATACACTTAAATTAATAAATAAATTGCAATGGTGCTTGAAAATAAAAATATACTTGCACTCCTGTTCAAATTTTTTCTTGATTTACACATGATCAAGCAATGCAGGAGAGCACAGAGCCACTTAGCACATGGAAGACCATGCCGGAGAACAGAGGACCAAGCTACACCAGAATGGCCATGAGTACAGGGAACTGAGACACACACGGATAGTATTTCCAATGCATTTTGGTACAGACCTTGTACCTTCCTCAGAGGTTTTGTACCAAAACGCGTTGGAAATACTAATGGAATAAAGGAGCAGGCCACAAGTTCTTCGCTTCCTTGGCTTTTGTGGGAGGCAGCGTGAATCACTGAAGCACAATCTCTTTCTGGATCTTTTACTTGGATATATTGTGGCACCCTGTCACCTGTTGGGCACCACAGAACTCCTCGGGACATGAATGGAGTATGTAACAGCAAAGCAACACTCACAAACAACAAAACACCTACAACACCTTAGAACACCTGGTTTCACCTCAGTCCTCTAGGGGGAGCTCCACTGGTCACTTTGAGCCAGTTTCCCCTATAAATAGGGTCTTGGAGGGAGAAACTTCAGAGTGTGCAGACGCTAGGAGAGCTGCAGGTTGTGTGTAATCTCTGGCTTATGAGACACACACTAGGCCGAATCAGCCTATCTAGCAAGTGAGGAGACCCTTGCAATTGGGGTAATAGGAAAGGAGAGAACCTCTCAGGGACAATAGAGTGACACTAACTCGCTCCCTCATCCTCCGGTTACTGGAACCGAGCTGTGAGAGCTACCCAGCCACCACAGAGAACCAGCATACTTCACAGGGAGTCTAGCCCCCTGTTCACCTGCCGCACCTACCGATGAGAGCCCAGGGAAGAAGATAGAATTATCATCACCCTTTTACAGTGCCCTCAGTGCAGCTACCCAGGTGAAATACGTTCCACTGAACACACTACCGGGTCCGGCTGGATTCCACATCCTCCCGACCGCCTTAGAAGTACAGAGAAAGGAAGCTTAGCACTGCTTGCTGTGAACCTCCAGGAGTGTCCAATACCTAGGACACGTGGTAAGCGCTGAAGGCGTAGCACTGGATCCGGATAAAGTAACCGTCATCAAGGACTGGCCAGCACCAACTACTCACAAAGAGGTACGTCAATTTCTAGGACTGGTCGGGTACTACCGACGATTCATCAAAGGCTATACCAAAATAGCAGCACCTATGCAAGATCTCTTAGTCCAAAAACAGCAAGATCAGGTGATCCCGTTCCACTGGGGACCAGAACAGGAACAATCCTTCCAGAAGCTAAAAGATGCTCTAACAGGAGAAGAAATCCTAACCTACCCCTGATTACAATCTCCCGTTTTTATTTTACACTGATGCAAGTAATGAAGGTTTAGGAGCAGTCTTAGCTCAACGCCAGCAGGGGAAGGAAAAGGTGATAGCCTACACCAGCAGAAAGCTCCGTCCCACGGAAAGAAACCCAGAGAACTACAGCTCCTTCAAACTGGAGTTCCTGGCCCTGGTCTGGGCAATCACAGAGCGTTTCAAGCATTACCTGGCATCCGCCCCGTTCACAGCTTTCACAGATAACAACCCTCTAACCCATTTAGAGACAGCAAAGCTGGGAGCCCCAGAGCAGCGTTGGGTAGCAAGACTCTCAAACTATGATTTTACTGTAAAGTACCGGGCAGGTCACAAGAATGGCAATGCTGATGCCCTGTCCAGAATGCCTAACCTTCCTGAAGAGGGAGAAGACGTAGATGACCTGGAGGAGATTGAACTACCTGTTTTTCACCGTACGAGTACAGCAACGTGTCATCAGGCGAACCAGAAACGTGTAGCGAGGACCATGAACCCTTTACCCCACCATGACTGGAAGGAGGTACAAGCTAACTATCCAGATGTCAGCTTAGTAAGAGAGCTGATTACTCAGGAACACGCCAGTATGGACCCTGATGCCTCCCAAAATGCTAAGCGTTTATGGAAAGAAAAAGGGAGACTGTTCGTCTACCAGGGCAAACTATGCAGAAGATACCTAAATCCCAGGACACATGAACTCATCTGGCAGATTGTAGTCTCCAAGACTGAAGTCCAAATGATCTTTGAAGCATACCATGATGATGCGGGACATTTTGGATGGAAGAAGCTGGAGAGACTCCTGAAGGATCGGTTCTACTGGGTCGGTATGTGAGGTTCAATTGACAAGTGGTGTAAAAACTGTGGACCATGTCACCTTCGAAGGAAAGACCATCTAACTCAGAAAGCTCTGTTGCAGCCAATAGTTACCACCAAACCTCTTGAAATAGTAGCTCTCGACCACGTGAAGTTTACCACAAGTCGCACAGGGTACACTTACGCTCTCACCATTGTTGACCACTATTCAAGGTTCCTGGAAGTAGTTCCAGTTAAGGATTTAACTGCCGCCCCCATGGGTATCCAGACTAAGTCTTGACTGACCAAGGGCCAGCCTTCGAATCAGCTCTGTTTCAAGAATTCTTAGGGCTAAATGGGTGTAAAAAGATCCGCACCACACCTTATCATCCCCAGACGAATGGTTTATGTGAGAAGATGAACCACATAGTCACTGACATGCTCAAGACCTTACCAGTTGAAGAGAGGAATCAATGGCCAGAAAAACTTCCAGATCTTGTGGACATCTACAACCAGATTCCTGTCAGTTCAACCAACTACACACCTGCTTACTTGATGCGAGCAAGACCAGGTAAATTACCTATTGACTTATAGATGGGAACCATCGAACCCACAGAAGATTCTTCTGATGAAGATTGGGTCAGTCAACGCCAAGAACAGTACAGAAAAGTACAAGAGAGCGTAGAAAGAAACCTAGAACCAAACAAGAAAAAGACTTTAACAAGCACGCCTCCGCTGAACCTTTAGCTACAGGTGACTTAGTGCTAAAAAGAAAAACTAACAAATTGGATGACAATTGGGAATCAGAACCCTATACCGTTATGCCATCACACCATAATAACTCAAAAACTTGTGTTATCAGCAAAGATCAAGGGAAAACTTTTGCAACTGTCTCTAGGGACCATTTGAAGAAATGTCCAACACAGTTAACCCCACACGTAACCAGTTACCCTGCAGTAACTACAGTGGAAGAACCTAAAGAAAATCTAGTCCATACAGACATTGGATATTTACCAGCTGATTGGCCACAATGCAATGGTGCATTCATCATACCAGTAATGCATTTCTACCAGCCTGTAGAAAACCAATCAATTCCAAATCAACAAGTTCAACAAGAACAAGTTCAAGTGCAAGAGATGCAGCCTCTTATATTGGAACAAGAGATTCCTGTAATCGGTGAACCTGCTAGTCTCACAGTAAGACATAGTCAGCGTAGACAATTACCTACACTACCACCAACAACCAGTTTGTGCACTACAGACACAGCTTTTGAGACATCCACACTACGCAGATCCACACGTAGTACATTAGGACTAGCCCCAAACAAATTTGGAGAATGGGTTTAAAATGTAGTGGAACCATATTGCCTGTAAGTGAATGTAAATAGTAACCTGTTTCAAAACCTGTAAAAAGTAGTGTACAGAAGGGTGGAGGAACTGGGCTCTGTCCCAAGTAAATTAAGTTGGGGACAGAAAGTGCCTGGTAAGGTAAAAAAGGTTAGTACCGGCCTCCCAAGCAGAGACGCCCGTAGGGAATGTATAAAGTTTAAAAATGTGTGCCGTGTATTTGTGGACTTTATCCCTTTTTCCCTTTTCATAAACTTTGGACAATTGTCAGAGGACTTGTGTGACCAAAACTTTACCTTTTCCAGCCTGCGGCAGATGGACTAGTGCCGTATGGACTGTTTTCCCCTTTTTCATATTTTTCCTTTCCTTTTTAGTGATTTTTGCATTTTTCTTTCAGACTCTGTTATTGAATGTTATAAAATGCTTAGTGGTTAAGATGTAAAATGAACTTTTTGCTCAGCCGGGAGAACTGAGGTTAACTAAGGGGGAATGTGGCACCCTGTCACCTGTTGGGCACCACAGAACTCCTTGGGACATGAATGGAGCAAGTAACAGCAAAGCAACACTCACAAACAACAAAACACCTACAACACCTTAGAACACCTGGTTTCACCCCAGGCCTCTAGGGGGAGCTCTACTGGTCACTTTGAGCCAGTTCCCCCTATAAATAGGGTCTTGGAGGGAGAAACTTCAGAGTGTGCAGACGCTAGGAGAGCTGCAGGTTGTGTGTAATCTCTGGCTTATGAGACACACACTAGGCCCAATCAGCCTATCTAGCAAGTGAGGAGACCCTTGCAATTGGGGTAATAGGAAAGGAGAGAACCTCTCAGGGACAATAGAGTGACACTAACTCGCTCCCTCATCCTCCGGTTACTGGAACCGAGCTGTGAGAGCTACCCAGCCACCACAGAGAACCAGCATACTTCACATACCTGCCGCACCTACCGACGAGAGCCCAGGGAAGAAGATAGAATTATCATCACCCTTTTACAGTGCCCTCAGTGCAGCTACCCAGGTGAAATACGTTCCACTGAACACACTACCCGGTCCGGCTGGATTCCACATCCTCCCGACTGTCTTAGAAGTACAGAGTAAGGAAGCCTAACACTGCTTGCTGTGAACCTCCAGGAGTGTCAACTTCACTATCCCGGTCTGAGTGTACCTGCTTCCCACCAGTAAAGGTACCTAAAAGACTTTGGAGTGTCTGCGTTTGATTCCTGAGCCTAACAGTAGTATTACCGCAGCTGCCTCACAACATCTTGTGCAGCTCCTGGCTCTGGGGACTCCCGCTTGTCCTGTGGGGAGCATCCCATCTTGCTGCGTAACATCCCCCGGAGGCCTAGCAGCGCCAGTGAAGTCACCGGAACACCCGCAGGTGGCGTCACGAAGACAATTCATCCCCTTACTGTTCAGCCATCCCCCCTATTGATCTGGACCACCGGGCCCCACAGCCGTAGGCGCGGTTCCGTGACAAGGAGAGTCAATGCCTGCGACGTGCAGAACCCGGCTACGGTGAGTCAATATCACCACTGTTACATGGGAGTGTGGATCCAGCAGCAGCTGTCTGAGCAAATTAATCAGTTGTGGGGGAACACAACTGGAACAGGTGAGCACATACACCTATGACGGCACCATCTTATCTTAAAAACGATAAGACCCATTTGCGCCTCTTTGTCTCCCCTTTTCTTTATATAGTTAGGACTAGGGATGGGCGAGTACCGTACTATTCGGAATCGCTATACCCGCAACGAGTAGGTCTCGGTACTCGCTACTCATTGCGAGTATAGCGATTCCGAGTACTTTTGCAGTGTATCAATAGATACACTGCAAAAGTCCTGTAAAAGAGAGGAAAAGTGGTTAAAAAATAAAAAAATCGGATACTCACCTTAACCGACAGCTGTACCGGGACCGGCCGATGCACATCTATTCATGTTAAAGGACCTTTCACTCTCTCAGCCAATCAGATGGATGGGAGAGCTGTGGCCAATCAGATGCCGCCACGTCACAATGACGTGATCGCTAGCGGCCACCTGATTGGTCAGATGGAAAGGTCCTTGGTGTACCTGAGAGGACCTTTCCATCTGGCCAATCAGGTGGCTGCTAGTGATCACGTGATTGTGATGTGGCAGCATCTGATTGGCCAGATCTCTCCCAGCCATCTAATTGGCTGAGAGAGTGAAAGGTCCTTTTCCATGAATAGACGTGCATCGGCCGGTCCCAGTACAGCCGTCGGTTAAGGTGAGTATCCGATTTTTTTATTTTTTAACCACTTTTCCTCTCTTTTACAGGACTTTTGCAGTGTATCTATTGATACACTGCAAAAGTACTTGGTACTTGCTACTCCAGAGTAATCCTAATTTACTCGGCGAGTAGCGAGTACACGAATACCGCTACTATTCGTCGAGTTCCGAATAGTAGTGAGTATACTCGCCCATACCTAGTTAGGACAAGTAGGCAGCCAAAGAAAGAACAACATCAGCGTCCAAGTCAGGTGGAGGGAGAGGAGAGTGCAGTAACATCGGCGCTAGGAAGCATTGGAAAGTCGGTGTATTTTGTGACAGGGACACTAGTGTTACACTGAAGAAGACATAAAACAGTTTCAATCTATTAAAAGCCACACTTTATGTGTGAAATCAGTATGATATTTGACAATCCGAGAAAAACCCCTAATAAATTTTCTGTTGTAATTGTCAAGTCCTAGAAACGGTTGCAATGCTGTAAGGTCATGAGATTGAACCCAATCAATTATGGCCTCAACCTTCCCAAGATCCATCTTAAATCTTTCATTTGAACAATGAGCCCAAGGGACGATACTTCTTGCACAGGAAAAGTACTTTTCTGCAATTTAGCAAACTAAGAATTCTCCCTGTTTTTGTAACTACATGTTCATAGTGTATATCCAGATTAGGTGAAAAAAATTAAATATCATCATGATATTCTACAATAAACCTTCCAATAAAAGCAGAAAAGATATAAATCATAGAGTTTTGAAAAGCTGCTGGTGGATTACTTAACCCAAAAAGCATGACAAGTTTTTCAAATAGCCCCTCAGATGTTAAAAATGCCATCTTCCACTTATCCAGCTTCCAGATGCATATCAATTATAATCTCCTATAAAATCAAGTTTAGAAAACCATTTAGCCCTCGTAAACTGATTATATAGGTCGGGGATAAGTGGAAGAGGGTGGGTAAATACTCTTAACCATAACTTTATGGCACAGAAATCGAAGTGAGTACAGAGACCACCCCATCTTTCTTTTTAACAAAGAAATCCACTTGTCACTTATCACGCCTTTGCTGAATCCTGCAATCCAACTGAATAGCCTGAATAGTTGTTTCCTCCAAGGAACTGGGTGGAGTATACAGAGCCTGAGCGTATTTAAGTGTACTTGAAAGGCCACAGTGAAGCTGACACCAGACATTATTCAGCAGATCCTCCATGGACCATTGCCAGAACTTGGAACTATAGTCCTGATCATAATTTTTTCTTTTGCCACTTGGACTTTGTCGGACGCATCATAGATTAACCATAAGGTTTCAAAAGTCTTGACAACCAATTACCATTCTGGGGCAAAGAAAAGGCTCCAATTCTGAGGACCCCATAGCAGAAGGGACATAATTATTCCCAACCACTGTGACTCATTTCTTGATGACTAGGGTTCCAGGGTAAAAAATAGCTTACAGCTCTCCATGAACACCTAAAGTGGTCTTTGTCTCCCAAAAATGTGTCAGGGAGGGCCATTACTGGTTCAGGAGAGACCAACTATGCATCAAAAGATACCAACACCAAAGCTACTGCCGGCAGCAGAGGGCCTAAAAGCTGAACCACCTTGATAGGATTAATCACCTGATCGCACAAAGAACAAATAAGTTCCATACTGGTGGGAAGGAGAAAAATGTAAGGCCAGTTGTAATGTGATGCTAGTCACTACCCATGGGCTAACCATGAGCGTGGGTACTCTAGAGGTCTAGGGTGAAATACCAAGAGGGCTCATAATAAACAAAGGGGTAGACGAAAGGCATGGTCATGTCATGGTCTGATGTCAGAATTCCAGGAAGGTATGGGATCAAAACAAAGGGGTTGAGCAAATGAATATTTAAAAGAAACATCCAAGGTCGGGTAACAAAAAATGAACTACTGAACACAGGGGAACCAAATGTATGCAGACACCACTGAGTATTATTATTATTATTATTATTAATAAGTATTTATATAGCGCTATTAGGATACATGGTGCTTTACAATTTAGAGGGTAGACAAAGACAAGTGGTCGAAGACGACCACAAGCGGCGACAAATGATGACAGATCACAATTAGTCATACGGGTACAATAGGGCCGGGGATCCTGTCCGCGAGGGCTCACAGTCTAAAGGGGGTGGGGAGGGAGACAGTAGGAGGGGGACAGGTGAGATGGTGCAGTGGATAGGGTCTCAGTGTGTGTTATAGGCTTGTAGGAAGAGGTGGGTCTTCAGGTTTTTCTTGAAGGCTCCCAGGGTCAGGGAGTGTCTGATGTGATGGGGGAGGGAGTTCCAGAGTCTGGCAGAAGCACGAGAGAAGTCTTGTGTGCGGTTGTGGGAGGTGGAGATGCGGGGGATTGAGAGAAGGAGGTAGCGGGAGACCAGGTCGAAGATGTAGGGAGGGGACAGGCTGTGGATGGCTTTGTATGTCAGGGTTAGGGTTTTGAAGCTAAAATCTAGGTAGTATCTGAACGTTGCCAAACTGTAGAGTAGGATCTCGACATAGTCCGACAGACGATAGTGTCCTGTAAACAGAGAGATAGACAGAGAGATAAGGATTCTAGTTCCCTGTAAACAGAGGGGTAGGCAGTCTCCTCGAAGGAAAGAGGGGAACAGTAAGGGCTCAGGGGTCACTTGAGGAGGTGGATAGCGAAGCCGGCCACCGAGTCTGACAGGAACAGTGGAAAAATGCGCTACCACAAATGGGCTGATGGGCTGGTGTGTCGCTCCACTATGTAGGTGCCACAAAAGGGGTACTGCACCCGTAAAAGACGTAGTCACCCCACTGCAAGTGGATTTATGGATGGTAGGAGAAACCCTAAACCCACACCCCACACTAGGTCACACTTTGGGAGGGAACCCGGGAGGGTATTTAGTCACCTCCAGGAAAAGCTAGAACTAGGCTAAGCTCAGGTCTGAGGTTGAAGAGTTAGTTAGAGCCAGGCAGGGAACCTGCGGCACGAAGGAGGGCTTCCTCGGCTGAGGGACCCAGGGAAATGAGAGCAGATCCCAGATAGAGGAGAAGAGAGCAAGAAGCTCGGAGGGAGTTCGCTCAAAGAGATAAACCGGGTAGCGGAGCCCGCACCTGTAGGAACCTTCATGGCCTGCAGAAAATCCGTAGTACGGGAGTATATCCAGATACCGCACTGATTCCGAAGCACCCACAAGAGGGGAACCAGACACCGCTGGCAAGCCACTGTGCACAGAGCCACAGAGTCCCGGGCGCTGCCGTGTTTAACAGAAGGTTCACCCGACAGGAGCCAAAGAAGTAAAGAGAGAGACAGCAGGAGGTCAGACTTAATCTATATGAGGTCAGGCTTCACACCACTACTGGGAGGCGAGGAAATAAGAGGAATAAGAAAGGCATGCATTGAGGGTTCCGTCTACCTACCAAAGATCCGTTTGCAGCCACCCGTAGCCACTTGCCATTTTTACACCTACTGCACTGAAACTATAATGACTGCTAAGTTCCAGTAAAGTACCCGGTGAAGTGACCTTCGACCCTGCTACATCTTTCTTTGCATGAACTCACTTCTCTCACAGAATTGCTGCCCCGGAGGTCCCAGTCCTGCCAGCGGAGGACTATACCATCACTGCCGCAATACCACCGACCTCCGGAGGACTGTAGCGGCGCTGGTGACATCTCACCAGGTACTGCAGGTGACATCACGACAAACTTGTACATAATCCTTGTAAATAATTCCCCCCTTAATCATTGACCACCAGGGCCACAGCCTCAGACAGCCACCCATGATCTCCAGACTGTGCCTGAGACCTGAGTACCCTGCCCTGGGTGAGTCACTGGTTTATGGGAGCATAAGAAGTCTGAAACGACATTCTCTGCCCCATACACATGCGTAACGTCCAAAGATGTGGCATGTGCATGGGAGGGAGTCCTGTAAAGGATCGGTAGTCTGTTGCCCGTGTGGAAGTGGAGAATTGTAGAGCGAACTGCCCTGCCTGAAAAGAAAGGGTAAGAAAAAACTCTGGGGGTTTCGGAGGACCCTGTTGATTACCCGAAAAAAACGTAGTAAGTGAAGAAGACAACGAGCTCTGTATGAACTCTGAGTCAACCATGCACAGGGGCCATGGTAGCCAACATTGCATGTCTCGGGAATGGCATATGTGCTGCCAAAGCGTAAAATGAGGGAGGGAGTGCCTGCCTGGGGGGGCCAGGCGGGACAGATGTAAAGGAGTTGACAACTCCCAGAGAAAGTAGCAGGCCCATGTTCATAGTCCTCAGCGCGACGGGCTGACCTGAGGAATGGCGAGGAGATAAGCGTAGGAAAACGAACCGATCAAACAAAACCGTTGTAATAAGACCCTCTGAGTCCTAACGTACTAGACAGACAGCCAAGTCTGCTGACATGATTGGCATACCAGCGAAGTACAAAGGCTGATTTTATAGATAAAGAGAGAGAGGCCTCACAAGGAGGTTGTGTGTGCTGACATGGGCCGTAAGACAGTGACCAATGGTGGAGTAGAACGTTTGAGTGGTAACACCTACAATATTCCAGGAAGGAAAATATGCTTGACCGGTGGAGAGGGCCGCCAGGTCTCATGAAAAGGAGCTTAAAGGGAACCTGACCCTACAAACTGACCCCCCCGCATCTTTATACCTGTCCTTGCACCCCCTCTTATCATTTCTAGCCATCCCTTTTGCAGAAAAAATCGATTTTGTAAAGTAGAGAAGAGGTTATATTCACCTAGTCCTGTGTGAGTTCTCTACTTCTGAAGAAGCCGCAATAGGCGTGCCTGTGTGCTGCTCCCTTGTACTTATGCACGCCCCCTCTCAGCTTGCTTCAGTGCTGAGAGCCTGGCCGCGCCATGGAAGCAGCGGGGTTGCTGGTATGACACAATTTTAGCCCCGCCCCTTTCATGACGCGGCCAGGCTCTCAGCACTGAAGCAAGCCCAGAGGGGAGTACATATTTACAAGGGAACAGCAGACAGGCACGCCTTTTGAGTCTTATTCAGAAATAGAGAACTCACAAAGGACGAGGTGAATATAACCTCTTCTCTACTTTACAAAATCGATTTTTTCTGAAACAGGGATGGCTAGAAATGATAAGAGGGGGTGCAGGGACAGGTATAAAGATGCAGGGGGGGTCAGTTTGTGGAGTCAGGTTCCCTTTAAGCAGAGTACATGAAGTAGAATGATGTATATGACAGGGCTAAGATATTCCAGGGAGAGGAACGGTAAGGACCAAGACCATGACAGCTGTAGCTATCACATGCATCGCATCACCAGTAAGTTCCCATGCAATGTCAGTAGAGAAATAAAGCCCCACTGGACAGCGGGCGTAATCGAGCTGTCCTGTAACTTAGGAGTAAAGTCGTTCTGTCGCCATTGGAGATATCCAGTTTACCAAGGAGTGCATGAAGGATTTGGGGCCAGGTAGGTTTGGGGAGGGAACTGGAAGAAATTAAATTACCTCATGTGTGGGCATCAGAGACCTTGATTGAGCTGTCGATTGTATCTGCGTTGCTGCCCACGAGAGAGCGATGGCGTCACGTCTGGCTGTAGGTGGAGTGATCTCTGGATGAGGAGGTTGTAGTGCTTGACAACGCTCTGTAAAAGAGAGAGTTGAGAGACAGCAGAAGACGCGGAAGCTGTAGCAGAGCCCTTAATGACTATTCTGTGAGTCTGCGGGAGCAGAGTCTAGCACGCAATGGAAATCTGGGCCTATGTTTTATCAAGTAACACACATAGTGTAGTAACATATGCCTATATGTATATGTACATATACTGCATATTAGCAAAGAGTCCAACATGCCAACTATGGTTGGAAATCTGGACCACCTTACCTATCTAAACGTCATGGTTGTGGGATTCCGACATACCGCATGCTACCAAGGAGGATCCGACCTGGAACAGGGACGGGGCCTCCATCACTGGGTTTTCAGTCAAATGTGACAGAAAACATAAGACCGATCCCCGGTGCTGCTATGAGGAAGATGTAGCATGTGGAGTACAAGCCCACTGAAAAGCGTGTTCTAGCACGGAAGTCGCTGAAGTAGACGACTATTAGATACATGGTAGGTGGGAGTCTAGTTCACCTACTACAGTGTAGGGGCTAGTGCAGTCAGCCTATGGAAGTGATATGTTGTAAAATCCAAAGTATAAGGTGCGTGGTGTCTGTGTCATGCTCACATATAATGTGGCTGATGTCAAACAATAGACTTGTCGGCAATTAAGTAATGCAGCTGTACATTTGCACCATTTATGAGCTGTAGACAGATACTTTGAAGAGGACTGCCCCTGGGCGGTAGAGTTCTGTCAGATAGGTTCCATGGACATAGGTGCAGGCAAAGACATAATACGTAATGGCGTAAGGTTGGGAGACAGTCGGGTAGTGGTTGGGTTGCGTGGCCATAGTTGATTGCATTGTATGGACAGAACCAGGATACTTGATGCCTGGGATGCTGAGCACTGGGTAATGAGTAGGTACCGTGGTCCAGTTTTGACATAGCACGTGATGTCTGGAGATGCTGCGCACTAGGTAGTGAGCAGGTACCGTGGCCATAATTGCAGGTAAGGACACATGGGTGAAGTCTGGAGACACTGTGCACTGGATAGAGGACAAGACATCTGGTCGTGGCTGTGGGTAGCACATAATACGTGATGTCGGGAGACTCTGTGCACTGGAAAGTGGACAAGGCTCCTAGCCATAGTTTCAGGCAGAGACATAATATGTTATGTCTTTAGACGTTGTGCCCTGGATAGTGGACAGGACCTCTAGCCGTAGTTGCAGCTGGAAGACATAATACGTGATGTCTGGAGACGTTGTGCACTGGAACGTGGACAGCGCTCCTGGCTGTAATTGCAGACTGAAGACATAATATGTGATGTCTGGAGACTCTGTGCACCAGAAAGTGGACAGGGCTCCTGGGCGTAATTGCAGGCAGAAGACATAATAGTATGCTGATTGTCTGGGGGAGGCTCCCGGCTGACTTGTTAAGTGTGGACTAGGAACCGCTATTGCGGACACAGGCTGATGTGGGCATGCCAGAGCCAATGGACATAAGAAGTGGTGTGTGAATACTCTGTGCACGTGTGGCGAACCTTGACGGTAGGGAATTGTTAGTAGTTGGCGAGAGGTTCTGTGCCATATAGGGAACAGATACATCATGGTAAAAAGAAACTTTATTGTGTCCTATAAAATCATATGCGCCCACAGTGTGGTGAAGCTTACTGGACCTGATGTGATTGAAGATGTGACAGTGAGGGTACACTGTGCATGTTGCAAGTGGTGGTGAAGCCTGTGGGGGGTCAGGGGTGCACCTGCAGGAGCAGCTAATATGTCACACACTAGGGACCGGGGTATGTGGTCAGTAGGACCACCGCTGCCGTGTTCCTGCTGGGGACAGTGGTGAGAAGCTGCGAGTATGGTAAGCCCTCCTCGGGTAGGGCTTAGGGTTCCCAGGGCAGGTGTAGTAGTAGTGGAGGGACGTAGTGAGGGATGGTGCTTTTAACCAGTCACTTACTTTGTTGCTGCAGCTTCTCCAGCCAGTGTGTGGGAAAAGCAGTCTCCGGCTCCTCAGGTAGAACTCTGCTGCGGCACTTGAAGAAAGCAGTCTCAGGCAATGGTGAGCCTACCGGGTACTTTACTTAAGGTTCTTTAGCAGCAGTTCACAACAGTTTACAAGTTACAGTTCTCACACTTTAGCACTGCTCTGGGTAACTTGGTTTATGCAGCTCAAGCAGCTCCTCTGCATTGCTTCCCTCAAGTCCTTTAAGGCCCTTTTCTCTCTCTGTCTCCTCACTCATGGGTTTGGTCTGGCCTTCACGGGCTTTTGTGTGATGGGTCCCTTTCTCTCAGGGTCACTACTCTAGTTGGATGGCTGTGTTCCTAGACCGTGGTGGTAGGTAGGCTGCAGGTCATGGAGTACCTGCCTCATGCCGTGTGTCTCGTTATTAGGGTCCTAGAGTATCCCCGGTCACTTCTACAGAGCCGGCTCTCTGGCTGTAGCGGCCTAGCCTCCAGTGTCCCAGGTATGGCTGTGGGATCACCAGGCTCCCTCTTTCTCACTGTCGGGTGTCTCTGTGTCTTGCTTCTTTCCCTCGCCTCGGCTCTGGAGCGAGCTTTCTCTCCTAGGAATGTAACCTCTAGGATTCTGCATCCTCCAGGGAACCTCTCCTCCTGGGAAGTGTCTGCCAGCAACTTCTTCTCTTGACTGTACTAACTTCTTATGCTCTAACTGGGTATTCCCAGGTCTTTCAATTGTTGATCTCTCCACTCACTTGTTCAGTGCTGCTCTATGCTCCACCAACACTACTTTTAACCCTTGCTTCCCCTACAGTCCTAGGCATAGGGTCGGTATATGTACCTGTGTGGATGTGTTTTAGTCAACCATCTTTACCTTACCTGGCAGCAGTTCACCCTGTGGCCGCCCTGGTCGCAGGCGCACCACAAATACAAATGCGCTTGGTTGTGCAGATCTGGAAGCCACCGCTTTACCATGGCTCGCACTTGCGGTCTGTCCCAGAGCTGGAGCCCAGGTTACATGCTGTGCAGCTTCCCAGCAATGAAATGGTTGAGCAGGCGGGACCGTAGTGTTGGAGGCGTGGTTCGCGCCTTCATGACGTCATTGGGGGGAATGGTTACCACCCTCCGATGTCGCCGCGTCAGAGAGTGGGTGGGCCGGGTGGGGCTGCCGGGAGGGCCGCAAAAATGCTGCCTAATAGTGAATTTCTGGCCACAGTAGCGCCGAAAGAGGGCGGGCCAGGGGTGGAGACTACCGGGGCCCGAGATCAGGACCTAAGATTGCTTTTGTCAGCCAAAGTAATGGCAGGGAGTGAGTGGGGTGTGGGCAGAGACTAACAGAGGCCCGAAAGCTGGGAGCTAATGCAGAGAGTCTGGGCCATGTAACGGACTGTGCACTGGATAGTGGGCAGTGGGGGTCAGTAACAGGCTTAAGCTGGGGGCCTACGGGAATGTATCCTGGAAGTGGTTCGCCCCCAGCCATGTAAGAGAACTGTGGAAGCCCTCTGCCAGAGATTATACCTAGTGTTGGGACACTCTCATGCCGGAAACCCCCACTGGATATCATGATGGGGGGGCAGGGATGTAACAATCTTACCTGGAGGTCTGAGGTCCGCATGGGGAATCTCAACCCAGGCCACCTTGTGGGAGGCTGGGGAGCCCAGTGTGGCTGATGCTGAGTGGGTTCCGGCTGTGGCTGCGTGGATCCATAAAGCAGCTGAATAACTCAGGCCCCTGTGAGGGGGTTAAAGTAAGCCGATCATCAGTCTTCGTCACTGGGGGAACTGGGGTCTGTGCCGGATGCGGAAAGGAATACGGGGAGGTGAAACTCGCGTGCCCGTCCATTGATGTTGGTGGGAAATCGGTGCCTAGGGTAACAGTCGCCTAAAAATCTCAGAAGCAGGCGCAGCCCTGATGGATCTGCCGAGCCCACTGGGACAGGGTCTGCTACTGGGGAAGTCACGGGTGGTCCTGGTCCGGACCGTGTCCCGGGCCCTGGCAATAATAAGGGGTATTTACAGGGGATGTCAGTCGTGACGCCACCCACTGTGTGTGGCCACTGATGGGGCCGCCGCTGCTGCAGAACCTCCGGGGATGATGTAATAGCAGTGGAGATGGAATAGTTCCCGTGGGCAGAACTGTGTTCCCCGGGGCAGTGATGGTTAAAGTCTATGATGTAGTGTGCAGGCTTGGTGCGGAATGCAATTCACTTACTGTCCAGATGCTGCAGAAATCTTTCCTTGGTGCTGGAGCTGGCAAGCTGTGGCTCTGCAGGTGGGGATCCTTTGCAAGCTTGCATGGAGGGAATAGTATTCAGGGAGAGACAGACAGAGAGTCGTATTCAGGGTTCACCGTGTTTACTTCTCAAGTGCTCCAATTCAAGTTACTGTACAATTCTCAGTTGGTTACAAGTCTTAGTTCAGTTCTCAGTACACGGGCACATTTTCCCTCTCCGGGTTCCCTTTACTCTCTGCAGCCAGGTCTCTCCTCTCTGTGACCCCTCACACTGTCTCTGTGTCCGGGCTGTTGACTCTCTCTCTGTGTTCACTTGGTTGTGTGTGACTCCGGACAGTATGGCGGTGACTGTGGGTCCTCCTGGTTGTCACTGAGCTGCCTGTCCTTTGGGGTAGGGACTCTAACGTGTAGCTGTGGTTCCCCGTGGGTTGTCTGGGGATGCCGGGTGAAACTACGGTCCCCTCTAGAGCCGACACTCTACTTCAGCCCAGCCTCCAATAGTCCTCCCATGTGAGGCTCTACCTAGGCTCTCTCTACTGTGTCTTCCAGTGTCATAGGAGGGCTACTCCGCCTGCAGTCTGTCGTCTTGGCTGTAGTTCTAGGGACCAGTGTCACTGTGCCTCTCTTCCCTCACACTCCTGGGGTGCTGGCTCCGGATAGGCTATCTCTCTGCGGCTCACACTGGCTCTGTTCAGATTCTGCGCTCCATACACCCCACTTGTCCAGGACGTGTGATTCCCTCTTTACTGCTCAACCTACCTCGGCCTACTAACTCCTTCCTCCTCCCCCTTCACTATTTCTACTGTCTGTCACCTGACTACGTGTGTGCTCACCCACTGCTCTAAACCCACCACCCTCGCCTGCTTAGAGTTCCTAGGCTCCGGGTTGGGTGCTGCCTCTACTGTACGTGGGTTGTGTGGGCTGTGAGGGTGTTGATGTTCAACTGTCGTCCTACCTACCTGGCTGAAGTTCCCTTTGTGGCCTCCTGGACGCAGGGGCGCCACAGATCCAGCATCGCAGGAGGGGGTAGAAGAGGCGACACTCCACGTACCAGCCTGTTGATAATTGTGGGAAAGCGGCGCCCCAGGGAGCCGTCGCCCATCTAGGATCTTCATCTGTATCTAGAAGATCCAGTAAAAGTGAAAAGGAGAATGAATAATAAATAATAAAGTGAAACGCATGTGGGTCTGTAGACCACATGTGCCTCCTATAGACACTAAGCTAAAACTGGCTTGCTGTCCCTCCGGACCGGGGGTGTATACTGCTGAGGAGGAGCTAACTCTTTTGTTTAATTAATTGGCTTAGTGTTGCCTCCTAGTGGCAGCAAGCATACACCCATGGTATCCTGTATCCCCCAATGAGGCAATAGAGAAACATGCATTTTTATGCCTTTCTTTGGAAATGCACTAAACATGAATGTGTGCCTTTTACTTGCGCTTTTTGTTCATCTAATGTAAATCTGTTACAAAAATGTAAACATAAATCAGCATACTCACAAAAGAAACTGACATGTTGTGTGTATGAAACATGTACTGCAGGTCAGATTATACTGAGTGAAAAGAAGCACAACGGGCAGGAGATTCCTATAATCCCATCTACTTTCCTAGAACTCTAAGGCTGGTTTCACATTACAGATTTTTTAAATCCGATGCTGTCCGATCAAAATCGGACAGCATCGGATCCGAATTTGGCCCCATGCATCCCTATGGGCATCGGACCGAATCGGATGTGCACTAAATGCCATCCGATTTGGTCCGATCCAATTCTGTCCGATTTTATTATCGGTGCAAAAATCGGTGCCTGCTCCGATTTTTGCACCAAAAATAAAATCTGACAGATTCGGATCGGACCAAATCGGATGGCATTTATTGCACATCCGATCTGACCCGATCCCTATAACATGGGGCCCTATGGAGAAGGGTCCGAGGAAACATCTGATGTCTCCTCGGACCCGATTTTACTGTACTGAGCATGCTCAGTACAGTAAAATTGCTCCTAACTGGGAGCACAAGGGTTAAAAAAAAAAAAGTTTATGCTCACCTCCCCCCGAGCCCCCGCCGTCTCCCGCCGTCTTCCTGCAGGGTCCCGGTGTCAGCAGAGGTCTTCTTCTGCTGTTCAGGACCTGCGGTGATGTCACAGTCATGTGACCACGGGTTACCATGGTGGAACCCGCGGTCACGTGACTGTGACATCACCGCAGGTCCTGAACATCAGAGGAAGACCTATGCTGACACCGGGAGCCTGCGGGAGCCACTGGAAACCTGCAGGAAGACGGCGGGAGACGGCGGGGGCTCGGGGGGAGGTGAGCATAAACTTTTTTTTTTTTTTTATTCCGGAGGACAGGGGAAAGGAGGGGGAGCACTGGGGGACGTGAGGGGGCCACACAGGGGACGTGAGGGGGCCACACAGGGGACAAGAAGGGGGACACACAGGGGACAAGAAGGGGGACACACAGGGGTGAAGTGGGGGAAACAGAGGGGGACAGACAGGGGAGATGAGGGGGACACAGGGGAGAACAGCTGACAGGTCTGATGACAGCAACTGATCCTGCAGATGTCGGATCGGATGCCTATTTGGCATCCGACTGCAGGGATCAGTTTATATCCGATGCTGTCCGATTTATATCGGACAGCATCGGATTTTAAAAAATCATAATGTGAAAGTAGCCTAAGTATGCAGTGTCGAAAACTCTCCAAACACTCATCGTGGGCACACAGCATCAAAGCTTTTTGTTTTTCAAATTTGCAGCATGTCACTTATTTCAGGAATTTTCACCCATTCAAATTAATGAGATAAACACAAGTAAAAATGCATCAAGAATGTGTGTATTTTACTCAGTGTTTTTCCTAGCACCATGGTATTTGCAACAGAAAAATCTTCTGCAAATACTGAATGTGGGCACATGCCATTACTTTTTACAAGCCGTTGGTAACTGAATAAAAAATCACAGCCTGGACATAATAATGGTGTCTAATATAGAAAGTGCAATAGGCATCAATATTGTGATAATAAAAATAATGCAGTAAACTGCTTCCATAGTAAAGAAAGAGACCGCTCGATGGGGAATGGAGGTGAGAAAATGGGTCAAGAAACTGGTTGATGTAAGTTACACAGGGTTTAAGAAGAGAACACACCTGACCAGTTTCACATTAATGTCTAAGGAGACCTGGTGCTGTATATGTAGTGTAGATCAGAGCTTATATATAAAGACAGCTACATTCAGATTTTATTAGTCATCAAATATTGATAATAGCTCCTAAAGATTATGCACATTAGCATTAATAGCTTAGAGGAAAGTTGCGCTTCTGATCTGCATTGCACTTGGGGGGATTTAATGCTTTTACTGAACCTATGTAATTTAGCTGCAAGGAACAACAGCTCACGGATCTTTACAAAACCAGCATTGTGTACAAGCGCTATCATCTTGCTGTAAAATCCTCTTCAAATTTCCTCCATTATGTTTCCTATGAATGAAGAGGAACATTAAAAGCTCATATATGCAGTGCAACTTAGATGCATGTTCAGTCCTGTGCAAAAAGGCAGTCACACGTTTTCTTACCTCCTCTTAGGTAATATAAGCACATACTGTGAGACTCAGTTACTAAATTACTGAATGATAAGAGATTAGTGTGTGGTGCCCCTGTGGCGCCCCTGCGTCCAGGAGGCCACAAAGGGAGCTGCAGCCAGGAAGGTAGGACGACAGTTGAACACCAACACCCTCACTGCCCACACAACCCACGTAACAGTAGAGGGCAGCACCCAACCCGGAGCCTGGGAACTCTAGGCAGGCAAGGGGTGGTGGGTTTAGAGACAGTGGGTGGGCCAACACGTAAGTGAGGTGACAGAGGGTAGATATAGAGCAGGGGGAGGAGAAAGAAGTCAGTAGGCCGACGTAGGCTGAGCAGCAAAGAAAGAGATCACACATCCTGGCAAAGTGGGGTGTAGGAGCGCAGAATCTGGAAGAACCAGTGCGAGCCGCAGAGAGAAAGCACGTCCGAAGCCAGCACCCCAGGAGTGTGAGGGAAGAGAGGGACGGTGATACCGGGCCCTAGAACCACGGCTGAGATGGCAGACTGCAGGCAGAGTAGCCCTCCTATTGAACCCGAAGACATGGTTAGAGAGAGCCTGGTAGAGCCTCAACACTGAGGACTCAGATTTACCCGACATCCCCAGACAACCGACGGGGGACCTCAGCTACACGTGAGGGTCCCTATCCCAAAGGACAGGCAGCTCAGTGGTAATCCGGAGGGCTCACAGGAGTCTGAGCCACCACTATACTGTCCGGAGTCACGCACATCAAAGTGAATAAGAGAGAAAGAGAACAGAAAGCCTGGAAAGGACAGAGAGACAGAGTGAGGGGTCATAGAAGGTGTAACTGTTGGGCCCACTGGGACGGGGGTACTCGGTACCGGACCGGTCTGCTGCTGGGGAAGTCACGGGTGGTCCTGGTTCGGTCCGTGTCCCGGGCTCGCCAATAAAAGGGGATATTTACAGGGAATGTCAGTCGTGACGCCACCCACTTGATGCGGCCAGTGATGGGGGCCGCCGCTGCTGCAGAACCTCCGGGGACGATGTAATAGCAGCTTAGATGGTATAGTTCCAGTGGGTAGAACTGTGTTCCCCGGGGAAGTAAAGGTACCTTTACACGCCGCCACAACAGGATGCATACAACCCGCTACAGGCTACAAATGTAGCTTGTCGCGCCAATATCGCCCGTAGTAGCGGCGTGTGAAGACGGGACGACACAGCCGGCTACAGATACCTCTGTATCCGTGCACTGCCCATAAACAGATGGCTACATCGCCGATTGTAGCGAGCTGTATCGGCGTGTAAAGAAGCTACAGAAGGGAACTCTGGACACCCGGCGATGTAGCTGCAATGTAGCTAAGGCGTGACCCAGGCTCCGTGTTACCGCGCCCCATCTGCGATCATTGGTGGAAGATGGTGCGGTCCGATTGGTTGTCGGCGCACAGGGCGGCATATTTAAGGAGCTGACGAGTCACACTACACAATTGCTCGAGTGTCAAATATTATTCAGCCTCCTGCGATGCCTGGCCAATCATGGTGTTATTGATTTGTCCTATCAGCGTACGGACGTCTCGTAATCCACAATTGTAGCACGCCTATGTGCTGTCCCTGCTGCACCAGGTACGCCCATAGTAGCTGGTTGTAGCAGTGTGTAAATGAGCTACAGATGGCTACTTGAGACACCCGGCGATGTATCTAGCTGTAGATGTAGCGTAGCGTAGCGCACCTTGTGGCGGCGTGCAAAGGAGGTGCGTTTACCGTTTGTAACCGTTTGGGCGTGCTCGTGCACGTGAAGTAGCCGTTGGTATCCATCCTGCAGTGGCGGCGTATAAAGGTACCTTTAGGGTTAAGTCTATTGTGGAGTGTGTAGCACACTTACTTTGCAGACGCTGCAGGGATCTCTCCTCTTTGCTGGTGCTGACAGGCTGTATCCTGTATGGAGAGAATCACTTTCATGCAGAAACACAAGGGAAGCAGTTCCAGGGTTTTCCGTATTTACTCTCAGTTCTTCACGTCACTTTACAGCTCATCTACAGTTCTTACAAGGTTCAAGTACAGTTCTTAACACACGGGCACATTCTCCCTCTCCGGGTTCCCTTTGCTCCCTGCAGCCAGGCCTCTCTCTCTGTGACGCCTCACACGGTCTTTAGTGTCCTTTCCGGGCTATTACGTTCTCTCTTTACTTCGTGTTGTGCGACACTGGACAGTATGGCGGTGACTTGGGCCCCTGTGGATCCTAAGTTCGTCACTGAGCTGCCTGTCCTTTGGGGTAGGTACCCTAACGTGTAGCTGTGGTCCCCCGTCGGTGTCTGGGGATGCCGGGTAAACTACGGTCCCCTCTAGAGCCGACACTCTACTTAGCCCAGCCTCAAGCAGTCCTCAAGTCTGAGGCTCTAGCATGCTCCTTTCCATCTGCGTCTCTCGGTATAATAGGAGGGCTACTCCGCCTGCAGTCGGTTGCTTTAGCTGTAGTTCTAGGGCCCGGGTATCACCATCCCTCTCTGTCCTCTCACACTCCTGGGGATCCGGCTCTGGATAGGCTTTCTCTCTCCTCGGCTTGCACTGGCTCGGTACAGATTCTGCGTTCCTTATGCCCTCACTCTTCCAGGACGTGTGTCTTTCTGTCTGCTCAGCTTCAGCTCAACCTGCTGCTGTTCTCTGGCCTGTGCTCCTCAGCTTCTGGTCTTTACAGCTCGGCACCCTGGGCCTACTGAACTCCTTTCCTCCTCCCCATTCCTATTTCTACTGTCAAGTCACCTGACTACGTGTGTGCCCAACCCACTCCTCCAAATCCACCACCCCTCAATCTCATAGAGTCTCTAATCTCAGGGCTGGAAGCTACCTTCTGCACGTGGGTTGTGTGGGCTGTGAGAGTGTTGGTGTGCAACAAGTGTCCTACCTGCCCTGCTGCAGTTCCCTTTGTGTCCTCCTGGAGGCAGGGGCGCCACATAACCTGGCTGCAGGGAGTAAAGGAACCCGGATGGGAAAGTGTGCCCGTGTAAAGAGTGTAACTTGTGAACTGTAACTGTAACTGTGAACTGTACTTGAGAAGTTTGAGAAGTAAACACGGTGAAGCCGGAATCTGACTCCCTTGCATATCTCTGCCTGAACACGACTCCTCCATACAGGTTTGCAGCAGATCCCCACCTGGAGAGCCACAGCTTGCAGGCTCCATCGCTGAAGGAGGATTCCTGCAGCATCTGGACAGTAAGCGTACTACACTCAGCGCCAGGCCTGCACACTATACAATAGACTTTACAACACTGGCCCGGGGAACACAGTTCTGCCCACGGAGAACTATTCCATCCTTGCTGCCACTACATCATCCCGGAGGTTCTGCGGCAGCGGTGGCCCCCTTACTGGCCACACACTGTGGGTGGCGTCACGACTGATATTATCCCCTGTAAATACACCCTTATTATTGCCAGGGCCCAGGACACGGTCCGGACCAGACCACCCGTGACTTCCCCAGTAGCAGACCCGATCCGGTACCGAGTACCCGTTACAGTGGGCTCGACAACTCTGTGACCAGGGTGGCCACTTAGGGAACTGCAGCCAGGCAGGAAGATAGACAGTTTGTGCACCAAACACCCTCACAGCACACACACCCACAGGAGCACAGCACCCAACCCGGAGCCCGGGACTCTAGGCAGGCAAGGGGTGGTGGGTTTAGAGAGCAAGTGGGGGGAAGGAAGGTCCACACTGGCCACACACTGAGGGTGGCGTCACGACTGACATCCCCTGTAAATACACCCTTAATATTGCCAGGGCCCGGGACACGGTCCGGACCAGGACCACCCGTGACTTTCCCAGTAGCAGACCCGGTCCGGTACCGAGTACCCCGTCCTAGTGGGCTCGACAACCTGGCGTCACGAACAGGATATACCTGGTCCAAAAGAATTGGACCCCGTGTGCCTATGTAACGTGTTCTAGACTTTCCAGGCAAAATCTGACCTTAATGGTGGCCATAGAAGACCAACGCCATGTGCACAGGAGGCGTGCCCAAACGCCCCATCGTGGGCCGGCCCGGTCCAAGGCGCGTAGAGAAGGACCCGCCCTGGCTCCCCTTAACTCCGGGAGAGCCAGCCATCACTCTAAAAGAAGAGCCTCCGCCCCTAGACCCACCTACCAATGAGAAGCTGGCGGGAGATCAACAGGAAATCATCATCATTAAGAGGCTGGATGAAGGACCAGAAGAGAAGCAGTCGCCATTGCGAGACATGAGGACGGAAGTAGAGGACGCCGAGGATAGTGCTGCAACCGGAAGACCACAAGTGATCCCGGAGGGCCCACGGAGCGAACCGGTGGAGGAACCCGGCCAGGGAGAGATCTTGCATGACCGTAGCAGGATGGCAGAAGGCGGCAGAGAGCGCCCAGACATCCGAGACACCCGGCGAGGTGTGCTGCGGCTGCTACCCCAGCAGATGACACGGGCCCAGGAGGAGCGTAGGACTCGGATTCAAATTAATATTGACCACCAACAGACTTATCAGACTTTGACTACGCAACCCAGCTGGGTTGATGATACCCGTGACCGCGCAGCAAGCGAGGAGAGGTGCCGCACCGCGACCCTGGTGGATCTGTCTGTGGGCAGAGCTGCGCCGCGCCCTGCAAAGAAGGAAGCCGACCCGCTAGGAGCCCTAGAGGAACACTGGTTACCCCTGCCGGAGCCCCTGATCCCGCCACCTGCTACGACTGAGGTGAGAGGGAAGCAGCTCCGCTGCTGGTGGGAGAGAGACGAGGGCTACGAGGATTTAATGGGCTTCCTGGGAGATCCAATTGGTAGCGTGGGGCCAGCAGAGTTAATTACACGTGAAGAGTACATCAGACGGTGTGTAAGAAAATGGGAGAAGGAAGAAATAGAACGGCAAGTTCAGAAGCAAGTAATGATAGCCCGCGCAAAGAAGCCAAAAATGCAGTAAGGAGGGATAAAGAAGTGCAGAGATCTCCAAGGCACGAAGGGCGAATTGTTAAAATCATTGAGGAAAGGGGCTTTGCCTTTGCCCGCGAACCAGGTACCCAGCGAGACATATTTATTAATAAGAGAGAGGTAGAAGAACAGCTACCGTCAGAACAGCTGGATAGACAAGTGAAGATCGGTGAATGGGTGTCATACCACGTAGTCGAAGGTGAACGTGGCCCATATGGTGTAAAAGTTCAGAGACTTTGCTTGAACGCAACAAAGGGGATGAGATCCCTGCATTAGAAAGTCCAGAGTCCATCGCTTACCCAGAACTGCCAAGATGCACGGATACGGCAGTGAACACAGATCCTGTAACCATTGCTGAGACTGTTACACCTAAGATCATGACAGATGCTGTAACTCAAACCCCGGAAAACTACCTGTTATAACTGTATTACAAGACCTGGAGGTGTATCCCAGAAGGAGGACGTCGCAGATGCTACAGTACCTTGGAAACAGCAAAAGAAGGACTGCATCCAGCAAGAAGAACTTTAAGTGTGAATGAGGTGTAACCCTTGCTGTCCCCATCCCAATCCTGAATGAATGTTAGCTTTCCCTTGTCTGTCTTTTATATGTTTAAATTGAACAATCAATATCACGGACAATTATGTGATACAAACTCCCTTGTAAATAGTTGAGCACCTAGTGTGCTCCCCTTTGGTTTTAAGACCAGCTTTGCACGTGAGAGACGGTGCATGAGACTGACTGTGTATTGAACTTTGAAATTTGAACTGCTTTTTGAGACTTTTTGAACTTTCCGCACTTTTTGAAAACAGAACTTTTATACTTTTGATAGAAAGTAATGCTTTTATATGTTTTATATAGCAGAAAAAGTGAATGCGTTGTAGCATTAGACCAGGCAGAAGTCTAGAAGGGTAGTGAAGTAGATAGTTAAATTATGCAACGTTATAAGAGAAATCGTACTCCCGGACGGGAAGAAATCAAGAATTCTTACTGTTAATCTAATATATAAAGCTGAATGTGTGTGTGTATGTATGTATGTATGTCCGGGATTGGCATCTACACCGTCGCAACTACAGCCACAAAATTTTGCACAGTCACACGTCTGGACCCCGAGAGAGTCATAGGCTAAGTTATGAGACGAAATTTTAACCCTGCGCGTTCCAGTTTACCAAACAATTTTGCCCCTATCTACATAATGGGGAAGAAGTGAATGGAAAAGTGTTGGAGGAAAATCGACAGCTGTCAGCTATAGCCACAAAATTTTGCACAATCACACGTCTGGACCCCGGGAGCATCATAGGCTATGTTGTGAGGCGAAATTTTAACCCCGTGCATTCCAATTCACCAAACAATTTTGCCCCTATCTACATAATGGGGAAAAAGGGAAAGGAAAAGTGTTGGAGGAAAATCAACAGCTGTCAGCTATAGCCACAAAATTTTGCACAGTCACGTCTGGACCCCGAGAGCGTCATAGGCTATGTTGTGAGGCGAAATTTTAACCCTGAGCGTTCCAGTTCACCAAACAATTTTGGCCCTATCTACATAATGGGGAAAAGTGAAAGGAAATGTGTTGGAGGAAAATTGACAGCTACCAGATGTGAACAAGGGGGACTTAAAGAATGAGAGCGATGTCGCCAAACAGTATATACCATACAGTTGCTAAGGTGGGGCCCCGACATAGGATACTCACCACACACGGGGATATAAACACACACACAAAATGCGCCTCACATGGGGATGGGCGAATCCTGAAATACTCGGACTCGCTGGACTCTAACGAGTCCGGGTCCGAGACTCGGTACTCGTTGCGAGTCCAGCGAGTCCGAGTAGTAACCTGTACTTTTGCAGTGTATCTATACAGATACACTACAAAAGTACCCTAAAAGTTAAT
The DNA here is from genome assembly GCA_033576535.1 of Allobates femoralis. Taxonomy (NCBI): domain Eukaryota; kingdom Metazoa; phylum Chordata; class Amphibia; order Anura; family Aromobatidae; genus Allobates; species Allobates femoralis. The sequence goes on from JARQOC010000005.1 coordinate 192,762,237, forward strand.
GTAAGGGGTTAAAAACAATAAACATTAATACTCACCTCCTGTACTCCTGGAACGGGACCGGTACCGAAGACCTCTGGCTGTTACAGGACCTCCGAGACCACCGGAGAAGATGGGGAAAAAGACCTTGCAGTTCAGCCAATCAGCATTCGGCTAGCGGTCACATGGGTTGTGACGTGGCTGCACTGCGGTCACATGACAAACCCATGTGACCGCTAGCCGAATGCTGATTGACTGACCTGCACGGTCCTTTTCCCCATCTTCTCCCGGTGGTCTCGGAGGTCCTGTAACAGCCGGAGGTCTTCGGTCCCGGTCCCGGTCCAGGAGTACAGGAGGGTGAGTATTAATGTTTATTGTTTTTAACCCCTGTGAGGTAGCGGCGGCACGGCGGAGACAAGGGATCCGGGCACCACGGGTCACTGCACACGGGTTTTATTCCACCAACAGAAGAGAAAAAAAACAATAGTCCAAAAGAGCATTCCGGTCCCTTTCCTTCAGGGGCCGCTCCTCGCTGCTTTCCCCGAAGTCTATCTGCCACTAGGTCTGCGGCCTGACTCAGAACATGCTTCCTCATCAGAATCCCAAGGAGTTGTGCTCACTCCCAACTCAAGGACCCACACCCAGTGTTCCTGCTTCCTCTTAATGCCTTCCTCTCTGGGAAGAGGGAAAAAACCTCCAAACCCTGGACTGGAGTACTTTTCTACCCATGGAGGGCGCACAACCTGGGGGAGACGTTCCGGCCGTCCATGACCACCCCGGCTACCGTCTCACACCCCCCCCCTCAGTTCAAGCGAGCGGGATTGAACTCCATCAGCAAACACGGACCGCGGGACAAGGCATCCGCGTTGCCCTGCCACCTCCCGGCTCGGTGTTCCACCGTGAACCGAAAGTTTTGTAGGGACAGGAACCACCGGGTGACCCGGGCGTTCCGTTCCTTGGCAGACCTCATCCACACCAGCGGAGAGTGGTCCGTAACCAGGCGGAACTGCCGTCCCAACAGGTAGTAGCGGAGGGACTCCAAGGCCCACTTGATGGCCAGGCACTCCTTCTCCACTACGCTGTAGTTCCGTTCGGGAGGGGTGAGTTTCCGACTCAAGTATGTGACCGGGTGTTCCTCCCCCTGGATCACCTGGGACAGCACGGCCCCGAGGCCGACCTCCGAGGCATCCGTTTGGACAACGAACTCCTTTCGGAAATCGGGGTTCACGAGCACGGGCTGTCCACACAGGACCCCCTTTAGGGTCCGGAATGAGTCCTCGGCCTGCGGAGTCCTGCGCACCATGACAGACTTCTTTCCCTTTAGAAGGTCCGTCAATGGGGCCGAGAGACTCGCAAAATTGGGGACAAACCTCCTATAGTACCCAACAATACCCAGGAAAGCTCGGACCTGCTTTGTGGTTAGGGGTCTAGGCCACGTTTGGATTGCCTCCACTTTGTTGATTTGGGGTTTGATGACCCCTTGCCCTATCACGTACCCCAAGTAACGGGCCTCTGTAAGCCCCAACGCACATTTCTTGGGATTGTCCGTCAATCCCGCTGTTCGAAGCGCGTCCACCACCGCCTGGACCTGGTCCAAGTGGGTCTGCACTCGGTGCTGTAAATGATGATATCGTCAAGGTACGCTGATGCATACGCCTGGTGAGGTTCCAGCACTACGTCCATCAACCTCTGGAATGTGGCCGGGGCGCCATGCAACCCAAAAGGCAGAACGACATAGTGGAAGAGACCCTCGGGCGTAACAAAAGCGGTTTTCTCCTTGGCGGACTCCGTCAGGGGCACCTGCCAGTACCCCTTGGATAGGTCCAGCGTGGTGAAATACTGCGCCTGTCCCAGCCGATCTATCAGCTCATCCACCCGGGGCATGGGGTAGAGATCGAACTTGGATATGTCGTTCAGTCTCCTAAAGTCATTACAGAATCTCAAGGAACCATCGGGTTTAGGTATTAGGACAATGGGACTGGCCCATTCGCTCTTGGATTTTTCGATGACCCCAAGGCGAAGCATGTTTTTCACCTCCACGGAGATGGCTTGTCTCCGAGCCTCCGGTACCCGGTATGGCTTCAGGCGTACCTTCATCTGAGGCTCGGTGACAATGTCGTGGCGTATTAGACTGGTACGACCGGGTAATTCAGAGAAAACATCCGGGTTCTGCTGAACTAGCCGTCGGGCTTCCCGCCTCTGTTGTTTGGTAAGGGTTTCCCGATCTTGACTTCCGGTACGTCCCCTCTGGAGGTCGCAGGACCCGGGGGCGAACGACCAGAAGAAGAGGGAGAGGGAAAAAGCTCCCCCATCAGGCTTACCCTGTCCTTCCAGGGCTTCAACAGATTGACATGGTAAATCTGCTCAGGTTTCCTCCTTCCGGGTTGCAACACTTTGTAGTTGACCGCCCCGACTTGTTCCTTAATCTCGTAGGGACCCTGCCACTTGGCTAGGAACTTGCTTTCAGCGGTGGGGACCAATACCAACACTCGATCCCCTTGGTTGAAAGACCTCACGGTGGCCTGTCTATTGTAGCGGCCGCTCTGGCCGGCCTGAGCCTCCTGTAAGTGTTCTCTCACGATCGGCATGACCGCACTTATGCGGTTCTGCATCCCCAGAATGTGTTCGATCACACTTTTATGGGGGGTGGGCTCTTGCTCCCACGTATCTTTTGCCAGGTCCAACAGTCCCCGGGATGTCGCCCGTACAATAATTCAAAAGGCGAAAACCCCGTGGAGGACTGTGGCACCTCCCGGACGGCGAACATCAGGTAGGGAAGCAACATGTCCCAGTCTTTACCGTCTTTGGATATCACCCTTTTTAGCATGGTTTTGAGGGTTTTATTGAACCGCTCCACTAAACCGTCCGTTTGAGGATGATACACAGACGTACGTAACTGCTTGATCTGGAGTAGCCGGCATAGCTCTTTGGTTACCTTGGACATGAATGGGGTCCCCTGATCCGTAAGGATCTCCTTGGGCAACCCCACCCGGCAGAACACAGCAAACAACTCCCGAGCAATCAGCTTAGCCGCCGTATGTCTGAGGGGTATCGCCTCTGGATAACGGGTGGCATAGTCCACAATCACCAGGATGTGTTGGTGCCCTCGAGCAGACTTTACGAGGGGCCCCACCAAATCCATCCCTATCCTTTCAAACGGTACCTCTATAATAGGTAACGGCACCAACGGGCTGCGGAAGTGTGCCAGGGGTGCGGTAAGCTGGCACTCCGGGAAGGTTTCGCAGAACCGTTTCACCTCACCAAAAACCCCGGGCCAATAGAACCTCTGCAAGATTCGCTCTTGCGTTTTTTTGACCCCTAGGTGGCCGCTCATCAGGTGTTTGTGGGCCAGGTCGAGGACTCGCCGGCGATACGGCTGGGGCACCAACAACTGTTCGATCACCTCGCCCCGTATCTCATCCACCTGGTATAGCAAGTTTTGCTTGAGAGCAAAATGTGGGTACCTTTCCTGGGTACCCGGCACCTGGGCTATCCCATCGATTACCGTCACTCGACCCCGGGCGTTTGCCAAGGTCGGATCCTGGAGTTGGGCTGTCCCGAAAGTATCCGGGGAAGCCTCCAACTCCGGGACCGGCTCGGCCGTCTCGGTCTCTCCTGCCAACACCTCTAGGGGAGCCCTATCGGGTTCACACTCTGTCCCTAACATGGTCACCCCTACGGCAGGCATCCCGGACTCGGGATCGTCAGGCTCAGGCCCTGGACCGTCCATTACCTGAGGGGACTTAGGGGACCCCTTCCATAGAGTCCAGAACAAAGGCAGATCCCTTCCGAGGATCACATCATAGGGAAGAGAGTACACAATCCCCACCTCATGCTGCACCTGTCCGCAGGGTGCCGTGAGGGTGACAACCCCCGTGGGATAATCCTTACGATCCCCGTGTATGCAAACCACCCCCACAGTACGTCCGGTGACTTTTACTTTCGCCACCAGGGTGGATCGCACCAGGGTCACTAGGCTTCCGGAGTCCAACAGGCCCGTCACCGGACAACCATTAACCTGTATCTGGCATAAGTGGGGCTCGGTCTCTGGGCGAACCATGTCCGCGGTGCACATCGCCTGCGCATACAGGGAACCCCGGCGGCCAACCTCGCAATCCATGGGCTCCGTCGTGAGGGGACACTGGGCTGCCATATGTCCCACCCGCTGGCACCGCCAACATCTAATAGGGATGGAAGCCCCCTGGATGGGTTGTCGTTTGGGGTACATAGCCTTCCTGACCTCAGAGATGGCTGGAGAGGCATCGAACGGGGCGGGTGCGGACTCTCGTACGGATGTCGGCGGTGGGGCCCGGGCCTGAGGCTTGGAGGGGGCGGTACGACGGGCGGCACGCAAAGTCCCAGAGTCCCGGATCAAGTCCTGCGTAGCCACGTGTCGCTCTACCAAGCCCACCACTTGATCCAGAGTACTCGGGTCGCCCTGGCCTACCCATCGTTGTATAGAGACAGGTAAAGTGCGTACAAAGCGATCAACCACCACCCTCTCCACCATTTGAGCCGGGCTCAGGGTCTCAGGCTGCAACCATTTTTTTACCAAATGTAGCAAGTCATAGGCCTGGGACCGGGCGGGTTTGGTTTCGTCATAGAACCACTGGTTCACCCGCTGCGCCCGCACATACGTATTAACCCCTGTCCGAGCAAGAATTTCGCCCTTCAAGGCCCTATAATCCAGGGCGTCCTCTGTACAGAGGTCCAGATATGCTTTCTGAGGCTCTCCAATCAAATAGGGTGACAGTACCTCAGCCCACTGAGCGACCGGCAGTCTCTCGCGCTCTGCCACTCGCTCGAACACTGCCAGGAATGCTTCCACATCCTCCCCCGGGGTCATTTTTTGCAGCGCTTGTCTTACCGCCTTCCGGACGCAGCCTTCGTCACTGGGTCCTCGGGGCGGATCCCTCGGTCTGGCCCGCACAGCCTCAGTCAGCAGGGCCATCTGCTCCTGGTGCCTCCTCTCCTGCTGCTGCTGAGCTTCCTGTTGCTGCTGCTGGGCCAACACCAGGTGCTTGAGCAACTCCTCCATGCTGGCAGCGGGTGTAGGTTGCAGCATAGCCGGCCGGATCCAGGACATGGGCTCCGGGCACCCCACAAGAGACTGGCGGCTCCTCTCACTTATCAGCCGCTCATTAGCCTCATGACACAGTCACTTTCCCACCGGAACCGAGGGCAACAGTAGCGCCGGCTACATCTCACCGGGCCGGGCTTGCCCGTATTCTCCACCATATGTGAGGTAGCGGCGGCACGGCGGAGACAAGGGATCCGGGCACCACGGGTCACTGCACACGGGTTTTATTCCACCAACAGAAGAGAAAAAAAACAATAGTCCAAAAGAGCATTCCGGTCCCTTTCCTTCAGGGGCCGCTCCTCGCTGCTTTCCCCGAAGTCTATCTGCCACTAGGTCTGCGGCCTGACTCAGAACATGCTTCCTCATCAGAATCCCAGGGAGTTGTGCTCGCTCCCAACTCAAGGACCCACACCCAGTGTTCCTGCTTCCTCTTAACGCCTTCCTCTCTGGGAAGAGGGAAAAAACCTCCAAACCCTGGACTGGAGTACTTTTCTACCCATGGAGGGCGCACAACCTGGGGGAGACGTACCGACCGTCCATGACAACCCCGGCTACCGTCTCACACCCCTTACATTAACTTTTAGGGTACTTTTGTAGTGTATCTGTATAGATACACTGCAAAAGTACAGGGACTCGCTACCCCCGAGTAATTCCTAAGGAAACTCGGCGAGTAGCGAGTCCCCCAAGTCCGCTACTATTCGGGCGAGTCCCGAATAGTAGCGAGGAATTTGCCCATCCCTAGCCTCACACTACCACGTGCTTGAACACATATACCACCCTCAGCACACATTTCACCACACATACATCAACCTCGCCACATAATCGCCCTAAAACACACAAGTCTGGTATTATCCTTCAACAATAAAAATCTGATTAATAAGCAGCAAAACTACAAGAGAAACAAATGTACCATATAGGAAATACAGCAGCTGTCAGTCACATTACCTGTCTATTATGTGTATGTGTGAGCTAATATATACTGTCAGGGGGGAGGGTTTCCTGTTGCCTGGGGATTTATCAGACTGCCAATAGCAACCAATCACAGCTCAGCTTCTATTTTGCTACTGTTAATCTGAGCTCTGATTGGTTAATATAGACAACAAAGGACATTCTCAGTAAAGCTTCTGTGAGGTAATGGGATGTCTGTGAGGTAATAGGATGTCAGTTAGGGTGTGTTGGTGGAAAGGCTGATGTCAGTCACATTACCTCTATGTGAGAGGATATAGAAACTGCCAGTTACAGACTATTTTTACCACAATAATGCCTCATAAGAAAAGGAGTTCCTTGGCACAAATGTCAGCTGATGCAAAAAGAAAAGCTGCATTACAGGTGAGTGAAAAATGTGAAGACTGAGAAACAAGGCTGACACACATGAGAACAGCAGCTGCTTCCTAAAGGGCCAATGAACTTTCTGAGGAGAGGGAAGCGAGGCTTGCAGACATGAAAACAAGAGCTGCTTCCTCAAGGCCCAATGAACTTTCTGAGGAGAGGGAAGCGAGGATCCACCAAAGCTGTGTAATGGAACAAGACTCTTGATTAAGAACCTGTTTCCACATGTAATTGAGGCAACCATTTTGACAGGATGTGCCACAGGAGAAGATGTTTTCATTCCATCTGATTTGCCTTTTGATTTTAAACGCCTCCAGTTTCCAGTTCGACTGGCATTTGCTATGTCCATCAACAAGGCTCAGGGACAGTCTTTGAAAGTACCGTATATACTCGCGTATAAGCCGAGTTTTTCAGCCCAAAAATTGGGCTGAAAAGTACCCCCCTCGGCTTATACGCGAGTCAGTGACGGTATACAGCAGCCCCAGCAGCCTCAGTAATCCAGGGCCCCCCCAGCCTTGCTCCGGTCACCTGTTAAGTAAAATATACTTATCACTGTCCCGCTGCCGTCCGCGCCCGCATCTGCCGACATCCCCGATCCTCCATCTTCATGCGTCTTCTTCCGACTTCCTGTGTACGGCGCCGGCAATGACGTCATTGCCTGCGACGAACACAGGAAACCGGAAGAGGACGCATGAAGATGGAGGATCAGGGATGTCGGCAGATGCGGGCGCGGACGGCAGCGGGACAGTGATAAGTATATTTTGCTTTACAGGTGACCGGAGCAAGGCTGGGGGGGCCCTGGATTACTGGGGCTGCTGTATACTACCGCTGGGGCTGCTATATACTACCACTGGGGCTGCTGGGGCTGCTATACACTACCACTGGGGCTGCTGGGGCTGCTATATACTACCACTGGGGCTGCTATATACTACCACTGGGGCTGCTGGGGCTGCTATACACTACCACTGGGGCTGCTGGGGCTGCTATATACTACCACTGGGGCTGCTGGGGCTGCTATATACTACCACTGGGGCTGCTGGGGCTGCTATATACTACCACTGGGGCTGCTATATACTACCACTGCGGCTGCTGTATACTACCACTGGGACTGCTGGGGATGCTATATACTACCACTGGGGCTGCTGGGGATGCTATATACTACCACTGGGGCTGCTGGGGCTGCTATATACTACCACTGGGGCTGCTGGGGCTGCTATATACTACCACTGGGGCTGCTATATACTACCACTGGGGCTGCTGTATACTACCACTGGGGCTGCTGGGGATGCTATATACTACCACTGGGGCTGCTGTATACTACCACTGGGGCTGCTATATACTACCACTGGGGCTGCTATATACTACCACTGGGGCTGCTGTATACTACCACTGGGGCTGCTGGGGATGCTATATACTACCACTTGGGCTGCTGGGGCTGCTATATACTACCACTGGGGCTGCTGGGGCTGCTATATACTACCACTGGGGCTGCTATATACTACCACTGGGGCTGCTGTATACTACCACTGGGGAGGCCTGTATACCACTAGGGGGGGCCTGTATATCACACTGCTGGGGGCTGTATACCAGTGCTGGGGTCCACCCTCGGCTTATACACGAGTCAATAGGTTTTTCCAGATTTTTGGGGCAAAAGTAGGGGGGTCGGCTTATACACGGGTCGGCTTATACACGAGTATATACGGTAGTTGGAATTGATTTACAATCTCCATGCTTTTCTCATGGTCAACTTTATGTGGCCTGTTCAAGAGTTGGAACAGCCAAAAATCTGTTCGTCTTTGCACCTGAAGGAAGAACTAAGAATGTCGTCTATCAAAAGGCTCTCGAATAAGGAGTAGAAGATTACTTCACATTACTTGGCCAATTTAGTTAAATCTGTGTGGAATATCTGTGGTGTTGAAATATATGTTGTGAAATGCTTCTATTAGCTTAGTTTTTGCCTCTTAGTAATTACATTTCTATCGATTTGTTTTGTGGTTTTTGTGTGCTGAATAAATTTTTGTTAACACATTCTATTTTGTTAACAGCAGTTATTAACCCGGGTGAAGCCGGGTAGTACAGCTAGTGTTGTTATAAAATAAAAATGTTTTCAGGGGGATCCATGACGGGCAGCGCGAGGACGCGCTGGTTTAACTCCGGGAGAGTGTGGCACCCCTGCGTCCAGGAGGCCACAAAGGGAACTGCAGCCAGGAAGGTAGGACGACAGTTGAACACCAAAACCCTCACTGCCCAAACAACCCACGTAACAGTAGAAGGCAGCACCCAACCCGGAGCCTGGGAACTCTAGGCAGGCAAGGGGTGGTGGGTTTAGAGACAGTGGGTGGGCCAACACGTAAGTCAGCTGACAGAGGGTAGATATAGAACAGGGGGAGGATAAAGGAGTCTATAGGCTGAGGTAGGCTGAGCAGCAAAGAAAGAGATCACACGTCCTGGCAAAGTGAGGTGTAGGAGCGCAGAATCTGGAAGAGCCAGTGCGAGCCGCAGAGAGAAAGCACGTCCAAAGCCAGCACCCCAGGAGTGTGAGGGAAGAGAGGGACGGTGATACCAGGCCCTAGAACCACGGCTGAGACAGCAGACTGCAGGCGGAGTAACCCTCCTATTGAACCGGAAGACACGATTACAGAGAGCCTGGTAGAGCCTCAACACTGAGGACTATTGGAGGCTAGGCTGTAGTAGAGTGTCGGCTCTAGAAGGGACCTCAGATTTACCCGACATCCCCAGACAACCGACGGGGGACCTCAGCTACACGTGAGGGTCCCTATCCCAAAGGACAGGCAGCTCAGTGGCAATCCGGAGGGCTCACAGGAGTCTGAGCCACCGCTATACTGTCCGGAGTCACGCACACCAAAGTGTATAAGAGAGAAAGAGAACAGAAAGCCTGGAAAGGACAGAGAGACAGAGTGAGGGGTCATAGAAGGAGTAACCTGGCTGCAGGGAGTGAAGGAACCCGGATGGGAAAGTGTGCCCGTGTAAAGAGTGTAACTTGTGAACTGGAACTGGAACTGTGAACTGTACTTGAAAAGTCTGAGACGTAAACACGGTGAACCCTGAATCTGACTCCCTTGCATATCTCTGCCTGAACACGACTCCCTCCATACAGGTTTGCAGCAGATCCCCATCTGGAGAGCCACAGCTTGCAGGCTCCATCGCTGAAGGAGGATTCCTGCAGCATCTGGACAGTAAGTGTACTACACTCAGCACCAGGCCTGCACACTATACAATAGACTTTACCAACACTTCCACGGGAACACAGTCCTGCCCACGGAGAACTATTCCATTTTTGCTGCCATTACATCATCCCCAGAGGTTCTGCGGCAGCGGTGGCCCCCTTACTGGCCACACACTGTGGGTGGCGTCACGACTGACATTATCCCCTGTAAATACACCCTTATTGTTGCCAGGGCCCGGGACACGGTCCGGACCAGGACCACCCGTGACTTCCCCAGTAGCAGACCCGATCCGGTACCGAGTACCCCGTTACAGTGGGCTCGACAACTCTGCGACCAGGGTGGCCACTTAGGGAACTGCAGCCAGGCAGGAAGATAGACAGATTGTGCACCAAACACCCTCACAGCACACACACCCACAGGAGCACAGCACCCAACCCGGAGCCCGGGACTCTAGGCGGGCAAGGGGTGGTGGGTTTAGAGAGCAAGTTGGGGGGAAGGAAGGTCAGGTGACAGAGAGTACAAATAGAGGAAAAGAGGAGGAAGGAGTTGGTAGGCTACAGTAGGCTGAGCTTTAAAGACAATACCAGAAAGGCTGTGACACATCCCGGAGGGATTGGGCTCCCTGGAGATGAAAAATCCACAGAGACACAGAAACCATGGAGAGAAAGCTCGTCCATATCCGGCATCCCTAGGAAGTGTGAGGACAGAAACCGGTGTCACCGGGTCCGAGGAACACAGCAGCACCGACCAACTACCGGCGGAGTAGTTTCCCCTGATTTGTACTGGAGTCACACGGGTTTGATGAAGCTTGGTAACACCTTGGAAGATAGAGTTACTGCAGGCTAGGCACACACCAGAGTGTCGGCTCTGAGGGGGACTGACGTTTCACACCGGCTTCAAAAACACATCGACAGGGAGCTTGAATTCTAGGTTGGAGTTCCCACAACAGGGTTGGAGGCAGAGCAGCAGCCACGAGGACCCACAAGGGGCCGAGCTGCCGCCATGCTACCCGCGGAGAGAACAGAGAGGGAGAAAATAGCCTGAAAGGACATTAGAAGGAGTAGAAAAGGAATTCTCCAGCAGACAGCCAAATCTTCATAAAGTACTTTTATTAGTACATCAGACCGTGCATAAAACAAACAATGTTGAGGAGGGGAACGCTGGACGCGTTTCGGATGGCAAATCCTTTCTCAACAGCCTTCACAGATACACTCACACATACAGATACACACACATACAGATACACACAGACAGATATACACACATCTAGATACACACAAATACAAATACACACACATACAGATACACACACACTGCCAGTCACACAGCCTTACAAGGTGAGATTAGCCTGTGCTCTCCCGCGCCCTGCCCAGAGGTATGTACACACTGGCAGGTTTTTAACGTAGCATCTAGGGACAGAGTTAGGACTGTCTCTACCAGGGCCCACCGTGGAGTTGGTGAGGCAGCTTACCGTACGTTTTTTGCAAAAACGTATAAACCAAAAGGCCCTGTTTTTGTTACGGCACTTGCTATTTATTTTTACAGCAGAGCGCCTTTTGTGCCTTTTTGCATTGGTTTTTCACACACACAGATACAGACATACAGATACACACAGAAGAGATACACACACATACAGATACTCACACACATACAGATACACACACACACATACAGATACACAGACATACAGATACACACATATTACCACATCCAGCTGCTCTTGATTTGTGCAGAGCAGGAAAGAGGAGGCACTGGGAGCTGCAAGGAGGTTGGAGAAGTTGAACAGCTGCAGGGCCTTGATTTCAGTCATGTGACCAGTCACATGACTGGAAGGTTCTTCAGCTCCCGATGTTTTCTCATGTGCTGTCTACAAATCACCTAGGTCACTGAAGAGCAGGAGAGAGAGGGCAGCTGTGTTTAAGCTCAATCCTTCCACTCACAGAGAGCAAGTGGGCCCATTGACTTCTTCAGGGCTCCGACATCTGCCTCGGTATGCCAAGTGCTGGCACCGGGCCTGCCCTATATAACTGTGACAACTCTGTTGTTGCATCCCTGATGAAGACGTCAGGACGTTCTTGAAATAGGAATAAAGTATCACTGTTTTAAGCACAGAATAAGGCTACGTTCACACATTGCGTATTTTTACGCGCGCGTATTTTTACGCACGCGTATTTTTACGCGCGTAAAAATACGCGACTGCGTTTTTTTACGCGCGTATTTCCAGTGCTTATAATGGGGCCTATAGAAAATACGCGCGTAAAAAACTGCAAAGAATTGACATGTTCATTCTTTTTACGCGCGTATTTTTACGCTGCGTAAAAATACGCGACGTGTGAATGGCAAAAGTGAATGCCCATTGACTTTGCTGGGAAATACAGATGCACATTCTTCTGGAGAAAATACGCGCGTAAAAATACGCGTCAAAATACGCGATGTGTGAACGCAGCCTAAGTCTGTTATTGTAGACAGAAGCGTGGATCAAAAAATCATTCTGTCTGTTCTGGAGTTACCGATGACCATCCATGAGAAGAGGGATCCTGCTGCAGCTGTGATGCATTAAAACAGGTTGTGGGTGACACAACTGACTAAGGTGAGCAGTTCCTGCACTGCACATACACTGCCAACAAACAATTTAGACCCATTGCACCCTTGTCTACCCTTTTTTACTTTAGATATTGTCTCAAGTTGACTGAGCAGAAGTCTATGGTATTTTAAATGTGTTTATTTATTTTGTACCGGCAGAGGTTAATGTCAGATTCTCCTTTGGTGATAAGCTGCTGCTGTCTTGATCAGGTGATGCAGTTTGATGAACACTCCCCATCCTGTAAAGAGCCTCAAGACCAATTACCTGATGTTTTTGATAGAGTTCATTCTCTAAAAACTAAACAAATTGCATTTGCGCCATTATAAAATCTATACCAATACTAAAAATGAGATAGCAGCAATTAAATCAAAGAGCACACCCTTGTTCACTGGTGGACCACCAAATGGTAATAAATACAGTAAATATATGCTTCTGTGTTTACCTCTAATTGTACGTTGTACCTAGTACCTGTAGTGAATATACAGACAGAATAGGAGGAATCAGTCAAGTTTACAAAAGGAAAAGTGTATTTAACTCTACAAACACCTAATCCTCAAGACATATCTATTGATCACTTGGGTGATTAAACCCTTATATGTATATAAGCATAGAAGAAGTTTACATATAAAAGATTTTTACATGTAGAAGAATATTGCTCACTGTATTCCTCTAAGGGCCACTTTACACACACCAACTTATCTGTCCAACTTCTGACCAACTTATTGGTTGCAGTGAAATCATGCACACATTGTTCCATTTTGTGGTTGTGTACAAATGTGTGTGTGTGTAAAACCGCAGGTTGCCATTATCTGTAAGGTGCTAAAAGAAGAGAAGATGAATAAAGGGGTAGTAAAATAAATCAATAACTGAATAAATAGATAAACTCAAAACTTAAATAACCCCACCAGTGGCTAACAAATATATGCCACCATAGTTATATATATACCACCTGTTATTATAATGGCGCCTAATGATAATATAATCAAACAGATCCATCCAAAACCTTACATATCCCAAAGAAGATGATTTTCTTAACATATAATCAACTTAATCTGTATATGAAAATCGATGAACAAAAGTGATTGGAGTGATTAATACTTTAGCACTTCAATTTTATCACTATATAACTAAAAATACATCAATTAAGAGACTTATTGTATAATAAATGAGGTAATTAACTAAAAGTCTCAATGCAATCAACCCCTGTGTAGCATGGGAAAGAGATCAGTTTGGAGCAAGCTGTCCTTATTATAATTATTCTCCGAGAGTTCATTCTGACCATCTGACATCGTACCGTGCGGAAGTCGAGGTCATCTACTCTGCAGTTCTTCTTGGTGCCGCCCTTCTCTGCCTTGGAGCTTGGCAGCAGAATTCAAGTATCCTTGTATCCTGATTGTCTTTTCCCCTGTCTGTTGTCACCTTCCATGTGTTGTAATAATTGCAGTGGCAAGGTTAGCGTCTTGTAACATCACTAGCAGGTTTAATAGTGACAGCTAGAGTTGAGACACGTGGCTGTGGCGGAAGGAAGGACCCGCTTAGGGCTGTTGGGGCAGGAAGGGACAGACACAAGCTAGTGTCAGGAGCTGTGCCATTTGCTGCTCCATACAGTTAGGACCTTCCTTCCCTGTTCCTATGTGTTGTGCTGTGTGGCTAAACAGTTCCCCTGTCCATATGCGGGGATAGTATCATCTGTGTAAACAGAATTTGCACTGTTGAGATCAATGGCAGCCTGTGTGCACTTCCTATAAATCCCATCCACTTTGCTAGAGCTGCCAGATGATGTGTTTTTGTTTAATGAAAATATGCATCGTCAAAAACTCACCAAACACTTATTGTGGCAAATTAATCTTAAGGAGGGTTCTTGACAATATTCAGGCTCTTGGAAAATCTACTAAGGCTATGTAAATGAGTCTTTCAAAACGTTCTTGTAGAAGAAACTAAGCAGAAGCTCTCCCAATCCTATAGTGTGAAATTTGCTCTGTTTTTTTGAATCTGGAAAAAGTATTTCATAAAGATGCGTAAGCTCTTTCAAAACTCCAAATGCCATCAATTTTAGCATATATAGGTTTTCTGTAAGATTTATAAAAAAAAATTGACAGCATGATTTATCAAACTGATTATTAAAAGTGCTGCTTCTAGGGGAGAATATTTCCAGACATATGCCACCCTACAGATTCCGTATGGCATCACAGAGGCTCTGTATTAAGGAGTTCACTGCTCCATGCACTTCTGAACAGACAAAAGGGTACTTGTCACTCCATTTATGCTGGTTAAACCTTGGCTAGTATTAATCTGAGGCTGGATACGATTGTAGCCAGATATATTTTCAACAAAAACGATCAAGGATTTCAAGGAAAACTTACTATGAAGAGCCCTGGCAGGCTTCTCCTCCCAACACTCAAAGTAATTTATTAATGAAAAAGAGGACATGGGTGATAAATGGGCTATCAGACGTACTTGTTGTTGGACAAACTAGATTAGGACTGGGCAATTGGGATGGCTTAGTCAGTTGACTTTCTGCACTGTGTGATGGCAAGCGGGAGGTGTTGACCACTGCACCACAGCACCTGGGCTTTCCCTGTAAGGAGAGCCATAATTAGGCGGCTACCTGACCTTTGCTAGAGCTTCTGTTGGTGAGGTTAGGCTTGAACCACAGTTAGCCACTAGGTACCTCTCCAGGGCAGTTCCAGGACCTGCAGCAGCTGACTGGAGAGTCAGGGTTGAGGGGACGTTAGACAGAACCCAGACACAAGGGCAAACTGAATGAGGACAGGACAAACTGAACGGGTACAGTTAACGAAATAGGACAGGAACAACAAGGAGGGATGAAATAGAGACAGCATAGAAATTAAATGGACTGATCAAACAAAAAGAGTGCAGACACAAACAGAACTTGCAAGCAGGTGGACCGATAATACAGACAGAACTTGCAGGCAACAATACTCATACAGAACTTGCAAGCACTTAAAGTAAGGCTTACTAAATAAAATGTCAGAACCCAAGAAACAGTGTATGGCAACTGCTATCAGAAGACTGACCAGGAAAGCAGAACTATGCTGGACATAGTGCTATAAATTTTTAAAGTCTGGCTGCACCTCCCAATAGCAAGGTGGAGAGTTTCCAGACATAAGAATGCAGCACAGCTACAAAGCCACAAAGGACCTGCCAATAGGGGAGAAAAATAGAGAGTGCTTGACAAGCTGGCCATGTACAAGACAACGCACGCAGTAAGTATCAAGGTGCATGTGGGTCACAGGTGTGACACATGGTAGTGAATAAAATCCAATTGTATCAACTTGTTACGCTTCTAGTGTGGAGCCCACTGGGACGCGGTACGCGGTACCGGACTGGATATCACAGGGGGTATCCTGGCGATCCTTGGTCCGGACCGTGTCCCGAGCCCACAAGTAATGGGGGGTATTTACAGGGGAGTTTGTCATGATGCCACCACGGGTTGTGGTCAGGGTGACCACCGCTGCTGCAAAACCTCCGGGGATGATGTTTGACACCCGGTGATGTAACGGGTCTCCGCGGGCAGAGCCTGTTTTCCCGGGGCAGTGGTGATAGTAGTCTATAGATGGATGCAGGGCAGGGGTAGTAGTAGAGATGACAATTTGTGAGGGAGAACAGGGTTTGCATAGATCACACAGACTCACGGTTTTGTAGTTTTCCAAGTCTTTACTGCAGATTTTGTTCAGTAGATATTGTCCATGGAGTCTGTACCAGGGCAGGTTGCTTCCACCCTGACCGCGTCCTTGGCTTCCTATTCCTGCGCTTTGTGTGTGGCCCTGCAGCTGCTTTAGCTAAGCTGCTGGTCCTGTCTCCACTCACGGGTACCCACTTGCTAGGCAACTTGAGTCTTAATTTTGTGTTTCTGACCCCGACGTGTTGCTTCGCTGTGGTACAGTGAAGATATGAAATCCTCACTCATCAGTTGTTTACTGTGCTGCTTGTATCAGGCACAATGTCTGATCCGGTATCCGGTCTTTGCGCTTCACCGTGGTGAGTTATAGGGTAACTCTGTGTCACGGATGTGTTCCTCTGCTTCTCCTACTTCTTTCCTCAGACCTTGGCCTGCCTGGAAGTGGACAGTGGACCGTGGGTTGGGCCTGACGCAGCCCTTTTACACCCAGGTCCTTTCCTCAGTCCTCTCAGGAACTGCACTAACTCCAACTGAATAACTGTCACTGCCACTCTGAAGTAAACAACATTAGCTCCTTCCACCACTTTGCTCTTCCCCATTTCCTCTCCACACCAGAATATATAGGGAAGCAGCTTTAGCTGCCCCTTTTGGCCTGGAGGCTCTAGTGTAGTGTTGTGGGTTGTGTGGGAGTTAACCCTTTGTGGTGTTACTGTGGCACATTAACCCCTGGGGTGCCACACTAGCGTTCCTGAACTCCATGCATCAATGACACCAACGCACTCACCGCTCTGGCTGCCCAGCTGCTTCTGTTCCAGTCCCTGTCTTGGTTCCCTGTGCCTAAGCACACCCCACAGGTTTCACAGGAACATCCCTAAGGCATGCGCCAATCTTTTTATTCTTAATGAGCCAGTGTGTCATAGCTCGGAAGTGCCTCTCAGACGATTGCTGAAAGGTACAGAGTAATCATTGCACCCTCCCTCTTTGGGAGGTTTAGTCAGTTATTCTGTGCATAAGCTAATTGTCAGGTCCCCTCTATCCTGAGATCGTATCCTGTTCTTGTAATCCGTATCTGTGTTCCTATTTCCTAACCATGTACTTGTCTGAACATACAGGTGCATCTCAATGAACTAGAATATCATCAAAAAGTTAATTTATTTCAGTAAATCAATATACAGTTGTGCTCAAAAGTTTAATTACCCCAGAAGATATTTTTGCTTTCTTGGACTTTTTCAGAGAATATGAATGATAACTAGGGATGAGCGAGTATGCTTGTGACTACTCGGTACTCGCACGAATATCTCAGCACTCAGGGTACTCGGCGAGTACCGAGTAATCCTGCAATACTCTTGCTATGCTTGGGGTCCACCTCCCTGCATGTTGGCGCTCTTTACAGAGCCAGCCCACATGCAGGGATTGGCTGATAGACACTGTAATGCCACAGCCATGTTGGTTGTGGCATTACAGTGATTGGCTGGCCGTACAGCGTGATCAAGTCTTTATAAGACCTGACCGCGCTGTGCTCGTCACTGTGCTCCACAGAGAGGCAGTGTAGGGAGAGGTGCTGCTGATTCTGGACAGATTTGAGGCCTTTCAGCTAGTGTAGGTGCAGAGCTCCTAATCTAATATCACAACAGTCCTTCTGAGGACTAATACAGCTGTATACAGGCAGGCAGGGAGGCAGGGTATATGCCAAACCTCTTGTGCTAGTATACCAGCCTGCATCACATCTGGGGCTGGTGTACAGGCTGGAAATCTCCATAACAGTCTTTTTAAGGATTAATTTAGCTCTCTATAGGCAGTAAGGGGTTAGCTCCAATTAGTATACGCCAAAACACTGTATACATTGTAAAGCGCTGCGGAATATGTTGGCGCTATATAAATAAGCTTTATTATTATTATTATTATTATACTCGTCAGCGTTTGTGTATGACTGTTCCAGCTGCCGGGATTAAACCACTCTAATCTGAAATCTCAGTGTGCAGCTAAAAAACATCTTTTGGATGCCTTCATTTACTTGTATACAGGCAGCACAACATTGAAAATGCGCAAGGCCGGTGGCAAGGGACAAGGATCTGGGCATGATGGTGGTGCAGGCAGAGGCCGAGGCCATGTGCAAGCTCAAATTGCGCCACGACAAACACCCACATCATCTCACTCGACCTTCCTGTCCCAATTTCTAGGGGACCGCATCAGTACACCACTATTAAACCAAGACCAGTGTCAACAGGTTGTTAGTTGGATAGCGGATAATGCTTCCAGTCAGTTTGGCACCACCACAAATACCCTGTCTTCCACACGGTCAAGTGTCAGTAGCCATGAGACTGGACCGCACATTCCACACCCTGATCCTCCTTCCTCCCACCATGCCAAGTGCCCAGCCCTGGACATAACTGATTCCACACTTGGACACTCTGAAGAGCTGTTCACTTATCCATTCTTAGATTCTGGCCTCTCGCCAGCTCCAGTTGAAGTGGGTCATGAGGAGATCGTATGTACCAATGCACAAATATTTGAGCAGCCACGGTCTCACGAAGGCAACAGTGGGAACGTGTCTCAACAAGAGGTGGACGATGATGAGACACAATTGCCAGAAAGTCAGGAGGAGGACCAGGGTGCGGAAGTGGAAGATGACGTGGTGGACGATCCAGTAACTGACCCAACCTGGCAGGAGGACATGCAGAGCGAGGACAGCAGTGCACAGGGGGAGTTAGGCGTAGCATCACAACAGGCCGGAAGAAGCAGGGTGATGGCCGCAGGCAGAAGGCAGGCAACCGTTCACGGGAACAACAACACAACAGAAGTTGCCAGTACAACTGTTAGGTCTTCCCGAGCTTGGCTGTTTTTTTAAGGTGTCTGCAGATAATCCAAAAAGGCCATTTGCAACACCTGCCATGTCAGCATCAGCAGGGGTAGCAAAACTAAAACTAGCAGCCTGACCACCACCAGCGTGATCAGGCACATGTAAGCAAAGCACCCTACTTCGTGGGATGTACACAAGAGTCCAGGAGCAGTGTCTGCGGGTGACACCGCTGCGTCTTCCACTGTTGTACATGCAAGACAATCCCCTGTCCATACTGCATGTGAAGATGCCTCCTGTCCTTCACCTGTAGTTGCACAAGCAGAAATAGCACCATTATCAACCACGTCCTTGTCCCAAGCAGCGTTCAGTTATCCATACACCAATCTTTGGAATGCAGGTGCAAATACGCTGCCAACGCCCCACATGCCATAGTTCTAAATGCACACATTTCGCGACTGCTTGTGCTGGAAATGTTACCTTTTAGGCTAGTGGAGACGGAAGCATTCCGCAACCTGACGTTATTCGGTCCCCAGCCGCCACTATTTCTAACGGTGTGCCGTCCCCGTATTACATAAGCACGTGTCACAAAACATCAGACGTGCCCTTAACAACGCAGTTTCAGGCAAAGTCCACCTAACCATGGACACGTGGACAAGTGTAGGCAGGGCCGGTACATCTCGCTGACGGCACACTGGGTTAATATTCAGGAAGCCAGGACCCAGTCTGAGCTTGGGACGGAACACCTCCTTCCGACACCAAGGATTGCAGGCCCTAACTCAGTCAGGGTTTCACCCACAGTGTACAGCTCTGGAATGTCATGCTCCTTAGCCTCCTCCTCCTCCACTTCACCCTCAACACCAGTCCAAGCTGGAAGCACTGCAGCACTGCTCGGCTAAGCAGCATCGGGCTGTGCTGAAGCTAATATGCGTAGGTGACAAACCCTACAATGCTGAAGAGTTGTGGACAGCTCTGAAACAGCAAACAGATCAGTAGCTCACACCGCTGAACCTACAGCCAGGCATGGTCGTGTGTGACAATGGCCGGAACCTGGTGGCAGCTCTGAGGTGAGGCAAGCTGACACATGTTGCATGCGTGGTCCATGTGCTCAACCTCGTGGTTCAGTGGTTTCTTAAATCCTACCCGGAGCTGTCGGATCTGCTCGTCAAAGTACGCCGCCTGTGTGCCCATTTTAGAAAGTCACCTACTGCTTCTGCAGCCCTTGCTGGCTTTCAGCGGCATTTGTAGCTTCCGACTCCCAGACTGGTGTGTGATGTTCCCACTCGTTGGAATTCCACACTTTACATGTTGGTCAGGATTTGTGAGCAGAAGAGGGCAGTTGTTGAGTACCAGCATCAACTAGGCCGTCGGTATACAGTTCAAACTCCACACATAAGACCTCAGGAGTGGACATGGATGTCGACATATGTACCGTCCTCCAAAACTTTGAGGATTCCACCAAGATAGTGAGCGGTGATGACGCCATCATTAGCGTCACCATCCCACTTCTCTGTCTTCTAAAACGCTCTCTGCTCAAAATCAAAAACGATGCATTGCAGGCGGAGCACAATGAGTTGGAGCAAGAAACCATACTGGGTGATTACACACAGCCCAGCCTCATCTCATCCCAACGTGCATTGGAGGACTATGACGAGGAGGATGAAGAAATAGAGCTACTTTCATGCGGATATGACGGTAATACATGCACAACCGTCAGACCGTAGGTTCAGCGTGGATGGCCAGAGGACAGGGGAGAGGAGTAGGATGAGGCCAGCATGGACAGTCATGCTGTTGGTGAGGACCCTGAAGTCTTGCCTGTTAACAGTCTGGCGCACATGGCTGACTTTATGTTACGCTGCCTGTCTCGTGACCCTCGCGTTATCAACATCTTGGCGGACACTCATTACTGGTTGGTGACACTTTTAGGCCCACGCTACAAGGAGAACTTTATTTCTCTTATTCCTGAGGCGGAGAGGTCTACAAAAATGCTGCTGTACCAGAAGGCCATAGTCGTGGAATTAGTCCAAAAATTCCCTTCTGAAAACGCTAGCGGCAGAGGTCACGATTCGGTGGACAACCAAGGCGTCCGGCCGAAAGGCACAAGCCCAATCCAGCAGAGGTAGGGGAACACACTCTCAAAGATCTGGGACAGTTTTCTCAACACCTCCCGTAGCACAGGCCCTGAGGTGCGGGTAGTGTCACAAGGAATGCAAAGTTTGCGAAGATGCTGAGAAAATACCTTGCCGATCGTACAAAAGTGCTCCCAGATTCCTCTGTGCCTTATAACTATTGGGTATCCAAGCTGGACGTGGCAGGAATTGGCTCTCTACGCCTTGGAAGTCCTGGCCTGCCCTGCCGCTAGCGTTTTGTCAGAGCGTGTTTTTAGTGTTCCAGATGGAATCATTACTGATAAATGCACCTGCCTGTCAACTGAAAATGCTGACAGGATGACTCTGATCAAGATGAACAAGGGTTGGATTGGGCCTGACTTCACCACACCACCACCAAATGATAGCGTAATTTAAATTTTGTGCCGGTAAATTGCCATGCACCTCCACACACCCACACATGGGTACACACTTCATGTCTTTGGCTACTTGCTGTACTGCTCCTCCTTCTTTTCATCCGCCACCATCATATGATCAGTGCGACCGTGGTTCATGATGCCACAAAAACATAATTTATTTACATCATATTTATGATGATGATGACCCTAAACGTTCAAAAGTTAGGCAGTAGTTTCATGTATACCCCCCAAGGGTAAATGTTTTAGTCCATGCTTACAGAATGGGCATTACAAGTACAGGAGACCCGCTCCTTTGTAATGGGAACAATATTTAGAGACTCACTCCATGTTTCTTTCCAGGGGCATTGGGGTGCCTCCCAATTTTTGGCTGCACTGCCAAAGGGCAATACTACAAAAGACCCACTTCCTTAAAATGGCACATTATTTAAAGAGGCCCTTATCACGTCTGTATCCAGGGCATTGTGGTGCCTCCCAATTTTGGCTGCCCTGCCTATGCAATCCTACAAAAGACCCACTTCCTAAAATGGCACATTATGTAAAGAGGCCTCATGTACGTCTCTTCCAGGGCATGGGAGTGCACACAATTAAAAGAAAAAAAATCTTTCATGTAATCCAAAAAACTAACATACACCAACTCTGTCTCACAAGTGGGTATGAGCCCTTAATATTTTCTCCAGGAAAATCCATTTTGGTTTCATCTTGTAACGTTTTATTGACAGTCCATAAAAGTGGCGTAATACAACATTGTTCACAGCATTGACCTTGGAGTCTGAAATGCTTACAGGGGTCTTCCCCATGCTGTTCCCATGTCATTTGAACACTGTTCTGATACTTTTGTGACATTTTTAGGGTTTTTCCATGCTGCCGGGGGTCATGCCACAAAAATACTCGGGTTCTCCATAGGATAATATTGGGCTCGGTGATCGGGCCGTGTACACGAGTATCTTGGGAAGCTCGACCCGAGCATCGAGCACCCGAGCATTTTAGTACTCGCTCATCTCTAATGATAACATGAAAACTTTTTTCCACTCATGGTTAGTGGTTGGATGAAGCCATTTATTTTCAAACTACTGTGTTTTCTCTTTTTAACTCATAATGACAACCAAAAAAATCCAAATGACCCACTTCTGGTTCCGGCGCCTCCATGTGTGGCCGCATCTAGCTGCGCTCCGAGCCCCGCCGCAGCGATCCGGCTCCATCTGACCTCCTCACAAGCCCCCAGAGTAGAGGTAACCTCGAGGCCGCACATATCCCAAGGATGGACCGCTTTGTGACGCGGAAGGAGGCAAATGACCGGCCCAGACCCCGCACGAGGTAGATGTTAATGGTGCGCAGGGCGCACATGTTGTTGCTGAGGACGGAGAGCTGGAGGAGACCTCAGAACAGGGGGGCACTATAATATCTAGGGAAAAGCCAGCGGAGATGTTGATGGACAGTACTGTGGTGATAGCGGGAGATTTACACCCGATACAGACAGGAGCCTCAGTCCACAAACAGCAGCAACAGTCTCAGAGACATTGGGGACATGCACAGACAGGAGGTGAGACAAGGGGAGATGTCTCAGGCAGGAACTCAAGTGGCTGGCAGGGACTACACCACATTGACTATAAAACCCTGGCCAAAGAGCTGGCCATACACCTGGCAGAAGATTTTAAGTTGGCTGTAGCTGATATGGTAAAAGCCACAACAAAATAGCTGAGTACAAAAGTGGAGACCCATGATCAAAAACTTAAAGAGGCAGAGGCACGGATTGGAGCTGCGGAGGATAGAATACAGGAATTAGAGGACCAAGTGCTGTCTCTACAAAAACGCTCTGATTATGCATATACAAAACTAGAAGATATTGAGAATAGAGCGAGAAGGAGTAATCTTAAGATTGTGGGTCTCCCAGAGTCCATTCCGGTGAGTCAGCTAGAGGAAATATTTGAAGTAGACCTCCCCAAAGCTTTAGGACTACAGCACAGATGTAAGACGGAGCGTGCACATAGAATTGGGCCTCCTAGAGAGACTATGGATCTTACACCTACAACTGGTACTAGAGCCTCCCATCCTGGAGACTCTAATAAACCGAGACATGCTATTGCTAAATTCCTAAATCATAGGGATAAACAAGAGATCCTCCGGGCTTATAAGGCCAGGAAACACCCTTTAACAATTCATGGACACAGGACATTGATCTTCGCGGATTACTCAATAGAGGTTTCTCGCCGCAGGAGGGCCTTTAGCGAAGCGTGTTCAATATTACACAGAAGGAATGTTCGCTTCCAACTAAATTACCCGGCTACTCTGAGGTTCAGGTCAAAAGAGGGCGTACTGCTGACTTTCACGGATACGGGAAAAGCAATGACTATGATTCTGGATAATACTCGCTCCCCGAGGGCTACGACACCACCAGATATCAACCCTGATAAATCACCAGTGTCATCCATCCCAGATACTAGGTGCTGAAGGCGATCGAGATACAGTGAGGTCATACAGACTGCGTTCAGATACCATAAATGATGGAGCTGCATCCAGAGGAATGACGCCCAGACAACAGAGGCAGATGGGTTCACGATGGCAGAAGAAGAAGTAGAGGCATTGGAACTGCCCATTTGCTAACATCTTTTCCTGTTGATCCCATGAAGAAGAAAGCAATGAGGTTGATAATTGCAAACTCATTGGTTTGAACTATGCATCCCTATCCTCTTCTCCTTTTCTATCACTATTTCCCCCGCTCCCCACCCCCCCCTTTTTTTTTTTTTTCTCCCATTTTGTGATTTCCTTTCTCCTAGGAATTGTGGACCTGATGTGAAGACGGACTTTTATGTTACTGATTGTTAGGATAAGGTTATGTTCAGACTTTAACCATGCCGTCCTCGTATTCGGTCTCCAAGATATTGAGTAGAGTCTTTAAAGGGAGTAATAAGAGGAGGGGATATGCTGATAATATATGCTGCGCAATTGGATCTCTCATAAGAACAGTGATTTATAAAATGTTTTTTCTTTTTGTTTTTTGTTTTCTGACTTCTTATCACCTCCATATGCAGCGGAAGTGTGCTTAAAATGTGTTTGCTCTAAACCGTCAACAAGCGATAAATACCCGGAGACGGCTCTTGATAAGAGGTTTGCTTCTTAGAGTGGGAATGGGAGTTCTTTCGATTCACTTTACTGTTTACATTGTTTTTATTTATTAACCGGTGGCTGTGGCGGGGCAGGAGCCGTATGTGTGGGTTGAATCAGAGGGAAGAAGAGGAGTCAGCTACTTGGACTTATGAAAGGTGGTGGTGAGATTGGTTAAAAAAGAGAATATTTGGGGGGGGGGAAACCTAGAAACATCCTTAACGAGATGAGAATGCTCCAATTCATCGTATGTGCAACAGATACTCCATATTGGATAAAGTCAGGAGGGATAACATCACAATGGTTATTGAGTCAAAACTTATTAATTGTGCTGTTTGGGGGGGCTTCGGATGGTTAGGTGGGTCTCTTGGAATGTAAAGGGTTTGCGCTCCCCGCAAACGCATGATGGTATTGCGTCACCTAAAAAGGCTCCACGTGGATATAGCCTTGCTCCAGGAGACCCACCTGGCCTCTGTGGACTTCTTTCTTCTCAGGAAACTGTGGGTGGGAGATATACATGGCTCCGGGGCGGTGGAAAGGAAGGCGGGGGTTTTAATCTTACTTCATAAATCCCTGGCCCATACGGTCTTGTCCACGCAAGTGGATGATGAGGGCAGACTGGTTCACATGACCATACAAATTCAGAAGGACGTCTACACCATTTATAATATTTACGCACCAAATGTGAATCAGAGGCCCTTTTTTCAAAAGATACAAGCCAGACTTCTAACTGATCACGGTCACAACAGAATAGTAGGAGGCGATTTTAACATGGTGCTAGTACAGAGGAGGACAGGAAATACTCTTCACCCCCTATGGGGACGGGTCGGGTGTTAGGAGGCCTACAAACAGAGAGCTTTCTTGAGTCCCTTTTTGCAGATGTAGACATGGGTGATGCGTGGAGGATAATGCACCCACTGGATAGAGAATTTACCCATTTTTCCCACCCCCATGGGTCTTGGTCAAGATTAGATATGTTTTTTACTTCACCCAACATACTACAAAGGGTGATTGAAATTAAAATAGAAGACATGGTAATATCTTATCATAGCCCATTGATGTTGGAAACTAAAGATGCATATGAGAAGGGTACAGACTATCTGTGGCGATTCCTTGATACATTCGCAAGAGAAGAAAACGTTGTCACCCTCCTCAGAGAGTGGTGGACAATTTATTCGATTGATAATGAGGCCCACCGTTCCGATCCAGGATTATTTTGGGAAACTGCAAAATCGGTTTTGAGGGGACAGGTAATGGCTTACAGCATGGGGATAAAAAAAAAATAAAGAACAATACGTAAAAGCCAGCTTAGAAGTGAGGAACTCGTATACTAGAATAAAAGCACGATGCTGACCCTGATAGAGAGACATGGTTACAAGCTAAGGAGAACTTTGACCTATGGGCAAGACGGAGAGAAGACATTTCTAAAAATAGATTAGAACTAAATCTACATAGATTTGGTGACAAGGCCGGTCGACTGCTGGCACGTTTGTCACGAGGTAGACACACTCTTCCCCTATTCAAACCATAATGATAAACATGGTAATACTTGGACCAACCCAAAGGAGGTCGCCAGGCATTGGGAAAATTTTATGCGTCTCTCTACTCAGATATAGGACCGACTGTGCCTGTAGGGATGATTGGCTGAATCTGATTCATCTACCGGGTATCTTGGAGGAGGATATGCAATTTTTGAATAGCCCAGTCACTGAAGGAGAAATAGAGGCTGCTATTAAAAATATAAATCCATGCAAAGCACCGGCCCCCAATGGCTACAATGGAGCATTTTTTAAAGCCTTGAGAGAACAGGTATCCCTGTGCTGCGTGATCTGTTTAACGCTATACTCCAGGGGCCCCTATCCAGATAGAATGAACTTGGCATATATTAAACTTATCCCTAAACCAGGCAAGATACCAACGGACCCGGCGAGCTTTAGGCCAATTTCATTAATAAATCAAGATCTAAAACTTTTTCAAAGATTATGGCCGATAGACTGGCGACGGTATTGCCTAAGTTGATACCCTCCCACCAGGCGGGTTTTATTAAAGGAAGGTCGACGGCCACCAACATTAGAAGAGCGATGCTTTTATTAGATGTAATGGGAAAAAAGGTAGGATTGAAGGAGGGGACCCAGCTGTGATCACGCTCGATGCAGAAAAAGCATTTGACAACGTACGGTGGTCATGACTGGGTCGGATCTTGGATTCCATTGGAATGGTGGGACCATTCAGGCAATACTTGCAGTCCTTATATAGTAACCCTAAGTCTTGTATTAGTACTCCTGGTTTCCTATCAGACACCTTCTGCTTGCAGAAGGGGACGAGACAAGGTTGTCCCTTGTCCCCCCTCCTTTTTAATCTGGCTATAGAGCCTCTGGCTTTATATCTTGAAAATGTCAACACATTTGAGGGATTCAGAGTGGGAACCAGAGAGATTAAATTATCGCTTTTTGCAGATGATATTATTTTATATGTCCAAAATCCCGAGAAAGACCTTCCTCGTATTCTTAAAGATATTGAAACCCTGGGAAAACATTCAGGCTTTTTCTTAAACAAGGACAAATGCGAGATCTTATTTATTAACCCAAAGAGCAGTCTTTCGGGACGAACGCACTTTTATGACATACCGGTTGCTAAGGATAGTATTAAGTATCTGGGGATTCAACTGGCTAGATCCCCGGGCCTGACATATAGACTTAATTTTCCCCCGATTCTTCTAAAAATAGAGCGGGAGCTGGCAGGATGGGCGGGACTACCACTCTCTCTGATGGGGAGATGCCATCTGCTTAAGATGATCAGTTTTGCGAGATTGTTGTACCCGCTCCAAAATATCCCCATGCTGTTAAAACATACCGATGTAACCAGATTGAATAGGGCCTTCTCAAAATTCTTATGGAGGGGAAAAAAA
Source organism: Allobates femoralis (assembly GCA_033576535.1). Taxonomy (NCBI): domain Eukaryota; kingdom Metazoa; phylum Chordata; class Amphibia; order Anura; family Aromobatidae; genus Allobates; species Allobates femoralis. Next base: position 192,789,371 of record JARQOC010000005.1, read on the forward strand.
CCGAGACTGGCTTTTGGTGTCCTGATGCAGTCAAAGCAAGAGGGAGGACTACAAATTCCGGACGTCAGAGGGTATAATTTAGCATGCATATTCCGTAATGTTCTTGACTGGGTCAGAGGCACTAACAGATTTTTCTGATGTGGAGCTAGAGGGGGAGTTTGCCAAGCCCTGGGACTTGTCTCCTTTGTTACACTCTCCTTGTCCTACTTGCCAGTAGCCCTTAAATGTACTGTGATCTACAGAGACACGATTATGACCTGGAAAGGGATAAGAAGAAAACTAAATCTAGCTTGAAAAGTTTCAAAAATACTTAACCCTTGGAAGTGTCCGGCCTTTCCATTGGGCCGTGAGAATTCCTTATTTGAGGTCTGGAGGGAGCGGGGCATCAGAACCCTAGGAGATCTTATGAATGTGGAAGAGAGGAGATGGATGACAGAAAGTGAGGTTCTAGCCACTTACGACCTCCCTCGATTTCATGTCATGCAATACCGTCAAATGCAACATCATCTTCTCTCTCACTTGCTGGATATCTCCGGGGAGATAGGGAATGACACGTGGTCCGATTTGCTAGCTATAAATGAAGGAGATGTATCCATCTGCAACCAAGTTTTGAGACTGACAAAGAGAGGGAAGTTCTTTTCCAAATGGAGAAAGCATATAGCTGACCCTGATCTTAGTCGGAAAATCTTAGAGGGCGGGGACAGTCAGACGCTTTGTTCACAATGAAAGATGGAGAGATTCTCAGTTCAGGATCATACATGGTACGGTTCAGGGCTTTAATATACGCACCTACGCAAACCAATCAGGGGAGATGGGTGAACTGCCCTAAATGTAAGACTCCTATGACAGATCTGTTACGTGGTCATGGACCTCCCCGCTTCCCAGAGATACTGGAAGTCAGTTGAAACATGGGCAAGAGGGATCTGTAGGGATCCGGTGAGATTAGATTTGAAGCTCTGGCTCTTCCATTATTACGGGGAATTGATGACTGGCGGGCAGCCACATGTATTATTCCATTATATTGCAATAATAGCAAAATGACTCCTCCTACAGTTCTGGCTCAACGATAAACCCCCCGATTTGACACAACTTAAACTTCCTTACGAAATGTTCTTACACTTGAATCGCTTGAAACGCTACGCAACCCCACCAATCTTACACAAAAATTTTTTCATAAATGGAGAGTGTTTATTGAACACAAATTTACTGACCACGAAATAGCAGCCTTTATGCTACCCTATAGGTCCTCAACTTGGTACGCCATAGAGGACTTGGGTGGCACTCTGGGCAAATTGAAATGCTTGCCTTGATGAGTGCATTTAACTCCTTTCACTTATCTGTGCATGGTGTAGTTCGATATGTTTATGAAATCTTGGGATGTTTTCTAGGGTGGGAGGTGGGAGGGATTCAGGGTAGATATCATTTATTAACTTGATGTATTCAGACTAAGTATGATTGTACACAGATACTATTTGTTATATTTCTGTTTTCTGCTGTTACTTTTCAGTGTCTGCGATTGTTAAGACATTTTTGAAACAATAAAATGATGGTTCCAAATCCAAATGACCCCAATCAAAAGTTCACATACCCCAGTTCTTAATACTGTAAATTACCCCCTCTAACACCAATGACAGCTTAAAGTCATTTGTAGTAGTTGTGGATGAAGCTGTTTACTTTCTCAGATGTAAAGCAGTCCATTCTTCCTGACAAAAGCCTTCAGTTCCTGTAAATTCCTTGGCTTTATGCATGAACTGTGTGCTTGAGTTCTCCCCAGAGTGGCTCAATGATATTGAGGTCAGAAGACTGAGATGGCTATTCCAGAACTTCACTTTGTTCTGCTGTAGCCAATGACAGGTTGAATTGGCCTTGTGTTTTGGATCGTTGTCACATTGGAACGTCCAAGTGCGTCCCCATGCTCAGATTCCTGGCTGATGTATGCAAATTTGCCTATAGTATTTACTGATAACATGCTGCATTCATCTTTCATTCAACTTTGACCAAGTTTCCTGTGCCTTTGCAGCTTACACATCCCCACATCATCAGCGATCCACCTCCATGCTGTACAGTAGGAATGGTGTTCCTTTCATCATAGGCCATGTTGACACCTCTCCAAATGTAACATTTATGGTTGTGGTCTCCTCACTCCAAATTACCTTGTTCCAGACGTTTGGAGGCTTGTCTCTGTGCTGTTTGGCATATTGTAGGTGAGATATTTTGTGGCATTTGCGCAGTATTGTAGGTGAGATATTTTGTGGCATTTTTGCAGTAATGGCTTTCTTCTGGCGACTCAACCATGCAGCCTATTTTTCTTCAAGTGACTCCTTTTTGTGCATCTTGAAACAGCCACTTAGTTAGTTTTCAGTGAGTCCTGTATTTCAGCTGATGTTATTTGTTGGTTTTTATTTGCATCCCGAACAATTTTCCTGACAGTTGGGGCTGACATTTTTGTTGCTCTACCTGATCATGGTTTGGTTTTTACAGAACCTCTGATTTTCCATTTGTTAATCACAGTTTGAAAACTGCTGATTGGCATTATCAATTCCTTGGATATCTTTTTGTATACAATTCCTGTTTTATACAGTTCAACTATCTTTTCCCGTAAATCTGCTCACAATCCTTTTGCTTACCCCATGACTCAAAATCCAGAAACGGCAGTGGTTGGATGAAAGATGCAAGAGTCTGTCTAGATCTCAGAAACTCACTCAACTTTTATGCACACACACACTGATTACAAGCAAATAGGTCACAGGTGAGGATGTTGCCTTTATTAACCATTTAAACCCATTTGTGTCAACTTCTGTGCAGGTTAGCAGGCCAAAATCACCAGGGTATCGAACTTTTGATCAGGTTCATTTAGATGTTTTTGGTTGTCATTATGATTTAGAAAGATAAATCACTGTAGTTTGACAATAAATGGCTTCACCCAACCACTAACCATGAGTGGAAAAAAGTTTTTGTGTTATCATTCATATTCTCTCAAAAAAGGCCAAGAAAGCAAAAAATCTGCCGGGATATATAACCTTTTGAGCACAACTGTATAAAGTGAAACGCATATATTATATAGAGTCAACACAAACAGAGTGATAAAGTGTTTATTTCTGTTAATGTTGACAATTAATGGCTTACAGCCAATGAAAACCCAAAGGTCATTATCTCAGAAAATTAAAGTAGGGAGGATGAAGAGCCTAAGAGATAAAATATACCTAAATAGGATTCAGAGGCTTCACCTTGTGTAGTTGTGAGAGTCACAACCACTATAAAAGCATATCACGGCTGCTGCAGTCCCCAGCATGGTGTATATAGAGTAGGGAGGATGAAGGGTTAAAAACGGCACTGCCATATGCATAAGACATCAAAGGGTGAATATAATATTACTTTATTAGTCAATTAGCATTTCAGGGCTCCCTGGCCCCTTCCTCAGAACAAATAAATATCATATAGACATGTTTCAGGGCATTTCAGGGAGCCTTGAAATACGTTGACTAATAAATCAATATTATATTCACCCTTTCATGTCTCGTGGAATACGGCAGTGCGGTTTTTAACCCTTCACCCTCCTTACTTTAATTTTCTGAAATAATTACCTTTGGGGTTTTATTGGTTGTATAAGTCATAATCATCAACATTTACAGAAATAAACAATGAAATAGATCACGCTGTTTGTAATCACTCTATATAATATATGCATCCCACTTTATGTATTGAATTACTGAAAAAAAATTTACTTTTTGATGATATTCTAATTCATTGAGATGCATCAGTACATGCCAGAACCTGTCTGAGCCTGTCATTCCTGCCAGTACCTGTCTGGGCCTGCCAGAGCTTGTCTATACCTGCCTGTATCAGCCAGAACCATCTTGTCTTCTTCCTGCTGTCCTACCTCCACCTAAGTCTATGCCAGCATCCCTGACCCCTGTAGTAAGCTGCTTCCGCACTGAGCAGCTACCTTCCAGCACAAGCCTAACCTCAACATCAGAGGTTTTAGTGAAGATGAGGTTGTTGCGCCCCTCCAGGGTGAGCCTGATTCCTAAGGCACAGTGGGTGCATAACACAATTATTGACAGATTTTTCTTTAGTAGATATATATATTTTAAGTGTTGTGGTATGTATATATCCCCGTTTCAACTCTGATGTTTATGGATACCTCCTTTTGTGCTCTGTATGCGGGGGGAGCACCTCCGTTGTCCGGGCCCATCCAGGTAGCGGTGCTTGCTTGAAGGCAGTAAGGGGCTTCTGTAACGTGGTGTCCGGAACCTTGTTTACTAACGTATGTATGTATCTAATGACAAAAAAATTGTGGCATACTCCATCCAATGATTATCGAGTAGCTATTCTATCCTATAAACATTGCTTCAACATAAAAAAGTAAGTTCAAAATACTTTTCAAAAACACTAACATCAGTAAATTTGCTACATTTTCTAATTGTCACTTCAGTGAGGAAGTGAACAGCCAGGTCAGAACTCCCACACACTGCAAAGATGAGGGGCAGTCACCCCGAAACACAGCATCTGCAGTTTGGGGTTCTGATCTGGCACAAGTCCTAAGTCATATTAAAATGCTTGTTAAAGAGTCAATTATGACTACAAGGATTGCTACCCTTATTGGTGGCATTAGAGTTTTTCACTTCTTTACTGAAGTGACAATTTGCATATTTCCCAGAAGAGCATTGCGGCTATAAGTCTCCTTATCAGCTTATCCAGTGGCGTAAACTAACTCCGGGGGGGGCCCGTGTCCCGTGCTGACAGCCGGTCGCTGTGACCACGATAGCGCTGGCCGGAGAGGAGGGAGGACGGGAAGTGAGAGAAACCTCACTTCCTGCTGCTCTGCCCACCCCACCTCTCCTCCTCACTGCCAACCGTGGGACGCCGGATGTCTTTGGCGGGAGCGGTAAACAAGTGCCGAAACTCCACCAGCACCCCCCCGCTCCTCATGTGAGGGGGGCAGGCGGCAAAAATCAAATCTCCACTAGCACCGAACCCCCCCGCTCCACATGTGAGGGGGTCAGCCTCCAAAAATTTTCCACTAGCACCCCCACCCCCGGTCCTCACTTGAGGGCCCCGGAGCAAATCCTGCACCCGGGCCCGGAGCAAAGTAGTTACGCCACTGAGCTTATCTGTCTCTTTATGTCAGCAGGCACATTCCTCTCCATGAGGAAAATAGCTAGTTCCCCAGACTACCTTTTCTAGTAACATGAAGACATAAAATTACAAAAGGGGAAAAAATTAACGCTGTAATTTTAAATAAGATGCTGAACATGACAAAATATTGAAGGTCTTGTGCTTGGGTGAATGATTTATTTGAATTGATTTTTTTTTCATATGTGTTGTGGTCTATGAATAGGAAATTACATTGCTGCTATATTGCAAAAAATTGTGATGTACAGTTTAAATGAAGTTGTAGTGTACACAGATGTTACTTATCAGTAATTGCTATCTATAATAGGACTGTGCCAAGGGTATTCTCGTAATGGTGCTTGAAACTTCCCCACTACACTTTGTAGTATATGATAGTTCTTTAATATTTTATTGGTTTGCCACTTTTGTGTCTAACATTTTAAATTATTGATTTAGAATTGAAAGTCGCTGTGGTGAAAAATCACAATGGCCATATCTTCCAAATGATACATAGATAAATTAGTGAAATGAAAGCTACACATGCAGAATATAAGCATTGTACTATCAAACTTTATGAAACAAAGGAGGACTGGCATAACTAAAACTAGACTAAAAGAGATGTCACTAAAGGGGACTAATCCACCGAGGACCTCAAGAGTTCACATGTTATAATGCCGAAGGTTTTCATACAGGGCATTTCTGTTAATTCATGTATCCAATTGGTGCCTGATTTTATAAAACTCTCAATTACTGAATGATTACAAAATTATATAAAAGTTGTTGGTACAGAAAACCTTTTCAGATGAGACAATTCAACATGTCATTCAACATTTGAACAGAGAGTGGTATATTAATGAAGAAAAAAGAATCTTGGATGATCCAACCTATGATGAAAAGTTGAATAATGATCCATCAATATCCATCTTCATAAAATATAATCAATTGATTAAAGAGGCCTACTCCCTCATTATATTGAATAAGAGAGGAAATATTTAGATATCCACAAATATCAGGTACCATTCTTTTATTTCCTCCCCATAATACATAAGGATCTCTTAAACCCCCCTGGCAGACCAATAATTTCAGGGGTGGGGTCGATCACTATATCACATTATATAGATTTATTCATTCAGAAATACATTCTTAAACTGGACTCCTGCCTGAAGGACTCATCGCAACTAATAAGTCAACTAAGGGAACTACGCCCCCTCCCAAATAGTTGGATAATGACACTTGATGTAAACGCCCTCTACAGCAACATACCGTATGACTTAGAGCTGGAATCTTTCTCAGGTCCCTTTCACATCAGCGTTTTTTGAAATTCGCGGCAGATCCGGTGAAAAAACCGCATCTGCTGCGATTACCGCATACTGGCTTCACTTGCGGCACGGCTGCGGCGCGGTTGCGGTAAACGCCATACAAGGTATAGGCGGACTTGCGGCAGGTGCGGCAAGTGCAGTTTTGCACTTGCGGCAGGTGCGGCCGCGAAAAAAATCGCGGCTGACCGCAGTTTTTTTCGCGGCCGCACCTGCCGCAAGTGCCAAAACCGCACTTGCCGCACCTGCCGCAAGTCCGCCTACACCTTGTATGGCGTTTACCGCAACCGCGCCGCAACCGTGCCGCAAGTGCAGCCGGTATGCGGTAATCGCAGCAGATGCGTTTTTCACCGCATCTGCACGATTTGAAAAAAACGCTGATGTGAAAGGGCCCTTATCTAGTGAGCTATGATGGTCATAGAACAAAAAGAATTTTTGAAAACTGCTATTCTCTTTATACTTACTAATAATGTGTTCACATTTGAGAACACTACATATAGGCAATTGAGGGGCTGTGCGATTCGCACCCAGTTAAGCTAACCTTTTCATGGGTGTTTTCGAGTCCGTCTTCATCGCACAGTCTCCTCTGCATCCAAGCACATTGCCTATTATCGGTGCTATATAGATGACCTCTTTATTATCTGGTCAGGATCTGAAATTGAGGCTGTGAACTTTGTAGAGGACTTGAACAAAAATACATGGGGCTTATCGTTTACCTCTTCTATGTCCAAAATGTCCCTCCAGTACTTGGACCTAATGGTATGTATGGATGACCTGGAAAGACTCTCCACGTCAACCCATTTTAAACATCTTGAACAGCTATCTTCAATTTGATAGTGGACATCTCCCCAAATGGATCACCAACGTGCCATATGGCCAATACTGGACGATAAGAAAAAATTGCACGGAGGATTCTAATTTTCTTACAGAGGCCAAAATCCTAAATAAGAGATTTAAGCAAAAAGGCTATCATAAAAAACTACTTAATGATGCCTTTCACAAAGCAAAATCACTATCACAGGAAATTTGCATTAGGAGCATAATTGAGAAGAGTAATGTAAAGACACAATTCACACTTGATTTGAACAACGGGAATGCCTCTAAGAAAACTGAAGACTGGAGGAAATTGAGTCTAGTGACCACATTTAATCAGTCTCATCCCTCTATCCGCAAACTAAACCAGCATTGATTCATTTTGAGGGAGACCCCATCGTTTCCAAACACATACCTAATAGACCAAAAATAATTTTCAACTGTACTTTGGGGAACATTGTGGGTCCCAACAATACAACACCCAATACCCTAACAATTAACCAGACAAAGTCCTCTAACGTACGCTGTTTCACCTGCAAGACTCCTAAATGTAAGTGCTGCCATACAATCATTAGTGGGACAAGGAGTTTCAAATGTAATACAAGAGGAGAGAAATTTGTGATTAATCATCGATTAGATTGTCAATCTAGTTATGTTGTTTTATCTACTTAAATGCTCCTGCGGCCTACAGTATGTTGGCCGCACTATCCAGTTCATGCATTCCCATCTTAATAGACACAGATCCAATATCCGCAGTGGATACCAGCTTCACAGCGTTTCTAAACATTTTAGTATAGTACATCAGAAAAATCCTAGTTTTATGAAACTTAGAATTATTGATCATGTAATTGAATTGGTACTTGATCGATTATGGGGTCTCATTAATGAAGAGAGCTATTGGTTATTCAAGCTCGGTACCCTGACTCTAGAAGGTCTGAATCTGACAATTGGGAACATTGCAGGCCACTTACAGTTGTGGCCAAAAGTATTGACACCCCTGCAATTCTGTCAGATAATGCTCAGTTTCTTCCTGAAAATGATTGCAATCATAAATTCTTTGGTATTATTATCTTCATTTAATTTGTCTCTAATGAAAAAGCACATAAGAGAATGAAGCAAAAAACAAAACATTGATCATTTCACACAAAACTTCAAAAATGGGCCGGACAAAAGTATTGGCACCCTCAGCCTAATACTTGGTTGCACAACCTTTAGCCAAAATAACAGTGATCAACCGCTTCCAGTAACCATCAATGAGTTTCTTACAATGCTCTGCTGGAATTTTAGACCATTCTTCCTTGGCAAACTGCTCCAGGACCCTGATATTTGAAGGGTGCCTTCTCCAAACTGCCATTTTTAGATATCTCCACAGGTGTTCTATGGGATTCAGGTATGGACTCATTGCTGGCCAACTTAGGAGTCTCCAGTGCTTTCTCTCAAACCATTTTCTAGTGCTTTTTGAAGTGTGTTTTTGGTCATTGTCCTGCTGGAAGACCCATGACCTCTGAGGGAGACCCAGCTTTCTCACACTGGGCACTACATTATGCTGCGAAATTTGTTGGTAGTCTTCAGACTTCATAATGCCATGCACACGGTCAAGCAGTCCAGTGCCAGAGGCAGCAAGGCAACCCCAAAACATCAGGGAACTTCTGCCATGTTTGACTGTAGGGACCGTGTTCTTTTCTTTGAATGCCTCTTTTTTTCTCCTGTAAACTCTATGTTGATGCCTTTGCCCAAAAAGCTCTACTTTTATCTCATCTGACCAGAGAACATTCTCCCAAAACGTTTTAGGCTTTCTCAGGTAAGTTTTGGCAAACACCAGCCTGGCTTTTTTATGTCTCGGGGTAAGAAGTGGGGTCTTCTTGGGTATCCTACCATACAGTCCCTTTTCATTCAAATGCCAATGGATAGTACGGGTTGACACTGTTGTGCCCTCGAACTGCAGGGCAGCTTGAACTTGTGTGGATGTTAGTCGAGGTTCTTCATCCACCATCCGCACAATCTTGCTTTGAAATCTCTCGTCAATTTTTCTTTTCCGTCCACATCTAGGGAGGTTAGCCACAGTGCCATGGGCTTTAAACTTCTTGATGACACTGCGCACGGTAGACACAGGAACATTCAGGTCTTTGGAGATAGACTTGTAGCCTTGAGATTGCTCATGCTTCCTCACAATTTTGTTTCTCAGGTCCTCAGACATTTCTTTGGTCTTCTTTCTTTTCTCCATGCTCAATGTGGTACACACAAGGACACAGGACAGAGGTTGAGTCAACTTTAATCCATGTCAACTGGCTGCAAGTGTGATTTAGTTATTGCCAACACCTGTTAGGTGCCACAGGTAAGTTACAGGTGCTGTTAATTACACACATTAGAGAAGCATAGCATGATTTTTCTAACAGTGCCAATAGTTTTGTCCTCCCCCTTTTTTATGTTTGGTGTGGAATTATATCCAATTTGGCTTTAGGACAATTTTTTTTGTGTTTTTTCATTGAAGGCAAATTAAATGAAGATAATAATACCAAAGAATTTGTGATTGCAATCATTTTCAGGAAGAAACTGAGTATTATCTGACAGAGTTGCAGGGGTGTCAATACTTTTGGCCACAACTGTATGTTCATGATTCTTCACCACTAAGGCTGCCTTCACACTTGCAGATGCATCTGCAGCGTTTTGCAGATGCATCTGCAAGTATCAGCATGCAGACCGCGGCCGCGGTCTGAAAGCACTCATTCATTCCTATATGTGAACCGTCCGCAGGCGGATGCCTGCTTACAGATCACACACTCCCGCCCGCACCATGGACGCGACATCTCGCGTCCATGGTGCGGGCGGGAGTGTGTGATCTGTAAGCAGGCATCCGCCTGCGGACGGTTCACATATAGGAATGAATGAGTGCTTTCAGACCGCGGTGCGCCCCATTATAAACATAGGGGCCGCGGTCTGCATGCTGATACTTGTAGATGCATCTGCAAAACGCTGCAGATGCATCTACAAGTGTGAAGCCAGCCTTAGGCCATGTGCACACGCTGAGTATTTGATGAGTTTTTTACCTCAGGATTTGTAGACAAAGCCATGAGTGGAGCAATCAGAGGAAAAGTCTAATAGAAACACCTGCACCATTTCTGTATTTAATCATCCACTCCTGGTTTTGGCTACAAATCCTGAGGTAAAAAACTCAGCAAATACTCAACGTGTGCACGTGGCCTTAGTTTTCAGCATATCATATGTATAGGGTAATGGTCACTTTATATTTTATATTTTATTATTTTAATCTGCTTTTATATTGATTTTATATATTTTATATTTTTATGATTGTGAGATATCTTCCATACATGTATTTTAAGTTGTTTTATGACATTTTTATAATCACTTATAGGTTTTTATTTTCTCTGCACCTATCACTTTAAGGGTGTAAGTGCTAATTGTTTAATTGGTTTTCTCTGTCTATTAGTGCAATCCCTTTTAAATATGTCACTTCCTTATGGGTCTCTGTATCACCTGAGGAAGACAGCACTATAGCTGTCGAAATGCATTGTGGAGTTCAGAGTCTTTAATAAAAGGTTTGTATATACTCTATTAACATCATTCCCTTTGTTCTGAGCGCTCCACAGACCGCTACATAAAATTTTCTTTCCAATTCAACATGTCTGGCATTTTGTACACCAGTTTGGATCCAAGGTGTGCTGCAATAAAATCCACCATAGCATCACAAATGTGCTCCAGATAAAACATTTCTGTCTTAATTTATGCCACATTATTTTTTGGGCTTTTCTCTTTATGTAAACTCCTCCCACTTGTTAATACATTTGCACAAACGTGTCACAACATATTTGTGTAAAAGTTAAGAGAAAAGATCTTCTGTATAAGGAGCGCACACCAGAAATGCAGTGCAAAACAGTGATTTTATTGTGATAAAACAGAACGGCAGAATCAAGGATTAAAAACAATTAAAAGCAAGTTGAGTCCAGGAAACATACCCCCACAATAGTGTTAAAGCAATGAAACACAAATGGCACAATGAAAATACAAAAAGCTCCTGACGAAGCCACAAGGGTGGCGATATGCGTGGGGCCAGTCCACTCTCCCACACATCAGGGGGCTCACCTTCTCCTGCTCTAAGGGCACTTTGGGTACTGTATACTGGTTGCAGGGCTACCTATTCTGGGCTTCATCTGTGTCTGCATTTCCGGTGTGCGTTCCTTATACGGAAGTTCTTTTCCCTTAACTTTTATGCCTTGACAGTTTCCGTGTAGCTACACTCACAATATTGATCTACCATGCGGTTGCACCCTATATATTAATTTTGTCGACAACTTATTTGTGTATCTACCAGTTGCATCAACATTATGTGACTTTTCAGTTTTATGCCAAATCTGATTAACTAGCCTCGTAGTTTATAGTTACATAGCTTGAAAAAAGACCTAGGTCTATTAAGTTCAACCTTTTTCTACCATTATCCATTTTTGTAACTAAACTATCTATTAACTCACAATGCCATTTTTTCTCAGGAAAGCATCCAGTCTTTTTTTTTAAGCGGTTATAGTGCCGGCCATTACTATCTCTGCAAAAGAACATTTCATAGTTTGACTGTTTTAACAGTAGAGAACCCTTATCAATTTAGCTGCGTGAATTTCCTTTCTTCCACCTGCAGCAAGTGCCCCCTGGTCCTTTGTACAGTATTTGGAAATAATAAGTCATGTGCCAGTCCTTTGTATTGGACAAAAGGCAATGTAGGACTGTGTTCACCGGACCCGCGCTGCACACAGAGGAGACGGTCAAAGGAAGGTTGGATCACAAATGGTTTTATTTCCGATGCGTTTTGGAGTCAGACCTGACTCCTTCCTCAGGGAGCCAACAATATCCTTGTTATTATTGAGATTATTATTGTTATTAGGATATTGTTGGCTCCCTGAGGAAGTAGTTGGGTCTGACTCTGAAACGCGTCGGAAATAAAAGCCACTTGTGATCCAACCTTCCTTTGACCGTCTCCTCTGTGTGCAGCGTGGGTCACAGCCCTACATTGCCTTTTGTCTACTACGCTTAACACTTAATGTGTGGACCCTGTAGAAGCCATTTTGTGTATAAGCTGGTTGTGTGCCACACAACCTGACCAGGTGAGCAACGACCATTCCTGGTCTACTTATTTTATCGAGATAAGACCCTGTTTGCGCTCTCTCTCCTCCACAGTTCTGCATAGTCCTTTGCATTGATCGCACATATACAGGATATCAGAAAAGTGAGTAAACCCCTCACATTTTTGTAAATTCTTTATTATGTTTTCATTGGTCAACACTGAAGATATGATAGTTTGATACAATTTTCCCTCCCTGGTGCCATTAGTGTTACTCAGTGAGAATGTGAAACATATGTGTTAAATTTGGTATTATGTACTGTGACATTATGAAGCAGTGAATGATCCCCTCCCTTTGGAAGCTGGGCTGTAGGACTGTAGTACAACATGAGAACCCAAAATATGCCTTTAAAACAAGCACCGCCTTTTTAAAGAAATTGAGGGTAAAGGTGCTGGACTGGTCAATCATGTATCTGGACCTACACCCTATTGAGCATCTGTGGCGTATCCTCAAACAGATGGTGAAGGAGCACGAGGTCTCTAACATCCGCCAGTTCCAGGATGTTGTCATGGAGGAGTGGAAGAGGATTCCAATGGCTCCTGTGAAGCTCTAGTGAACTCAACGCCCAATAGAGTTAAAACCAATTATTTTCAAGCACTGTGTTAACAAAAATGCACACCACTTCACCTTTTTTTCTTTCCTGTCCCTTCTGGATGTTCTTTTTCCTGCCTGAATTTGATTTTCTAATTAATTTTATTTTGTTCAAGTCTCCTTGCACTAGTAAAAGTGTATAATTATACTGAAGTTTTGAACTACAAATGTACTAGATTTAAGGTTACTTGATTTGAAGGAATTTTTATGTCTTATGAACTGTAGCTGATTAGATAGAACCATAAACAGTTGTGTCTAAAAGAAAGGGATAAACAAGGACGCAATGGGTCTAAACTGTTTGTAGGATATGTATGTGCATTGTAAGAATTGCTCACCTTAGTCAGTTGTGAGACCCACAACTGGTATATGCACATCACAGCTGTAGCAGGATCCTCCACCACATGGATGGTCCTCGGTAATCTCCAAAAATGGACAGAAAGTTTCTGATCCGCACTGCTGTTCAATAACAAGGGTTCCTCTGTGCTTTAAATAGTGGATCTTTATTCCTACGCGTTTCGAGATCCTACTGATCTCTTCCTCAGGGATGCATACAACAGTAGGAATAAAGATGCACTATTTAAAGCACAGAGGAAGTCTTGTTATTGAACAGCAGCACGGATTAGAAACTTTCGGTCAATTTTTATTATTATTATTTATTTATATAGCGCCATTAGGTTCCATGGCGCTTTACATGAGGATAGGGGAGACAAGCACAATTACAATAACTCTAGACAATCAGGACATATAGGTACTGGAGGGGAAGGGACCCTGTCCACAAGGGCTCACATTTTTGGAGATAAACAGTTATGTGGCACCCTAGGGTCCAGATGCCACTATGTCATTATCTTCCCCGGAGGGTAGTGTCATACCTGAGAGCAACAGAGGGTATCCACACCAGGCAAAACCCAAAGCACACAACACCTTTCTGCCCCAGGCCTGAAGGGGAGATCTAAACCTGGGTTTAGGGTGAGCTCCCCTATAAATTCTAGTCGGGGGCGGAGTTAGGCAGTTCAGTACGTAGCAGTACAGAGGAAGAATCCTGGGGACTAGAACAGTGCTAAGCTCATCCCAGGAGAGTCAGACTTAGCTTGAGTGACCTGTAGGCAAGGGTCTGAGGAAGTGGAGAAGAGCCTGAGGAAGCAGAGCAGTGATGAGCTCACCTCAGAGGAGTAAGCGCCAAGAAACAGTCACCGGAGTCGAGGCTGTGCAGGGTCTAATGTCCGACAGCCAATACTGGAGGGTGGTGGATTCCAAGTCTCCCATCCAGAGCAAAGTGCCCGGAGGCACAGCAGCATTGAGAGCCCATGAGCAGTCGCCAGTGATGCAGGGCTGGAGAAGGACTCGAGCTGCCTGCCATATGGCACACTGCAGGAGATAGAGGGAGAGAGAGGGCCACAGCTAAGCTTAAGCAGCCGCAGGGACCTACTAAGAAAGTGCAGCAGGGAGGCCTTAGATCTTGCCGGGCGAGGAGATCCCCGAGTTGCTCCCAGGTTGCCGGATTCCAGCAATACTATCTGTCCCTGTGTCGGTATCACCAGTAAAGGACTTGAGGAACCAACAAACGATGAGTCTGTCAGTTACTTCGCGCCTCACTGCACCCTACACCCATTCAACATCCACTACCCTGGGGATCTGTTCCAACCGTGGGGAGCCACTATTTCCCAGGGTGCCCATCCATAATTCCCAGAGGTTCTGCAGCAGTGGTGGCCACTCATAACCACAAACCACGGGTGATGTCACAATGAACTTTCTCAATATTAGCCAAGAACTTCCTTTACACTGAACCCAAGGTCAAGAAAGCCGGGTCTCGACCCCTGTGACTCCCCAGAAACACCGTAGCCCAGTTCCAAGTACCCCACGGTCCTGGGGTGCATCAGTTGTTCCCCAATATATAAATGTTGCCAGAATTACTCTTCTCCTTAAAGGAAGTTGTAAGAGATATTTCATTATAGCAGGAACCAGTGAGATTCATCATGGGATTTAAGGCTATGTGTACACACTGAGTATTTGGTTTCAAAAATTTCTGCCCAAATTGGCATTTCCAGGCAGAAATACGCACCAAGAATTCAAAGTGTTTTTGATGCACATTTAAAGTGTTTTCAGTGTGTTTTTGGTATGCGGATTTTCCATGCATTTTCAATGTGTTCTCATGCATTCTGGGCTGGAAATCTGCAGCAAATACCACAAACAATTGACATGCTGCAGATTTATTGCTGCTCCAAATCTGCAAGTGAAAAATAAGCAACATGTGAACAACACTTCAGAATTCTCACTGACTTTGCTGGCAAAAGGTAACTGTCTGGGGCCACAAGGGACTGGGTACTCAGGTCTCGGGCGGTCAGGTGCAGGGGTGTCACGAGTAGTCCATGCCCGAGCCTGTGACCTTGGGTGACAATGAAAAGGGGTATATTTACAGGGATTGAAGTTATTGTCAGTCGTAGACACCATCTGCAGTTTCGGTGATGGCACCTGCACTGCTGGGACCTCCGGGGTGATGGGCGGCAGCAAGGTTTTGTAGCCCTCTACAGACAGGGCTGAGTCCCAGGGTGTTGGAAGTAGCAATAATGGAGTAGGGCAGCATAGTCGTTATGGTGTGGGTCTAGAATGATGGACACACACACAGAAAGACTCTTTTGGTACCTTTACTGATGGAAACCGGTACATGTCCGGGGATGAAGGATGCACTTTGGGACTTCCACACCGAGTGAGGTATAGGCCTCCTTGTCCTGCTCCTTCTCTCTAGTCTGGCATGTGTGAAACCAAGCCTGACCTTCTGCGTCTGTTACACCCATGTTGCTGCACTGAGGGCTCTCTCTCTGGGCTACCGCTATCTCTCCTGCGGTCCCTGGCTCTGAAATGTGGGTGCTGCGGGTGTTCGGGAAGCTAAACCTCCACGGTGTGCTGGATTTTCTGCTGGGCTGTTCTCTTTCCCTGTTGCAGACTCGGTCTCCAGTAACGGTGTTCTGTGGGATGAGCCGGGATGGCTCCTCTGCCCCTCTGAAGTATTCCTTGCCTCTGCCTTCAGTCCTCACTCTCTGGACCCTCACACTGGCTCTGGCGGTGCACTGGTGTCGGGCCTAGCACGGCTCCAGTTACCAGTTTTGCTCACTAGGCACTGAGCTGAACTTCACAGTTCTTCTAGTGACTGCACACTCTGGCTAAGTCTGCCCCCAGCACCTGTATTTATAGGGGATCTGGCTTAACAGCAGCCAGTAAAGCTCCCCCTACAGGCCTAGGGTGGAAGGTGTTGGGTGTAAGTGAGGTACGAGATGTGGAAATCCCTTGTGTACTAGTGAGTTCTGTGGCTTACCTGGTACAGGGCGCCACATAAGGCTTGCAGGTTTGTAACAAATCTGCACCTAAAAATGCATGAAAAGATGCATAATAAATGCAGTGCCTAAAAGAAACTTGCCTAGATTCATGCAGCATAAGTCAGAGCCTGCCTGTGCAATTGCAACCAAGTATATTATTATGTGTAAAGCTGCATCTTTTCAGAGAAAACATAGTATGAAAAACCAATCCAGGGACTATTTGGAGACCTTAATAGTCCAGTGTGGCCCCTTGACCAGTTTCTCCCTGCCCTGTTTCAGGTAACTGAGAGGTCTCTCTCACATATGTACATAGAGACTTTTATACAAACACACGGCCATTCTCTGATATATGCTGCCCATGGTTCAGGTAGCATGAATTTAAAGGCCGCTTCACACACTAGGATAGAAACATCACGGATTTGTGAACGTTCCAACGATATCGTTGTGCATCCTTGGGTGTAAACGAACGATATAGGATGAAAAAAATGGTTGGAACGGTCATCACAAAAATGGGATCCTGACCTCAAATTTATCGTTCGTTGTCCAATTAAGGAGCTGTGAAGAAGCTACATCGTTCACTATGACACCTTTGTGAACGATGTCATTAAAAAATCTCCTATTCCTGCCGCATTAAAAGATCATTCAGTCCTTGCTCTCCTATTTAACTGGTGAGTTGCCGAATAAGATATCATTAACGATATCCTTGTGTGTGACAACGCAGTAACGATGTTGGAACGATCACTGTCACGTGATCGTTCTAAGGATATCGTTAACGATATCCTAGCGTGTAACGGCACTTTTATAACAGTATTTATTTCTTTTATTAACATATAGCGTCATACATTTGCAGACATCAACTTCCCCATTGGGATTAACCCTTTAATCCTTCAGCAGTTTATTGCTATGTAATGTAAACAGCTACATGGCCGAAATATATGTACATGGGACTGCACTATGTTAGATGGACCTATGCACATCACTGTCTCATGTTTTGTCTTCTTGATTATCACTGAACCTGTTAAAAGAAAAAGCTTGTTTGGATGAATGGGTACTAGCATGGATTGATAGATTTGTTTGAATGCCATTTTGTGGATGCAAGTGATAAGATCTCAGATTTAGCCGTGTACATGGGGTCGGAAAGTGTTTTGGAGAATTGATAATTAATAAGTCTCCTATTTACAAAGCTAAATTCATTGAAGCTGCTCTATGTTTTAATTACTGTTATAATAAGACAAAGAATGATTTGGTGCCACAAATTGATCAATACCTATATAATTGATAGACTATTCCAGCAGCGGGCTGTTATATAAAATGCTGTATATTTTCATAAATTACAGATGAATCAATGATCTAACAGTAACAGAACCTAACAGCCATGTCCATAAGTTAATAACAGTCCTGGATCAATGCATGTGTTTATTATATTACGTTTGTGACGTTCGGGGTAATAGAGTAAATACTAATAAGAACAGGAAGGAAAGATTTTACATATAAGCCATTCCACATAATTGATGATACAGGGAGGTTAATAACTAGCAAAATTGAAACACTGTTATGACAATAATTACACAATGTGTAACGAGTTACTGTTAATCCAAATATTACAGACCAGTTTTGTTGTTATGCTCTTGAAGACATGGACTTTTTCTGAAAATTGTTCACTTTAGAGAGGCAGGGGTGTGACTATAATAGTCAATATAATAGGGACAGGGGTTGCAGTCAAACTCGGGCCCTGTGGCTTAGGCCAATGATGGTACACATAGCCTCCATGCTGGTACACATAGCCCCATGATGATACACATAGCCCCCATGATGGTACATATAGCTCCCATGCGGTTACATAGCCCATGTGTACACATAGCCCCATGCTGGTACATATAGCTCCCATGCTGGTATACATAGCCCCATGCTGGTACACATAGCCTCCATGCTGGTACACATAGCCCCCATGCTGGTACACATAGCCTCCATGCTGGTACACATAGCCCCCATGATGGTACACATGGCCCCCATGATGGCACATATAGCTCCCATGCTGGTATACATAGCCTCCATGCTGGTACACATAGCCTCCATGATGGTACACATAGCTCCCATGCTGGTACATATAGCTCCCATGCTGGTATACATAGCCCCCATGCGGGTACACATAGCCTCCATGCTGGTACACATAGCCCCCATGCTGGTACACATAGCCTCCATGCTGGTACACATAGCCCCCATGATGGTACACATAGCCCCCATGATGGTACATATAGCTCCCATGCTGGTATACATAGCCCCCATGCTGATACACGTAGCCCCCATGCTGGTACACATAGCCCCCATGCTGGTACACATAGCCTCCATGCTGGTACACATAGCCTCCATGCTGGTACACATAGCCCCCATGATGGTACACATAGCCCCCATGATGGTACATATAGCTCCCATGCTGGTATACATAGCCCCCATGATGGTACATATAGCTCCCATGCTGGTATACATAGCCCCCATGCTGGTACACGTAGCACCCATGCTGGTACACATAGCCCCCATGCTGGTACACATAGCCTCCATGCTGGTACACATAGCCCCCATGATGGTACACATAGCCCCCATGATGGTACATATAGCTCCCATGCTGGTATACATAGCCCCCATGCTGATACACGTAGCCCCCATGCTGGTACACATAGCCCCCATGCTGGTACACATAGCCTCCATGCTGGTACACATAGCCTCCATGCTGGTACACATAGCCTCCATGCTGGTACACATAGCCCCCATGATGGTACACATAGCCCCCATGATGGGTACATATAGCTCCCATGCTGGTATACATAGCCCCCATGATGGTACATATAGCTCCCATGCTGGTATACATAGCCCCCATGCTGGTACACGTAGCACCCATGCTGGTACACATAGCCCCCATGCTGGTACACATAGCCTCCATGCTGGTACACATAGCCTCCATGCTGATACTCCCTTAGAAAAACAATAAATGTTCATACTCACCTCTCTCCATCGCTACCTGCAGTTCGCGCCATCCCTCCATCCGTCTGCTCGTGCTGGTATCCAATCATGTGAGCAGCAGCACAGTGGAGATGTTACTGTGGTGTGCCACTCACATGACCGCTTGTGGCAAGGACAGCGGTGATGGCGCAGTCTGCAGGGTGCAATGGAGAGAAGAATGACCCTCCATCACCAGGGATAGTCACTGCTTTCCATGCAATGAAAGTGTGGGAGGCAGTGACAAGCCACACAGGATCGCATGGGGCTGTGCCACTCCCCCCACCGATGATGGACAAGGGGATGCAGTGCATGTTACATGAGCCCAATGAACAGGCCCACATGATCACGGGTCGCAGCTGTAGTCTGCGTGAGCCCACCCCAGCCCCTGACACTGCTCCATAGCCCCTTCTCCCCTACAGCACAGCAGATTCAGATTATAGGAACCCACCCCTCTCACTCCCAAAATTTAGGGGAACAAAAGTGCATTTTATAATCCAAAAAATGCGGTATATGGTCATCTGTGTGAACTTTTAGAGTGAAAAATAGTGATAAGTAAGTGATGCTCCATGTAACTTTTCACTTATATGTTCAGAAATATTTTGGGAAAGTGCTGGCTGCTGTAAGTATATTAAACCATGAAAGATACTTTCTTTTTTTCCTCTTAACCTTCTTAAAGGTGTTATCTGGGATATTTTGTACAAAAAAAATGTGCCCAAGCATAACAGGCATGTAGCAGCACCTACCTGCCTGTTTTGCCTGGGGCCTGTCTCCACCACTCACTGCCACCACAGAGAGGTCACAGACTGCTCCTGCTGGGCACAGCATGGTAGGGTAAACACAGAGCAGAGCGGCTTTTCCACTGTGCTCTGCAGAAGTGAGTGCATGGATGACGTCACACTGATTCACAGCAGGCTACCTGATTGTGGAAGCCGGCTGTCAATCAGCGTGATGTTAGATATGCCATTCTCTGAATTCAGTATTTTTGTCTCTCTGTGAATTTGTATAAAAGATTGTTATTTGCATGACAAGCTGTCATTTCCATTTATTTCTGAAGATATTGTACAGTCTATGAAAACTATGAAGGGGTGCCAATAATGGTGAGCAGCACTGTAGAGGTAGGTGCTGTTTGATATGTGAATCTAGCTTTAGTGTTACTTTATACTATACTAAGGGCCCCTTTACACGCGGCTACATTTCTTGGGTGGCTACAGGTAACTTACTGGTTGCAGTGAAATCATGGAGAGATTATTCCATTTGTACACAGCAACAAGATAGAACCTTGTCTCCATGATTTCACTGCAACCAGTAAGTTACCTGTAGCCACCCAAGAAATGTAGCCGCGTGTAAAGGGGCCCTAAGAAGTAGAACTGCTCGTCTCTACACATGAAAAGAATAAAAGGTTTTTAGAGCATCTAATATATAATTACCAATAATGGTTGTCACAGACTTCCACTAAGGACAAGTTTAAATCTCCTGCCAATACCACACTACTCAGCAGTATTGGCGGGAGATTTCAAGCTGGCTCAGTGGTTAGCACTGTATATGGTGGCTCAGTGGTTAGCACTGTATTCGGTGGCTCAGTGGTTAGCACTGTATGGTGGCTCAGTGGTTAGTATTGTATGGTGGCTCAGTGGTTATCACTGTGTGGTGGCTCAGTGGTTAGCACTGTATGGTGGCTCAGTGGTTAGCACTGTATGGTGGCTCAGTAGTTAGCACTGTAGGGTGGCTCAGTGCTTAGCACTGTATGGTGGCTCATTGGTTAGCACTGTGTGGTGGCTCAGTTGTTAGCACTGTATGGTGGCTCAGTGGTTATCATTGTGTGGTGGCTCAGTGGTTAGCACTGTATGGTGGCTCAGTGGTTAGCACTGTGTGGTGGGTCAGTGGTTAGCACTGTATGGTGGCTCAGTGGTTAGCACTGTGTGGTGGGTCAGTGGTTAGCACTGTATATGGTGGCTCAGTGGTTGGCACTGTATGGTGGCTCAGTGGTTATCATTGTGTGGTGGCTCAGTGGTTAGCACTGTATGGTGGCTCAGTGGTTAGCACTGTGTGGTGGGTCAGTGGTTAGCACTGTATATGGTGGCTCAGTGGTTAGCACTGTATATGGTGGCTCAGTGGTTAACACTGGATGGTGGATCAGTGGTTAGCACTGTATGTTGGCTCAGTGGGTAGCACTGTATTCGGTGGCTCAGTGGTTAGCACTGTGTGGTGGCTCAGTGGTTAGCACTGTATGGTGGCTCAGTGGTTAGCACTGTGTGGTGGCTCAGTAGATAGCAGTGTATGGTGGCTCAGTGGTTAGCACTGTATTCGGTGGCTCAGTGGTTAGCACTGTGTGGTGGCTCAGTGGTTAGCATTGTACGGTGGCTCAGTGGTTAGCATTGTATGGTGGCTCAGTGGTTAGCACTGTATGGTGGCTCAGTGGTTAGCACTGTATATGGTGGCTCAGTGGTTAACACTGGATGGTGGATCAGTGGTTAGCACTGTATATGATGGCTCAGTGGTTAGCATTGTATGGTGGCTCAGTGGTTATCACTGTGTGGTGGCTTAGTGGTTAGCACTGTATGGTGGCTCAGTGGTTAGCACTGTATGGTGGCTTAGTAGTTAGCAATGTAGGGTGGCTCAGTGCTTAGCACTGTATGGTGGCTCAGTGGTTAGCACTGTGTGGTGGCTCAGTCGTTAGAACTGTGTGGTGGCTCAGTGGTTAGCACTGTGTGATGGCTCAGTGGTTAGCACTGTATGGTGGCTCAGTGGTTAGCACTGTGTGGTGGCTCAGTGGTTAGCACTGTATATGGTGGCTCAGTGGTTAGCACTGTATATGGCGGCTCAGTGGTTAACACTGGATGGTGGATCAGTGGTTAGCACTGTATGTTGGCTCAGTGGGTAGCACTGTATTTGGTGGCTCAGTGGTTAGCACTGTGTGGTGGCTCAGTGGTTAGCACTGTATGGTGGCTCAGTGGTTAGCGCTGTATATGGTGGCTCAGTGGTTAGCATTGTATGGTGGCTCAGTGGTTATCACTGTGTGGTGGCTCAGTGGTTAGCACTGTATGGTGGCTCAGTTGTTAGCACTGTATGGTGGCTCAGTGGTTAGCACTGTATTTGGTGGCTCAGTGGTTAGCACTGTGTGGTGGCTCAGTGGTTAGCACTGTATGGTGGCTCAGTGGTTAGCGCTGTATATGGTGGCTCAGTGGTTAGCATTGTATGGTGGCTCAGTGGTTATCACTGTGTGGTGGCTCAGTGGTTAGCACTGTATGGTGGCTCAGTGGTTAGCACTGTATGGTGGCTCAGTGGTTAGCACTGTAGGGTGTCTCAGTGCTTAGCACTGTATGGTGGCCCAGTGGTGAGCATTGTATATGGTGGCTCAGTGGTTAGCACTGTATACGGTGGCTCAGTGGTTAGCACTGTATACGGTGGCTCAGTGGTGAGCATTGTATGGTTTATCAGTGATGGGAGGCAGGCACACAATACGGAGGAGGCACAGAGGAGGCAGGGGACAGAGGAGGGAGAAGGCACAGGGAAGGCAGAGGCAAAGGGTGAGGCAGAGTAATAGGGAGAGACAGCTCACAAAGGGAGAGACAGCGCACACAGGGGCTGAGAGCACACAGAACGGAGAGAAAGGCACAAGTAAGACAGAGCGCACAGGGAAAGAGACAGCATAGACAGGAGAGAGCGCACAAGGGGACACAGGTACAAACACTGCCCTCCCAATGCAATAGCATCAGGCCTATGCCTAGTTAAAAATAGCGACAAATATTTGTAACAGAAGAATAGACATGATAACATCTGTTACTAAACATTAAGATTTTACATTGATTTGAATAATAAATAAAATAAATAGTAAAGGTAAATGCTGAGAAAAGATTTGGCTTTGCCTCAATAAATATTAGAGCAATAGAATTCCTTAAAGAAGGGGGCTTTACAGTACCTGGGTCAGTAACAAATGGTTCTACAACAATGAACAATATTATAAATTACGGTAGCACTCACTGTGAATTGTAAAGCAGAACAATTTAGATCAATGTTTGCTGAATAATTTATAAATATGTCACTGGCTGGAGGTAATATGTCCTTTATTCTCTAGAGCAGGGGTGGGGAACTCCAGTCCTCGAGGGCTGCAAACAGTGCATGTTTTCAGGATTTCCTTAGCATTGCACAGGTGATAACATAATCACTTGCACTGGTGATGATTCCAATCCCTGTGCAATACTAAGGAAATCGTGAAAACCTGAACTGTTTGCGGCCCTCGAGGACTGGAGTTCCCCACCCCTGCTCTAGAGGGTTCCATAGTAATGTAGATATTATTATTTGTATTACTATTAACCTCCTCACGCATAAGGGTGTTACTATACATTCATGACGGGGTTACGGTATGCAGAGGTGGCTCAGGAGCTGAGCTCCCTCCACATGTGGCTGATGGCGGCCATATTAAAATTTATCCGTCAGGTCGAAAATCCATATGTAGCTTCAATCATTTTCTAATTCCTCCTTCTAAACTCTCTATTGATTTATTTCTTTTATTTATATTCCCCTTCTATTTCCTGTAAACTTCAAAGAAAGAGAATCATTCCATTTTTCACTCACAGTGAATGATCCACTTAGTTCTCTACTGTCCACTCCCCATAGGATGAATATTCATGTCACATATTCACATCACATTAGTGCTCAGGAGATCAGTGGGGAGGGGGGAGGTGTATCCTCCTCTCTGCTCTCTTTACAGCAAAACCAAGAGGTCAAATAAAATACAGAATCTTCCACAGCACAGCAGGGATTCCTGCTTAGAGAAACAAATGGAGTTGAGATCAGGTAAGGCAGACCTGCAATAGCTCTCTCCCTCCATGTCCTCAACAGAACAGATGCTCCTGAAAGTGAAACCTGACACTGCACTGAGAGCAAAGGGAGGAAGGAGGAGGGAGGAGAGGGGAGGGAGGATAGAGCTGCTGAGACGGAGTGCATAATTAAATGACAGTTTAACACAGCTGGACTATTCCTCTGTGAATATAATGGAGAGGACTAATGCATCAGCTCACTGCAGGGTCTGAAAATGCTTATAACTAGAAAACTCCAAACGGAACAGTAATGATTTTACATGTTTTAAGAAGGTCTGCCCAGGCACTATTCAAGAGTAATATTAGTATCATACTGAAAAATGAGCTGACAGTGTCCCTTTAAGTAGCCGACACCTGCTCCTAACAGCCGGAACTGAGCTCCTGCTGTGACTAATAAACATTTATCCATTTTTATTCTCACGCTAATTCGATGTGAGAAATAAATCGCTGCATGCTGTGATTGGCAGCGTATATCGGATCACACACACACATGTCTATGGGCTCATGTGAAACATCAAACTACACCCGAATTTCATCCTAGTATATACCGACAGTCAGTGGAAAGATGGAGAAAGTAAAGTCTCCATCTTCTCCACACCTTTGCTATAATTCTCCATGTGAGAGGATTGGATCACAGTAGACACTCGGTGACGCTCACTTCAGAGTTTGAGCAGTGTCATTAGCCTATGGCATGGATTCTCTCACTTCGGATGTATATGCCAGTGTGAAACTAATTTTTGCAAAGGTGAATTTATCCCTTATGAATAACTCTAGCCTTAATATGTTAATCACAAGCAGATGAAAAAAGTGAACAATGTGAAAACCACATTGATCCAAACCATATTTCTCTAATTGCAAAATTATACAAATATAGTAGGAAGTTAAAACCATATGTAGCATTATTAAAAGACACATTTAACATGAGATGGTAAAACCCTCCTGTTATTAAACAGACTTCAGTTGCATAAAATAATTGCCCATTAGCTGCAGAACAAAAAACTACTGCAGTCTCATTCACATATTTGACACTATAAATAGTGGTTATCAGATATTCGGTGTATACAGCGCGACTCTCATTTTCTACACTACAGATGCATTTCCCACACATGTTCCATAAAATTCTCTGCTATCGGTTCCCTGCTGCTTCCTGGCTGCTCTTACCGCAGTGAAGTGGTTGGTAGAGCGCCACTTGCTGGTAGGCCGGACAGATTGTTTTCATTAACAATTTCATTTATGACTCTGGAAGGAATGCACTGGTGGTATGTCTACAGGACAATTTACATATCTGCTGCTAATAAAAGGAATACCACCACTGCAGATCCACAAATCTAGAGTGATAACACCTAAGCGAGCGCAAATCTGGACATGGCTGAACATGCAAAGCACCTGAAACAAGTAGAAAAAGTGCAACTCAATAAACTCTTAACCTAGTAACTATGTAACACAAAGAAAAGTTAACTAGAAATCTTAACCTTTATACTGTTAATATCATGTACACATTGACAGTGTCTAGTTCTGCCTTGCGTAAATTAGCTATTGTTCACTATATAAATTAGTTTTAGTTTTGTTATTTTATTTATATGGCAATTACATAATAATGTTTTAATTATTATTTATTATTATAGCACCATTTATTCCATAGCACTTTACATGTGAAGAGGGGCATACATAGACAAGTACAATATTCATACACAATACAAGGCCTGACCCTACGCCTAGGACTCTAGGTTAGGCAAGGGGTAGCAGGGGTTAAGAGCAGTGTGGGAGGAGAGAAGGAGTAACTGGACAAGTGGGTGGAGAGTCGTAAATAAAAACACGGAGACACTCAGTTAGAGGGGAGAAGAAGAGGAGAGAGAAGTAGAACACCAAGAGAGGGAGAGAGAAGAGAGCGAACGGTCAGAAAGAATGGCAGACATTCCCAGGAGGAGAGGTTCCCTGAAGGATGCAGAACCCTAGAGGCAGATTTCCTAGGGGAAAAAGCTCACTCCTTAGCCGGAGGCGAGGGAAAGATGCCACAAGCAACAACACCCCACAGTGAGACAGAAGGAGCCTGGTGAGCTCACATTATACCTGGGTCACTGGAGAGGTAGGCCAAGGACAGCCAGAGAGCCGGCTCTGTAGAAGTGATCGGGGAGACTCTAAGACCCCAATCACGAGACACACCGGTGTGGGGCAGGTACTCTATGACTTGCAGCCTACCTACCACCACAGTCTAGGAACACAGCCATCGACCTAGGGCTAGTGACCCTAAGACAGAGGGAACCGTCACACAAAAACCCGTGATGGCCAGACCAAACCCGTGAGTGAAGACAGAGAGAGAGACATGTAAGGCCTGAAAGGAACCGTCTGAGCTGCAGTAGAACTCGGTTCCTGTAGTAGTGCTAACTTGTAAGAACTGTGACTGTGAGAACTGTGACTTGTAACTTGCTAAAGAACTTTAAACCAGTAAAGTACCTGGTAAGCTCACCATTGCCTGAGACTGTTCTTTCCAGCGCCGCTGTAGAGGTCTCCACCTGTGGAGCCGCATCCCTGCTGTCCTTGCATGCTGACTGGAGAAGCTGCAGCACTGAAGTAAGTGAAGCATCCAGAGTACGCAGCCCCTTACACTACATCTGCCCTGGGGACACTCAGAACTACCAAAGGAGGGCTTACCATCCACGCTGCCCAAGTCACCGTCCCCCAGCAGGAATACGGCAGCAGTGGTCCCACTGACCACATACCCTGGGTGGTGTCACGACAAAATACCCTGTAAATAACCCTTTTTGGACTGAGCCCAGGCCACGGGACCGGGTCACGACTACCGTGATCCCTGAGAGACAGCACCGGCCCGGCCTCGAGTACCCCATGGCCTGGGGGGGCTCAATACACTTGGAGAGGAGAGGGTACCCTGCCCATGAAGGCTCACAGCCTGCAAGGGATTGATGAGGATACATTAGGAGAAGAGAGGGGACCCTGCCCACGAGGGCTAACAGCCTACAAGGGATGGGTGAGGATACACTAGGAGAGGAGAAGGAACACTGCCCACGAAGGCTCACAGCCTACAAGGGATGGGTAAGGATATACTAGGAGAGGAGAGGTGGTCCTGCCCATGAAGGCTCACAGCCTACAAGGAATGGGTGAGGATATACTAGGAGAGGAGAGGGGACCCTGCCAACGAGGGCTCACAGTCTACAAAGGTTGGGTGAGGATACACTAGGAGAGGAGAGGGGACCCTGCCCGTGAGGGCTCACAGCCTACAAGGGATGGCTGAGGATACACTAAGAGAGAAGAGGGGACCCTACCCACGAAGGCACACAGTCTACAAAGGATGGGTGAGGATACACTAGGAGAGGAGAGGGGACCCTGCCCACGAGAGCGCAAAGTCTACAAAGGATGGGTGAGGATACATTAGGAGAGGGTAGGGGACCCTGCCCGTGGAGGTTCATAGATACAAGGGATGGGTGAGGATACACTAAGGGAGAGGAAGGGACCCTACCCACGGAAGGCTCACAGTCTACAAGGTATGGATGAGGTACACTAGGAGAGGAGAGGGACCCTGCCCGTGAGGGCACACAGTCTACAAGGGATGGGTGAGGATGCACTAGGAGAAGAGAGAGGACCCTGCCCACGAAAGTTCACAGTCTACAAGGGATGGGTGAGGATACACTTTGAGAATGTAGAGCTAACATGTGGCGGTTTAGTGGACTGAGGCTCACTGCAGGTTGTAGGCTTGTTGGAAGAAGTGGGCAGTCTCTTTACTCAGAAAAGAAGAAATCCAGGCTAAACAAACTTCATTGGTTTTTCATTGGCTTTATTGTCTAGTTTTATGTGTTTTGCTCCTTTTATGTTTGCAAACATCTCATTATTCTATTATGCTTTTTTTGTTTATATTTTATGTGCTTTTCTTGGGTTTTTTTTACACTTGGGGTTGGACTTTAATGATTTCAGATATTGATCGATTCAGCAATTGTAAATTTTTAAAAAGTTGCAAAATTTGGAGCCACTCAATGCCAGTCTTCACCTAGTATATTTTTTAGTTCACTAGAATGTTATGCAATTTCTGTGCCATTTTGCAAAACGTGTGACCTTTGGCACCAAAAGGTAGCAAAAACAGTTGAAGACTGAAAAAAAGGCATTATTTTTTATTTTGAGCAAAATTCATGACTCGTGTGCGCCATTTTGTAAGAGTTGGCATCAAAAACAATAACGAATTCCGCAAGCCAAAAAAAGAAAATGACTTAAAAAATAAATGCTAATGATATATTGGGGCAAAATATCAATTAAAAAATTGATTTTTATAGAATACTGTAAATATGGAGGAGTTTTCTTCATGTGTTATACAAATATGAAGAATTATTCAATTTATTATCACAGAAGTTCCATGAAATAACGATTCTTAAATGAGATATCTGGAATTTAAAAACAGAAATGTACCCAAGTGCTAACAGGCAGATAGCTGTCACCTACCTACCTCTTGTGCTCAGTGCAATTCACCAAACAATAGAGCGGTCATGGACCACTCTTGCCGGAGACAGCATGGCTGTATAAACAGAGCGCCGGCTTCTTTTCTGTTCTGCTCTGATGAATGGGTGGGACAGCTGATGTCATGTTGATTGACAGCTGGCTGTCCACTACCTAAATGGACGAGCTGGCCTTCACTCAGCATGATGTCGCTAATGACGCCCATAACAGAGGGGAGAAGCCGCCAGTGACGTTAGTGGAAGTTGCAAAATCGCCCACCGGAGTGGCCTAAAGGCTATGTGCCGATGAACAAAATCTAGGTGCAGATTTTTGTCTCCAAAAATCTGCACCTTCTAACATAATATGCACCAAAAAAGATGCCATGCCAACGATGCATTTGTTGGTGCATATTTGGTGTTGGAAGGTGCTGATTTTAGCCCTATGTGTGATTTACACGCAATTGGTGTAAGAACGCGAGCTATGCTACTTCTGTGCATAGAGAATTTTCAGAATTGGCATAGCTTGCGTTCCTATGCCAATGTAAACTTGTGACTTTGCATAAAGTAATAAAAAGTAATAAAAATGCTTAAAACATTCTCTGTCTCATTATTCTGGCATTTGGCAAATATAAAAAATTATGGTAATCCTAATTGACCTAAAATCAGAAAGGTTTATTCTGATTTCATGTCAGATGAAATGAGAAAAAGATGCATATGCGCCCTGTCCTATTCAGCAGTAACAAGAACCTTTCCCTGCAACCAGAGAAAGTGCAAAACCTGTCCATCTATAATGACAACCGACAAGATAAGGATTCCTGGGACAGATCAGGACTACAAGATCCCAGGTAACTTCAGCTGCACCACAAGCAATGTGGTGTATTTAATTAATGTACCAAATGCCCAACAGCTGGAATGTACAGTCATGGCCAAACGTTTTGAGAATATTAATGTTTACAAAGTCTACTGCTTCAGTTTTTCTAATGGCAATTTGCGTATACTCCAGAATGTCATAAAGAGTGATCAGCTTAACAGCAATTACTTGCAAAGTCAATATTTGCCTAGAAAATGAACTTTAACCCCCAAAACACATTTCAACATCATTGCAGTCCTGCCTTAAAAGGAGCAGCTAATTGTTTTAGTGATT
The DNA here is from genome assembly GCA_033576535.1 of Allobates femoralis. Lineage (NCBI taxonomy): Eukaryota > Metazoa > Chordata > Amphibia > Anura > Aromobatidae > Allobates > Allobates femoralis. Next base: position 192,819,046 of record JARQOC010000005.1, read on the forward strand.
GTTCCATTAACACAGGTGTGGGTGTTGATGAGGACAGGGCTGGCGATCAATCAGTCATGATTAAGTAATAATGACACCACTGGACACTTTAAAAGGAGGCTGGTGCTTGGTATCATTGTTTCTCTTCAGTTAACCATGGTTATCTCTAAAGAAACACGTGCAGCCATCATTGCACTGCATAAAAATGGCCTAACAGGGAAGAGTATTGCAGCTAGAAAGATTGCACCTCAGTCAACAATCTATCGCAACATCAAGAACTTCAAGGAGAGAGCTTCCATTGTTGTCAAAAAAGCTCCATGGCGCCCAAGAAAGACCAGCAAGCACCAGGACCGTATCTTAAAACTGTTTCAGCTGCGGGATCGGACTACCAGCAGTGCCGAGCTTGCTCAGGGATGGCAGCAGGCTGGTGTGAGTGCTTCTGCACGCACTGTGAGGAGGAGACTCTTTGACCAAGGCCTGGTTTCAAGTAGGGCATCAAAGAAGCCACTTCTCTCCAGAAAAAACATCAGGGACCGACTGATATTCTGCAAAAGATACAGGGAGTGGACTGTTGAGGACTGGGGTCAAGTCATTTTCTCTGATGAATCCCCTTTTCGATTTTTGGGACATCTGAAAAACAGCTTATTCGGAGAAGAAGAGGTGAGCGCTACCACCAGTCTTGCCTCATGCCAACTGTAAAGCATCCTGAAACCATTCATGTGTGGGGTTGCTTCTCAGCCAAGGGAATTGGCTCACTCACAGTCTTGCCTAAAAAACACAGCCATGAATAAAAAATGGTACCAGAATGTCCTCCAAGAGTAACTTCTCCCAACCGTCCAAGAGCAGTTTGGTGCCCAACAATGCCTTTTCCAGCATGATGGAGCACCTTGCCATAAAGCAAAGGTGATAACTAAATGGCTCAGGGAACAAAACATAGAGATTTTGGGTCCATGGCCTGGAAATTCCCCAGATCTTAATCCCATTGAGAACTTGTGGTCAATCATCAAGAGACGGGAGGACAAACAAAAATCAACAAATTCTGGCAAAATGCAAACATTGATTATGCAAGAATGGACTGCTATCAGTCAGGATTTGGTCCAGAAGTTGATTGAGAGCATGCCAGGGAGAATTGAAGAGTTCCTGAAGAAGAAGGGTCAACACTGCAAATATTGACTTGCTGCATTAACTCATTCTAACTGTCAATATAACCTTTTGGTACTCATAATATGATTGCAATTATATTTCTGTATGTGATATAAACATCAGACAAACACAAATAAAAACCAGAGGGCAGCAGATCATGTGAAAATATAATTTTGGTCTCATTCTCAAAACATTTGGCCATGACTGTACATAAGTGAAACCGGGCAAAAATTCAGGACAATAATGAATTCTCATCGCCACTCAATAAAAAAAATGTATGGACCTACCTGTAGCGAACCATTTTTCCAGCCCTGACCACAGTAAGACTGATATGAGGCTTCTTATCTTAAAACGCAACTTCAAATCTCAGAGAGAGAGTAGAATTTGGGAATACAAATTGACACATTCAAAACAGAATTACCGTATATACTCGTGTATAAGCCGAGTTTTTCAGCCCAAAAAATGGGCTGAAAAGTCCCCCCCTCGGCTTATACACGGGTCAATACGGTAATCCTATGGTGGGAGGGGGCGCGGGGGGTGGGGGGGCGCTGCGCAGTATTTCTTACCTTGTCCCCCGTTCTGCAGTGCTTTCCGGTGTCCTCCGTGCTCCGTTCCTGGTCTGCTGGGCCTTGTGGTTCCTCATGGTTCCTCCTCCTTCGGTTCCATCATGGGGGGTGCCATCTTGCTTCTTCTCTCCGCCCCCGGCCAGTGATGTCAGAGCAGGCCGCGCTGTGATTGGCTAGCACCTGTGATCACATGTCACGGGTGCTAGCCAATCACAGCGCGGCCTGCTCTGACATCACTGGCCGGGGGCGGAGAGAAGAAGCAAGATGGCAGCCCCCATGATGGAACCGAAGGAGGAGGAACCAGGAGGAACCACAAGGCCCAGCAGACCGGGAACGGAGCACAGAGGACACCGGAAAGCACTGCAGAACGGGGGACAAGGTAGGAAGCTGTGTGTATGTGTGTGTGTATGTGTATATATGTGTATGTGTGTGTGTGTGTGTGTGTGTATATATGTGTGTATGTATGGGTATGTGTATGTAAGTAGGCTGGCTGCCAATATAAGCCATACCTCTGGGGCTGCTGTATATACTTCTGGGGCTACTGTATACTACCACTGGGGCTGTATATACCTCTGGGGCTACTGGATACTACCACTGGGGCTGTATATACCTCTATGGCTACTGTATACTACCACTGGGGCTGTATATACCTCTGGGGCTACTGGATACTACCACTGGGGCTGTATATACTTCTGGGGCTGCTGGATACTGCCACTGGGGCTGTATATACCTCTGGGGCTACTGGATACTACCACTGGGGCTGTATATACTTCTGGGGCTGCTGGATACTACCACTGGGGCTGTATATACCTCTATGGCTACTGTATACTACCACTGGGGCTGTATATACCTCTGGGGCTACTGGATACTACCACTGGGGCTGTATATACCTCTATGGCTACTGTATACTACCACTGGGGCTATATATAACTCTGGGGCTACTGGATACTACCACTGGGCCTGTATATACTTCTGGGGCTGCTGGATACTGCCACTGGGCTTTATATACCTCTGGGGCTGCTGGATACTACCACTGGGGCTGTATATACCACTGGGGAGGCTGCTGTATACCACACTGCTGGGGGCTGTATACCTGTGCTGGGGTCCACCCTCGGCTTATACATGAGTCAATAGGTTTTCCCAGATCTTGGGGGCAAAAGTAGGGGGGTCGGCTTATACACGGGTCGGCTTATACACGAGTATATACGGTAATTATATAATATGGATTCATGGCTGTTTATAGAACATAAATAGACATTTGGGGACATCACATATTCATGCATTTTCTATATAACTTGAAAAGACATTTGGCGATAACACATCTCCAACAAACTCCAGTTTTAGGACAATGAACTTTTGACACTTCTTATATGAACACCCTTGCCTCCTTTTATTGCTTTCCTCAACTCATTTAAGTATTTTCAGTTCTCCACAGACCTCTACCATTATACAATTTGTTCTCCTTATCTTATACTTTTAGTTTCAATTCCCCAGGCCCATCTCTTCCTCCCTAGCCTGACTCTGGTTTACGTCACCTGTCATATTTACTATAACATCTAAAACAGTTTTTTTTTTCTTTTTGTTTCATTTGCTTATGTATATATGCAGTGCTTTTTTCATGGCCGTACATACCGGTACGCCGTACCAGAAAATCTGAAGATCGGCGGTACATACTGGTACGGCGTACCGGAAAATGCACCACCACTATCTCCGCTGCTGCCACCAGGGCCATCGGCAGTGTGCGGTGTCTCCCCGGCGGCTGCAGCAGTGGTGTAGCGTGAAGGGGCCGGCCAGGTTCTCACATTGCGGCCGCAGCTGCTGCAATCTGATAGAGCGGGAGCACAGTGGTGAGTGAGCATGGGATCGTAGGCCCTAGCAAGATAACTTATAACTCTAAACAGACGGTGAAGACAAGAATAAAGTCCATTGTTGGAGTTAAATGGCCGAGAGGCTTTAATAGGGGTAAATTTAATTTAAAAACATCAATAAAATATAAATACGATAAATAAAATTATCAAACAAATGTTCCCAAGGTAACTTGAGAATACAACTAACTCCAGACTCGAAGGTTAAAACGACTATATTTCCCCTCGGCAAAGCCTCTCGACGACGATCCAGATCCAAACAGAAAACTGGGATGGGTGGGCGGGTGACCAAACAGCTTCGTCTCTTCAGAGACACTGAGGTAAGATCAGCCAATCACAGCGTTTACCTGCCTCTGTTACCTACCAAACAGGGACTATTAACCCTTTGCCTACACATTCATGAGGATACCTCATGTATCTTTAAGGCATTAAATAAACTCACCATTTTAATTTGAAAATCTAAATAAAAACACACTACAAAACTTCCTCTCCAGTGCCACGAGCCCATGTAGCCCCCACTTTAACCCCTTTACGACTAATGACGAGTATACTCGTCATGAAAAGATGTCAGTTCCCGCATCATGACGAGTATACTCGTCATGGCTTTGAACTGTCACTGCTTCTAAACGAACAGTGACAGTTCAATTCTAAAAGCTGTCAGTGACAGCTGAGGGTCAGGGGCAGAGGTGTGGGGACCCTTGTTAGTGGCCCCCACACTCAGAGCGATGTGATCGGTCAGTCAATCTGACCGACCGATCACATCAAGATCGCGCAGGAAAGTGCTGAATGTCAGCACTTCCCTGCATGATCTCTGCAGGAGCCGGGCTGTCAGCTGTGCCCGGCTCCTGCACACATGCCCTGCCTGTGCCCGCTCTCCTCTATCCCGGTCTCCTATGTCCTCTCCCGCTATGTCTGCAACCCCCCCCCTCATTCCCCCTGTTCCCTACTGTGTCCACCCTCCTTCCCTCCCTCATCCCTCCTGTCACCTACTGTGTCCGCCCCCCCCTGTCTCCCGCTGTCTCCGGCCCCCCGCCACAGTACCGGTGACCGGCGGGGGGCCCTCCAGCAGCTGAAGAGGGGAGGGGGGTGCTGTCGCTATACAGCACCGCCGCCCTCCAGCAGCATTACACCGCCGCTTACCTACAGCGGCTCCCGGCGCCGGGCACGCAGGGCAGGAGGACGGTGTGTACTGTTGGCACCGCCCCCTTCTCCACTGCCGCTCCCCCAGCCCAGATGGTGTGGCCCTGGGTAAGACCCCCTGCATGATCCCCTGATCCCTGATACCCCATCCCCTTGGGGAGGGATCCCTGATCCCCCATCCCCCTGGGGAGGGATCCCTGATCCCCCATCCCCCTGGAGGGGGATCCCTGATCCCCCATCCCCCTGGAGGGGGATCCCTGATCCCCCATCCCCCTGGAGGGGGATCCCTGATCCCCCATCCCCCTGGAGGGGGATCCCTGATCCCCCACCCTCCTGGAGGGGGATCCCTGATCCCCCACCCCCCTGCAGGGGAATCCCTGATCCCCCATCCCCCTGGAGGGGGACCCCTGATCCCCCATCCCCTTGCAGGGGATCCCTGATCCCCCATCCCCCTGCAGGGGGACCCTTGATCCCCCATTCCCCTGCAGGGGGATCCCTTATCCCCCATCCCCCTTCAGGGGACCCCTGATCCCCCATCCCCCTGCAGGGGATCCCTGATCCCCCATCCCCCTGCAGTGGGATCCCTGATCCCCCCTCCCCCTGGAGGGGGACCCCTGATCCCCCATTCCCCTGCAGGGAGACCCCTGATCCCCCATCCCCCTGCAGGGGATCCCTGATCCAGTAGATCACTATGCCCAAGTTGTCAGATCGCTTTCTACATCTTGATCCCTGCATGGGGATTGAGTTGCAGAAAGCGATCTGACAGCTCGGGCGCAGTGATCCACTGGATCACTGCGCCCGAGCTGTCAGATCGCATTCTGCAGCTCAGTCCCCATGCAGCGGGATTCCCCTGCATGGGGATCAAGATGTAGACAGCGATCTGACAACTTGGGCACAGTGATCTACTGGATCAGGGATCCCCCTGCAGGCCCAAGCTGTCAGATCACTTTCTGCAGCTTGCTCTCCATGCAGGGGATTCCCCTTGCATGGGGATCGAGCTGCAGAAAGCAATCTTGCAGCTCCGGCACGGCACCCGGGCTGCCAGATTGCTGCTCTGCAGTCCGATCCTCCTGCATGAGGATCGAGCTGCAGAAAGCAATCTCGTAGCCTTGGCGCTGCATCCGGGCTGCCAGATCACTGCTCTGCAGTCCGATCCTCCTGCATGGGGATCGAGCTGCAGAAAGCGATCTGACAGCTCGGGCGCAGTGATCCACTGCACAGTGATCCGGGCTTTCAGACCACTGCGCCCAAGCTGTCAGATCACTTTCTGCAGCTTGCTCTCCATGCAGGGGATTCCCCTTGCATGGGGATCGAGCTGCAGAAAGCGATCTCGCAGCCTCGGCGCTGCACCCGGGCTGCCAGATCGCTGCTCTGCAGTCCAATCCGTCTGCATGCAGATTGCGCTGCAGAAAGCGATCTCACAGCCCCGGTGCAGTGATCCACATAGTGGATTACTGCACCCGGGCTGTCAGATCGCTACTTTGCAGTCTGATCCTCCTGCATGGCGATCGTGGGACCTTCGTTGTGGACTACGTCGGAGGCAATTGAGCGTCGTGGGACCTTCGTTGTGGACTACGTCGGATCTTTTTATAATAAAGATGGAGTCTGAATTTTGTTTGTTTTTTTTTCAAAATAAAAATATTTTTCTCTGTGTGTATTTATTGACTACTTACCAGAGATTCCTAATGGCGGGTCTAACATTGGCCCAATATTATGAATCTCGGGCTTAGTGCCAGCTGGCAATAAAAAGCTGTCATTAACCCCTTTATTACCCAGTTTGCCACCGGCACCAGGGCAACTGGAAGAGCATGGGTACAGCGCCAGAAAATGGCGCTTCAATGAATGCGCCATTTTCTGGGGCGGCTGCGGGCTGCAATTCGCAGCATGGGGGCCCCAGAAAGCTTGGGCCTTTCCATGCTGAGGATTCCAGCCCCCAGCTGCCTAGTTGTACCTGGCTGGGCCAAAAATATGGCGGAGCCCTACGTCATTTTTTTTTTCTAGAATTAGCTCTAGAAATAAAAAAAAAATGGGCTTCGCTGTATTTTTGGTTGCAGCCAGGTACAATGAGGCAGCTGGGGGTTGGTGGCAATCCGTAGCTGCCAAGTTGTACCTGGCTGGACCAAAAATAGGGCGGAGCCCCACGTCGTTTTTTTTTTCTTCTAGAATTAGTTCTAGAAATAAAAAAAATGGGCTTCGCTGTATTTTTGGTTGCAGCCAGGTACAACGAGGCAGCTGGGGGTTGCTGGCAGTCTGTAGCTGCCAAGTTGTACCTGGCTGGACCAAAAATATGGCGAAGCCCCACATCATTTTTTTTTTCTAGAATTAGTTCTAGAAATAAAAAAAAGCCTTCGCTGTATTTGTAGCCAGCCATGTACAACTTGGTAGCTGGCTGACTGGAATCCTCAGCGTGGAGAGACTCAAATGTTGTGGGTCCCCCACGCTGCAAATTTCAACCCACAGCCACCGAAGAAAATAGCGCATTCATTAGAGGCGGCATTTTCTGGTGCTGTACCCCAACTCTACCAGTTGCCCTTGTGCTGGTGGCACACGGGTTCTCCATATGCCACATGGTGTCCGCTAACAATTTCAATAGAAAATTAGCTCCAATTGTTAGCGGAAACCATGTCGGGTATGGAGAGCCCCTCCCTGTGTGCTTGAACATTGGAGCTCCCCCACAAGTGACCCCATTTTGGAAACTAGACCCCCGAAGGAACGTATCTAGATGCATAGTGATCACTTTGAACTCCCAGATGCTTCACAAATTCATCCATAAAAATGAAAAAGCACGTTTTTTTCCACAAAAAGTTTCTTTTTTCATTTTTACGGATCAATTTGTGAAGCACCTGGGGGTTCAAAGTGCTCACTATGCATCTAGATATAATCCTTTGGGGGTCTAGTTTCCAAAATGTCTATTAGAATCACTGCACACATACACTTAAGGAGTTTTTTTGCTTGTTGGTGAAATTTATTGAAACAAGTGCTCTTAGGCTATGTGCACACTGGCCGGGTTAGTGGCGGCGGCGGCTGGGCGGGACCCGACAAGAAGCTCCGGAGCCGTCCACCGGCTTCCTGTCGGGTCCGTGCTGCGGGAGACGGGCGGGTGTGCGGCGGGTGCACAGCGGGTTAGCGCCGGCGATTCTGCAGCGGCTGGAAGCAGCACATGATTCTGCTTGCAGCCGCTGCAGAACCGGCCGGATTATAGAACATGCTCATTCTTTGCTAACCCGCTGGGAATCCAGCGGGTTAGCAACGGATGAGCATGTGGAAACCGCCGGTGTGTGCACACCGGGTGTCGGTTTCCATAGGTTTATATGTTAACCCAAAAGCCGCTTTTGGATTAACATAAATTTGCATAAACCTCATGGAAACCGACCGGCGGTTTCCGCGGCTAAACCTGCACTAACCCGGCCAGTGTGCACATAGCCTTATAGTGATTGCGACAGAATGACGTTTCGGTCATTCAAGACCTTGATCACATAAGTCGCCTTGAGCTATGTTGTGGTTCATGAAGGATGTGGTCCTTATGATCAGTATAGGAACAGCGGGTATGCCCTTAGTAGTTCTGAACTGAGGGCTGTCCTGTACAGGGTATTGGTCACTAATGCCTTTAGATTAGCCAGGGTCAGAGCGGTCGCTCTATGTGGGGTGGTGGCACGGCGGTGGAGTGTGTTCACACTCAGTTGTAGCACACTCCTTGCTACAACTGAGTGTGAACACACTCCACCGCCGTGCCACCACCCCACATAGAGCGACCGCTCTGACCCTGGCTAATCTAAAGGCATTAGTGACCAATACCCTGTACAGGACAGCCCTCAGTTCAGAACTACTAAGGGCATACCCGCTGTTCCTATACTGATCATAAGGACCACATCCTTCATGAACCACAACATAGCTCAAGGCGACTTATGTGATCAAGGTCTTGAATGACCGAAAAGTCATTCTGTCGCAATCACTATAAGAGCACTTGTTTCAATAAATTTCACCAACAAGCAAAAAAACTCCTTAAGTGTATGTGTGCAGTGATTCTAATAGACATTTATGTGGGACTTACGAGCCTCCTTCACTAGCACCATACCCACACACCTATCGTGTGCTAGCCATTGAATCTCATACTAGTTTCCAAAATGGGGTCACTTGTGGGGGAGCTCCAATGTTTAGGCACATAGGGGCTCTTCATATCCTACAAGGTGTCCGCTAACAATTCCAATTGTTAGTGGACACCATGTTGCGTATGGAGAGCCCCTGTGTGTCTCCACATTGGAGCTCCCCCACAAGTGACCCCATTTTGGAAACTAGACCCCCAAAGGATTATATCTAGATGCATAGTGAGCACTTTGAACCCCCAGATGCTTCACAAATTGATACGCAATAATGAAAAAAGAAATTATTTGTGGAAAAAAAGTGCTTTTTCATTTTTACGGATGAATTTCTGAAGCATCTGGGGGTTCAAAGTGCTCACTATGCATAAAGATATGTTCCTTTGGGGGTCTAGTTTCCAAAATGGGGTCACATGTGGGGGAGCTCCAATGTGGAGACACACGGGGACCCTCCAAACGCGACATGGTGTCCGCTAACAATTTGAGCTCATTTTCCATTCAAATTGTTAGCGGACACCATGTCGCGTTTGGAGGGCCCCGGTGTATCTCCACATTGGAGCTCCCCCACAAGTGACCCCATTTCGGAAACTAGACCCCCTACGGAACATATCTAGATGCATAGTGAGCACTTTGAACCCCCAGATGCTTCACAAATTCATCAATAAAAATGAAAAAGCACTTTTTTTTTCCACACAAATTTTCTTTTTTCATTTTTACAGATCAATTTGTGAAGCACCTGGGGGTAGAAAGTGCTCACTGTGCATCTAGATATGTTCCTTTGGGGGTGTAGTTTCCAAAATGGGGTCACTTGTGGGGGAGCTCCAATGTGGAGACACATGGGGACCCTCCAAACGCGACATGGTGTCAGCTAACAATTTGAATGGAAAATGAGCTCAAATTGTTAGCGGACACCATGTCGCGTTTGGAGGGTCCCCGTGTGTCTCCACATTGGAGCTCCCCCACAAGTGACCCTATTTTGGAAACTAGACCCCCAAAGGAACATATCTAGGTACATAGTGAGCACTTTGAACCCCCAGATGCTTCACAAATTGATCCGTAATAATGAAAAAATAATTTTTTAGTGGAAAAAAAAGTGCTTTTTCATTTTTACGGATGAATTTCTGAAGCATATGGGGGTTCAAAGTGCTCACTATGCATTTAGATACGTTCCTTCGGGGTCTAGTTTCCAAAATGGGGTCACTTGTGGGGGAGCTCCAATGTGGAGATACACAGGGACCCTCCAAACGCGACATGGTGTCCGCTAACAATTTGAGCTCATTTTCCATTCAAATTGTTAGCGGACACCATGTCGCGTATGGAGGGTCCCCGTGTGTCTCCACATTGGAGCTCCCCCACAAATGACCCCATTTTGGAAACTAGACCCCCTAAGGAAGGTATCTAGATGCATAGTGAGCACTTTGAACCCCCAGATGCTTCACAAATTCATTCATAAAAATTAAAAAAACACTTTTTTTTCACAAAAAAATTCTTTTTGCCTACATTTTTTCAGTTTCACATGGGCAAAGGGATAAAATACATCCAAAAATTTGTTGGGCAATTTCTCCTGAGTACACCGATACCTCATATGTGATCATAAACCACTGTTTGGGCACACGGCAGGGCTCAGAAGTGAAGGAGCGCCATTTCACTTTTTGAACGGAAAATTGGCTCTAAAATTCAAATTGCGCTCCTTCCCTTCTGAATCCTGCCGTACGCCCAAACAGTGGTTTATGACCACATATGAGGTATTGGTGTACTCAGGAGAAATTGCCCAACAAATTTTAGGATGCATTTTATCCTGTTGCCCATGTGAAAATGAAAAAATTGAGGCTAAAAGAACATTTTTGTTAAAAAAATTAAAATGTCCATTTTTTCCTTCAACTTTATTTTAGTTCCTGTGAAGCACCTGAAGGGTTAATAATCTTCTTCAATATAGTTTTGAGTAGCTTAAGGGGTGCAGTTTTTGGAATGGTGTCACTTTTGGGTGTTTTCTGTCATGTACACCCCTCAAAGAGACTTCAAATGTGATGTGGTCACTAAAAAAATGGTTTTGTAAATTTTGCTGGAAAAATGAGAAATTGCTCATGAACTTTGAACCCTTATAACGTCCTACCAAATTTTTTTTTTCTTCCAAAATTGTGCTGATGTGAAGTAGACATGTGGGACATGTTATTTATTAACTATTTTGTGGCACATAACTCTCTGGTTTAGCAGAATAAAAATTAAAAATTTGAAAATTGCTAAATTTTCAAAATTTTTGCCAAATTTTTTATTTTTTCACAAATAAACGCAAAAATTATCAACCTAAATTTAATACTAACATGAAGCCCAATATGTCACGAAAAAACAATCTCAGAATCGCTAGGATCCGTTGAAGCGTTCCGGAGATATAACCTCATAAAGGGAGAGTGGTCAGAATTACAAAAAATGGTCCGGTCATTAAGCTGCAAAGTGACTCGGTCCTTAAGGGGTTAAATGATGTGGGGGCTTGCCATGGGATCGTAGGCCCTAGCAAAATAACTTATAACTCTAAACAGACAGTGAAGACAAAAATAAAGTCCTTTGTTGGCGTTAAATGGCCGAGAGGCTTTAATAGGGGTAAATTTAATTTAAATACATCAATAAAATATAAATACGATAATTAAAATTATCAAACAAATGTTCCCAAGGTAACTTGAGAATACAACTAACTCCAGACTCAAAGGTTAAAACGACTATATTTCCCCAACCGGCCGAACCGATTACGGAGCGGCCACCCCCAAACCCTGCAGCCATTTTTCAACAATAGTCTGTAGATTCACATTAAAAATGTCCAAACCAATGGCTTCCAAATGAATACCATCTTTACGATAAAGCCCAGGAACGAACCCTTCCAGGTCAACATGTCTGTGCGAAAAACCACCTACTACAGGCATGAAGCGTTCCAAGGCCTTATTTAGTCTTTTACGTATAGAGTCTAAAAACTGAAAAGCATCGTAGGACCAAATCAACCGTGGAATGATCTCGGAAAAGACCAGAGTGAAAGCTGGAAACAGAATGAACGACCTTAAGATCGTGGCGAACTTGCAAAGTCCGGACTTTCCCAAGATCATTACCAGCAAGGTGAACAATAATTAAATCTGGCATTGGAAAACGATCCATTAAATTAGCCAGACTGGAACAAAGCGAGTCCCACTTCATCCCCCTGCGCCCATACCACCAAATACTAACAGAATCCCTAGAGAATGACAGATTGTCCGTGTAACTGCGAACACATGCCCTCTTCCTTGCCCAATAAACGTAGGAATAACCTATGATCCAAATGATCTTCCTGTCTAGAAATAAAATGAAAAAGTTAGACAATACTATCAGGCCGAATATAAGACCTAACTCGGCTAGAAGCCCACCTCCCAATCTTTTTAATTCTACTCTCAGGAAATCCCAGCCTAGCAGCCTCAGTGCCTGCACCTATACGGAAGGAATGTGAGGAAAACTGTAAACCTTCCAAACCCAACGCGGCCAAGCATTTATGCAATACCACGTTGAATTGAAAACGGGTCAATGGAAAACCCGATTCATGTATGAAAAAAGGGCCTTCACACGGTTGGCGGACAGACAACTAATTAAGCAAATTAGCAAGAGGGCAAAGCTCAGATTACGGAATGGCCTGTAAACGAACGGCCATGCCCTTACCCAGCTGATCTGTCTTGGACCTACGAACCTGAATAATAACCGCAGATGGTAAAATGGCGACATCAGAAAACGCCAAACCCGAAAGACGATGTTTACTAAAACAAATCAATTCTCCTATGCGAAAAGCCCCAAAAAAGGCCAACGAGAAACATGACTTAAACAACAAACTCTCAAATGTATTGAAACACACAGAAGGCAATAAATCAATCGATATAGCTCTCCTTCCATCAACACGGAAGTGCTTTTTCTTCAGACCTTTTAAAAACTGTTTAACAGGAAAAAGTAATAATAATGAAGAACCACCATACAATTTCTGAAAAAAATGATATACCAGCAGCTAACTTATACACTGTAGCATGGCCGAAACCCTTAGCCACCAAACATTCAAAAAAACGAAGTACAAATGCAGACCGAGATGACAAAGGGGAAACCTGCTCCATATTACAGAATAATAACCAATCAGACCAAGCAGCCGAATAAGCGGCCCAAGTCCCCGGAGCCAGGGATCCCTGAATATACCTGTAAGCTACATCGGGTAGATACTCCACAGATGAACCGGGCAAGACATGCCTTCCCGCTCGCTGACCGGATAAGTGTTGACCAAATCTTCCGAAGTTTGGGGGAAAAAAGAACCAAGAACCACAGTATGTGCGGTATCATCTAAAGAAGCCTTCAACCAAATATTGTGCTTTAAACACAATAAAACCAAATGTCTTAATATGACTGAAATTTTAGAACACTTAGAGGACATCATATTAATGATGGCAACTACACCAGAACATTCTCTTACAATTGTAAATCTCTTATTAGCTAACTCCGGGCCCCATAAAGACAATTCCACAAAAATAGCAAATATCTTATTCACTGTTAAATGATGAAGAGAACTGATAGTGCCCGAACATACCGGAAAAACATCTACTACGGTAAGAGGACCAAAACGGAGGACAAAACTTGACAGAGATACTGAATCCATGAAAAGGTCCAAATCAGAGGCCAAAACAAAAGGTTCCTGTAAACAACAACGGCCATTGAACTGACATAAAAAACTTAACCAAACCAGAAGTTCGGCCCTCATTGCGGCCGATACCCGAATATGCACAAAGGGAGAAGAAAGTCCTTTCATACTATCGTACAAACGACGGCAAAAAACCCTGCCGATGGGCATAATCCGGAGAACAAAATTGAGACTCCCTGATAAAGACTGCAGAACCTTCAAAGTGACCTTCTTACACTCTAAAATCGAATGGATGCTCATAACAATTTTTTCAATCTTCACAGCCGATAAGCGAAATTCCATGTTTTCCGAATCCAATATTATTCCCAAAAATTCAATAACCCGACAAGGACCAACAGTCTTTTCTGCTGCTAAAGGGACACCAAAAGAAGAAGAAATCTCCTGAAAACCCTTAAGCAAACTAGTACAACCAGAAGAATCAGCAAAACCAAAAAATAAAAAATCGTCCAGATAATGCAACATGCTACCTGACGTAATAGAATATTCAGTAACTCATTGTAAAAAAGAGGCAAAAGACTCAAAATACAAACAAGACAATGAAAAGCCCATAGGCAGGCACTTATCAAAAAAATACATCCCCTGAAAGTGAAAACCCAACGAATTAAACCCTTTAGACGACACAGGCAAAATCCTAAAAGCCGACTTGATGTCAGCCTTAGCCATCAAACAATTACGCCCATGCGACCGCAACAATACCACAGCGACATCAAAAGATGTATATGAAACAGAATCCTGAGCGGAAGAGACTTCATCATTCAAAGAACACCTATGTGGATAAGACAAATGGTGTATTATACGGTAGGCACCAGCCTCCTTTTTAGGAACCACGCCTAACGGAGAAATACGGAAATTAGCAAATGAAGGGCAACAAAATGGGCCATTGATACGACCAAGGGACAACTCCTTCTGAATATAATCAAAAACCACCGACTCATTAGAACGAACTGATATTAAATTATCGTGAAAACAACAGCCCGACCCTCGAAACTCCGGAACATAACAACCATTTGAAAACCCATCAATGAGTAACTGGGCTGTCACTTGTTCTGGAAACTTAGCAAGCCAAGGTAACATGACATCCAAATTCACTGGTGTATGCCGCCTTAATACTGGGGTCTCGTGCCACCGATGACTGTGAAGATGCATTCTGTTTCTTAAAACACTTGGATGCCGGGTGTGCCCCGGTACAATATGAGCTTTCATGGCGAAATCTACATGTATTCGGCCATTTACACCCAGTGTCATTAAAAGAAAAGCATACACCTTTCTTGAGAGGCCGTGACACCGGTAGCCTCTGAGATACCTGACGTTGAGGCAACATCAAATTGATCCAAAGACCAACGTCTTTCACCCCCCCACCGAACCGATGGGTGAACTGCAAGCTTTTGCCTAAATGCCTCATCATAAGCAAGCCAAGCTCCTCCCCCAAAATTGCGGCAAGCTTCCAACATAATATCCTGGTGCTGAAAAAGACCAGAGCAAAGACTCGGCTCTTTTTCACCCAACACGGCAGCGTAAATTGAAAAAGCTTGAATCCAATTGTGAAAGTATTTGAACGCCTTTCTGCGTTCAACTTCCGATTCAAGCCTATCCTCCTTTCTATCTGAAGTAGATGAAGGCTTGAAATTAGGAAGTAAAGTAAATAAATTCAAATAATTCTGCTGCCAAATTTTCTCTTTGACAGCAGGAGTCAAATGAAAACCTAAAGGAGATACCGTACAGACAATAGCCTCCTTCAGTAACACTTCTGCAACATTTGGGGACCCCAAGGTAGAAAGGGGAGCAACCTGGGCAGCAGAAGTGCTACCAGCTGAATTCAAAGCCTGATTAACAGCTTTCTGCACTAAACTAAAAAGCCTGCCTTCATCCCAACCCGTAGGGCCTGAAAAATCAACGTAAATTCTCACCCACAACAGATCTAGGTGATAAAGGGCGCTCCTGAGGTCTCCTAGAATCATCAAAGGACACTGGACGGACACCATCTTCTTCACTAGATTCTTCAGCAGCAACAGCCCAGGCCTGAGCTACTGGTGTAGTGTCGGCAGCAGAAGAAGCTCCGCTGACATGCTCCAGCTGCACAGCTGAGCTGACATGGCTGGAACTCTGTGTAGCCGCAGATCGTGAAGTCGCTGATGTGGATCTAGATGGTTCCTTGCTGCTCCTGTCAGCTGAGACTGCCCTCCGATGCATTGCTGAAGAAGCTGTAGACCAGGGGTGGGGAACCTTTTCTCTGCAAAGGGCCATTTGGAAATTTAGAATATCATTCGCGGGCCGTATAAATTTATTAACTTAAAAAACATTGCTAAACTTACATCTGCTGGCGGTGTCGGTGAGGAGAAACAGCTGATCTGACAGCTGTTTGAATGTTCCCCGCGCCGACATCTCCTCTCTGTGTCGGCGCAGGAGATTCAAACAGCTGTCAGATCAGATGTTTCTGCTCGCTGACAACGGTCGGAGCTTACCAGGGGCCCGGAGGAGATCTCTGCCGCTGATCTCTGTCTCCGGCCTGCCTCCCGAGCGTGCCGATTGGCTGGCCAGGCTCCATAGTGATGTGTCCGCAGGCGGAAATTCTCCGCTGCGGACACATCATTATGAACAAAAATGACCCTGCTTTCACTGCGTTTGTGTCTGCATGCCCTCTGCATGCAGACACAAATGCAAATGTGAAGGTAGCCTAACCCCATTTCTGGGGCCTGAGGTATACTGCACATGGGTAGATAGAGCCTGAGGTAGACAGCACAAGGGTAGACAGAGCCTGAGGTAGACGGCACAAGGGTAGGCAGAGCCTGAGGTATACAGCACATGGTTACACGGAGCGTGAGGTATACAGCACATGGGTACACAGAGCATGGGGTACACAGCACGTGGGTACACAGGGCCAGAGGTATATGGCACATGGGTAGACAGAGCCTGAGGTATACGGCACATGAGTACATGGAGTTTGAAGCATACGGCACACGGGTACACGGAGCACAAGGAAATACGACACATGGGTACAATGAGCGTGAGGCATACGGCATTGGGAACACAGAGCCTGAGGTGTACGACACATGGGTACACTGAGCCTGAGGTGTACAGTACATGGGTACACTGAGACGAGGCATATGGCACACAGGTACATGGGGCCAGAGTCATACAACTTATGGGTACACAGAACATGGATACACTGAGCCTGAGGCATATGGCACATGGGTACACAGGGCCTGAAGTATAGGACACCAGGTACACAAAGTACAAGTACAAGAGAGATCCAGCAACACATCCAAATGAAGGTAGATAAAAATCAATGTGGACATATATGATTTTAACATGGCTTCACATGATTTTTATCTCCCTCCCTTGGCTATGTTTCTGGATGCAGCTCCTTCTTATACTGCTGACAGTTTTCATCCCTGCACAGCCGACGATCACAGAGCAGACACTTTATTTATTTACTTATCTGACACCTTTAGATTTACTCACGGACTTCCCGAGGTGGAGGAATTGTTTATTTAAGTCAGCAGGAGGTGATTGTAATCCTCCGGGAGCTGAGCTGGACAGTGCAGAGGCTCCTGCTTCACAGAACGCCTCACGCTGACTATGTTTCAGGTCGGAGACAATTCCGGCACGCACCGCTGCTAATTTAAAGGGACCGCGCTACAAATAAAAGCAAAGTGGCCACGGGCCGGATCAGGTAACTGCGGCGGACCCGGCCCGGGGCCGGACATTCCCCACCACTGCTGTAGAAAAATTGTTTTCTTGCAGGCTCTTTATTCCTGTACGCTCCCAGCAGCCTTACACCGAACCTGCGACTCCCGAGATATAGAAGCACTTCTGGATGCTGCTTGACCGCTGTTGATGTGACTTCCAGAGGATTTCTTGGTGTACGCACCGGCTGATTCTGAGGTGGCTCTCGTGAGTACCTCACACTCGACCGCCGCTTCCTGGTCTCCCGCTCCCAGCCGGTCCTCTCACTCTGAGGCAGCTCCTCACCTTCTGACCTGGGAGCTCTCATGACAGGCGGTGATAATAAATCTGCTGTGATACCAGCAGATGGGCCAGCCATATTAAGGTAGGTACGAAGCCATTCTAATCCTCCTTCCCCACCTACTCGGCTCCTAAACTCAGCAAGGAGGGTATCCATGGTGACCAAACAGCTTCGCCTCTTCAGAGACACTGAGGTAAATTCCTACAGAGGGAATAGATAACAGAGCTTCCCGCACTTTTTTAACCAATCAGTAACACAGCTGACAGACAGCAGATCAGCCAATCACAGCGTTTACCTACCTCTGTTACCTACCAAACAGGGACTATTAACCCTTTACCTACACATTCATGAGGATACCTCATGTATCTTTAAGGCATTAAATAAACTCACCATTTTAATTTGAAAACCTAAATAAAAAACACACTACAAAACTTCCTCTCCAGTGCCACGAGCCCATGTAGCCCCGCTCTAAATGATGTGGGGGCTTGCCATTCCTGCTTCAGCTCCTCACCTGTCCGGTCCAGACAGCATTCCCCCCCGCTCCTCAGCCGGCCGGACCCGACAGCAAAACCTCCCGCCCCCCGCTCCTCCGCTCCTCACCTGGCCGGTCCTGACAGCAAGCAATCTCCCAGAACCCGTTTCCCCCCCGCTCCTCACCTACCACCGCAGGGCTGACAGGGTACTGCCGCCACTCAGGTTAAGTTCAGCCAAGCCCATGCCATGTAGGGAGGGAGCTGGAGCAGGCTGCTTTGTGGGGGGTGGGGAGCTGGAGCAGGCTGCTTTGTGAAGGGGGGGAGCTGGAGCAGGCTGCTCTGTGGGGGGGGGGTGCTGGAGCAGGCTGCTTTGTGGGGGGGGAGCTGGAGCAGGCTGCTTTGTATGGGGGGGGAGCTGGAGCAGGCTGCTTTGTGGGGGGGGAGCTGGAGCAGGTGCTTTGTGGGGGGGGGCTGGAGCAGGCTGCTTTGTGGGGGGAGATGGAGCAGGCTTTTGTGTATGTGGGGGGCACTGGGACAGGCTGGCGTGTGTGTGGCAGGGCCTGGGCTGGCTGCTGTGTGTGTATGGGGCGGCTGGGGCAGGTTGGTGGTGTGTGTGTGTGGAAGGACCTGGGCTGGTTGCTGTGTGTGTAAGCTGCGGCTGGGGCAGACTGCTGTGTGAATGGCAGGGCCTGGCTGGCTGCTGTGTGTATGACAGGGCCTGGGCTGGGTGATGTGTGTATGGCAGGGCCTGGTCAGGCTGCTGTGTGTGTATGGGGGGGCTGGGGCAGGCTGCTGTGTGTGTGGGGGGGGCTGGGGCAGGCTGCTGTTGTGTGTGAGGGGGGCTGGGGCAGGCTGCTGTGTGTGGGGGGGCTGGGGCAGGCTGCTGTGTGTTGGGGGGGCTGGGGCAGGCTGCTGTGTGTGTGGGGGGGCTGGGCAGGCTGCTGTGTGTGTGGGGGGGCTGGGGCAGGCTGCTGTTTGTGTGGGGGGGCAGGGCAGGCTGCTGTGTGGGGGGGGGCGGGGCAGGCTGCTGTGTGTTGGGGGGGCAGGGGCAGGCTACTGTGGCTGCGGGCAGGCTGCTGTGTGTGTGTGGGGGGCTGGGCAGGCTGCTCTGTGTGTGTGTTGGGGGGCAGGGGCGGCTGCGTGTGGGGGCAGGGCAGGCTGCTGTGTGGGGGGGCAGGCTGCTGTGTGTGGGTGGCAGGGCAGGCAAGCTTTTGTGTGTGGGGCGGCAGGCTGCTGTGTGTGTGTGTGGCGGTGCACTGGGCTGGCGGGTGTGTGTGTGTGTATGTGTGCGCGTGGGATCGGGGCAGGTTGGTGTGTGTGGCGGGGAGCCTGGGCAGGTGGCTCTGTGTGTGTGTGTCAGGGCCTGGGCAAGTTCTGTGTGTGTTTGGCGGGGCCTGGCTGCTGTGTGTGGTGTGTGTGTGTGTGTGTGAGGGGGAGGAGGGGGTTGGGCAGGCTGGTGTGTGTGTGGTAATAGTGTATAGGGCTGTGTGGACTCATGTGTGAGGGTAATAGTGTATAGGGCTGTGTGGGCTCATGATTTGTGGGGGTAATAGTGTATAGGGCTGTGTGGGCTCATGAGTGTGGGGGTAATAGTATATGGGCTGAGTGGGCTAATGTGTGGGGGTAATAGTGTATAGGGCTGTGTGGGCTCATGTGTGGGGGTAATAGTATATAGGGCTGTGTGGGCTCATGTGTGGGGATAAACGTCTATAAGGCTGTGAGGGGAAATAATGCATAGGCTAATGTCTTTGCTGCTAATATGATATATAGAAAATGTGAGCTCATGTGTAAGGCTAATACTGTTTATAGGGGCTGTATGGGCTTATGTATGTGGGTGCCTGTGTGGGGCTAATACTGTATATAGAGGCTGTGTAAGTGTGTGTGTGTGGGGGCTAATACTGAATATAGAGGATGTGTTTGGTCCTATATGTGGGGGCCTGCGTTGGGCATCTACTGTACAGATGTGTGGCCTTCTGTGTGCTGGTGGCCAGTGCAGCATCAGAAGGTTTTCTGTGTGGACAGCGTTAGCACTCTGCTCTTCTTGGTGCCTCCATGGACTCTGTTCCTCTCCGCGGCCATCACTATGCCTGCTGTTGCCACCGCCTTTCATCTTTCCCCATCTCCAGGATGTGGGTGAGTCTTGGCTATCTATATGCCTCATCCTCCTAACTATATACCACAGCCTCCTGGTTATGCTGGGTATAATTCTCCTGTCCTGTATACAGGTGTAATCCTCAGTATCTGTATTATTCTGTATATATACACTGCACTAAATCTGTATGTATTTGGTCCTGCATAAAGCTTCTTTGAATCTTGAATCTATTCTTGAATCACTGCACAGTACCACTTCTCCTGTCCTGTATACTGGGTGTAATCCTCAGTATCCATTATTTTGTATATATACACTGTACAGTACTACTTCTCCTGTTGTGTTGTAAGAGAAGCGGTGGAAGTCATCACTTATATTCTGTACAGGTGATGACTTTCCCTTTGCTGTGGATCTGACCACTGGGACTCAACAATCCCGAGAAACGTAGCTTTGTAGATCACCATGTAAATGGAGCTGCGGTTGATTATTCCCTCTACCGCGCCATTCACGTATGGCTCTTCATATAACTCCTTTAAGTAAGTGGTTAGGGGCATGACAGCTTAAAAGCAAGATTCACGGATTGGGGCTGATGGGTGTTATAGTCTGTGGGATGGTGGGGCTTGTTTTCCAGGGCTGCTTTTTGGTCCTAATTCGGCCCTGGCTATACTCAAGTGCTACTACAGGAGACCCAAGCCTTAAAATGGGCCGCGGTCCGCGTCACAGTGGGCCACTTCATTGTGCTCACCCACAGGCTAAATATTGCCAGCCAGCACCAGGGACCTGGAGAGGTCAGGGAAACTGTGCAGGGGATAGGGGACAGGGGAGCAAAGGAGAAGAGGACAGGGGCAGAGGAGAAGAGGACAGGAGGGCATAAGGATAGAGACAGGGGGGCAGAAGGACAGGAACAGGGGGACAGAGAAGAGGACAGGGGGGCAGATGGACAGGAACAGGGGGACAGAGGAGAAGACGAGCAGCTGGAGGGACAGAGGAGAGGAGGACGGGTGTGCAGCAGGACAGAGGAGAGGAGGACGGTGGTGCAGGAGGAAGAGGAGCAGCAGGAGGACAGAGGAGAGGAGGACGGGGGTGCAGGAGGACAGAGAAGAGGAGGACGGGGGTGCAGGAGGACAGAGGAGAGGAGGACGGGGGTGCAGGAGAACAGAGGAGAGGAGGACGGGGGTGTAGGAGGACAGAGGAGAGGAGGACGGGTGTGCAGGAGGAGTGGGGCTGTGTGTGGTGATAATGGCAGCTGTACCAGGTGTCTCTGCCTCCATGCGGCAGCCTCCACCTTCCTGTGTTGGCAGGGTGTGGCATGCTGGGAATTGTAGTTCTCCTACCTGTTCTGGCATTACTGTATGGTTTCTGGGCAGTGTGTTGGGTGCTGGGAGTTGTAGTTCTCCTGGGCGGGCTCAATGTTCTCCCGCCTACTGTCTGTGGTTATTGTGCCTCTTCTGGGATGTCCTCAGCTCCGTGCTGTGCACAGACAGTGTACCACCATGTCCCCAGCTCCATGCTGTGCATAGACAGTGTACCGTATACTGTTTGTGCACAGCACGGAGCTGAGGACATGGTGGTACACAGATATTTTTATTTAGACAGAATTATAACGACACTCTTATTTTTAAGGGCACTGTGTCAGGATGTGCTGCAGAAAAGTGGAGAAGATGGAAGTCTGCAAAGACGTGAAATGTCATCATGGCGTCAGGACAAGATAAAGGAAAGAAAAAGACGACCCGATCAGAGACAAGGTCATCTATAAGGTACCTGGGTGGAAATGATTATTTGTGATAATAAAATTCTCATCAGTACTGAGGTTCATGTTTGGTCTGATGAGGACTGGTAACAACAACTCCCAGTAGTTCTTACCATTAGTAAGGAAACACTGGAAGTTGTAGGTTCATGAGATACAAATATGTATATGGGTTTGCCCTGACATTACAATTGATGTACTATTGATGAATGTTTTTGTAGAGATGGTGGTTCTGATACATTTCTGGAATTTCTGTACTGATGAGGGTTGTGATGCTGTGTTTCTGTACTGATGTGGGTTCTAGTTATGTATTTCTGTACCTCTTGTGGGTCTGGTGATGTATTCACCAGGGATGGAGAGATCAGGTGGATGAAATGAGGACTGGAGATGGAGGATAGTGATGAGGAGCAGGGGATGGGGATGGAGAACAGGGATGAGATAGAGACCAAGGGATGGAGGATGGAGAGACCAAGGGATGGAGGATGGAGAGACCAGGGGGATAGAAAAATGGAGGGAGCATGGGGATGGAGGATGGAAGGAGCAGGGGGATGGAAGATGGAGGGAACAGGGGGACAAAGGATGAAAGGAGCAGGGGAATGGTGGATGGAAGAAGCAGTGGGATGGAGGATGAAAGGAGCAGGGGGTTTGAGGATGGGAGGCTATGGGTTGAACTAGATGGACGTCAAGTCTTCCTTCAACCTTAAAAACTTGTTACTATGTTACCAGGGGGATGGAGAATGGAGGATGCAGGAGGATGGAGGGAACAGGGGATGGATGGAGATCAGAAGTGAATGACGAGACGCAGGGCTGCACCCCTCCCCCACTCCCCAAACTCGGCCGGAGCCTGAAAGCCCCCCCCCCCCCCGCTCCACTCGGGGAATGCGTACCAGGAAATATTGTTTTACAAAAAAGCACTATATATATGTATGTGGCTTCAGAATCTGTGTCATTATTGCTTGACAAAGGGACCACAGTGTCCCATAAGCTTGCTATGTTTACCATCTTTTCATTAGCCATTAAAAGGTATCAACCACTGAGGGCTCTCAGATTCCAATATATGCTTCTGTATTCAACTGAACGTTCAGATATGTGCTTAGGTGAAATACATTGCTTCCTGCTGACCCAGGAATTTGTAACAGCCACCAGCCAATCTAATATGCACATCGCGGGTATGATGTAACGTATTTGTGGGTGCTTGACAGGAGCATGTAGCTGTACAGAAATATATGCAGCTGCAAGTTCCTGTCCAGAGAGCAGACGGCACATTGGGTGATGTGAGTCACTTGCAAGTGTGACTCCATCTGAAGGGACAGGACGTCGCTGGACCATAGCCATGTGAGTAACATACAAATGGGTGCAGGATGGAAACATAT
Source organism: Allobates femoralis (assembly GCA_033576535.1). Classification (NCBI taxonomy): domain Eukaryota; kingdom Metazoa; phylum Chordata; class Amphibia; order Anura; family Aromobatidae; genus Allobates; species Allobates femoralis. Next base: position 192,842,172 of record JARQOC010000005.1, read on the forward strand.
GGGCCAGGATGGAAAAACATGGGGGTTGCATGGAGAAACATAAGTGGGCAGGTAAAAGACCTCATATGGGGCATCTTGGTGACATCACATGGTGACAAAATGTGAGAATGTATGTGGGCAGGATGGAGACATTATACAGGGGCAGGATGGAGACATCATTAGGGGGTAAAATAGAAACAAATGGGAGCTGGATTCGAGAGTAGGATGGAGTAGGATGGGAGAACATATTGGGCAGAGAATAGAGACTCATGGGGGCCAGGATCTGGGATATTATGACAGGAAGGGGCCAGGATGTGGGATATTATTACGATAGGGGCTAATTGAGTGATAATATTACTGCTGGATGTATTTTATTTTTGCAGATAATGTTTGCAATGGTTGACAGATTGACAGATTGTCAGGTCTGACAGTTCTGTACCTGAGCAAGTCCCTTGCCCATCTGGGCGTTCTGTCTCTTCATCAAGTCACCCGTCACCCCTCACTGGCCATGAGAGGTGGGGTGTCATCTCTGGAGGGAAGAGCTAGTGCAGGTGCTTGTTCTGACTGTGTATTGCGCTCTGAAAAACTTCAGGTCATGGTATTGCTGGTAGGCAGGACAGTGTCTCTCCCAGGGATGATACTGTTCAGGAGCCCCAGGACGCCAAATCCCTTAGTGTCAGCTTTTGCCAGTAGATTCAGCTGGTTCAGCTAGGTGGTCGGAGGTCCCTTCCAATTCACCCTTCTCAACCCTTCCTTTGCTTCACTGGACTATGTGTGTTTCTGCTGGTTTGCTCTTTTGCTCTGGCATTTTGGACTAGGCTCTTTCCGTAGCTTTTCTTATACTTCGTTTTGATCTGCACTGCTCTTACTTGTTGTACTGGTTTTATTCGACTGTGGCCTGTGTGCCCAGCCACCCTCACCCCCGCTATTTGTCACCTGGCAAGGGCTCTGCCAAAGTGCCACTTCCAGGACCGGAGGGAGGAGAAATGTACCGCAGCCCTCAAGGGTGTGCATTAGCATGATGGCTAGTGAAAAGTGTGTCTGGTAGACTGGACTTGCTGGTCATAGTCCAGTCAATTTAACATTAGTATTTTAAATATTTGTGTTAATGATTACTATTGTAGCATTCACTCACTATGTTGTCTGGTCATTGTGTGGTGATATATCTCCTTTGTATGTTGAATTATTTGATTGCTATGTGGTGAGAACATGTCTAGTCCTGGTGTGACGGTATTTGTCCCTTGAATGTGGTTTTATTGGTCACTTTAAAAATGCATGTGACACATTGATTTAACAAAAATTATACCTGTAAAGAGTATTGGATATTTTAAGAAATTTGTAATAGGTTAGAGTAGAGTACATCCCTGCCAAAAGAGTCTACCATGTCGGGGTACATGCTTAAAAAGATCTTTTGGCTAAACCAATAACTTGCACAACTGGGAGAAACAGTTTGAACTTAACATATTCATGTAATCAATGCTCTACACAAGATGAATGTCTTTATAAAATGAAAACTAGATGGTATTTAACCCCTATTAACCTGTCTGAACTATGAAAGGTATAAAGGTATGACTGGGGATATATATTACATATTTTGGAGTTGTCCGCATCTAAGAGATATGTGGAAAAATATCTCTTCACTGATTAATACAATTATACAATTAAATATAATAATTATCATACTCCTAATTTAGCACTTCTTTCCCTTAACTTAGAATCTATACCCCCAAAACACAGACCAATAATATTACACATTTTTGGTCAAAAAAATGTAACCGCTTCAAAGTGGAAAACATCTGAAGTTCCTGAATCCCTGAAATTACAGAAAAAGTATCTCTTCATGCGAACTTGTTCATGATAGAATCAGCAACTATTTACACAAATACCATAATTAATGGAGTTGTTAGAACAAACACTTCCCCCTTCATAAGGAATCTTGTTGAACAACACATATGCTTTTCTTATTTTATTTTGTTAAATCATTTTACTACAATCCCTTTTTCACAGCTTATTTTCTAACTATTTAGTTGTCACATAATACTGTATTACACTAACTTCTTATTAAAGAGGACCTTTCACCCTCCTGGAGCTTGACAAACTAAATGCAGCACTGAATGCAGCATGTCTGCTGCATTCAGGAAAGGGCTCCCCCATGTCTCTAGCCCCCCTGTAAGCTTTAAAAAAGACTTTATAAACCTTACAGTTAAGAGGTCGCCTGTGTTGGATCAGAATAAGAGGTCCTGGCTGCTGGCACGATCCTCCCTGCCTCCTCCTTGTGTGTTCCACCCCCTCTATGTGTCTGCTGCCTCCTCCTCTTCCTCTGGGTCTGCCCTCCTCTTCTGCTCCTACTTTGTGTGACGTCAGGAGCAGAAGAAGAGGGTAGACCCAAAACAAGAGGAGGCAGCAGCAGAGACATAGAGGTGGAATACACAAGGAGGAGGCAGGGAGGATTGTGCCAGCAGCCAGGACCTCTTAATAAGATCCCACCCAGGTGACCTTGACTCACCGTAGCCGGGTTCTGCACGTCGCGGGCGTTTTCCTGTCCTTGTCACAGAACCGCACCTGCGGCTGTGGGGCCCTTTGGTCCAGATCAATAGGGGGATGGCTGAACAGTTTAGGAGTTAATCTTGTCATGATGTCCACCGGTGCTGCTTGGGCCTCCGGGGGATGGAATGCAGCAAGATGGGACGCTCCCCACAGGATGAGCGGGAGTCCCCGGGGTCTAAGGCTGCACAAGATGTTGTGAGGCAGCTTAGTCAGGCTGCTGTTAGATCCAGGAATTAAAGCGCAGACACACCAAAGTCTTTTAGGTATCTTTACTGGTGGAAAGCAGGTACACTTGGACTGGGTGAGGGTGAAGTCAACACTCCTGGAGGTTCACAGCAAGCAGTGGTGTAGGCTTCCTTTCTCTGTCTTCTCTAGTGGGGTCGGGTGGATATGGAATCTAGCCGGACCGGTTAGGGCGTTCAGTGGAACGTATTTCACCTGAGTGGCTGCACTGAGGGCACTGTTAAAGGGATGGTGATAATTCTACCCTCTTCCCTGGGCTCTCGTCGGTAGGTGCATCAGATGAACAGGGGGCTAAACTCCCTGTGAAGAGTGCTGGTTCTCTGTGGTGGCCTGGTAGGTCTCACAGCTCGGTTCCAGTAACCGGATGATGAGGGAGAGTTATGGTAACTCTGTTGTCCCTGAGAGGTGCTTTCTCCTTCCCTATGACCCCAATTGCAAGGGTCTTTCACTGGGCAGGTGTGCTGGTTTGGGCCTAGTATAGCTCCAGAACCGGGGATTGCACACGTCCTGCAGCTCTTCTAGCGTCTGCACACTCTGGTGTTTCTCCCTCCAAGACCCTATTTTATAGGGGGAACTGGCTCAAAGTGACCAGTGGAGCTCCCCCTAGAGGCCTGGGGTGAAACAGGTGTTAAAGGTGTACTAAGGTGTTTTGTTGTTTGTGAGTGTTGCTTTGCTGTTACTGCTCCATTCATGTCCCAAGGGTTCTGTGGTGCCCAACAGGGTGACAGGGTGCCACAACCATGACAAGATTAACGCCTAAACTGTTCAGCCATCCCCCTATTGATCTGGACCACCGGGCCCCACAGCGGCAGGTGCGGTTCCGTGACAAGGACAGGAAAACGCCCGCGACGTGCAGAACCTGGCTACGGTGAGTCAAGGTCACCTGGGTGGGATCATATTAAGAGGTCCTGGCTGCTGGCACAATCCTCCCTGCCTCCTCCTTGTGTATTCCACCTCTATGTCTCTGCTGCTGCCTCCTCTTGTTCTGGGTCTGCCCTCTTCTTCTGCTCCTGACGTCACACAAAGTAGGAGCAGAAGAGGAGGGCAGACCCAGAGGAAGAGGAGGAGGCAGCAGACACATAGAGGGGGTGGAACACACAAGGAGGAGGCAGGAGGGATCGTGCCAGCAGCCAGGACCTCTTATTCTGATCCAACACAGGCGACCTCTTAACTGTAAGGTTTATAAAGTCTTTTTTAAATCTTACAGGGGGGCTAGAGACATGGGGGACCCCTTCCCTGAATACAGCAGACATGCTGCATTCAGTGTTGCATTCATTTTGCATAGCACCAGGGGTGTGACAGGTCCTCTTTAAGTAATTAGTTGTAGTTTTATAAGCTAATGTTTATGCTTGAATTATTCATGATCTAACCATAATTCTGGACTTTATTTCAATTTATGGAATGGAATTCCTCCCTAATTTTCTTTATTAGAAAATAAGATTTGTTTTTGTTGCGGTTTGTACGTAGATGATACATATGTGATTTGTAATATGTTAAATAGAGAAAAAAAATAGTAATAATAATAATAATAATAAATCTTTTGGCCAAAACAAAAGCTGATGGTTATATATTTTATATGGTGTTTGATGGGAACTGTTAAGGTGTAATTGGTGAGGATATGGTGCAAAAGTGGAATTTTTGCCAAGTGCGGGGTGGGACTGTGGAAGGTTCAAGGGCTGGAGGCGGAGCTGAGTTGGGGGCAGCATTTCAAGGGGGCCCGTAAATGTTGCCTGTATGGGGCCCCAAATTCCTGGTGGCAGCTCTGACATAAGAGATTAGGTAATGGTGTGACATTAGTTTTCTGGATGTCTGTCGAGATCCTTGGCTTCTGTGAACACTCGCCTTCAAAATTCATTCAGGACTTCTGTGATGTTTTTTATAAACTGAGCATGACATTCTTCCATCACATAGGCTATATGATTATGCTATTGTCTTCAAACCACAAGCTAAAATGCCTAACACTCTTTTGTAATAGAGACAAGTGCGCTCCTGTGTATTATCCGGAGTAATCATTTGACAGACCTAGCAATTTCAATTGACTAGAGATGTTGTGATGCAGAGGTGCAATGCTGAAAACAAACCCTTTAGTGGAAACCACTGAATCCAGGGAGACCTCTGTCAAGATTAAAGATATGAACCTAAGTATTCGGCAAGTACCCTCACTTACTGCCCACCAGCTTAAATAACTGCCACAGGAGGCACAAAGAGGAGAAGTGATATGACTGAAGCAGAGAACGGCCTGCTGCAGCACCAACCTAGATGGGAGGAGATGCACAATAGAATAAAGGGGGTTATATGGGCGCTGTAGAGCAGACAACTCCAGAAAGATTTTTAAGTAATATCTTTACTGTAGGCACTGAGTTTCAGGGATGGCAGGTCCCCTTTATCAATTGCAAACCTGATGAAGGGGACCAGTCATCCCTGAAATACGCGTACTGTCTACAATAAGGATATTATTAATACATCTTTCTGGATTTGTCCTCTCTACAGAACCCATATAAGCCTCTTTTTTCTTTTTTCCACTGTTAAAAATCTTTTGTTTAACCTCTCTCTTCCAAAGAGGAAGGCCTTGAAAGAGTCTGAGAATCTGGCTAAAAGGTATGTTCAGCCATCCCCCTCTCCAGTTGTTGTTTTTTTTCTTAAAGAAAGAGTGTTATGTCCACATTTCAATTTTAGAGAGATCAATAAAATTATAGTTCACAATCCTTTGCCTCTTCTACCTGATCATTTAAACCAATTATCTGAAGCTAAATTGTTTTCCAAATTTGACTTATACGCATTCACCAGAGTAACAAATGGGAAACCACATCCAATATGCCTGAAGGTCATTTTGAAAATTTGGTTATGCTGTTCAGATTAACCAATGGTCTGACAGTCTTTCAAAATTTTATGAATGACATTTTTCGCTTTCTGGTGGGTAGATTTGTACAATTTATCTGGATTATAATAATATTTATTCATTTATATGGGACTATTAATTCCATAGTGCTTTGCATACATTTTTGCAACACTGTCCCTATTGGGGCTTACAATCTAAGCATCCAATCAGTATGTCTTTGAAATCTGGGAGGAAACCGGAGTGCCCAGATGAAACCCATGCAAACACTGGGAGAACATACAAACTCCTTGCAGATGTCCTTGGTGGGAGTTAATCCCAGGACCTCAGCACTGCAAGACTGCAGTACTAACTACTGAGCAACCATGCCGCCCAGTGACATACTGATTTTCTCACACATTCGGGAGGAACATTGTGCACTTGTCAGATAGATCTTCTTCTAAGTCCTCTTGGTAGCAGAATGCTTGTAGGGACATGGAAAAGTTGGTCAATAAATACTCTCATCTCATCAAGCTCCAGCGGGTGACCTCTTGCCTAACATTGTTCCGACGCAGCCCTGGACCCATTTGTCCATGTACTTTGTCATCTATTTGCCAAACCTAAGCAGTATTAGAGTTGTGCGAGTTGTGGAGGACCATATTAGCAAAATAGTTAATTTGGTCCCACTTCAAAAGTTGCCAAATGCTAAGAGCTTAGTAATTCTGTTCATTTCTTAAATCGATAAATTTCATTCCAAAAACATTATTTCTGATAGAGGGGCTCAATTTCTGTTTAGCTTTTGGCATAGTTTTTGCTCCAGATTGGCTATCAAGCTGTCCTTTTCCTTAGGTTATCATCAGACTAATGGGTAAACATTTCTGCCCCTTGCAGAATTTACTCTAAATAACCGTACCTCTATGACTACCAGGACCTCACCTAGTTTTCTTCCAGTTTTTGGCAACTCTTCAGGATTAGAGATCTCTGTGCCAGAGGAGGAGACATTTTCTTCCTAGACTATCAGGGTCTGGAAGGGGTTTGCAAAGGGTACTATGGAAAAGGGTGTTATGGGAGCTGCTGAACGGGTTCTAAGCGCAGACGTAAGAAGGCTCCTTTCTTTAAGGTGGGGTATTTTGTGCAATTGTCCTCTAAGAATCTAAGAATCTAATCTTAAAGCACCACTACAGCATTTTTTCACAACTGTAGAAAGCCACCAGACGTTGGTCATATACTCACCTTTGAGCAGCTTCATGTCTTAACGATCCCATTCCGGTCCTTGGTGCCATCTTGTGCCAGTAAATTCTGACTGGCCTAAAGGTACATCACAAGTGCTCAATTCAACTCTATGAGGGCCAGAATTAAGTTCTCAAAAAGCTGTATTGAAAAGTGACCTCCGGCACATTCCATGAAACACAGGAACTGCTGGTTAGCCACTTTTTGTTGCAGACCGACCTGAGTACCACTAAAAAAGGATGAAGTCAGCAGAAGGTGAGCATCAGACAGGGATCAGGGGACGTAAAGCACCACTACAACTTTAAAGGTCATGTCTAGGAAGTTTGCACTGACTTAAGTTTGTAGGTCACTATAATATTATGAAAATATTGCAGTGATGGTTAAGTTGCAAATTTCTGTGCCTGTTGAATCAATAATTCTTTTCACTATTCCTTTTTTTAAAAAAATTGAAGGTATGCTTGTTCCCCAAGAATTAATTGAAATGGATTTAGAAAGGAATGAGGAGTATGAGTTCTTGATTCCAGGCAGGTTAGATGGCATCTACAGTATCTTTTTAAGTGGAAAGGTTATGATCCTGAAGATAACTCCTGGGTTGATTCAGATGTTCTTCATGTGGATCATTTGGAGAGGGTGTTCCATCAGCGATATCAGACAGTAGGGGCTTCTGAGGGCCCGGAGCCCCTCTTCGAAAGGGGGATACTGTCATGGCTCAGTTTGGGGATTCGATCCGGTGACCTGTGGTTTTGTGGTCAGTTCCTCTGTCTGCTGGACTATTTTTTTTTTACTGTCCAAATGCCGATCGTTCCTATGGTCTTTGTTTCTCTTTCTTGGTTTGCTCTTTCCAGGTGTTTTTTTTTTCATTTTACAGTTATTGTTTGCCCTATCACATTCTAGGTTGGGTTATATACAGTTAGGGCCAGAAATATTTGGACAGTGACACAAGTTTTGTTATTTTAGCTGTTTACAAAAACATGTTCAGAAATACAATTATATATATAATATTGGCTGAAAGTGCACACTCCCAGCTGCAATATGAGAGTTTCCACATCCAAATCGGAGAAAGGGTTTAGGAATCTTAGCTCTGTAATGCATAGCCTCCTCTTTTTCAAGGGACCAAAAGTAATTGGACAATGGACTCTAAGGGCTGCAATTAACTCTGAAGGCGTCTCCCTCATTAACCTGTAATCAATGAAGTAGTTAAAAGGTCAGGGGTGGATTCCAGGTGTGTGGTTTTGCATTTGGAAGCTGTTGCTGTGACCAGACAACATGCGGTCAAAGGAACTCTCAATTGAGGTGAAGCAGAACATCCTGAGGCTGAAAAAAAGGAAAAAATCCATCAGAGAGATAGCAGACATGCTTGGAGTAGCAAAATCAACAGTTGGGTACATTCTGAGAAAAAAGGAATTGACTGGTGAGCTTGGGAACTCTAAAAGGCCTGGGCGTCCACGGATGACAACAGTGGTGGATGATCGCCGCATACTTTATTTGGTGAAGAAGAACCCGTTCACAACATCAACTGAAGTCCAGAACACTCTCAGTGAAGTAGGTGTATCTGTCTCTAAGTCAACAGTAAAGAGAAGACTCCATGACAGTAAATACAAAGGGTTCACATCTAGATGCAAACCATTCATCAATTCCAAAAATAGACAGGCCAGAGTTAAATTTGCTGAAAAACACCTCAAGAAGCCAGCTCAGTTCTGGAAAAGTATTCTATGGACAGATGAGACAAAGATCAACCTGTACCAGAATGATGGGAAGAAAAGAGTTTGGAGAAGAAAGGGAACGGCACATGATCCAAGGCACACCACATCCTCTGTAAAACATGGTGGAGGCAACGTGATGGCATGGGCATGCATGGCTTTCAATGGCACTGGGTCACTTGTGTTTATTGATGACATAACAGCAGACAAGAGTAGCCGGTTGAATTCTGAAGTGTACCGGGATATACTTTCAGCCCAGATTCAGCCAAATGCTGCAAAGTTGATTGGACGGCGCTTCATAGTACAGATGGACAATGACCCCAAGCATACAGCCAAAGCTACCCAGGAGTTCATGAGTGCAAAAAAGTGGAACATTCTGCAATGGCCAAGTCAATCTCCAGATCTTAACCCAATTGAGCATGCATTTCACTTGCTCAAATCCAGACTTAAGACGGAAAGACCCACAAACAAGCAAGACCTGAAGGCTGCGGCTGTAAAGGCCTGGCAAAGCATTAAGAAGGAGGAAACCCAGCGTTTGGTGATGTCCATGGGTTCCAGACTTAAGGCAGTGATTGCCTCCAAAGGATTCGCAACAAAATATTGAAAATAAAAATATTTTGTTTGGGTTATGTTTATTTGTCCAATTACTTTTGACCTCCTAAAATGTGGAGTGTTTGTAAAGAAATGTGTACAATTCCTACATTTTCTATCAGATATTTTTGTTCAACCCTTCAAATTAAACGTTACAATCTGCACTTGAATTCTGTTGTAGAGGTTTCATTTCAAATCCAATGTGGTGGCATGCAGAGCCCAACTCGCGAAAATTGTGTCACTGTCCAAATATTTCTGGCCCTAACTGTATGTTCACCTCTTAATGCACTTACTTGCTCGTTATATCTTTATGTGGACTTATTTCTGGGAGTTCCAGCCTTTAAGATTAGGGGATTTATCTTTAAAGTAAACACCAGTGAGTGGAGAGCTTCCTGTGAGTTGGTGTGTTTTTCTTCCAAGCCCCTATTTCTTTTATCTTATTTGAACTTAATACAGTTTATTTCACACTGGGTTTCTATTTGCTCCTGCACACCTTCCTCTCCCCTTGTAGGCAGTGTGTGGTGGCCTCACTTTTCTTCCTTCAGGAGCCACGAGAAGCCCCTTCATGAACCACATCCTCAGCCTCAACACAACTTCGCTAATATGTCGGGGTGACGTGATATGATACCGTCACTTTTGCCAACATGTGACGTTCTGCACCCCCTGGGTGTAGGTAAGGCCAGCTTTGCCCAGTTTTACGCTAACTCCCCCTGTCCACATGGGCACAGAAAGGTATGTGGAGTGTGTGGAGCCCACTGGGATGGGGTACTCAGTGCCGGACTGGGGTACTGCTGGGGGATGTCACGGCGGTGCTGGTCCGGACCATGTCCCGGGCCCGCACAATAAAATGGGGGGTATTTACAGGGGATTGGGTTTGTCGTGACGCCACCCACATTGTGTGGTCAATAATAGGGACCACCACTGCTGCAGAACCTCCGGGGATGATGTTATAGCAGCTAGGATAGAATAGTTCCTGTGGGGAGAACTTGGTTCCCGGGGCAGTGATGATTAAAGTCTGTGATGGTGATTGCTGCTGCAGGAAAGTAGGGGTAGCAGTAGAGATGATGAGAGTGAGGCAATGGCAGTTTATGAGGGCAAGTGGGGCTTCAGTATAAGGATCACGCACACTCACGGTTTCTGTAGTTTTCCAAGTCTTTACTTTGCAGATGGTATAACAAAGTATTGTCCACGGAGTCTGTACTGGGGCCGCGTTGCTCTCACCCTGACCGGGTCCTTGGCTTCCTACTTATGCGCTGTGTGTGGCCCTGCTGCCGCTTGTAGCTGAACTGCTGGCCCTGTCTCTGCTCACGGGTACCAATCTGCTGGGCAACTTGAGTCCTCTGTGTCACTGACCCCTCCGTGTTGCTTTGCTATGGTACAGTGAAGGTGGTGGACCTTCACTATCTCGGTGTTTACTGTCCTGTCTGTCTTAGGCACAGCCTCGAATCCGGTATCCGTCCCAAGCACCTCTCGGGATTGAGTTTAGGGTAACTCCTTATCCCGGGCATGTTCCTCTGTTCCTCTGACTCCTTTCCTCAGACCTCTCAGGACCTCCACTTCCACGTCACTCTCCTCCTGCTCTCAACTCAGACTCAACTGAACTAACTGTCACTCCTGCTCTGTGGTAAACAACCTTAGCTCCTCCCACTCCTGCAGGTGCCACCTAAGCTCCTCCCACTTTCTAGTGTAGTGTTGTGTGGGGAGTAAACCTGTGTTGATGTTTCTGTGGCACATTAACACTTGGGGTGCCGCATTCCCCCTAAGTTAAAGACAGTACTCCGGGACTGTGGAACAACAAAGAAACAAACAATTAATACAATTAATATTTACAGAGACTTAAAAGTAAAAAGTACAAAAATCACTAAAACTAGAAAAAGAGTCCAAAAAGTTCAAAAAGCAGTCCTTCCGAGGGTTTAGTCTATTGCCTCCGAGCTGCTGAATATATACAAGAAAGTTTATACCACAACCAGTCCGTGGTAGTATGGTCCATAAAAATAAAATAAAAGGAAAAAGTTCGAAAAATATGCAAAAGTTCATACAGGATAGTCTCTGTAGGTACTGGGCTTTTTAAACGTTGCATTAACTATGTACATTTGTCCACGGCCGTATCTGCTTAGGAGGCCTGGATTCACTACACCACCCCAGGCACTTTTTTTCCCTAACTTAATGTACATGGGGGTTAATCCAGTTCCTCCACCCTCTTGGACACTATCTACCGGGTTTAATTTATATTTACACAAACATATTTACATTTTACAGTTAATTTGACCTTTTAATCCCTGTCCCTAGCTGGTAACTGACCTCTGGTACTACGCTCTGACCTACGTAAAACGGGTATACTACTTGCATGTAGCGTATTGGTGTTGGTGGGCATGTACCTACTTGTAGTGTTTGGTACTATAGAAGATGAAGATCTGACTGTAGGACTGGCAAGCTCACTGGGACCAGGAATTGATTCTTCCTCTATGGGTTCTACTTCCAGTTCTTCAGGTCTTGGGACTTCTTCAGGTAATACGGGTTCTGGTGTTGGTTCCACCATTGAAGGGAATGCAATTATTGGGACTACAACTGCTCTGTGATAATTTGGCCATGTTTTGGGGAAATCTCCTAGCACCGTATGAAATACTTCATCTTCTTTCTCTTTGACAGGTTGGACCTAAACCGGTACTATTACTTCTGGTGTCTTCAGGGTTTCAGGACACGGTTTGAGATGGTCTCTGGACACAACTACTGAAGTTCTTCCTTCATCTTTGCTTATTAGACACATTTTAGCATTGTCTAAATTGGATGGTAAGACTGTGTATGGGATGGTTTCCCACTGATTATCCAATTTGTTAGTGCGTCTCTCTCTTTTGAGAACTTGCTCACCAGGTTGTAATGGAGTTGCTTGAGCACTTTGGTTATAGGTTCTCTCTTGTCTTGCTCTAGCTTGCTGAAGATTTTTCTCTACGCACTCTTGTACTAGGCGATACTGTTGCTGACGTAGGGTATCCCAATTGGATTCTTCAACTTCTGCGTCTGGTTTCACGATTCCCATATCTAAGTCAATTGGTAGTTTACCGGGTCTTGCACGCATAAGATAGGCTGGGGTGCAGTTTGTAGAACTCACTGGAACATGGTTGTATAAGTCTACCAAATCAGGTAATTTATCTGGCCATTGATTTCTCTCAGATTCTGGTACCGTTTTCAATAGGTCTATTACAATATGGTTCATCTTCTCGCATAAGCCATTTGTTTGGGGATGGTACGCTGTTGTGCGGATCTTCTTACAGCCGTACATATTGCAGAATTCTTGGAAAATCTCTGATTCAAAGGCTGGACCTTGATCTGCAAGGACTTGTTCCAGGTAACCATGCGGTCTACAGAAATGGGTCTGAAATGCTCTTGCTGCCGTCTTCGCTGTCAGGTCCTTGACGGGTACCACCACTAAGAAGCGTGAGTAATGGTCCACAATGGTAAAGGCATAGACATAGCCTGTCCGGCTTGGTGACAACTTGACGTGGTCTAATGCGACTAACTCTAGTGGTTGCTTGGTTACTATGGACTGGAGTGGGGCCCTCTGCTGATCTTTTCTTCTGAGGTTGCACGGGCCACATTTTCTACACCAATCTTCAATTGATTTTCTCATGCCAACCCAGTAGAATCTCTCTCTTAGGAGCACTTCCAACTTCTTCCATCCAAAATGACCTGCACCGTCATGATAGGCTTCTAAGACCATTTTGACGTCTCGCTTGGGTACGATTATCTGCCAGACCAATTCATGTGTTTTTGGATTGGTGTGCCTTCTGCAGAGCTTCCCTTGATACAGGAACAACTTGCCTCTCTCTTTCCAGAGTTGTTGGGTCTCTGCCGGGGCGTTCTGGTTAGGGTACACACCTTGTTGTGTAAGCAGTTCTTTCACTAGCTTCACAGCTGGATCACTATCTTGGGTATCAGCCCATCCATGGTGTGCTAACGGGTTAAGACTTGCCTGTTGTTCTCTTTGGTAGGTGCCGGGTTGATACTTGTCTACCATTGAACGATGAAAGGCCGGTAGTTCAATCTCTTCCAACTCTTCCGATTCCTCTTCCACGTCTCCCAGGTGTGGCATCTGAGATAAGGCATCTGCGTTCCCGTTCTTGCGGCCTGCCCTATATTTGATGACAAAATTGTAGTTAGACAGCCGGGCTATCCATCGCTGCTCCAATACACCTAATTTTGCTGAATCCAGGTGGGTCAACGGGTTGTTATCTGTGTAGATGGTAAATTCTGCAGCTGCCAGATAGTGCTTGAAACGTTCAGTTACAGCCCAAACTACTGCCAGTAGTTCTAACTTGAAGGAGCTGTATTCTCGGGATTTCTTTCTGTAGGCTGGAGCTTCCTACTTGCAAAGGCAATAACTCACTTTGCCTCTTTGCTTCTGCGACAACACTGCTCCCAGTCCCACGTTGCTGGCATCCGTGTATAGAATGAATGGTTGATGGTAATCTGGATATGCCAGGATCTCTTCTCTGTCAGTGCAGACTTCATCTTGTTGAAGGAGTCTTCCCTCTCTTCAATCCACTGGAAAGGAGGATTACGGGTTGCAGACTTTCATGACTGTCCTACCAGGATGTCTTGCAGGGGGGCTGCTAGCTTCGTGAATCCACTGATAAATCTTCTATAATAGCCTACCAGGCCCAGGAATTGCCTCACTTCTTTCACATTTGTAGGTCTTGGCCAATCCCTTATCACTGTGACTTTATCAGGATGCTACTCCCTCTGAACTCACGACATGTCCCAGGTACTGTACCTTTGGTTTGAGAAGGTGACACTTGGATGGCTTGATTTTCATGCCATATTTGGATAATGCTTCAAACACTTCTGCCAGGTCTTGTAGATGTTGCTCATACGTCTTGGAGTAGACTATGACGTCATCTAGGTACAGGAAGACAGTTTGAAAGTTCTTGTGTCCTAGGCAGCTCTCCATGAGGCGTTGGAAGGTCCCGGGTGCGTTGCAGAGTCCGAACAGCATACAATTGAACTCACAGAGGCCCATCGGTGTAGTAAACACTGTCTTCTCCTTGTCGGCCTCGGCCACAGGAACCTGCCAGTACCCACTAGTCAGATCAAGGGTGAAAAAGTAGTTAGCAGATTTTAATGCAGCTAATGACTCCTCAATCCTAGGTAATGGGTATGCGTCCTTATGTGTGATGCGGTTAATCTGCCGGTAATCTACGCACATTCTCATGGTCCCATCCTTCTTTTTAACTAACACTAGAGGTGCTGCCCAGGGGCTACAACTGTCTCTTATTACCCCTGCGGTTTTCATTTCTCTGAGCATGTCTTTGGTGGTTTGGTAGTGAGCGGGTGGTAATGGTCTATACCTCTCTTTTATAGGCTGATGGTTACCTGTGGGTATAGTGTGCTCTACCCCTTTGATTTGCCCAAAGTCTAACGGGTGTTTGCTGAATATCTGATCATATTCTTTCACTACCCGGTATACTCCATGCTTTTGATGGGACGATGTAGAACTGGTACCTACATGTAGCTTTTGGCACCAATCCTCCAGCTTTTCCCTTGAGCCATTGTCATCCGCCTGACTTGACGGGTCCAAGGGCTCAACGGCTGTGATGTTGTTATTATCAACCGTGTACAACTTAGCCATGGTAGCATACTTTGGTAATGTGATCTCATCCTCTCCACAATTTAATAGGCGTAATGGCACTCTTCCCCGGTGTACCTCAACTACTCCTCTGGCTGTTAGTATAGTAGGTCTACTGTCTGAGTACACGGGTTCTACCAGGGCTTGATTATCTTGCCCTTTAATGCCTATTGCGGCTCTACACCAGACCAACATTTCAGTTTTAGGAGGTATTACAATGGGTATTGGATCACTTACTCGTACTCTGCCGATTTCACTCCGGATATTTCTACCTGCTGCTTTAACATCAGAGCTTTTATTTCTTTGTACAAAAGCCTCTGCTGTCCGGTTCCGGCAGTCTCGGCGATCTGCTGCAAAACAGTAATTACCTCGGAAAAACACTTTTCAATTACATTCATTCCTAGTAACATTACTGGTTCTCGATCTTGTTGATCAACATCTATAATTATAATACCCTGGTTCTGCAATTCTACCTTTCCAATCTGAATGGTCATTTCTCTAACCCAACCTGTGGTATTAATTGTCCATTACTAGCCCATACTTCCATGTTAAAGTCATTTGGAGCACTATCAATGTCTGAATCAGCCCAGTACCTTTTATATAAAACATGTGGAATCGATGTTATCTGGGACCCGGTATCCAACAAGGCATTAAAGGGAATGCCATTCAACATGATAGGGATCACCGGCTGTCCTCCCACAAATCTGTCAAACCAAGCTGAAGGACCTTTAGAGTTCATACCTGAGGAGCGGCCCGCCTGCCCAGGGAATCTCCGTTTAAAGCACACTCTCGGGCAAAGTGACCTGGTTTCTGGCAACGGCGGCAAATGGGCTGTCCATCTGGCTGATAGCGACCGCTGGGTCGTGTCTTGTCGCTTTTTATCTCCTGGGCCTCATCCACGGGGAATCCTCTCTGCTGGTCGCCAACTTGATCTTGGGTGCAGGCTTTGACTCTCGCAGCTCCTTGATGACCTTGGCCATTGAGATGATGGTGTCTGTCAGGGCATCTAGCTTTTGGTTGAGGACCTCATTAGAGATAGGGTCTCTGTGTTCAGCAGCAGTCGTTGACATGGCAGATGTTGCTGATGCTATAGCTTGCTGAGGTGCTGCTGCAGGCCCCGGTATAGATGGCAGATTCCAGGGCTCCTCTACCTGCTGTAGACGAATAGCTCTGTCTTTTAACTCAGCAAATGTCATTTTAGGATTCTGGATGAGCATCATACTCAGCTGTCCTCTGTGGGACGGGGATAAGAGACCCTCTATGAACTGGTCAATTAACATTTTGTCAGCTCTGGGGCTAAGGCAGGTTCTGCTAGCTTAAGTGCTTTGAGTGCTTCCTGCAGATTTAAGGCAAAGTCTCTGGCACTATCTTCAGGCTTTTGTTGACATGCAAAGAACCTCATTTTAGCCCGGATATCAGCAGTAGATTCAAATGCTGCTTTTAATCCAGCTATAAGATGCTCTACAGTGTCCTTATCTGTGTCCAGCCAGGATGTGACCTCCCGCTATGCATTGCCTGTTAATTGTCCAATAATCATTCCTACACGTTGGACTTCAGTGAGGGGGTACATCACTTAGTATGCTTTTATCTTGCTAATAAAGTCATTAAGAGTGTTAGGCTTACCGGAGTATTGAGGCAGCCACGTTGCCCCTGGAGTATACGGCATCAGGAGCGGCATAATAGGCGCTGCTCCTTCGCCGCAGCACCGCTGAGTGCTGCTCCTTGATCTGGCACTGGATTCTCACCAGCTTCTCCGCCGCTGCTTAGCACCGCTGGCTGCGACATCCTGTGCCCCCTTAGTTAAGGTCCGCCCTCCTGTCTTCCGCTTCCGTCCGGATATCTACTAAAGGATCCGCTGCGCACCAGGGTTTCTCTTCCCTTCCGTATGACGTCAGAGCGGTGAGCGTCTTTTTCTTCCCGCGCGTCTCGCGCGCTCTGTAATGGCGGATTTTGAAATTTACAGTCTCTGTGCCTCATTTAAAATTCAGCTTGCCATGCGCCCAGCAATGGCGGCTGATTTAAAACAGTCACTAATCACGGCACACAATGCCCGGTACCGGGCACGGAAGATCCTGTTCGTGACGCCAGGTTGTGGAGCCCACTGGGACGGGGTATTCGGTGCCGGACCGGGGTACTGCTGGGGATGTCATGGCGGTCCTGGTCCAGACCGTGTCCCGGGCCAGCACAATAAAATGGGGGGTATTTACAGGGGATTAGGTTTGTCGTGACCCCACCCACATTGTGTGGTCAATAATGGGGACCACCGCTGCTGCAGAACCTCCGGGGATGATGTTATAGCAGCTAGGATAGAATAGTTCCTGTGGGCAGAACTGGGTTCCCCGGGGCAGTGATGATTAAAGTCTGTGATGGTGATTGCTGCTGCAGGAAAGTAGGGGTAGCAGTAGAGATGATGAGAGTGAGGCAATGGCAGTTTATGAGGGCAAGTGGGGCTTCAGTATAAGGATCACGCACACTCACGGTTTCTGTAGTTTTCCAAGTCTTTACTTTGCAGATGGTATAACAAAGTATTGTCCACGGAGTCTGTACCGGGGCCGCGTTGCTCTCACCCTGACCGGGTCCTTGGCTTCCTACTTATGCACTGTGTGTGGCCCTGCTGCCGCTTGTAGCTGAACTGCTGGCCCTGTCTCTGCTCACGGGTACCAATCTGCTGGGCAATTTGAGTCCTCTGTGTCACTGACCCCTCCGTGTTGCTTTGCTATGGTACAGTGAAGATGGTGGACCTTCACTATCCCGGTGTTTACTGTCCTGTCTGTCTCAGGCACAGCCTCGGATTCGGTATCCGTTTTAAGCGCCTCTCGGGATTGCGTTAAGGGTAACTCCTTATCCCGGGTATGTTCCTCTGTTCCTCTGACTCCTTTCCTCAGACCTCTCAGGACCTCCACTTCCACTTCACTCTCCTCCTGCTCTCAACTCAGACTCAACTGAAGTAACTGTCACTCCTGCTTTGTGGTAAACAACCTTAGCTCCTCCCACTCCGGCAGGTGCCACCTAAGCTCCTCCCACTTTCTAGTGTAGTGTTGTGTGGGGAGTAAACCTGTGTTGATGTTTCTGTGGCACATTAACACTTGGGGTGCCACAAGTGAGAGAGTGTGATCCACGCAACCTCTGGTGTGGCACAAAACTCACTCACAACCCTGATAAGATGGGAGACCCTTTCAATAGTCCCAGGGAAACAGAGTCCTGCAAGCATTATCTCATTAGATATAAACCTGGTCCGTTAACCGGATTATAGAGGGCCAGAAACCAGCCCCAGGTAGCATTTAATATTAAACCAAGAACACAGACTTGGGAATTCATAGACTGAGATAAAAGAGCAACCCAGGATTAAATTATATATTTAATCGCCATACGGGTACACTAGATAAAAACACTATTTACACAATGAATTCACATATATGGTGGTCAGATATACAAATACTAGTAGCCGTACAACAAGTATATGCAGACATACATAAGTCAATTACTAGTTTCCTTGGTAGCTGCCTTGGTGGCTGGCCAACATGGGAGGCGCAGTGGAGCTTCAAGCATTTCTAGCACATTACATAATTTGATCCCCCCACAGAACATCATGGCCGCTTGCTGGAACCCAAAAATAACCTCTTGGTCAGTCACACCCTTCCCTGGTTCTAACTCCCTCCCTTGGTCTCTGCAGCTGAAAATTTCAAAAACCTATGATGGGTCACAACTTCCCACTGGAAGGTCCTATGGAGATGCTCTGGTGCCATCGGACCAGGCCGGGTCTTTGTTACACTTGGAGACCAAACATGACTTCCTTATCTGGCATCTGCTAGCCATTCTATGTATCTCCCCAGACCAAGGGTGCTAGGAAGAATTAGGTGTGTGTTGAGCTTGTCCTCACCATTTTGGAAATATAATTTGTGTAGGGCTCAGATATGCGGTAATTCCATAATCCTGTATGATATTATGATGCCTATCTGACTGACTGTTTGCTTTGAGGCTTAGGCCCTCAGCAGGAAGTGTTAGTTTTGAGACCTTCTTCCTTTCCTTAATAAATTTCTCACTTCTACTTTAAAGCCATTTATTAGTGAGATGGAGGCATAATTGTCTAGACTGCTAAGCTGAATAAGAGGATGCATAGGTGCATATAGCTATTTTCCATGTTCTTCACAGAGGCATTTTAGGAAGCCAGGTCCAAGTTGGTGCTGTAAGTTGTGTAGCTAGGGCCTTCTGTCTTTATAGGGACAAGTTGGGTGGGGACTTGCCTTCCCATTTTCCATCACCTGTGCATGCGAGTCATTTGCATGTACTCCAGCATGTAGCACTGATCCCCTCTTCCACTACAAACACAGGACGTGGAAACAATTTGAGAACGACCCTGTCTGTGTCAAAACATCAGCATTACCTTTCGTAGTTTGTCTCCCCTACTCAGCACTAAGATGAAATATTGTATTTAATAAAAACTTGCATTATTTTAAAACTCCTCTTGTGAGTGCAGTTGGCTTTCTTCAGTTTTTCTACTTGGAATTCCCAGTTCAACTTGCACCTCCTCGTCAATGCTAAGGGTTCACCACATCTTTCTAGATAACAGAACACATATATACACATATGCTTTCACAAACCACACGTGCACATGTGTATAGGTAGAACACATGCACACATATATATGCAAGACACATACAAATATGTATACACAGAACATATACATAAATACATATATACATAGAGCACACATACTGTAAACATACTCATATGATCACAAGTGCACACATATGTTTACACAGTATATATTTACAGTGGTACTCAAAAGTTTACATACCCTAGCAGATTTTTTCCTTTCTTGGCCTTTCTTCAGAGAATATGAATAATAACACCCTTCTACCACTTATGGTTAATGGTTGGGTGAAGCCATCAAACTACTGTGTTTCTCTTTTTAAATCATAATGACAACCAAAAAAATCCAAATGACCATGATCAAAAGTTCACATTTCCCCAGTTCTTAATACCGTGTATTACCCCCTCCAACATCAATGACAGCTTGACGTCATTTGTGGTAGTTGTGGATGAGGCTCTTTTTTTCTCAGATGGTAAAGCTGCCCATTCTTCTTGACAAATGCCTCAAGCTCCTGTAAATTCCTGGGCTTTCTTGCCTGAACTGCATGCTTGAGTTCTCCCCAAAGTTGTTCAATGATATTGAGGTAAGGAGACCGAGATAGCCACTCCAGAACCTTCACTTTGTTCAGCTGTAGCAAATGCAGGTTGACTTGGCCTTGTGTTCTGGATCGTTGACATGTTGGCACGTCCTATGCGCAGCTTCCGGGCTGATGAGCGCAAATTTGCTTCCAGTATTTGCTGATATCATGATGCATTCATCTTTCATTCAACCTTGACCAAGTTTCCTGTGCCTTTGTAGCTCACACATTCCCACATCATCAGCGATCCACTTAAATATTTTACAGTAGGAATGGTGTTCCTTTCATCATAGGCCTTGTTGACACCTCTGCAAATGTAATATTTATGGTTGTGGCCAAAAAGATCGATTATGATCTCATCATTCCAAATTACTTTGTTCCAGAAGTTTGGATGCTTGTCTCTGTGCAGTTTGGCATATTGTAGGTGAGATACTTTGTGGCATTTGCTCAGTAATGGCTTTCTTCTGGTGAATCGACCATGCAGCCCATTTTTCTTTAAGTGCCTTCTTATTGTGCATCTTTAAAGAGACACATCACTAGTTTTCAGTGAGTCCTGTATTTCAGCTGATGTTATTTGTGGATTTTTCTTTGCATCTCAAACAATTTTCCTGGCAGTTGTGGCGAACTTTTTGTTGTCTACCTGATCTTGGTTTGGTTTTTACAGAACCCTTGATTTTTCATTTGTTAATCACAGTTTGAACACTGCTGACTGGCATTATCAATTCCTTGGATATCTTTTTGTATTACAATCCTGTTAAATACAGAAAACTCAACAAAAAAGCAACAAATGAGCAAATACCCTAAAAATGTAAAAAAAAATAAAAATGCTATAGTGCAAAAACATGAATAAATAAAACCAGGGCTGGAACTAAGGTGATACTCTGCAGTGCTCTGAGTTCACATTGGCCTCAAAATAGAAAACACAACAATAAAGCAACAAAAGAGCAAATACCCTAAAAATGAAAAAAGTAAAAATGCTATAGTGCAAAAATATAATTAGGGTACTTAGTGACATAGGTATGATCATATAAATGCGTAAGCTGTCCCATCAGCTACAAGGTGACCCTATTGATACAGTGCTGCCTAACATTAATGCTAATACCTTGCCATCTGCCAGCGAGGTGAATTGACAAGGACAGGATCAAGCAGAACCGGGTCCCAACAGAGAACACTATGCCATTGGATGCCACACATTATATCATGTCCAGCTGGAAGAAGGAACGGAATGGCTGATGGACGAAAAACAGGGGACCGGCCTTGAACACGACGTGGGGACTCATACCTGAACCGTTGAATCCGGAGGCCATGAGATCCAAAAAGGGGACCTGTGGCTGCAAACCGGGCACAACTTGCTGAAGGCGGCTGTACTAAGGCGCGGTACCAGGATACGATACCAACCAAAGCCTATGGTTGTCGGTACCTGAGCTCTGCGTGCGGAGGCGCTGGGAGGAGAGGTGAGATGAGTTAGAAGCGCTGAGAGTACCACTAGTGAAGGAAACTATGAGAGAGCAAAGAACACCTAGGGGTCTTGACGACACTGTCCCGCTTCTAGAGAAACCCCTGAAACCGGAGACTGGCAGAGGGAAGCACCCGGTGGCCTGATTGGAACATTACAGTAAAGGTACAGAACTGTAATAGAAGTGTGTGAGACTTTTACTAGTGGCGATCACCGTCTGCAGAGGCCGCATGACACCTGAGGTACTGATGACCCAATGAACACCGGCCAAAGAAAGAACTGACTTGCCTACCCCCACTGCCCTGGGGAACCACTCCACCTACAGGGAGCCAAACCATTTAAGCTGCCGGTCATCTTCCCCAGAGGTTCTGAAGCGACGGTCACACAAAGCCACATACCGCAGGTGGCGTCACGAATACCCCTTTCCCTTCTATTCCCGTCATCTAGTCCTAATCTTTTAAAAATACACTGTCAGAGCCACGGAACCGGGTTGCCACTGTGATGTCTGCCGCTGTAAAAGAATCGAAAGATCTGGCCCGGTTCAGAGTATCCCCATTTCCCTGGAGTGCGTGTGTCGACTTGGCGTCATGAACAGGATGCAAGCAGCCAGTAGCACTGTGTCTCGTGCGCCTTAAAGAACTGTTAAAAGTCTGTGTAAGAACAAGCTGGCAAAATGGTGGCCCAAAAGAACAAGCACCATGTGTTGGCTCGGGGGCATGTCCGAGCCCTCGTTGTGGGTGGGGACTCACGTGAAGGCGCGA
Organism: Allobates femoralis; assembly: GCA_033576535.1. Taxonomy (NCBI): domain Eukaryota; kingdom Metazoa; phylum Chordata; class Amphibia; order Anura; family Aromobatidae; genus Allobates; species Allobates femoralis. The sequence continues at coordinate 192,864,288 of JARQOC010000005.1, forward strand.
AAGAGCAGGCCCGCCATGAGTACTGAGAGTAAGCCAAGAGAGCCTGCTAAAACGTGTTCACTCCACCCAGAGGCATAAACAAGTGTCAGGAGGGGAAGGCCCAAGAAAGACTGAAAGAGAACCGGAGCACCATGGAGAGCAATGGGACAGATACCCTGGCTGGTGGGAGAGAGAGAGGAGAATCCTTAAGTGCAACCAAGGAGGCTATGAACCCAGTACAGTTTACCACCACCGATGAATTGGAAGAAGTGGTGAAGGAGCTGAGCCAGTTGTTGAGAAGGGCACAGGTGTGGGCCGTCAACGCCTGGAAAAGGGTCCTGCTAAAGAAGTTGGCACAGAAAATCCAAGTGCCAGAGCCTCCAAAACAGTCGGTAGAGAAGAAAGCAGCTGAACCACCTTGCTTTACCGAGTCGGTTGCCCCGGTGAAAACAGAGGTGTCACCAGAAGTCGTACCAGACCCGCCTGAACCAGCATCAAGGCTAAAGGGTGGTGCCGGGAAGTCAGAGAGAGATGTGGACTCGGCAGAAGCCCCAGCCATCGAGGGCAGGAAGGCGCACTGGGCACCCCGTGAAACCATCGCTTCGGGGTGCTCAGTTACAGCCCAGGCTACGACATAAGTGAAGAGCAGGCCCATTAACAAGTATTAGGCCCAGAGACAAGTAGTCAAAGAAGAGGAGCGGCAGCAAGGCCAAGACTGGTGGCGACGACAGGAGGAGGCCAACCTGGAGGAAAAAGACCGAGGCCGGAAGACACCAGCACCTGACCAGCGGAACAGCATTGTGGAGTAGTCATGGACTTCCACCTCCAGAATGGCTGGGGGTTCATCAAGGAGTATGGCTTGGAGGAGGAAGTCTTTGTCGGCCGACAAGATGTGGAGTCGTACTTCCTAAAGGGACACCCCGGTCGAGATGTTCACCCGAAGACGAAGTTGGTGACACCCGACATGACGTTGAGACTGGTACGCTTTGCGAGTGTACAAGATCTTACCACCAAGAGCCCAATGAACAGAGCCGGTTGAACTTTTGAGTGGTGAGGAAGGTTTGCAGGCAAGACGACCTCACCCCTAAAGTAAGACTTAGAAGAGTTAGGTTGCAGAACTGTAAATAATTGTGTGTAGATTATAATTCCTGCCTTGTAAATGTTGTGTACAGTATATAGCTAGTTAATTAGGTACTAGATATTGTAAAAAAGTAGAAATGTAAATAGTTGGCTGCCGTAATCATTGAACAAAGTTCATGGTAGAGACACTGTAACACAGCGGATGACGCTGCACCCAGATGAGAACTGTGTTGAGCCCTGGCCGGAGGCTAAGGGGTGCTGTGACCCACAGGACTGAGAACTTTGTATTTTACATATATTTTGTTTTCATTTTTATTTTTCTACTCCGGGACTTAAAAAGACTCATTTATGTTTTATTATTGAAACGTTCAAGTGTGTGCTCCCGAAACGGATAAAAAGTAAGCTTATGTTCATTTGTTCTTGTTTGACAAAAAAAAATTGTGAGTTTTGTATTTTACTGGAGGTTGCTCAAGGATGAGATAACCTTTGCCAAGGGGGAATGTAGCGCCCCACTGGTCAGACCACCACTGGGGGTACTGCACTCCTCCGTTAGCAGGAGAGTAGTGGCCCTGTTCTCCAGGCATCTGGATGGTGAGGTTGAGACCCACAATGCACATACACACACTTAGGATCCTGGGATAGAACGATGGAAAGTTGGGAAGGGTTCAGTCTCAGCCAGGGGGAACAAGGAAGTGTAAAGTTAGTCGGGTTGAAAATAGCAAAGGAGTAGGAAGTTGGAGTGAGAGTCGAGAGGTGGTGGAGGTGTTAGCTCCAATGAGGGAGGGAGAGACTGAACAGTGTAGAGGAGGAAAGGAGCCCTGGGGGTGCAGAAGAAGATCTAGATCACCTGCATGCCCGTATCTGGCAGAAGGAACAGAGGGTCTGGTGGACGAAAAACAGGGGACAGGCCCTAAACACGGTGTGGGGATTCATACCCGAACCACTGAAACCGTAGGTCATGAGATCCTAAAGGGGACCTGTGGTCGCAAACCCGACACAACTTGGAGAAGGCGGCCGTACTAAGGTGCGGTACCAGGATATGGTACCAACCAAAGCCTGTGGTTGTCGGTACCTCAGCTCTGTGTGCGTAGGCGCTGGGAGGAGAGGTGAGATGAGTTAGAAGTACTGAGAGTACCACCAGTGAAGGAAACACCATGAGAGAGCAAAGAACACCTAGGGGTCTCAACGACACTGTCACGATTTTGGAGAAACTGCTAAAACCGAAGATTGGCAGAGCCAAGCACCCGATGGCCTGGTTGGAACATTACAGTAAAGGTACAGAACTCCAATAGAAGCGTGTGAGACTTTTATTAGCGGCAACCACCGTCTGCAGAGGCCGCATGACACCTGAGGTGCTGATGACCCGATGAACACCGGCCAAAGAAAATACTGACTTGCCTATCCCCACTGCTCTGGGGGAACCACTCCACCTGTGGGGAACAAAACCATCTAAGTTTCCGGTCATCGTCCCCAGAGGTTCTGAAGCAGCAGTGGCCACACATAGCTTCACACCGTAGATGACGTCACGAATACCTCTTTCCCTTCTATCCCCCGTCATCTAGTCCTGAACTTTTAAAATGACACCGCCAGGGCCACGAAGATGGGTTGCCACCGTGATGTCACCCTCTGTAAAAGAACTGAGAGATTCGGCTTGTTTCCGAGTATCCCCATTGCCCTGGAGTGGGCGTGTCAGAAGCAGAACCAAGCCCCAACAGAGAACACCATGCCATGGGACGCCACACATTAAATCATGTCCAGCTCAAAGGTAGGCCACAGCTATGATTGCAGTACTGCAACAAAACATGAATAAATAAAACCAGGGCTGGAACTAAGGTGATACTCTGCAGTGTCACGAGTTCACACTGGAGTATCACCTTAGTTCCAGTCCTGGTTTTATTTATTCCAGTTTTATACAGTTCAACTATCTTTTCCCATAGATCCGTTGAAAATTATTTTGCTTTCCTCGTGACTAATAATCCTGAAGATGCAAGAGTCTGTCTGGATCCCAGAAACTCACTCAGGTGAGGATGTTACCTTTATTAGCCATTCAACCTATTTGTGTCGAATTCTGTGCATGTTATCAGGCCAAAATCACCAGGGTATGTGAACTTTTGATCAGGGGCATTTGGATGTTTTTGGTTGTAATTATGATTTAAAAAGAGAAAACACAGTAGTCCGACAATAAATTACTTCAACGAACCACTAACCATGAGTGGAAAAATTATATTTTTGTGTTATCTTGCATATTCTCTAAAAAAAAAAGTCCTAGAAAGCAAAAAATCTGTGGATATGTAAACTTTTGAGCACAATTTACACATGAATACACAAAGCACACACATGAAACACATACATTACACATGTATTCACATAGCATAGACTTACATATATGAATACACGCAGCACACACCCGTATACACAGATTACGCACAAGTATATATACACAAATATACACACATAATAGAGGACTTCTCAGCCTGTCGACTCTTGGTCATTTCTACTAGACACCAGTAGAGTCCAGTATCTTTGGTCACAGTGATAGTCACATGGCCCTAATGTCACCAAAGGTCCGCTGAACTTCCACCATCTGAAACTGCACTGACAATTCAGAACTGGTATTATTAGTACAGTTTCTACTTGTACTCACTTGGGTCTCTTATAGGGGATGTGGAAATTTGTCAACTGCCCAGTTACCCTCCCCCAATGCCAATCCTGGTAGACCCCCATCGATTGCTACCCTGTGATTGCTTCATAAGGGGTTGATGTGGTAATATACTGTATTAGGGTCCTGCCTCTATCTGACCACTTAGATGACAATATTGCTACTGACAGTGGCACCTAAGGGGTTAAACTGCAGCAACTGAAGCTAGCTCAAATCAGTGTAGGTACAGATAGGTGTGGGCTGTATATGGCTCAGCATTTTATTTTGCGTATACATCACGATCTGAAGTTGATGCATATCAAATTTTAAGAAAAGCGTTATGTGGGGCACTCCGGCTGATTGCCGTTGCCCCATGACTGGTAGACCTCTGCTTGACAACCCTTGCTCCCCTCCCAGCTGCGTAATGGGCTAACACCTCCCTCCTAGGTTCCGGCCCACCCCAGGCTCTAATAAGGTGGCCTACTGGCCCGGACCACTCTCTCTACCGACCAGCTCTCCAGAGAGAACATCGTTGGAAAGACAATGGACCTTTTGGAGACAGCGGTGACAGGGTGGATCGCCCATGAGAGAGCCGCTTGGCTCGGGTCTCCCTTATAGGTGCTAGCTCCCTTGCGGGCTGACCCCGCTGGAACCTGGAGCGAGTGTGCCAGACTCTCTTGCCTGCCGCAGCATTTCAGCCTGGAAGCCCCGACATCTCAGGGCATGCGCAGATCATCAGAGCGCGCTCCAAGTGCTGGACAACCCTCCTTTTGCCCCATGTGACCCGAATGCATCACAGGCACCGCACTTCTGGCATCATGGTTGGGACTCCTCCCCCAGAGCCTCAGTGTTCCCAGGGTTTCTTCAGGTGTCCAAGCCCCCCTTCCATTCTCAGCTCCGCACCGGGGATCCAGCTCTCAGGACCACAAATGTGTGGCACCCACAGCCTGAGCTCCTCCTCCACCGAGGTCCAAGTAATGGTGATTGAACTCCCCATTTCACCCTGCCAGTGGACCCCTCTTTCTTAGTGGACTCTCTGGTGGGGGCCACATCTTGACCCCCAATATATTGCAATCAGCCCCTCATCCCTCCAATGTCCCAACAGGTCCACATCCATTCCGCCAGGGAGCTGCAGCCGACGCCACCTCTAGTATTGGCCTCCCGGCACCTCCCATTCTCTGTACTCTGCAGCCACAACCCCTCAGAGTGGATCAACCACAAGAGGTGTTTTTGCCTTTGATCGATCCCCCTCCGATCACCGGACAGACCCCTTCGCCAGCAAATCCCACATCGCGAAGCTCCCTCCGGGAATACAGCCATCGCCGCTCGACAGTCATCCTTATCATCGCTTAGCAGGATCATGAACGCCATGGAGACGCTATAGGGTTCACGTGAGTCACGTCGTAGCCACCGCTCTTGGGCCTCGAGGAGCAGCAGATGCTCTAGTTTATCCTGCAGGTGCTCTTATACATCGCCCAGCGCGTCATCCGACATGTCACGACGCGGTAGTCTATTTTCCAGAAGTGTTTTGTGGAGAAGGTCTTTTCATCAGCATTCCGATTCCGCTGCCGTGGTTCCACCGCCATCAGCAATAGCATCCATAGCAGTTCAACCGCCTCCGGCGCAGGCTAGTGTGTACCGTTATGCGGGTGCCTGGGGAGGGGGGGAGTGCCAAGAACCTGGTCAATTTTAAGCTGCTTCAACGGCAACTTGAGCTCCCTTGTCCTGATCTGCACAAGAAGTGTTTTATTGCGGGGTTCCTACATTAGGCACATACTTAGAGAAGGACACCGTTCAAACAATTTGGGCCAACGAGTATGTTTACATTTGGTCCCTCATTTCAGCCAGAGTACTATAGACAGGGAAAGGCGGCCTGCAGACTGGCTGTACGAAAGGAAGCCTAAGGTAGCCAAAAACATCAACAATTGGCTCCAGATATTTTTCATTCTTGGCTGCATGATGGGGCAGAAGCACCCTGAAAGCTGCTAGGACTCTTTCACTTATTGCGAGACCATCTATAACTCCTACAGATCTCACAGGAGCTACACCTGGATGAAATACAATGAGGAGTTCCAGCGCCACCTTGCGCTTCAGCAGCATTTGGGCTGGGGTGTTAAGGCCACTGATACATGGCTTGACTGATGATGGTCCTGCTTTCTCCTGTCAAACCCCGGGATCAGGGGCCATGCATAGACTTAGGTGCTACTGGCTATTCAAGGAAAGCACTGCAGATTTAAGGGACTCTGCAAATACAGGCATGAGTGCTCTGTTTGCAGAGGCAACCACACTGCCCCAAAATGCAACAACAAAAGTCCGCCTCTGGCAAACCATCGGTGACAGATGCCAAGGACTCCGGAGAGCCTCCTCGAGATGGAGCCCTGGATAAGACGATTCCCCAACTATCAGGCTGCAGAATCTTTGAGGAATGTTTTTTCCTCTGTTTTTTTCATCCCATTTGTTTATTCCAGAAAGCCTCGTTCGCATGTAAAATCCACTTGTGATCTCTCTCATGTCCTGGCTGCCAAACTGTTCAAGGAGGTTTCGTTTGGACGCATCACCGGCCCATTCGACATCATCCCTTTCTCAAGCCTTTGCATCTCCCTGCTGGGCGTGGTCCCCAAGAAGAAGCCTGGTGAATACCGGTTGATCCACCACCTGTCCTTCCCGTCCAGCTCCTCCGTGAACGATGAAATCCCTGCCGAGGATTCGGCGGTTTCCTATGTGTCTTTTGACATGGCGGTTTCCCTTGTCGGCTGCACCGTCCTGGTGCACTCATGGCCAAGCTGGATATAACCTCGGCCTTCAGCTTGCTTCTGGTCCATCTCGGCTGTATCCACTTACTCGGTTGCTCTTTTGACGGGAAATAATTTTATGACGTGCATTACGATGGGTTGATCCATCTCCTGTTCCTACTTTGAGCTGTTCAGCTAATTCTGGAATGGGTGGTCAAGGACTCCTCCAAGGTGAAATATGTCACCCATTATTTGGATGACTTTTTGTTTGTCATGCCGGCAGACTCCGACTTCTGTTCCCTGGCCCCCGGGGAATTCAAAACTTTTGCAGAGAAATTCAGGATTCCGCTGTCAGCCCCATTACTAATCTCTCCTTGGGAATCGAGATTGATTTTGTCGCCATCGTTTTCAGTCTACCGCTAGAAAAAATAAATTGACTGATTTTACGCCATACATAAGGTCACTTTGCTCCAGATGCATCTTCTCGCCTTCACCTGCAAGGTTATGCCTATGAGGAGAATCTTTTCTCATTGGCTATGCCTTACCAAAAGGGGCATATCTGCCCCCTACCACAGGATCACTCAGGTGTTGCAGGAGGATCTCCAAGTTTGGAGGTCATTCCTGCATGACTATAACGGGCGCACTTGTTTCTAAGAACTGGAGGTTTCCAGCCCGGAAATTTCTTTGTTCTCTGATGCTTCCAGGTCCATTAGTTTCGGAGTTATCCTCAACTCCCTTTGGGCTGCGGAACATTGGCCTGGCACCTGCACAACTCAGGTTGACAACAAACCTTACCTTCTTAGAGCTGTTTCCCATCATAGTTGCAGTATACCTATGGGCAGAATCCTTGTGTAACAGGCGTATTTGTTTCTGGACCGACAATAGCAGCGTTGTCCAAGCCATTAACCACCTCGCGACTTCTTTTCCCGCGGATATCAGATTGCTGCATTTATTGGTTTTCCAGTGTCTCACGTACAACATATGGTTTAGGGCCCGTCATGTTCCTGGCGTTGATAACAGTATCGCTGATTCTCTGTCTTGCTTTGACTTTCAGAGGTTTCGGGTATTGTGTCCTCACGCCAGTCGGGAGAGTGTTGTGTGTCCGGATTACATCTGGTCAGTTCCAGATGTCAACTACTGCCTCTAGTCCTGGCTTCTCTTGCCCCCTCGAACTGGAGAGCTTACGGTATGGCCTGGGTTGAATGGTGTTCGGTTGTCGGGGAGGGTGCAGTTTCAGTTTCCTCAGTCTCCCTTACGGAGCTAGTGATGCGTTTTATCTTGCACCTTCATTCCTCTGGGATTTTGGCAGTGCTGCGCAGCACTGCCTGTTGTGCCTGGCTTTCCACTTTAGATCTCTGGCCCGTGGTTCTAGTCATCCATGCTGGGAGTAATGACCTGTCAACTTTCGTATCGCTGAGCTTCTCACCCTCATGTGGGTGGACTTGGAAAAGCTGCATAGTTTTTTCTCCGAGCTTCGCTTAGTTTGGTCAGAGATCATTCCCTGCATAGCGTGGCAGGGCGCTAGAGAAGGGACAGCATTGGAAAGATCTCTTTGGAATCTCAACATCCGTGTCTCCCACTTTGTTACTGAAAAAGGAGGCATAGCTGTTTGGCATTTTCAGCTGGAGTCGGACACTGGTCGGTTGATGTTGAAGGATGGTGTCCATCTGAATGAGATAGGCCTGGACATCTTCCTTTTGGGCACTCAGGATGGTATAGACCAGACTTTCAGGTTGTTTGGTGGGGGTCGCAGCTAGGGCCTAGGCTCTCAATTCTCCTTGGTGGGTGATAGAGGGTTTTGGTGAGAGCCAACATGCCTTGGGCAGCCGGTGGCATACGGCTTCTTTCCTCATGGTTAACAGGCAGGTTTGAGTCTTGGCAGTCTGTGGGGCACTGCGGCTGATTACCGCTGCCCCATGACTGGTGGGCCCCTGCTTACCAACCCTTGCTCCCCTCCCTGCTGTGTAATGGGCTAACCCCTCCCTCCTAGGTTCGGGCCTGCCCCAGGCTCCTATAAGGTGGCCTGCTGGTCTGGTCTGCTCTCTCCACCCACCAACTCTCCAGAGAGAACATCACCCTCCCTCCCCTTTGTTTGTCTTCAGTTTGTTTATGCAAACATGCCTCGGGCTGCCAGTGGCATAGGGCGTCTTCCCTCATGGTTACAGGCGGGTTTGAGCCTATGCTCTGAGCTGCGGCCAAAATAATTCCAAACTTATTTACAAGTTAATGAGTGGTGTTATGTTGCTGCCCTCTAATAAAAGGTTAAAGATATCACATGTGTCATCATTGCATGGCGGGGTGAACCGGTATGTGGGTCTTGGCAGTCTATAACTCATCCCCTGCTTTTAGCCCCCTGTTTTTGTAAATCTTGGGAAACCCCCTGAAAAAGAGTATTCATATTATATTTCATGATAAATGATTCATATGTTGAAATTCAGAATTTTTTTCAACATATTTGGCAAATGATATGCTCCAATGCATCAAAAATAAGCAGATGCTCATTTTATACAGTTTGACAACAACAGCTGTCTGTTCAAGTAAAGCACAGATATCTATGGGCAAAAGTACAAATGTCAAAGTTTAGTTTGTATCTGTTCCTTTGTTGTTAATATTTAAACCAAATCTTTAAAAAAACAACATTTTTTGCTTTAGAAGTTACACTTTAGAAGTGTAGGTAAGAGGAGGTCTTGCGATTAGCCTCCAGTAACCACGGAATGATTTGATTATTCTTGGCTACAATGGGCCTTTTCCATGTTAGCCATTCTTCGTGTTTATGCACCATCCAATGGATGTTGGGAATTTGGAAAAGCACAATGGACTGTTTTACATAACTCCCATAGAAGTGAACAGAGGTTATGGAAACAATGCGACAAAGCGAGCTACAAAGTTTCCCTCCGGAATTTTATATCCCCATGCCCTTTCCAGATGTATGCAGCTGAGACCATAAGCCCCCATACAAATATGAGTAACATCGGCCAAGCCCGACACTACAATCTATTGTGTATGAAGGCCTCTTGACTCTCCACTGTCTCATAATGGGAAAGGAGGATCTAGTACAGGGGTTTCAAACATGCGGCCCGCGGGCTGCATGCGGCCCCTGGGGCTTCACTGTGCGGCCCACAGAACTGTGAAGACACATGCCGGCGGTACAGTGCAGGAGGGAGTCACGCTCCCCGCTGTGTTATATCTTCCGGCCGCGGCACTAACAAGGCTCTGCTGCTCATTAACATCAATGAAAGCTGCAGCCAATGAGATTCAAATATGCAAATAGAGTCTGTGGAGCCTCGTTTAGGAGTCTCAACACAGGATTGCTTTGTGTTGCCAGGAAATGAGAGGATCGCAGGTGACGTCATATGTCGACGGCAGCTGCGGGCCTCTCATTGGCTGGCGGAATATAAGTGAGTGTGTGTTTGTGTGTGTGAGAGAGTGTGAGTGTGTATGTGAGAATGTAAGTGTGTGTGTGAAGATACCGTTACATGGCACGACGTTGGAACGATGTCTGCAACGATCTTGTGGGTGCAGGTCGTTTCAGACATCGTTTTGACAACGTTGGTGAGATGTCACACGTCTAGATATCGTGACCGAACATCAACGATCCTGCGTGTCTGACATCGCCTGAACGACACAGCGAGCGATGTTGGTGGTCGTCAAACGGCGTCACACAGCACAACCCAAGCTCAATGTGGGCATACTGTTTCACAGAGGCTGGGAGATAGGCTTGCCAGAGTGTGTTTTTGACGCGCCCCTACCACTCCGATTGGTTGCCACAACTGCGTTACCATTGGTCAGCCTTGTCTGGTAAGATGGCCACTTCATTACAACATTGCCTTTTCTACCATCTCGCCATTCACGTCAGTTGTCACTTGTTTATGGTTGTGCAAGACACTTTGGCGTCCCCAAACTGTCACACAGGAACGCTCATGTGTGCACTGATTGCCTATACAATGTTTGGCTATGTGTATGTGTTGTTTTCACGTATGTGTAAGCTACACACAACACTATAGTATGTACATATGTGTATGCATATTACGATGCATGTATTAAGTCTGTGTGTGTGCACACATGTATGTATGTGTCTAGTGATGTGTACATATATTTGTACCTTCGATACTGGAAGTGTGTATGTGTGTGTACAAATACCCATGTGTAAATCCATCTATATGGAAAGGGAGAGACAGAGAGAGCATGCAGTGTGGCCCCAAGGGCTTGACTTGTGTACTGTACATGTGTAGACAATGCTGCAGGGACCGGTCCACAAAATGTTTGGCGGTTCCGCGTAGGCCGAACCACGCCCGAATACTGTGATTGGCGGAAGCAACAGACGCCCTTTAAATGGTCGTGTTCAAGCTGTATCCAGTTGCTGTTCCTCCAAAGCAGCAAGGTAGAAGCGTGTCTCTTGCTCACACTGCAGGACTGATGGAGGTCTTGAGTACTGTTCATCATCTTCATCTGTCCAGTCTTCTATTGTTGTTATAAGTGAACTTAATAAAGCCTATGGTAATGTGGCTTGCCCACTGTTGTAGACGTTGCCCTTTATAATGGTTATACTGTCTTTTGGAATACCCCTGGCCAGCCCCTGAATGGTGTCTACTACATAATTTGCCCCTGCACTGTTTACCTGGTAACAGATGCTTTTTTTGGCTTAAAATATGAATTTTCATGCTGTAAACTCTGAAACACAATACTGGTTTAGGACATCAAGGGCAAATTTGTTGCCCTACGTGATGCAATGCCCATTGCATGTGAGCCCAAATAACATTGCCATTTTCGTCTAACATTCCTACCATTACCATTCTGCCATATGTTTGGTTTGGTGTGCAGGGGTCACATATGTGTTGATACTTGACTCTTTCAAGATTGCAATTTCACATGTACAGTAGGTGCCCCAATCCAATGATGTGTGCCCTGCCCGAAACCTGGACATGTTTGGTGTACATGTAGCACATCATACATACATGTATGGGTGTTTCTTAAGTAATTTTAATCTTCTCTTTCAGATGGCGGAAAATCAGCAGTTTATCCGGAATTTATAGCTATGTTCAAGGAGCATGAATGCCTCAGGCGGACGAAGTCACCTGCGTATAAGAACAAGCAAGTGGAGGGAGTGGCGTATGCCAATTTCGTCACACTGGCTCAGCACACCATCCGTCTGAGCAGTGTGACGAGAAGTTTGTGAAGTCCAAAATACAGTCCCTGCGGACTGTGTTCAAACGGGAACACAATAAGGTGCTCCGGTCCAGGGCTTCTGACATCAGAACTGAGGAGCTCTATGTACCAACACTGTGGTACTCTGAGCTGCTCATGTTCAGCCTGGACCAGGAGCCATCTCATCCCAACACGTCTAGCAGGGACTGTACACAAACAGCATCCGCCACTCCTGAGCCAAGTGCTCAACCAGAGCATGTACGTACCGTAGTAATGTAGCTATGAACAAGCATTGTTTTTAAATTAAAGAAGACCTGTCACCAACCATCCATGGTGATCTAATTACAGCACTGAATGCAGCATGTCTGCTGCATTCAGGAAGGGGTCCCCCATCCCTTGACTTCCCCTGTACCCCGAGATGATAGACTTTGAAAACTTACATACTGGAACCAAACAGGAGGTGGCTAGTGGCTGGAGCCACTTCTCTCAAAAGGCAGTTTCACGCCCCCCCGGATTTTTAATCCGCCCACCGCCACCTCCCTCATGCCAAACATTTTCTCCCTTGCCTGCTGCATAACACAAAGCGAGGGATGCGGTGCTGGCCGAATTGCCCCGCCTCCTGCAGTGATGTCATGGCAGGAGGCCGGCCGCCCCACCTACTGCTGTGACATCACTGCTTATACCCGCCCAGCTCCATGGTTAAAATGGAGCAGGTGGGTATAAGCGGTGACATCACAGCAGGAGGCGGGGCAATGCGGCCAGCACCCTAATTTTACATTTGACAGTTTGAAATCAAAACACCAACTGACAAATTGAAATGTTTATTGTACAACATGCAGTGTGTGGGAACCTCGAGGCATGGAGTTTAACACCCCTGGTGACAACACATCTATCTCATTACACAAATAAGGGCACACGATTGCACGCTTCCCCAGTTTAGAAATGGCAAACTATGGTTTTGTTTTTGACTCACCGTAGCCGGGTCTTCACGTCTCCGGGCGTTGCTTCTCCCGTCACGGTTCTGCGCCCGAGGCAGTGGGGCCCGGTGGTCAGATCAAAAGGGGTTGATTGAATGGATAGGGGTTTAATTCTTACTTGTCGTGACGCCACCTGCGGGAATTCCGGTGATTTCACCGGCGCTGCTCGGGCCTCCGGGGATGTACTGCAGCTAGATGGGAGCTCCCCACAGGATGAGCGGGAGTCCCCGGGGCCAGGAGCTGCACGGGATGGAATTTGGGAGCTCAGTGTTAGTCCAGGAATTATACGCGGACACAGAGAGTCTTTTAGGTACCTTTACTGGTGACAACAGGTACACTGGGACCGGGTGATGATGTTGCCACTCCTGGAGTTTCCACAGCAAGCAGTGTGTAGGCTTCCTTCTCTTCACTGTTCTGGCGAGGTCGGGTGGATATGGAATCCTGCCGGACCGGGTTGTACGTTCTGGCGGAACGTGGTTCACCTGAGTTTGGTGCACTTAGGGCACTATAAATGGGATTAGGCGCGTGTGCTTCTCCTTCCCTGGGCTCTCATCTGACTGGTGCTTCAGGTATACAGGGAGCTAGGCTTCCTGGTTGAGGTGCTGGTTTCTTTGCAGCCTGCACTGTGGCTCCTGCAGCACAGTTCCAGTAACCGGATTGTTAGGGAGAGTTGGATCACTCTTCTATCCCTGTGAGGTGTGTTCTTCCTGTCCTATGACCCCAGTTGCAAAGGTCTCTCACTTTCAAGGTGTACTGGTCTGGGCCTAGCGTGGCTCCAGTACCAGGTCAGCTCTCCTAGCTGTTGTCAGTTCTAAAGTGACTGGACACACTCTGCTGTTTCTCCCTCCAGGACCCTATTTATAGGGGAACTGGCTTAAGGTAACCAGTGGAGCTCCCCTTAGAGGCCTGGGGTGAAACAGGGGTGTTCTAAGGTGTTTTGTTTGTTGTGAGTGCTGCTTGCTGTTTCCACTTCATTTGTGTACCAAGAGTTATGTGGTGCCCCAACCAGGGTGCCAGGGTGCCACATTCCCCCTTAGTTAACTTCAGTTCTCCCGGACTGAGCACAAAGTTTTCTTATACAACTTAACACTAAGCATTTTATATACACTTAATAACCGGTACTTACAAAGTCTTAAATGGAAAAAAATACAAAAATCATTGAAAAGTAAGGGAAAAATATGAAAAACAGTCCATACGGCACTAGTCCATCTGCCGCAGGCTGGAAAAAGTAAGTTTTTGGTCACACAAGTCCTGTGACAATTGTCCAAGCTTATAAAACGGGAAAAAGGGTAAAGTCTAGCAGTAAAGTCTCTGATGGCTTAAACATATACAAGGGTGTACATTTTAATCTTATACCGTATAACTCGTGTATAAGCTGACCCGTGTATAAGCCGACCCCCCTACTTTTGCCCCCAAAAACCTGGGAAAACCTATTGACTCGTGTATAAGCCAAGGGTGGACCCCATCACAGGTACACAGCCCCCAGCAGTGTGGTATACAGGCCTCCCCAGTGGTAGTATACAGCAGCCTTCCCAGTGGTAGTATATCAGTAGCCTCCCCAGTGGTAGTATACAGCAGCCTCCCCAGTGGTATATACAGGCCCCAGCAGTATATACAGCAGCCCCAGCGGTATACAGCCTCCCCCCTGTGGTATATACAGGCCCCAGCAGTATATACAGCAGCCCCAGCGGTATACAGCCCCCCCGTGGTATATACAGGCCCCAGCAGTATATACAGCATCCCCAGCAGTATACAGCCCCCCCCCCCGTGGTATATACAGGCCCCAGCAGTTTATACAGTAACCCAGCGGTATACAGCCCCCCCCCATGGTATATACAGGCCTCAGCAGTTTATACAGTAGCCCCAGCGGTATAAGCCGTCCCCCCCCCCTGGTATACAGGCCCCCCCTTGCTGCCGCACACCTGTAAAGTAAGACATCATTATACTTATCCCTGTCGCTGTCGCCGCTCGGTCACCGCGCTCCTCCGGGTCTTCATGCTTCCTCCTCCGGCGCACAGACAATGACGTCATTTCCTGTGCGCCGGAGGAGGAAGCATGAAGACCCGGAGGAGCGCGGTGACCGAGCGGTGACAGCGACAGGGATAAGTATAATGATGTCTTACTTTACAGGTGTGCGGCAGCAAGGGGGGGCCCTGTATACCACGGGGGAAGCTGTATACCGCTGGGGCTACTGTATACACATATGACTCGTGTATAAGCCGAGGGGGGGACTTTTCAGCACATTTTTTGTGCTGAAAAACTCGGCTTATACACGAGTATATATGGTACATTCCCTATGGGTGTCTCTGCTTAGGAAGGCCGGGTCTAACCTTCTTACCCTACACAGGCACTTTCTGTTCCCAACTTAATTTACTTGGGGCAGAGCCCAGTTCCTCCACCCTTCTGTACACTACTTTTTACAGTTTTTGAACACGGGTACTATTTACAGTGTTTAACATGTAATATTTCTCCACTACATTTTAAACCCATTCTCCATATTTGCTTGGGGGTTGTCCTAATGTACTACGTGTGGATCTGCATAGTGTGGGTGTTTCAAAAGCTGTTGGTGTAGTGTACAAACTGGTTGTTGGTCTGTTGCTCCTACGTGTTTCTGTAATTCCATAATATGTACGTAGTCTATCTACTGGACTATCCTCTGTTAAAGGTGGTAGTGTAGGTAGTTGTGTAGGAATTCTTTGTCTTACTGTGAGAATAGCAGGTTCACCAATTACAGGAATCTCAGGTTCCAAGATAATAGGCTGCATCTCTTGCATTTGAATTGGTTCTTGTTGAACTGGTTGAACTGGTAATGGTTTTTGATTTTCTACAGGCTGGTAGAATGAAATAACTGGTATGATGAATGCACCATTGCATTGTGGCCAGTCGGCTGGTAAGTCTCCAATTTCTGTACGGACGAGATTTTCTTTTGGTTTTTCACTTGTAGTTACTTCAGGGTAACTGGTTACTTGAGGTATTAACGGTGTTGGACATTTCTTCAAATGGTCTCTTGATACAGTTGTGAAGGTATTTCCTTTGTCTTTGCTGATAACGCAAGTTTTGGAATTGTCATATTGTGACGGCATAATTGTATAGGGTTCTGATTCCCAATTGTCATCTAATTTGTTGGTTTTTCTCTTTCTTTTTAGAACGAGTTCACCTGTTGTTAGAGGTTCTGCTGAGGCATGCTTGTTAAAGTCGTGCTCTTGCTTGGTTCTGCTGATGTTCAGATTTCTTTCAAAACTCTCTTGTACCTTTTTGTACTGTTTTTGGCGTTGGTTTATCCAATCCTCATCAGGAGAATCTGGTGTTGGTTCGATGGTTCCCATCTGTAAATCAACTGGTAGTTTACCTGGTCTTGCTCGCATCAAGTAAGCAGGTGTGTAGTTAGTTGAGCTAACAGGTATATGGTTGTAGATGTCCACAAGGTCTGGAAGTTTTTCAGGCCATTGATTTCTCTCTTCGAGTGGCAAGGTTTTGAGCATGTCAATGACAATGTGGTTCATTTTTTCGCATAAACCATTAGTTTGGGGATGATATGGTGTGGTCCTGATCTTCTTGTACCCATATAGCCCTAGAAATTCTTGAAACAGAGCTGATTCGAAGGCTGGCCCTTGGTCGGTCAAGACTTGGTCTGGATACCCATGAGGGCGACAGAAGTAACTCTTGTGAGGCACCGCCGGCATGGTCCTCAGGGCCGGGGCGCGTCACATGCAGGATCAAGGTATGATCCTGTGCACACTGGCCGGTTTGACTGATAATGCTGTGTGAACCAACTGTGAACACAAGGTTTCATGTTACTAATGAGCGGCAGTGAGAGTGGGATGAGATCGAGGAGTCCCTAAGGAATAAGGGCTGAGTGCTGACAACCCGGAACACAGGGAGTTAACCTGAGCTGTGTGAAAGGCTGATTAACGGCAGCTAAGGGGGTGTGTCCATGTGGGAGTGGCTGGCACGATAAGAGGCAGCCAGCTGAGTGATTCATTCAGATTCAGAGAGAAGCTGAGACTCGTGCTGAGAGATTCAGATGGAAGCTGAGACCAGCCAAGTGCAGAGCAGTCCAGAGGCTGTGCGAATGAAGGGAGCATGCTAGCTCCAGGCCGGTGCCAAGATCCGTGGTTGTGACAGCACCTGGAGGGGGAAGCCGTGGTTGACCCGTGGACGCTGGTCCGGGCGTGGTTCACCACAAGTCCGGGAAGGGGCCCGTGGGGATGCCTGGTGGAACCTGTGACACAGGTAGCGAGACCCGGATCCGTGCCCGGTAAGAAAAGCAGTTCCTGAATGATTGTGTGAACTGTGCACCTTGGGTGTAAATCATGCTAGGCGAGTGTAGCCGCCATTAGGTCCAGTGAAGGACCTGTTGAACCTTATAAGTACTGTATGGCTTTTTAAAAGACCCAGCGAGTGAACGTAGCCCTATAGGGGCCGATGTATGAAGTGTGCCAGGCGGGCATAGACCGCCCTTGGGACCGACTCAGTGGAGTCAGTTAAAGGTCCTGATGAACCGGAATGAATGTAGCCCTTCGGGAGGCGATTGAATGTAGCCCTTCGGGAGGCGTTGTATGTAGTGTGCCAGGCGGGCATAGACCGCCTTTGGGTCCGAGTCGGAGTACTGAGTTAAAGGACCTGATGAACCGGATTGTATGTAGCCCTTCGGGAGGCGATTGAATGTAGCCCTTCGGGAGGCGTTGTATGTAGTGTGCCAGGCGGGCATAGACCGCCTTTGGGTCCGAGTCGGAGTACTGAGTTAAAGGACCTGATGAACCGGATTGTATGTAGCCCTTCGGGAGGCGATTGAATGTAGCCCTTCGGGAGGCGTTGTATGTAGTGTGCCAGGCGGGCATAGACCGCCTTTGGGTCCGAGTCGGAGTACTCAGTTAAAGGACCTGATGAACCGGAATGTGTGTATGAGAGGTCAGAAGCAGGGGTTAGAAGGGCTCCCGTACTGGGTAACGTGTGGTTCACCTCACAGGTTACTAGGGTTTGCCAATCCCTGTTCTGAGCCCAGAGGAGCCACAGTCCATGGATGTGTATGATGGGCTGTGAGCGAGTGAAAGGACGTGTGTGGTCCATGGTGGCTTATAGGATGGATCACATATAGTATGTAAGAACCCGGTCAGGCTGGAGTCCTGATTCCGGAGTAGTATGAAGCTGGGGAAATAGAGCCAGGCGGCTGGTTCTGCCATTGGGACCCATAGGGCCCGTTGATATGGTACTTGATGTTAAATGTATGTGAAATGTATATAGGCCGGAGGCCGTAGCCACCACGGGAGCTGTTAGTAGAGCTCCAATGGGGACAGAGAGATGGTTACAGGTCCCGGGTTACTATAAGCGTTATGTGCAATATATGTATTATGTAATGTTATATGTAAATGTATGGTGTTTTTAATCAATGTGATATGTGTCAAACATGCTACCCGGGTTATGCTATTAATATGTGAAAATAAACGGGTAGACATTGGTTAAACTTATAAACACGTGTTTGTTGTCGTTTTGCAAGCGGGTTCCCCGGTTGCTGCCTCACACTCTGGAATGCTTTCGCTGCTACCTCTGCAGTTAAGTCGTTAACTTCAACTACTACCAGGAACCTTGAATAGTAATCGACTATGGTTAGTGCGTAAGTGTAACCGGTGCGACTTGGGATTAACTTTACGTGGTCGAGAGCAACTATTTCTAGGGGTTTCTTGGTAACAATTGGCTGCAATGGAGCTTTCTGAGTCAGATGGTCTTTCCTTCGAAGATGACATGGTCCGCAGTTTTTACACCATCTATCAATTGAGCCTCGCATACCGACCCAGTAGAACCGATCTTTCAGGAGTCTTTCCAGTTTCTTCCATCCAAAGTGTCCTGCATCGTCATGGTAGGCTTCAAGGATCATTTGGATTTCAGTTTTTGGAACTACAATCTGCCAGATAAGTTTGTGCGTTCTGGGATTCAGATACCTTCTGCATAGTTTACCTTGGTAGACAAACAACTTCCCCTTTTGTTTCCATAGGCGTTTGGCATTTTGTGAGGCATCAGGGTCCATGCTGGCGTGCTCTTGAGTTATCAGCTCTCTGACTAGGCTGACGTCTGGATCGTTGGCTTGAACCTCCTTCCAGTCATGGTGAGGTAAAATATTCACGGTCCTCTCTACACGTCTCTGGCTCGCCTGATGACATGTTGCCGTACCCGTACGGTGGAAAGCAGGTAGTTCTATCTCATCCAGGTCATCTATGTCTTCTCTCTCTTCAGGAAGGTTAGGCATTCTGGACAGGGCATCAGCGTTGCCGTTTTTGTGACCTGCCCGGTACTTCACAGTGAAGTCATAGTTTGAGAGTCTTGCTACCCAACGCTGTTCTAGGGCTCCCAGCTTTGCAATCTCTAAATGGGTTAGAAGGTTGTTGTCAGTGATAGCTGTGAACGGGGCGGATGCCAGGTAATGCTTGAAATGCTCTGTGATTGCCCAGACCAGGGCCAGGAACAGTAGTTTGAATGAGCTGTAGTTCTCCGGGTTCCTTTCCGTGGGTCGGAGCTTTCTGCTGGCATAGGCGATCACCTTTTCCTTTCCCTGCTGGTGTTGAGCTAGGACGGCTCCTAGGCCTTCATTGCTTGCATCAGTATACAATAAAAACGGGAGATTGTAATCAGGATAGGTCAGGATTTCTTCTCCTGTCAAAGCATCTTTTAGCTTTTGGAAGGATTGTTCCTGTTCTGGTCCCCAGTAGAACGGGGGTCCCCTGATCTTGCCATTTTTAGATTGACCTACTAAGAGATCTTGCATGGGTGCTGCTATTTTGGTATAGCCTTTGATGAATCGTCGGTAGTACCCCACCAGTCCTAGAAATTGACGTACCTCTTTGTGAGTGGTTGGCGCTGGCCAGTCCTTGATAACGGTTACCTTGTCCGGGTCAGGTGCTACGCCTTCGGCACTGACCACATGTCCTAGGTATTGGACCTTGGGTTTCAGCGGGTGACACTTAGATGGTTTCAGGTTCATTCCGTACTTGGACAGCGACTCGAACACTTCACTCAGGTGTTGCAGGTGATCTTCATAGGTCTGGGAGTATACAATGACATCATCAAGGTATTACAGCACAGTTTCAAAGTTCTTGTGGCCCAAACAACACTCCATCAGTCTCTGAAATGTTCCTGGGGCATTGCACAACCCAAATGGCATACTGTTGAATTTGCATAGTCCCATAGGTGTCGTGAAGGCTGTCATCTCACGATCCTCCTCTGCAACGGCAACCTGCCAGTACCCAATAGTAAGATCTAATGTGGAGAAGTAGTTGGCAGACTTAAGTGCAGCTAGTGACTCTTCTATGCGGGGTAACAGGTATGCATCCTTGTGTGTGACTTTGTTGATTTGTCTGTAGTCTACGCCCATTCTCATACTACCATCTTTCTTTTTAACCAGGACCAGTGGTGCTGCCCAGGGACTATAGCTATCCCTAATGACCCCTGCATTTTTCATGTCCTGAAGCATCTCTTTAGCTTTTTGGTAGTGTGTGGGTGGTATAGGCCTGTACCTTTCCTTGATAGGTGCATGGTTGCCTGTGGGGATATGGTGTTGTACCCCTTTAATCCTCTCAAAGTCAAGTGGATGTTTGCTGAACACTTGCTCGTACTCCCGAACTACCCGGTATACTCCATTTTTCTGATGAGAAGGTGTGTTGTCAGTTCCTACGCTGAGCTCCTGACACCATTTCTCTAACTGATCTTTGGAGTGAGGGGGTTCGTCAGTTACTGTTTGGGAAGAGGATTTTACATCAATTAGAGCATTGTTTTCAACCTGGTACAATTTTGCAACAGTGGAATATCTTGGCAGTCTGACTTCGTCATCACCA
The DNA here is from genome assembly GCA_033576535.1 of Allobates femoralis. Lineage (NCBI taxonomy): Eukaryota > Metazoa > Chordata > Amphibia > Anura > Aromobatidae > Allobates > Allobates femoralis. Next base: position 192,884,665 of record JARQOC010000005.1, read on the forward strand.
TAATTCAATATGCGTACGGGGACTCTCCCTTTTCTCACGTCAACCAACCCTCTGGCTGTCAAGAGCGTAGGACTACTATCAGACTTTAAAGGTTCTACTACAGCTTGGTAGTCCGGCCCTCTGAGGCCTATGGCTGCTCGACACCAGATCATCATTTCACTTCTGGGTGGTACCACAATTGGAATGGGATCTGTTACCCGTACACTGCCAATTTCACCATTTGACATTTTTACCTGGTGTTGATATACCAGAGCTCGGATCTCTCTTTGGATAGCTCTCCTCTCTCTTGGTCTACCATCATCAGCACTCTGTTGGAGTAAGAATAACACTTCATCGAGACATTTAACCATAATATTAGTACCCAGTATTACGTGTGGATCCCCGGTCGTATGGTTTGTCTTGAACCACTATGATACCCTGGTTCTTCAGCTGCACCCTCTCCACCTTTACTGTAGCTTCCCATTGCCCCTCTACTGTAACTAGCAAACCATTAGTTGCCTCAATGTTCAGATCAGGGTGTGGGGTTCCAGCTTAACATCTGGCCAGAACCGCCTGTAAAGGATACTCAGGATGGTCGTCACCTGGGATCCAGTGTCTATCAACGCGGTGGTAGCGGTGCCATCGATGATGATTGATAAGTACGGACGGTCTCCCATGTACTAGTACTCCCAGTTGGTTGGGCCCGGACAGTCTACTCTTGGGGTTGGCCCTTCTCACCCAGGGGCTGCTCGTTTAAAGGACTAGATTGGTAAGCACGTCCTTCTTTGTCGCTCTTTTGACTGACGCGGCGTCTGTCAGGGCTATGGCGATCTGCAGGTTTTCCTCGTGGCGACTGTGTCTTTCTCTTCATCCACGGGACGTTGTCGGGGCTGTCAGTGAGCTGAATCTTGTCCGATGACCTTGCTTCTGTCTTGGGTCTTCTGTCACCTTGGAGCTTGGCCATGTCTTTCATTAGCTGCTGCACATTGGTGCACAGTTGTTCAAACCGTCGGGTGTTATAGTCTGTGCGCTAGACTGAACCATAGGGACTGGAGATGCTGCTGCCGGCATGGAAGGGGTGTTAGTATACTGCTGCGGTGAATTCAGATCGGGCACTGTAGGGAACTGCTGTCCCCACACTGTTAAGTCTCTTAAAGTATCAAACTCTGCCCAGGGTTTTGCAGGGACCACCAGCGTGCCTGTTTCTTATCATCAGGTAGTCTAAGTCCCACAACAAATTGTCGAATTAACGCTTTGTTCTCATCTTTAACACTATCAGGATCGACTTGTTTTAACAGTCTCAGTGCTTCTTGTAAGCGCAACGAATAGTCCAGGACACTCTCCTGTGCCCCTTGTTTACAATGGTAAAACAACAGTCTTAACTCAACTTCGGTATGATGCTCAAAAACCCGATTTAACTTAGAAAATATCTGCTCCACAGACTCCTGAGCTTCTATAGACCAGTGACGGGTCTCCAGCTCTGCGGCATTTGTTAACTGTCCCATTATAACTGAAGCTCTCTGCTTACCGGTCATGGCGTACATATCCAGCACTTGGCATATCTTCCTTTGGAACGTATCCAGGGTACCGGGTTTACCGCTGTACTTTGGTAACCAGGCCGCATTCGGGACGTACGGCAGAGATATCGGCATAATCGGAGCGGGTTGCTGCGCCATCCCCACCGGCGGGTGGTTGTACCTCCGGGTGTACTTTGGTGACCCCTGTGGGGCAACCGGTTGGTTTACTGCGTCGCCGGAATCCAAGTCACTCATCCTTGCTCCCCCCTAGTTAAGCGCGGCCAGTCCTTTCGATCTCAGCGGAAGTTGTCGGCCTCGCGTGAGGAGTGAGGCACCAAGGGAGTTTCCGGTTCCTGCTGCGTTCGGCGGAAGTCGTCAGAGCCCCTTCTTTTCCCGCCTCCTGCGCAGCAATGGCGGTTCAAATGTACAGTTCCATAATCACAGTCATTAAATAGCACACAATACCCGTTGGGAAACGGGCCTGCTCATATCCTGTTCATGACGCCAAATTCTTACTCACCGTAGCCGGGTCTTCACATCTCCGGGCGTTACTTCTCCCATCACGGTTCCGCGCCCGAGGCAGTGGGGCCCGGTGGTCAGATCAAAAGGGGTTCATTGAACGGATAGGGGTTTAATTTTTACTTGTCGTGACGCCACCTGCGGGAATTCCAGTGATTTCACCGGCGCTGCTCAGGCCTCCAGGGGATGTACTGCAGCTAAATGGGACGCTTCCCACAAGATGAGCAGGAGTCCCCGGGCCAGGAGCTGCACGGGATGGAATTTGGGAGCTCAGTGCTTCTCAGTGTTAGTCCAGGAATTATACGCGGACACAGAGAGTCTTTTAGGTACCTTTACTGGTGACAACAGGTACACTTGGACTGGGTAATGAGGTTGCCACTCCTGGAGTTTCCACAGCAAGCAGTGTGTAGGCTTCCTTCTCTTCACTGTTCTGGCGAGGTCGGGTGGATATGGAATCCTGCCGGACCGGGTTGTACGTTCTGGCGGAACGTGGTTCACCTGAGTTTGCTGCACTGAGGGCACTATAAAAGGGATTAGGCGCATGTGCTCTCATCTGACTGGTGCTTCAGGTATACAGGGAGCTAGGCTTCCTGGTTGAGGTGCTGGTTTCTTTGCAGCCTGCACTGTGGCTCCTGCAGCTCGGTTCCAGTAACCGGATTGTTAGGGAGAGTTGCATCACTCTTCTATCCCTGTGAGGTGTGTTCTTCCTGTCCTATGACCCCAGTTGCAAGGGTCTCTCACTTTCAAGGTGTACTGGTCTGGGCCTAGCGTGGCTCCAGTACCAGGTCAGCTCTCCTAGCTGTTGTCAGTTCTAAAGTGACTGGACACACTCTGCTGTTTCTCCCTCCAGGACCCTATTTATAGGGGGGAACTGGCTTAAGATAACCAGTGGAGCTCCCCTTAGAGGCCTGGGGTGAAACAGGGGTGTTCTAAGGTGTTTTGTTTGTTGTGAGTGCTGCTTGCTGTTTCCACTCCATTTGTGTACCAAGAGTTCTGTGGTGCCCCAACCAGGGTGCAGGGTGCCACATTTTCACACGTATGTTACCTGTTGTACATCTTCAAAGAATACTGAGCCATATATGACATCTTGCTTAGTTTTATTATGTCCAATTATTATGCTAGGACAACAGGTCCTTTTTTTCAATTGTTAAGTATTTTGGTGGTAAATTTGTATTTGGTGTTTTTTTGTTTCTGTTTATATTTTTTAATTTGGGAACTATTTATAAAAGGGTTTTTTGTTTAAAAAATAACTTTTTTCAAACAAATTGTAAAAAAAAAACATATAAAAAATCTCTGAACAATACACACAAAACAATGACAAACAAACACCAAACGAGGGGCCGCCAGCATGCTGGGCTGAAATGACCCTATGGAGCAGGACACCCACACGGTTCAGCTCGGCCTGAGCCCGTTGGTGGCATTTTACCACCTCCAGCAGTGATGGAACACCTATAGTGATGAAAAAACACAATCAGTAAGCTGCTCATGTGTGGGTGGGAAAGGGATGTGTATGTGTAATGTTACTTAACGGTTTCCATCATGTCCCATGGTGTCACTTTCAGGGTTGGTGAGGGGCTCAATGCCCTACCCACATCAGTGGCTCCTGTGGCTGATGAAACACAAAAACAATCATACGGTGAAAGTGGCACAACCTCTATTTTTAAAGGATGGGGACATATTTACTTTTGACAGTTAGTGATGACATTACATACACTTACCAAAAGGGCTCACTCCAGGCTGATTAGGGGTGCCCCAGTGGGAAAATGCTCCCTCCGCCGAGGACACAGAAGAGACCATGTCCGGTGTAGGGGTGTGTGGATGAGGGGGGTCCCCTCGTTAGCCCTGAAGGCTGCTGAGGCAGTTGGGGATGCCAAGGCAGGTGGTGAGAGAGTGGGTGGGGAAAAGCCAGAGGCAGCTGCGATGCCGGGCCTGATGTTGAGCCAGAGGCAGCTGGGGATGCCAGGCCTGATGACGAGCCAGAGGCAGCTGGGGATGCCGGGCCTGATGACGAGCCAGAGGCAGCAGGGGATGCCGGGCCTGATGATGAGCCAGAGGCAGCTGGGGATGCCGGGCCTGGTTGTGATCCAGAGGCAGCAGGGGATGCCGGGGCAGCACCAGATGGAGAGTCAGAGGCTGGGGTACTCCGTTGTGCAGCTGTAGCATAAGACATGACAGTATGGTTGAAGGCGGAAAACATAGAGTAGCAAAACAATATCAAGGCCATGGATATGCTCGCCCCAGGGTGCTGAGCGTGTCACAGCTGCCATCTTTATGCTGGGGTAGAGAGCGCACCAGGATGACAGAGTGGGATGCACAACAAAGTCATGACGTCACGCCGCACGCTGGTTATGCCCAGGACACTTGAGCGTCCACAAAGGAGGCGCCTACACAGACAGTGGTTAGCCTTTTCGGACACGCGCCTGCATGAACAATATGTCAGATGGAAACGCTCGTGCGTTGCCCATGGTTGGCTGCCTATGTCCATGAAGACTACGAACATAATAAGATGTATTTCGATTGGTAGCACAATGATGCGTCCAAAAATGTTGCATCTGCAACTATTTGTGTATGTACGTATGAGGACAACAATGTGTACATGTGCATACACATACATATGTATGAGTAAATATCTGTGTAAATGGTTATGTGCTGAAATGTGTGTATGTACTTTGCATCTCAGAATTCAAAACATATGTGTTGTCATACTGCAGGTAACAATGTAGCAAACATACATGATCAATGACGTTCACAAGGTTGCCACATGTGTACATTCATTTATATATGGTGCACATGTTGGCTCATTACTTTTACAAAAAAAAACTTAATAAATAAATTTAAAAAAACATCTACATATATATTTGGCAATTCACAAATGTTTCTTTACAACAAGTGTTTCTTCGTGTCCACACGCGGGTAGATAAACGCCTATACAACACAATGGCGACTTCAAGTCTCCTTGTTTAAATGTGTTTACTGAAAGGTTTAAAGAACAAAAAAGAAAATGAGTCTACTGATCAAAGCACGGATCTTCAAATATGGCGGCTTTTCCATAATCAACGCCAGCCTATCGGACCTCAGTAGTGGCAACCAATCGGCGCAGACAGGGCGCAGAAGCAGCAACGTCCATGCACGTCTACGGGATTGTTTGCATGATCACAGAAATCAGTAACGACATCGTTATAGCGGTGTCACACACAACGATACAGCAGGTTGAAAGTTCGTGGATCGTTTGGTTTGAAAACATGTTCATAAACCTATCAGCTCCAATCAAACGATTTATCGTAGTTGTATTGTGCTTGTTACAGGCCACGACGCACTTACGATGTCGTTTCAACGTCGTTCAAACCGTGACTTTTAAGCGATGTCATGCACGATGTCGTGCCGTGTAATGGGGTCTTGAGAGCGAGAATGTGTGTGAGAGTGAGGGTGTGAATGTGAGAGTGAGGTGTGAATGTGAGAGTGAGGAGTGAATGTGAGTGAGTGTGTGAGAGAATGTGTGTATGTGAGAGTGTGTTTGTGTGTGTGTGTGAGAATGTGAGTGTGAGGCTACTTTCACACTGGATACTTTTTTTGCGCTTTTTTTTACGCTTTTTTTACACTGCGCTTTTCCACAAAAGTGCACCTGCATCTGCCAGCAAAGTGACTGGACTTTCACTTTTGATGCGCAGACAATGCGCAATTCCAGCGCATATAATGCCAAGCGCAGGAAGAAAAGCAGGATGTGATGTCACAAGGGGGGAGGAAGAATCCTGTGTTCTTTACCCCGTGTGACGTGCGACATGTTACTTCGCTCAGCAGCGTATGTGCTGCAGCTTCAGGCTGCCTGTGCAATTGCTGCTAAGCAAAATGAAAAAAGAGCAGAATAAAACAAAAAAAAATCCTCATACTAACCCCTCTGCAGACACGTCCAATCAGCTGCAGCACCTCCAGGTAATCAGCTGATGCTGTCTCCTCACAGCATCAGCTGATCGCTTAAACCAGCCGGCGGGATAAAGCTGGCTTTTTATCCCAGGAGTTAACAATCAGCTGATGCTGTGAGGAGACAGCATCAGCTGATTACCGGGAGTTGCTGCAGCTGAACGGACGTGTCTGCAGAGGTATGTTTTTTTTTTGTTACTGATGACACATCAGCTGATTATTTACCTGTAAACAATCAGCTGATCTGTCATCTCATTCAGGTCTTTGAACCTGATATTGATCATCTCATTGGTTTGCCGGCAGACAACCCCATTATTACCCAGTGAGCCACCGCACCAAGGCCCTGGATGAGTCGGATACAGCGCCAGAAGAGGGCGCATCTATGAACGCGCCATTTTCTGGGGCGGCTGCAGACTGCAATTTGCAGCGGGGGGTCCAGAAAGCTTGGGCCACCCTGCGTTGCGGTTTCCAACCCCCAGCTGCCTAGTTGTACCTGCCTAGGCACAAAAATAGGGAAAAGCCCACATAGTTTTTTTTTAATCATTTCATAAAATTAATGAAATAATTACAAAAAGGCCATCCCTATATTTTTGGTTCTCAGCCAGGTACAACTAGGCAGCTGGGGGTTGGGGGCAGCCCGAACCTGACTGCTGGACACAAAAATAGGGCGAAGCCCACGTTGATTGTTTTTTTTTTAAAAAAAACATTAAAAAATATATAAATAAGACCCCAATACAATAAAATGCGTGTTAAAAAACTGTGTGGGATTCGCCCTATTTTTGTGTCCAGCCAGGTACAGCTAGGCAGCTGGGGGCTGGAATCCGCAGCGCAGGGTGGCCCAAGCTTTCGGACCCCCCTCTGTAGCCGCCCAAGAAAATGGCGCGTTCATAGATGCGCCATCTTCTGGTGCTGTATCCGGCTTATCCAGAGCCCTGGTGCGGTGGCTCACTGGGTAATAATGGGGTTAGGGCCAGCTTTGTATTATCAGCTGGCCCTAAGCCCGAAATTCATGGGGTCACGCCAATATTAGACATGACCACCATGAATTTCTGGTAATCATATTTAAAAAAAAAACACAACACAGAGAAAAAGATTTTCATTACAAATAAAACACAACACAATTAATGACTCCATCTTTATGAAAGAAAAAAAACTCCAACCTAGTCCAGAGGAGATCTTTTTCTTCAGCTCTGCTATATCTCTAACAGGTCAATAAATTCCTAACCTCGGCACACTAATAGCTTTGAGAACCAGTTCCGTGAAAAGATTTTTTGTCTTTTATTGGACAACATCCAGCATTAAACATAAACATCCGACGTTTCGGCCAATCGGCCTTTCACAAGGATTATCTATACAGATTAAGAAAAATCAACATAAATACAGGGGATATGCCATTGTTCCAGTAGTAGACATACAGAATTTTGAAAACATGATAATAAAAGAACATACAATGAGCATTTCTGTTACAGATAAAACATATGGTACAGCAAAAGAATTAGCAAAAATAATGACTATGTAACATGCATGTATGACAAATAATCAGCAGTTTATGGACAAAGTTTTTTCAAATAAAGATTTACCTAGATGCTGGTTGTCCGTGCCTATGGAATGCAGGTGTCAAGTGATACGTCACGTGGTGCGGGAGTGCTGTATCGGGTCGTGGGGTATATAGCAGAAAAATAGGTATTAACATGAATAACCATAGGTACAGTTATAGTAGAGACCAGTGATATCCCTTATAGGAACCCTTATTCTGTCCCACATAAGTGCCAAGCAACTATAATGCGTACCTCTATGACTGAAAATAGCTGCTTTAAACGGGGCTTTATAAATCCAGATATGCTTGAAAAAGTATAGGCATGCTTTTCCTCATCTCTCTATATGCAAAATGTTCTGAGTTAAACATACTGAAACGTATTGTTGCTATGCGTACAGATACAGTGATTGTGTTAAGTATTTACCAGGGTAGACAGGAGAAGCTGTGCCTGGTTTTGGTGTCAGCCTGTGTTCCAGAGACTGCTGTGTGTGATTTAAGTCGCTATTTCTTGTAGTTGGATGAAGTAATATTAGTGTTTCATAGTTCTGCATCTCACTTCAATGAAGCATGAAGTTAAAAGTATAGTGCTTAACAGATAAGATCCTGCAGTACTTACTCCTATGTCAGGTCTGTAAGGTCTGTAAGGTGAATGGGACAAAGTCCTATAGTGTACAGAAAGATCTATTAGCAAGGGAAGGATTAAATAGGAAAGGTATCAGAATTGTGCCCCTGTTTACCTGATGCTTCCTTGTGTCGCTATACTGGCGTCTCCCGCTGTGGTGTACTGTGTTGTGCCAGTGTTCAGCGCTATATGGGCAGCGGGTGGGACTAATTACAATGCGTTTCCGGTGCCCAAGTGACGACTTCCGGCATTTGAACCGCATGGAAGTGTTTGGAACGCATGTGTAATGCGCATGCGCTGACAGGAGCCGCGCATGCGCAGTATGCCGAAAAGTGTGTAATAAGCATGGGAGCGCTTTGGAGACAGTTTGTGTACAATACTTATACCGGAGTGCAGGAGGAAGGTGAAGCACGGCCCCTTTCTACACCAGGTGATACACACGTCTGCTGATAGAGATGTAGCAGGCACAGGCTGCGCACCTGGCAGTGGGAAAGTTCATCGGAGTTCACGACAGAGCTGCATCAAGCGTGAATTCCTATGAACTCCAGGCGAACCGCTCAGCTGATGTGTCACATGACATCATCAGCTGAGAGTTTAAACCGCCCGCCAGCTGATGATGTCAGGTGACACATCAGCCAATTGCTACTGGCCAATCAGATGATTCAGGTCCTTGCACTATGTCACTACAAAAGGGGTCCAGGATAGGGAACATCACTACAAAAGAGGACCAGGATGGGTACATTACTACAGGATGGGGATCAGGATGGGGAAATTACTAAAATATTGGGACCAGTATGTGGGATATTACTATAGAATGGGTACATTACCACAAGAAAAGGACCAGGATGGGGACATTACTATAAGAAGGGATCCACGGTGGGGACATTACTAAAAGAAGATCATGATTTTTTCATTACCACATTGAGCAAAAAATTCTGGTATTACTAAAAATGTCACTTAGTCCTACAAGCAATGCGGCCCCCGATATCAATTTTTTTTTCTGTGTGTGGCCCACCAACTCAGCCGAGTTTGAGACCCCTGGAATAGACTGTGTATTACACCTGTGATAAGAGAAACTCCATACAAATATACAATTAGTAATATCAAGTGTAAATAAAGTTTTTAGAATGCAAACAGAGATCTTAAAGGAGAGGTCCGAAGGCCAAAGGCGTTTTCATCTACATCCCTATTTAGCGCTGTAATCTAAACAAACATTTCAGGGGCTGGGCTAGTCTCTGCTCTGTACTACCGTAGCACACTGTGCTATGTACACAATGACAGCGCGCTCTCTGTTGCTGAATCAGATCAGTAGTTTCGAGCTGGCAACGGAGCAGAATGCACTGTCCGCGTAATTGTGGAAAGCGATGGTGATTTTTAAAGTTGCTCCTGGTTGCGGTTTCAGAGCATTGTTCAAAAACCAGACACCATCCAGAAGGTGACATGCCCTGGTTTTGGCGTGTGAACGGGCGATAGGGATGGAATCTGCGTCGCCTAGTGATTTCCCAGAGGTGTGCCACAGTGTGCTGGATACCGCGCCCCATCAGCGATGATTGGTGGGGGCTACTGTGTTTCCATTGGCTGTCCCTTCACAGGGTGCCATATTTGAAGAGCTGTCCATTCACACTACACAATTGCAATGGCGTCATATATTAGCTAGCCTTCCTGCGCAGGCTGGCCAATCATGACGCTATTGCGTTGTCTAATCAGCGTGTTTGGGGCGCAGAATACACAACTCTGTCACGCCTATGTTCTTGCGGCGCTGATCATGTACGCCCACATTCCTTTGTGGATTGCGGCGTGTGAAGCGGCGTCAGGAGTCAACCGGATGTTTCCAAATGTTGGTGTGGGAACTTCTGGGATGATACATCACCTTAGGTTGAGGACGCAATTGCGGTGTGTACATGCGGCTTCGGCGTTTGGTAGCAACTGTCAAAAACGTGCACGCCCACATTCGGTTGCCTCCGATCGCCGGGAATAGTTGCGACTATGTTACTATGTTACTATGTTACTATGTGTAAAGGTACCTTAATGTGTATATGGATAAGAAAAAAGAATCTAAAGGTACCTTTACACGACACGATATCGCCCGTAATATCGCTCAAAAGTCACATGTTCATCACTGTTGCAGTTGATATCGCAAGTGCCTCGTGCTGTGCAACTTGACGATTCAACTACGATAAGTCGCTTGAACGGAGTTGCTGGTTTTTCAACATGTTCAAAAACCCGGCGATGTCCCTCAAGCGATCTGCTAGCATCGCTTTGTGTGACACGGCAATAACGATGTTAAGAGCAATTTCCCCTATTCACTACATTGATAAGTATCTGTGACGACCATCCACTGTGAGGCTGAGCTGCTGGTAAGAAAGAACCCCGAGAAACCCAGAGACCCTTAACCCCTATACAGGGATCTGGAATTACAGCGGAGCCCAGGGGGTAGCTACCTATATGAGCAGCAGAGCAGGGAGGTCGTAAGGAAGGGAAAAATCAGCATCCGAAGAACGTAGTCAGGAGTCCGAGTCAAAACCGAGAGGGCAGCGAAGGTACAAAATCGTCGAAAATCCAGGCAAAGGTCAGAGACAAAAATAAACACACACACTATCAAACTGGGAACCAAAACTATATCTGGCGGCCTGCAAGACAGGCTCCAATGTATTTGAAGGGCGCGGTTACCTCCCATAGGCTGGAGCTCACAGCCTGATGATCTCATCCGGACCGCCCCTAGAACCAGACCAGATGGTGATGCACGACTGGCAGCAACCACCCCACTTCTGACAGAAGAACGAAGGCTGCGCCATCCAGACACCTCTGTAGGGCCCGCTACTCTTCAAACAACATCACTCAAAGGAGAAACACGACGGCGTTCAGCGACAGAGGCCAACGTCGAAGGAGCAGGTCCATATGAGGATAAGGCCCTCCTATTACCGGCACCATCAGCTGACGGAATCCGGCGCCTCCCAGCGGCTGAGGCAGAAACACCAGCCACATAGTCCAATGGCGATGTGACAGTATCGCCCGCTGGGTTGTGCATAAACAGCGAGTGAACGTTGCTTGCAAAATCAGAGGTGCGTCGCCTACGATATCTCTACCTGTGACATCTCCAAGGCAATCTTGGCATAATGCCAAAAACGTGCGCTCTCCCGTAATATCGCAGACGACATCGCTGCTACGTCATGTCGTGTAACAGTACCTTAATGGTACCTTTACACGCCGCTACAACAGGATGCATACAACCCGCTACAGGCTACGATTGTAGCTTGTCGCGCCAATATCGCACGTAGTAGCGGCGTGTGAAGACGGGACGACACAGCCGGCTACAGATACCTCTGTATCCGTGCACTGCCCATAAACAGATGGCTACATCGCCGATTGTAGCGAGCTGTATCGGCGTGTAAAGAAGGAACAGAAGGGTTGTTTCTACACCATGCTATGTAGCTGGGGCGTGACACAGGCTCCGGGTTTCCGCGCCCCCTTCACCGATCATTGGAGGAAGCTCCTGCGTTGCGATTGGTTGTCGCCGCACAGGGCGGCATATTTAAGGAGCTGACCAGTCACACTACACAATTGCTCGAGCGTCAAGTATTAATCAGCATCCTGCGATGCCTGGCCAATCATGGTATTATTGCTTTGTCCTATCAGCGTACGGACGTCTCGTAATCCACAATTGGAGCACGCCTATGTGCTGTCCCTGCTGCACCAGGTCCGCCCATATTAGCTGGTTGTAGCGGTGTGTAAATGACGTACGATGGGCTACAGATGGCTACTTGAGACACCCGGTGATGTAGCTAGCTGTAGATGTAGCGTAGCGTAGCGCACCTTGTGGCGGCGTGTAAAGAGGGTGCGTTTCCCGTTGGTAACCGTTTGGGCGTGCTCGTGCACGTGAAGTAGCCGTTGGTATCCATCCTGTTGTAGCGGCGTGTAAAGGTACCATTAGTGCTAGATCCCCAACAGGTTGGACTACTCCAACTTGCTTTAATGGAATAAAAAAAAATGTCGAATAGTTGCCACCAAAACATTAAAGAAATGCAAAACATGCTACAAAAAATACATTTACAGAATGCCCCCAAAATAACGTAACAAAACTCTTTGAGAAATAAAAACACTCCTGGATATAAAACAGAGGTTCCTGAAGTATAGTGTGAACATAACCATATGTACATGATGTTTTTAAGATGCTGATTTACCTGCCAAGGTTCTCCTAGACAAAACTGCTTCAGATAGAATTGACTTCACATTGGCCAGAAATTACATGACCATAAGCTAATGCTGAATTCACAAATCCTTGTGAATGTCACCATCATATACTGTTTAAAAAAAAAAGGGGAACGCTAAAACAACATAATATAACGCCAATTCAATCACACTTCTGTGAAAGTAACCTTGTTATGAAGCAACACTAAAGGTACCTTTACACGCCGCGACGGCAGGCTGGATACTGCCCGCTACAGGCTACAAATGTAGCTTGTAGCGCCAATGTAGTCCGTCGTAGCGGCGTCTGAAGACGCGACGATACAGCCGGCAACAGATACATCTGTTTCCTAGCTCTGCTCGAAAACTGATGGCTACAACGCCGATGGTAGCGAGCTGTATCGGCGTGTAAAGAAGCAACGGAAGGGAACTCGGGACAGCCTGCGATGTAGCTGCAATGTAGCTAAGGCGTGACCCTGGCTCCGTGTTACCGCGCCCCATGTGCGATCATTGGTGGAAGCTGCTGCATGACGATTGGTAGTCGCTGCATAGGGAGGCATATTTAAGGAGCTGACGAGTCACACTACACAATCGCTCGAGCGTGCTGTATTACTCAGCCTCCTGCGTTGCCTGCCCAATCAGGATGTTATTGCTTCGTCCTATCAGCGTACGGACGGCTCGTAATCCACAATTGTGGCACGTCTATGTGCTGGCCCTGCTGCACCAGGTACGCCCATAGTAGCTGGTTATAGCGGTGTGTAAATGAGCTACAGCTGGCTACTTGAGACACCCGGCGATGTAGCTAGCTATAGATGTAGCGTGGCGTAGCGCATCTTGTCGCGGCGTGTAAAGGTGATGCGTTGACCGTTTGTAACCGTTTGAGCGTGCTCGTGCACATGAAGTAGCGGGATGTATCCAGCCTGCCGTCGCGGCGTGTAAAGGTACCTTAAGTGTGCATGAATTTCTTCTGCTGTTGTGCAAATGGAACAGACAACAGTAGAAATGATAGTCAATTATCAAGACCCCCCTACAAAGGAGTGGTTCTGCAAGTGGTGACCACTGACCATTTCTCTCTTCTCATCCTTTTTGGCTGTTGTTTTGGTCACTTTTGCATTTTGGCATTGCTATCACCTCTAGTGTCTGTCAGTACAGTGTTCAGAGAATGGAGCAGATACCAGAAGACAGGCCAGTACACCAGAAGATGTGGAGAGGGCTGTAGGAGGGCAACAACCCAGCAAGACCACTACCTCTTCCTTTGTGTAAGGAGGAACAGGGGAAGCAGTGCCCAGAAGGAATCCAGGGCTCACTGCACCAGTGTATGGTCTCCCAAAGGGCTAGAGTATCTAATCCCAGTACTTACTAGCAGTCAGGGTACCTAATCTAATCCCGGTACCTACTAGCACATGGAGGGCTGTACGGCCCTTCAAAGAAATGCCACTTTACACCATTACTGACCCACTGACAAACTAGTCAAGCTGGAGGATGTTTCAGGCAGCTGAATGTTCTCCATGGTGTCTCCAGACTCTGTCATGTCTGTCTCATGTGCTCAGTGTGAAACTGCTCTCATCAGTGAAGAGCACAGGGCACAAATGCCGAACCTGCCAATCTTGGCATTCTCTGGCATATTCCAATCAACCTCCCCAGTGTTGGGCTGTAAGCTCAACACCTACTTGTGGACGTCAGGCCCTCGTACCACTCTCATGGAGTCTGTTTCCTAAAGTTTGAGCAGACAAATGGATGTTAATGGTCTGCTGTAGGTCACTTTGCAGAGCTGTGGTAATGCTCCTCCTGTTTCATTTGCACAATGGAGAAGGTAGCAGTCCTGTTGCTGGGGTTGTGCCCTCCTACGGCCCCCTCCATGTCTCCCCATTTACTGGCCAGTCTCATGGTATCTGTTCCATGCTCTGAACACTGTGCTGAGAGACAGATACCTTTCTTGCCACAGCTCACATGGATGTGCCACCCTGGATGAGATGCACTAACTGAGCAACGTCTGTGGGTTGTAGACACTGCCTGTAGGTGTGAGAGCAATGACAAAATGCAAAAGGGACCAAAACAACAGCCAAAAAACAATGAGAACAGAGAAATTGTCTGTGGTCACCAACAACTGAACCACTATTTTTATAGGGTGTGTCTTGCTAATTGCCTATCATTTCTACATGTTATCTGTTCCATTTGCACAACAGCAGAAGAAATTGATTCACAATCACTGTTGCTTCATAACCAGATAGGTTACTTTTACAGAAGTTTGACTTGCAGCTACATTGTGTTTTTTAAGCATTCCCTTTATTTTTTTGAGCAGTGTATTATTTTCCTTCAGGTGTCATACTAGTTGCTTTCATTTATTTTTATTTTTTTCAATGAAGAGGTGGGCTTGCTTGCAAACTAATAAAAAACCCTGGAAGGTCACATATGTATATTCAATTTTTTTACTTAGTAACAGATTATGCACCCCAGCCGGTACTGGGAGAGTACGGCCGAGACCTGTCTAGTCTTTTCTCTGGCAATAAACCCTGGCCAAATCCTCTAACTCTACTTTGTCTGAAATGCAGGCTCTGATTCATGCTAGTTGTGCTTTGGGCAACACGATTGACATGACAAGTTTCCTCTTAGGCGGCCGTCACACGGTGCAATATCTTGAACGATATCGTTTAAGCGATCTGCTTTTTGATCGCTTAAGCGATATCATTTGTGCATCGTTACATGCGATCAAGCAATTTTACAATGTAAAATTGCTTGATCGCTAGATCGCAGATATGAGAGCCGGAGCTCATATCAAGCGATAATCGCTTGTTCAATTTGCTTCATCGTGGTGTGTGACATCACAATGAACGATCTCCCAGCGGCAGAGCCTATGCTGGGAGATGGTATCTATGGTAAACGTCGGGTTACTAAGCGCTGCGCGGCACCTAGTAACCCGATGTGTACCATAGTTACCAGCGATCTCGCTGCTCCACATCGCTGGTGAGTCTGCCTGTGTGACAGCTCACCAGCGATGTGAGCGATATCGTTAGCGATCGCGCGTGCATGTGATCGCTAACGATATCGCTCACGATATTGTAGCGTGTGACGGCCGCCTTAATAAGACAATGAATCACATCAAACTCTGTGTAAGAAGACTAGGACTATAGCTTTACCTTTGGTACCAACCACGGCACAGTGAAGACTGTCATGTAGAGGTTTATCTGGCACCAGTAATAATCTGATGGCGTACAATAAATTGATAAACGATTGATGTAATATGATTGTACAAATACTGCCATAAGATAATATGAATTTAGATTGGTTATTCATCACTTGCTGTCAGCTATAGATGAGATTGATGAAAAGGATATCTCTACAATTCTATTTATCTGATTGATTTAGTAGAAGATTTTATGAAGAGCTCATACATATGCTTCCACTTTGTGCAGCTTGATCTAGCAGGAAAATATATCTCTTATTAACCTGCCATACTAGGAAGGCAGCTGTATACCAGGTACACAATGACTGGACAGCTTCAGGTTTTTGTATGGACTGTAGAAGAGCTGCTGTTCCCCTTATAGTGCCAGTACACCAGATACCAGGAATTTGATTTCTCTGCAGATACTCCTCCCATTGTATGAATAACTCCTGCTCATAAACAAATCAATTAGGCAATAGCAGAACCTCAGGGAATTGCTCATGATGAAATTCTCTGTTTTCAAGGTGAAGATTTACTAAAGCTGTAGGACTGCTTAAACATGCCTGCTCTGAGTTATTAATTAATCTTCAATTCTAGCCTTCTTTCAGACATCTGTGATTTTCCTTATATGCAAAAAATGTTCTGATTTTCATTGGCATTTTATATTAGACTTTCATCGGTGGGTTTTCAGTGTCACATTTTAGCATTTGTGTTTCATTGGTGATTTTATACAAAAAAAATCTAATTTGCAAACCTTTTCCTGCCTAAGGTACTGTTAATCCCTTTACAACCTAGGATGTACTGGTACATTCTAGGTCAGTGATGGCGAACTTTTACGAGACCGAGTGCCCAATCTGCAACCCAAAGCCCAATTCTTTATAGTGAAGTGCCTATAGGGCAATTTAACCTAAATGGCGGGATTGACCATCACAAGAGCTGCACAGGGGGAGAGCCAGCAACAGCCAACTCTCTTCCTTGTACAGGGCTTGCAGTCCTGACACCCTGATAAGTTCTATTAAAAATGAATTGCTTTTAAACTTACCTTTGCAGTCTTTTCTTCTCTTTAGCAGTGGTCATCCAGCTCATGTTAACTTCACATTGAAGCTGAGCTGCTCCCGCTGCCCTTTCCAGACACAGCAGGTAGATTTATCTGTATGGAGAAAAAATGGAAAAATATTAGATCGATAGGAGATGGATAAATTTTAGCATGGAACACAAGCAGATTCCACACTGAAATCCTGGTCCCTATCTTGTACCAATGTCTCTATCCTGACCCTCTCCTTGTAGTTATGTGCTCCATCCTGACCCTCTCCTTGTAGCAATGTCTCCATCCTAACCCTCTCATTGTACTTATGTGCTCCATCCTGACCCTCTCCTTGTAGTTATGTGTTCCATCCTGACCCTCTCCTTGTAGTAATGTCTCCATCCTGACCCTCTCCTTATAGATATTTGTTCCATCCTGACTCTCTCCTTGTAGTAATGTCTCCATCCTTACTCTCTCCGTGTAGTTATTTGTTCTATCCTGACCCTACCCTTGCAGTTATGTACCTAGCCTGAATTATTCTGCTTGGTCAGCTTTTAATTTCGCTTTAAAATTCCAGTGTGGAACGTGATTTCAGTGTTAGTGTTCACAAAAATACCCACCCCCCAAATAACATAGTAAACAAACACAAAGCATAAACAATAGTCTACTACTTTAGTTGCTATGGAGGAGTAAAAGGGGTATGCCAAGGTGTCCCAAGTTTCTTATTGATGGAGTACTATCAAGGACATTCCTGGACACAATCCGTCTCCAGGCGAAATATCCAAACATAGACTCCTTTAAATTTCAAAATGTGGTCTCTCAAATACCTTTTGTCATATGGTTAACCCCTCCCCTTTGTCATAGGTCCTAAGTTCTATTGGACTTGATGATTCAACTTATATCATCCAGCAATGTGGTAAACAACCCGCCCGATGCGTTTCGCCACCATATGTCCCTTCTGTTAATAATGCCACCATATGCCCCTCTTGTTAATAATGCCACCATATGCCCCCTCCTGTTAATACTGCCACCATATGTCCACTGGTTATAGCTTAAAACAGGGGTCTCAAACTCGCGGCCCCCGGGCCGCAAGCGGCCCGCCACGCTCCCCAGTGCGGCCCGGGGCACCATGAAAGGAAAAAGCATGCCCCGGGCCATTATACTTGGAGCCGCCGCGGTACCGCTTTACTGTGACTGTGACGGGTACGCCGGCTCAGCTCAAACAAGCACCTTCGCGCATGTACATTCACACAAGCAGGCGGCCGGTGGACCAATCAGAAACCTCCTGTGACATCACAGGAGGTTTCTGATTGGTCCGCCGGCCGCCTGCTTTCAAGAATGCACAGGCGCGAAAGCGCTTGTTTGAGCTGAGCCGGCGTACCCGTCACAGTCACAGTAAAGCGGTACCGCGGCGGCTCCAAGTATAATGGCCCGGGGCATCAGGTGTGTATGAGTGAGTGTTAGAGAGAGAGTGTGAGTATGTGTGAGTGTATATGTGAGTGAGTGTGTATGTGTATAATAGTGAGTGTGTATGTGTGTATAATAGTGAGTGTATTTGTGTGTATATGTGATTGAGTGTGTATGTGAATAATAGTGAGTGTATTTGTGTGTATATGTGAGTGAGTGTGTATGTGTATATGTATGAGTGTATTTGTGTGTATATGTGAGTGAGTGTGTATGTGTATATGTGTATATGTGTGAGTGTACGTGTGTGTGAATATTTCTGAGTGTGTATATGTGTGTATATATGTGTGAGTGTGTATATGTGTGTGCGTGTATATTTGTATGTGAGTGTGTATATGTGTGTATATTTGTATGTGAGTGTGTATATGTGTGTGAGTGTATGTATATGTGTGAGTGTACTCCCGCGCCGCCTGAGCGGCACATCGCCGGCGGCTGGTGCAGGCTGGTGCCGCGTGCGGGCTGGTGCCGGCTGCCCGGTGCTAGCTGGTGTCGGCTACTGCTGGCAAGCGGAAGACTGGGAGCCACAGAGGAAGAAGCTGCCGGAATGAGAAGAGTGGAGTCAGGTAAGGCGCTGTTACAGCCGAAGATAGCAGCCTGGGGAGGGGAGGGGAGGGGAACGTGACCGCTGAAAGTGCCTAGGGCGGCAGGAACTGCAAATATGGCCCTATGTAAGTGTGTCAATGTGTGAGTGTGTATGTGTTTGTGTGAATGTGTCTGAGGATGTATGTGTGTATGTATGTGAGAGTGTGTGAATGTGCAGGTGTGTATATATGGGCTTGTCCACACACCTGCGCTCTCAGTATTTAGCGCTTCTGCGATAAATACTTATGCTTTGACAGAGAAGCGCAGGTGCGTGTATGCGGCCACTTTGAGCAGAGGCTGTCCCTGGTTACCCGCTGTGTATCGTGGTAACTAGTTCATACAGCAGCCTGCATAGTGTGCGCTTATCCAGGGCGCACAGGGAAACGCTGCAAGCACATCGGGTAACCAGGGACAGCATCTGCTGAAAGCAGAAGCGCTAAATACTGAGAGCGCAGGTGTGTGGACAAGCCCTATGTGAGTGAGTGTGTGAGTGAGCGAGAGAACAAAAAGAACAGAGACCAGGACATTACTACAAGATGACAAGGGTGGGAACATTACTAAAAGATTGGGACATTACTACAAAATGAGGACCAGGATGGGAGACATTAATATAGGATGGGGACCAGGATGAGGACATTAATATAGGATGGGGACCAGGATGGGGACATTACTACAAGAGAAGGACCAGGATGGGACATTACTACAAGATGGAGACCAGGACGGGGACATTACTACAAGATGGAGACAAGGGCGGGGATATTACTACAAGAGGAGGACCAGGATGGGGACATTACTACAAGATGGGGATATTACTACAAGACGGGATCAGGATGGGGACATTACAACATGATGAGGACCAGGATGGGAGTCATTATTATAGGATGGGGACCAGGATGGGGCATTGATACACATACGGATCAGGGAGGAACATTACTTCAAGAAGGGGACCAGGAAGGGGACATTAGTGCCAGTATGTGGGACATTAATATACAATGGGGACCAGTATGGGGACATTACTACATAAAGGGATTAGGGTGGGGACATTCCTACAAGAAGATCATAATTTGTACTTTACTAGATTGAGCAAAAAATTCTGGTATTGCTAAAATGTCACTTGGGGTACCGTTACGCGTCGCAACATTGCATGCAATTTCATTGGCAATTTGCTGGTTGCAGTGAAATCATGGGCACATTGTTTAATTTTGTTGCTGTGTACAAATGTAACAATGTGTCCATGATTTCACTGCAACCAGCAAATTGCCTGTGAAATTGCGTGCAATGTTGCGACGTGTAACGGTACCCTTAGTCCTACAAGCAATGCGGCCCCCCGATATCAATTTTTTTCTACGTGCGGCCCACCAACCCAACCGAGTTTGAGACCCCTGGCTTAAAATAAAAAAAATCATACTTACTTAGTACTCCCTCCTCCACCGCTGCTCCTCTCATCGCGTCTTCTGTCCAGCCGTCACAGGACTCCGAGCACGTCACATGACCGCGGTCACATGACATCGGCCAGGCGGAGCTAGCAGAGAGTGTTGGAGATGCAGAGGGAGAAGAAGTCCCTCCGCTCTGACACAGCTTTGAACTGCCGGTGCCATAATGCCGGCAGTGCAAAGCGGCAATGAGGCGAGCCCGCGTGCCAGCGGAGACGGCTCTGCGTGCCCTCCCTGGCTTGTGTGCCATAGGTTCGCCATCACTGTCCTAGGTCATGTCCCTCTCATTGGCGGGAAACACACTAAACATACGACAGCTGACATGTGCCTCTAACAGGCATGGGTGCATCGGAGATTTGCCCATTGTTGTGAACCGGTTAAATGCCACTGTCAATTTCTGACAGCGGGATTTAACACACACCAGTGGGGAGTGCATAATTCCATGCTCCCATCGCCAGCCTCATGACATGATTGCGGGGTGTTGATGGGTTTTGATGACACCTGGGAGTCAGCTGATGACCATTGTATCTGTCATGATGAAGTTCCTGTACACGCCGTCTGTGAGCCAGTATTCTTGGAGGTCATTATTTCTGCTGTACAGAGCAATGCTGATGCACTGCTCCATATAGTAGAAGCGATTGAATGATCGCAGATTCAAATCCCCTAACGGGATATGTAAGTACATAAAAAAGTGAAAAAAAACAGTTTTTAAATATATCTAAAAACTATCAAATTACCCCCATTGAAAATAAAACAGTGATAAAAAAATACATATGTTTGATATCGCAGTGTTCAGAGATTTCCAATCTATCAAAATATAAAATAAATCAATTTGACTGGCAAACACTATAATGAAAAAAGTATTCAAGTCACCAAAATTAGTTTTTGGTTGTGACAACATTACAATACAGCACAAGCAATTAGGCAGTGGTGAAAAAAAGTTTCTGAAAATACGAAAAAAATTAAAAAACAGAAAAGTTCACCCAATTGCCCATTGAAAATACAACAATTGAAAAAAACAAACACGTATTTGTTATCGCCGTGTTCTGAAATGCCAACCTTTCGAGCTATAACTAGTGATGAGCGAGTGTAATCACTCCCATTTGCTATTCGCATGAATAGTAAGGAATTCGGATTACTTCTTACATTGCAAGTAGTTGTGTACTCACCTCGCCATATTTGTATCTCCAGCCCTGCATGTTTGACGCCTGATTTGTAGCCAATAAACATGCTGGGTCTGTTAACCAATCACAGTAATGCCTCAGCCATATTGGTTGTGGCATTACTGTGATTGGCTAGCCACGCAGTGTCATACGGTCTATATAAGCCCTGACACCGCCATTTTCCATATAGTCAATCCAGACACAGCACAGTACTAGCATAGGGAAAGCGCAAGCAACATGTAGGGAGAGTGTTTCAGCCATCTATATAACACAAAAACACTTATCAGGGCTACCTGCAGTGTATACCAGGTCAGTAGCATAGGGAGGGAGAGATTTTGGAGCAGTGAGAGAGTTTAAAGGAGCGTTTCACTATCTCTATAGTACATAGCTCTTTTTAGTGCTAAAACCACTGAACAAGATCATAGTATAGGGAGGGAGGTTTGTGGAGTAGGGAGTGAGAGATTAAACTGTTCTGCCAGTATCGATATTACAACAGCTCTTGTTAGAGCTCTTTTTCCAGCACACATAGAGTAGTTGCATTTTGTGCTGCCTCTTTTTCAAAAGCACTGGTCCTTACCCCCCGCTATTTTTAGAGTCACAGTTAGTTTTGCCTGTGCCGTCAACATCAGCCAAATTTATACGGTGCTAGTCCTTTTGCCAAATCCAAAGCAGTACTAGCAGTTGTTATCCTTGAAGATTACCATCTTGAGAAATTTGCTGTTGCTATCCTGGTCTGTGGAAGAGGTGAGGGGCAGTTAGACCAGGGCTGGTTGAGGAGCAGGGAAAGGGTGGTGGCCGAGACCTCCTCACTTTAAGAGCTACCTCTGGGAGCAGGGTCTGCTAGGGATTCCAGTCTATAGGGTCAGACTAGCTATTTAGATACCCTGCCAATTATTGTCATCCTGCTTCTCGTTCCCATCCGCTTTACCACTATTGTGACTCCATTGATTTCAACGGGATTCGGTATTTAGGTGACCTTTTAGCCGATTAAGTGGGCGAACATATGCCCGTTTGGCAAACTGAACACGTACTTTAAAAGGTTTGCTCATCTCTAGTTAAGATAACTTTAAAAAAATGAACATTTTGGTTGAATTTAGATTGGATTGCTGTCATCTGGAGGGCTTAGGCTGCCTTCACACTTGCGTTCCCCTCCCCAGCGTTCTGCAGAGGGGAATCGCCATGTGTGCGTAGCCAGCGCAAGTCCCTATGTTTAGAATGGGGACGCACGGTGCTGCGCTTATCAGCGCATGACCGTGCGCACCCATTCACTCCTATATGTGATCTGTGCGCAGGCGGATGCCTGCGCACAAATCACACACTCCCGCCCGCACCAGGGACGCAACATGTCACGTCCCTGGTGCAGACGAGACTGTGTGATCTGTGCGCAGGCATCCGCCTGCACACAGATCACATATGGGAGTGAATGGGTGCGCACGGTCCTGCGCTGTCAAGCGCAGCACCGTGCGCTCCCATTATAAAGATAGGAGCTCGCGGCCGTTGCGGTCACATTGCAGACCCCTCCGCAGAACGCTGCGGAGGGGTCCGCAAATGTGAACCCAGCCTTACAAAGTCTGTAGGAATCCTTCCCTTTTTCTATTTTATGATAGTATGCCTGTCTGCATTTTCCATTTACAGACGAGTGTGGCTACCCATTATGATTTCCCTGGAGGAACTAAAAACCTGTATAGACAACACACTAGCAGCAGAGCAGGCAACACCTCCAAGGCATACAATGAGAGGTTGGGCCAAGTGTGCAGTTTGGACACCCAATAATTAATGGGCACTGAAGCATGAGGAAGGACGCTGGTATGGTCACTTAAGTATTCCTTCACCATCTTGGTTAACTTATCCCTCCTTGTTATAGTTACACCCGCAGATAGCCCTTAGTGATGTATGTTTTATTGAAATGGGCCCAGTTTTTGCACATTTTACCCCCTGTAATCCTTCATGTTGAAAACAGGCGGTACCTGTGCCACCAGCGCTTTCTGACCTTTTCATCAACTGATCTACAACGGCCCCTCTTAACTGAGGTATATGCCTTAGTTTGCCCTAATAGCAGTTATTAAGGCAGACTTCCTAAATTATACTAACTCAGCCATGGATAAGTGGTCTCTGTAAACTCAGGATGCATTTCAGGAATTGAAGTTAGTCCTCTGTAGGTAGCCAGTGTTGGTGGAGCTGGAGTCTTCAAAGGAGTTTTTTGCCTAATGGATATGTCAGGTTGGGTGTAATCTTGTTAAAGGAGGTTAATGGGAAGGAGCTGGAAGCTGTACACCTGTGGAAGAAATTACTCGATTGTTGAAAAAGAGTGTTTGGCAAATAAATGAGCACTGGTACCATTTGTTGAGACAGAAGGATTCTATTTGATCATGCCCCGCTGAGATGAATATGGGAGAAGAAAGGGAGCAATACCCAGATAACTAGGTTGTTCTTGGTCTTGCAAGAATTAAGTTTTCAAGTGGAGCATATGTCTGGAAACAGCACAGGGACACAGATGCCCTGTTAAGAAGGAATTGTATGTTGACAGAAGGTGCTAAGCTCCCTTGGTTTTGGGAAGAGGGGGGCATGTATGCAAGGTGGCAGCTGGAGCGATTCTGGACTGGGGGTATGTGTCACTGAAGTGCAAAGCTTTGGTGATGTAGGACTTGGAGAAGCAGGCTCCAACATGTGTAGTGCTGAGAGGTGTTTTTATGGGCCCAGATTTTTGGTCCAGATTTTAGGAATGGCCACTAGAGCTAGGTGGAACTGGCCTTTCATTTTTCTCCAGTTTAGGATTTAGAATGGGCTACAAAAGACAGTGAATCTCTCTCATAAGTGCTGGGAGGTGAGGTGGAAACACTTCTGATGTACTGGTCATCTCTGCAGAAAGTTGACAAAGTCTGCAAAGCCTGTATTCACCTATATAAACTGTTGTTAGTCAAGGCTTATTTCTGTTTATGTTGGAGAAAATTATGGACTGAAATAAATCTATTTCATTTACACAAGAGAAACTTCTTGACATTGTGAATGCTGCTGAACGCCAGACCTGATTCCCTACAATATATAAACAATATGTTGTCCAAGGGGTGAGTGGTCACTAGAAAGCTATTTTTCTACCACGTATTATGTTGACTTGATGATTCCTTCCAGAGTTACTTATTAGAAAGTAATAGCCTTCCTACATTAATGACTATTGGTTTCCATGGATTGATTGTCTTTAACAATCCCTGCCCTGAGAGAGCTACCACACAATTTGTGTCTTCTGTCTCTTCTTCCTTAACATATAAAACTTTGATGGTACATTCTTGAATCAACACTTTCAAAGTGATCAGGTTGAAGAACTTCACAGGAATACATTTTAAACAATCAAGGCAAGCTGGCGCTTTGTTGACCTTTCTATCTCTTTATATATTATCTTGCAAAAAGACTTCAATGTGTTTCAGAAGGAAAATGAATGTAAAGAGGCAGTATTTTAAAGAAATGTGAAACTGTCAAGCTGAGTAATATCCAGCTTTTAATACGTCTTTTAATTAACATAAAAATATCTTATTTTAATGCTAATCTTTTTGTATTATATAATGTCCTCTAATAGACTTAAATACTTACCTGACTAAATTGTTTAACCAATCTAACAGTTCTCTTCTCACAAGGTAAGTTATGTAGTCTTCAAACAATGTGTGCAAATCTGAAATATGTCATATTACCCGCTTGCTAATAGGTAAAAAACATTTTTCATTTGAATTGTAATTAAAAAGATGATACATTTAATTTTTAAAGAAGACAATTGGACACTAAATGGGTGAAAATTGGATCCACTAAAATGATGAAAATCAGTCAGTTTTTTGCATACAAGAACAAAAAAAATAAGTGTGAATTTGGCACTGTTTTGGGGGGAATTTTGCAAATGTGTTTGACACAGTTCTTTTAGATGTCCTAAATGGTAAATAAGTATAGTATTTAATATGGCTGAAAATTTAATTAAGGACTATATCCAGGGAGCTGTGATCAATTAGACCATCACGCCAATGGGTATAGAAACACTGTGCCATGGGACAGGGCTTACCTTGAAGGGGCATAACTAAGTGACACCTGATCTTGACTAGAGCCTCCTGGGCAGTCCCCGTCTCTGCGCAGCTGACCCCAGGGGTCTACCAGGCAGGTACGAATTCTTTGTCATGGATGACATGACAGGACAGCTGGTACTGACAGGACTGCTGAAGCTAGTTGGATGGCTGGTACTGGCATGATGATAGGTGTGGGCTGCTAGGCAGAGGAAAAGGATGGTTAGCTGGCACAGACAGGATGACAGGAACCATCTAGATGGCAGGTACAGGCCGGATGGCAGGTACAGGCAAGACAGTAAGTACTGTCAGAATGGCAGGCACAGTTGCTAGAGCTCGAGTTCAAGAACACTGGACTGGTACTGAACACAGGAACACAGGTAAGTGTACACAGAATAAGCACAGGTTGTTGAATGTAAGGCTGATAATCGGTCGGTTGAGAGTGCTGTAGGTAATGAAATTCTGGAGGGCACTATAGGAGAAGAAGTCCATGAGTGTACTGTAGGAGATTAAATCCTGGAGCGTGCTATAGGTGAAGGAATCCTGGAAAGCGTTGGTGGAGGGAAAATCCATGAAGGTCACAAATAGCAGGCCAGTAATACACCCACCTCTGAGGTAACTGAAAATGGAAAAAGCACAGGAACTCTTAATGTAAAAGAGCATCACCTGCAGTTGTATGTGACAATATGGCCAAAAAGGGTGAAAAATCTGGTAAAGAAAGTTATTGGAAGAAATGGAAGAGTCATCCAGGAAATTGTGGATAGGTCTGGTATGACAAGAGTACGAGTTGATGGTTGTATTAAACTCTAGATACCCTATGAAGTTGGTATGTTTTGGTATGTTTCTATTTGTCATTGCGGGGACAAAGTATTGTGTTAAAAATAAATGAGTTCTTTTAAAATATCACCTTGCATACCTAGATGAAGTGAAGCAGTTACGACTGAGTGTTTTCAAATTAAGGAACTGCATCATCAAGTTGGTGTGGATCTCTATCCAGCATTAAGACGGGACCCAGCGAAAGAAGTGTTATGTACATGAAGAAGATGTTGCCTCCTCAGTCTGGGGAATCAGCCCTACAGTGGAAGGAGCCAAGGTCATAGAAGACCCAATTACATGCTTGGCTATGGTACAAATTTGGAGCCCTCCAAGCCCTGTGAAACTGAATCTGAAGGAAAGGAAGAATTAAGTGGCTGGTCTCAAGCTGGTGAGAATGATAGAGAAGTTCACTGACACAGAGACACCTGAAGACACCCTAGAAAAGAAGGCCATGGTAGATCTGCAAAACAAGGATGCAGAGGATGTAGAGATGGCAAATCTTCTGTTAGCTCGAAGCTGATAAACCCACACAGTAGCCCCCATAGCATACTAGATAACCCAGAGTCAGACCAGACAATAGATTTGATTATAAGTGAATTTAATTACCATACTAACCATTGGTGGTAGTCATAGAGCAAGAGGTCTGAGAAAGAGGCTTATCTAAGGCTACTTTCACATTTGTGTTCGGCTCCGCTGCGTTTGGTTTGCAGACAGGAACACAGTGCCGAATGCATGATTTATTGTGTCACTGTGTTCTCATTCACCTCAATGTATGGGGTGCCATGCGTACATATCATACATTCTCCGACGCACATAAAATGAAACATGTCGCGTTTCTGTGTGCCGAGAATTGTGGAGAATAAGCGCATGCGGACATGAACGCAGCCATCTGTGGGTGACCGCATACACCGTGCATCCCCATGTTAAACATAGGGATGCACGATGGATGCTTCGCAGCATGCGTTCGGCTGCTCAATTACGCAGCGGAGCCGAACGCAAGTGTAAAACCAGCCTAATAGATGTGATGACTAAAAAGGGTCTGGTGACAGTGACATGCTGTGTCTCAAGGGCTGAAGCCCAAAGTCAACAGAAAAGACTCTCTGGTCTGGAAAGCAATGGTGCCTAGCCCCACTGCTTTAAGCAGAGGAGCATATGTATGATGCTGACTGGCTACATTGTGAATGGTCAGTTTTTATCATAGAGATAGCTGTCCTCTGGGATGGAAACCTGGAATGTCTACTCTGGTACCTGTAGTGCCACAAGTCTTGTTAAGACATTCAAAGGCCAGGTTTACGGTAGAGAGATGGGTGAGTCTGGCTATCTACATACCTCCACACATGGGTGTGTCTCAGTTGTTATAATGAAACTGTTTGCATGGCACATAGTCTGCCAGAAGGAGCCTCTGAGAGGGTGTTGTATACTGACCAAAGTAAGTGTGTATGGAGGACGCTTTACCACCTGCAAGGTACCCTCAGTAAAAGGGGTTGTGTCTACCAAACAGTGTTAATGTTAATGGAAACAGAGATACCTCCAGTGGGTTACTACAGTGGACAAGTGTATCCAAACCTGTGCGGGCATACTTTGAGTTGAACTGATTGTATACTGTGTGTTTTATGTTCTTGTGAAGCCAAGGAAAGGCTCCTATTTCTTTATCTTGTGCTGGTTAATGAGAGGTAATAAACCATCTGGATATTTACATGAAATGTGTTCCTTTGCTACTTTGTGTACCAAGCAAAGTGAGTAACTCCATCACATATAGTGAGTGAACTGTCACACATTCTACACTTATTGTATTTATCTATTTACAGTTGAAACCAGTTTACATACGCTATATGAAAAGACAAATATGCATGTTTTCTCACTACTTGACATGAAATCAGAATAAACCAATCTTGTTTTAGGTCAATTAGGATTACCATAATTATTTATATTTACCAAATACCAGAATAATGAGAGAGACAATGTTTTAAGGCATTTTTATCTCTTTCTGCAAAGTCACAAGTTTACATACACTAACATTATTATGCCTAAACAATATGGGACAGAATATATGATGATGTCATGTGTTTGTAAGCTTCTGATAGGTTTATTAGCAAAGTCTGAGTTAATTAGAGACACACCTGCATATGTATTTTATTGCACACTGCTTCCTTGTGTAGCACCATTGGAAAGTCTAAACACATTAGCCAAGATATTAGGAAGAGAATTGTGGACTTGCACAAGTCTGGTTCATCCCTGGGTGCAATTTTCAGATACCTGAAGGTACCTTGTTCATCTATACATAAATGTATATGCAAATACAAACAAGATGGGAATGTCCAGCCATCATACCTCTCATTAAGGAGATGGTTCTATGTTCCAAAGATGAAAATGCTTTTTTCTAACATTTCCATATCAACCCAAGAACAAAAACAAAAGACCTTGTGAAGATAAAGGTGGAAGCTGGTAAGATTGTGTCATTATCCTAAAGGTGGGTCACACGCGGCGATCTCGCCCGCGACATCGCCGCAAAGTGACGTCACAGCGATGCCGCGGGCGATATTGCAAGTGCGTCGCGCTGTGTGACTGCGCGACGCAACTGCAAATTATCGCTGGTCACAGGTTGACAGGTTTATGAACATGTTCATAAACCTGTCAACCTGTGACCAGCGATTAGGCTGGATCACGCCGTCTGACACTGTTGGCGGCGCGATCCAGCCTATATCGCAGCGTAACTGAGCCATCGCTCGCTGGGCTTAGCCCAGCCCAGCGAGCGATGGCTCCGCCCACATCGCTGCCTACGCGTCACCGGCAACGTCGTGCCGTGTGACAGCTGGCCTGCGATGTCGGAAGCGAGCGGCACCTGCGCATCGCTTCCGACATCGCAGGCCAGATCGCCGCGTGTGGCCCCACCTTAAGTCTTGTTTCACACTTTCAGCCCATGTTGATACATTACCTGTTTCACTAAGGCTGGTTTCACACTTGCAGACCCCTCCGCAGCATCCTGCGGTGGGGATCCGCAAGCTGAGCGTAGGCACCGCAAGTCCCTATGTTTAACATGGGGACGCAGGTGCCTGCGCTCTGATGCAGATTGGCGTGCGCACAAATCACACACACTCGTCTGCACCCTGAATGCAACATGTTGCTTTCCTGGTGCGGACGAGACTGTGTGATTTGTGCGCAAGCATCTGCATGCGCACAAATCACATATTGCAGTGAATGGGTGCGCACGGCCATCTGCACCCGAGCACAGGCACTTGCATCCCCAAGTTAAACATAGGGACTTGCGGTGCCTACGCTCAGCTTGCGGATCCCCACCGCAGGATGCTGCGGAGGGGTCTGCAAGTGTGAAACCAGCCTTAGTGAAACAGGTAATGTATCAACATGGGCTGAAAGGTCACTCTGCCAGGAAGAACCCATTACTCCAAAAGAAACATAAAAAAGCCAGATTAATTTTTGCAAGGTCACACACAAACAAACACTTAAATTCTTGGAGACATGTCCTGCGGTCTGACAAAACTAAAATAATTTTAACTTTTTGACCATCGTTACATTTGAAGGAAAAAGGAGAAGCTTGGAAGCCTAAGAACACCATCACAACTGTGAAACATGAGGGTGACAACATCATGTTGTGGGGTTGTTTTGCAGCAGGAGGGACTGGTAAACTTCACAATACACTGTGTGCAGAATTATTAGGCAAGTTGTATTGTAGAGGATTATTTTTATTATTGATCAACAACTATGTTCTTAATCAACCCAAAAGACTCAAATATCAAAGCTTAATATTTTTGGAAGTTGGAGTGGGGTTTTTGTAGATTTGGCTTAGGAGGATATCTGTGCAGGTAACTATTACTGTGCAGAATTATTAGGCAACTTAATAAAAACCAAATATATTCCCATCTCACTTGTTTATTTTCACCAGGTAAACTAATATAACTGCACAAAATTTAGAAATAAACATTTCTGACATGCAAAAACAAATCCCAAAAAAATTAGTGACCAATATAGCCACCTTTCTTTATGATGACACTCAACAGCCTTCCATCCATAGATTCTGTCAGTTGCTTGATCTGTTTACAATGAACATTGCGTGCAGCAGCCACCACAGCCTCCCAGACACTGTTCCGAGAGGTGTACTGTTTTCCCTCCCTGTAGATTTCACATTTTAGGAGGGACCACAGGTTCTCTATGAGGTTCTGATCAGGTAAACAAGGGGGCCATGTCATTCATTTTTTTTCTTTTAGACCTTTACTGGCCAGCCACGCTGTGGAGTAGTTGGATGCACGTGATGGAGCATTGTCTTGCATGAAAATCATGTTTTTCTTGAACGATACCGATTTCTTCACGTACCACTGCTTGAAGAAGTTGTCTTCCAGAAACTGGCAGTAGGTCTGGGAGTTGAGCTTCACTCAATCCTCAACCCGAAAAGGTCCCACAAGTTCATCTTTGATGATACCAGCCCATGCCAGTACCCCACCTCCACCTTGCTGGCGTCTGAGTAGGAGTGGAGATCTCTGCCATTTACTGATCCAGCCTCTGGCCTATCCATCTGGCCCATCAAGAGTCACTCTCATTTCATCAGTCCATAAAACCTTTGAAAAATCAGTCCTAAAATATTTCATGGCCCAGTCTTTTATCTTATGTTTCTTGTTCAAAGGTGGTCATTTTTCAGCCTTTCTTACCTTGGCCATGTCCCTGAGTATCACACACCTTGTGCTTTTTGATACCCCAGTAACATTGCAGCTCTGAAATATTGCAAAACAGGTGGCAAATAGCATCTTGGCAGTTTCGCGCTTGATTTTCCTCAATTCATGGACAGTTATTTTGCGCCTTTTTTGCCCAACACGCTTCTTGTAATCCTGTTGGCAATTCCATGAAATGCTTGATTGTTCGGTTATCACGCTTCAAAGGTTTGGCAATTTCAAGACTGCTGCATCCCTCTGCAAGACATCTCACAATTTTGGACTTTTCAGAGTACGTCAAATCTCTCTTCTGACCCATTTTGCCAAAGGAAAGGAAGTTGCCTAATAATTAAGCACACCTTATGTAGGGTGTTGATGTCATTAGACCACACCCCTCCTCATTACAGAGATGCACATGACCTGATATACTTAATTGGTAGTTGGCTCTCAAGCCTATACAGCTTGGAGTAGGACAACATGTATAAAAAGTATCATGTGATCAAAATACTAACTTGCATAATAATTCTGCACACAGTGTAGTGTATGTAAACTTCTTGTTTCAACTATATATACAAAACAGGGGTCCCCAACCTGTAGCTTGGGAGCCACATGTGGCTCGCAGCTGTTTACCAGCATGGTTGGTGCATTAGCATCAGGTCTATCTAACAACTAAGAGCAGATCTCTAGATTGTGAATTTGGTGAGGGACCCCTCAATCCTTGTTTAAATCTTTTTATTGTGGCTTAATAACAAATAAATATACAAGCATAGCTATAAGTGTTGATGTTTGCTTCCTTCCAAAGTTTAAGATTAATTGAAGGAGAAATTACTACAAGTATCTCTAACGGTAACCAAGACGGGATTGTGTTTTTAAATGTTGCTTTAGATGTTTTAGTGAAATGTTGCCAGGCCCTGATAGAAGTCTTTAGAATTACAGAATTTGGTTGACGTTTTTTAGGGCTAATGATTTAGGACAGGATAAAAATTGATGGGTCTGAAGGTCGCATTTGGGATTTTTTAATGTTCACCCTGGTCGAGTTGCTTTGCTTCTCCACCACTTTCTGCTGTTAGTGATCAGTGTAGTTAAATAGTAAGCTTTAATATTGGGTACACTTAATCCTCCTCTTTTTTTTGTGCTTCATGAACGTAGCCCTAGCTATTCTTGGTAACTTGTCTCCAAAAATGAATTTAAATAGTTGCATTTGAATTTGTTACATATATCTTTATTGTATCCAAAAAGGGAGTGATCTGAATATGAAGAATATTTTAGGGAAGACAATCATTCTATACGACTCAATTTGTCCTAGCCATGAAATATCTAATTTAGAAAGGTAAAGGAGGTCTTCAGAAGTTCTTTTAATAATTTCTTTCATATTCTTGTCTACCATGTTACAAAGTGGATTTGTTAGAATAATTCCCAGATATGATAGGGTTGAAGATGACTAAGAAAGACTGAATTCATTTTTTAGGAGGTTTAATAGTGTAATGTCAATATTAAATGGGAGGTTTGAGTTTTTAGGGTATTTAATTTGTAGTAAGAAAAACTAGAGAATATGTTTGTGATCTCCAAAAGTTTCCTTAGCAAGTTAGTAGGGTCTGTCATCACCACCATCAAGTCGTCCGCGAAGAGGGATGTCTTGTGTTGTCTACCATTAATCGGTATACCCCGAATGTCTATTTCAGATCTAATTCTCTCTACAAACGGTTCTAAAAAAAAAATTAAAAAGGATAGGTGATAACGGACAACCCTGTCTTGTTCTGTTGGACAGAGGGAATGGGCTAGAAACAAAGTTGTTGGTAAGAACTTTGACTGTTGGTGCTGAGTACAGGGCTTTAATGATGTTGAGAAGGTCACCAGATATACCAAAACGCTGGATGATTAGGAACAGGAAACCCAATGCACCCTATCGAACGCCTTTTCGGCGTCGATAGTTATGGTAAGCGCCGGGATTCCCATCCTCTCCACAATGATTAATAATGTTAAGAACTCTTCTAGTGGTGTCATTGGTACCCCTGTTCTAAATAAATCCAGCTTCGTCTGAATGGATGAGTTTCGGTATGATATCCGTGAGTCTGTTTCCCACCATTTTAGCCATTATTTTAACATCTGTGTTAATGAGGGAAATGGGCCTGTAGTGAGCTACGTTGTGCGAATTTCCTTTGTCCCTTGGGATCACTATTATAACAGCTTCCTGAATTTCTGCAAGAAGAAGTGAGTTTTTTTTAGGCCAAATTAGTTAGGTTAGTTAGAATGGGAGACAATAGCCGTTCGAATGCTTTAAAATATTAATTTGAAAATCCATCAGGACCGGTGACTTCCCATATTTTAGCGATTTTATAGCTTGTGTTGTTTCCAAGTTGGTGAATGGTAAATTTATAAATTTACTATCTTCGGGGTTTAGGTGAGGTACATGTACAGAGTCTAGGAATTCATTAATTGTGAGACTATTAGATTACATAATAGAACTATACATTTATCAAATTAGAAAGATGTTCGTAAAATCTTTTAAACTCATTTGTTATCTCTTTAGGATTTCTGAATGAATCCCTTTATCGTTATTAATTTGTAAGATTCTCTTTTAACTGTTTGGCAAAAAAATGTACCATTT
Organism: Allobates femoralis; assembly: GCA_033576535.1. Taxonomy (NCBI): domain Eukaryota; kingdom Metazoa; phylum Chordata; class Amphibia; order Anura; family Aromobatidae; genus Allobates; species Allobates femoralis. The sequence goes on from JARQOC010000005.1 coordinate 192,917,896, forward strand.
TTATTTTGGCAGTTATAGAAATTTGTTTTGAGTGTTTGGGTCATTCTCCCTTGCAGACAGGATCCCCGCCCTATTGTACCGTATGATTAATTGTGGATTTGTTGTCGTTTGTAGTCGTTTGTCGTCGTCTTTGACCACTTGTCTTTGTCTACCCTCTAAATTGTAAAGTGCCATGTATCCCAATAGCGCTATATAAATACCTTATAATAATAATAATAATAATATAATTTTGTATTAAAAGGGTTTTTAATTCCAGTCTTAGTTTTAGGAATTTTTGATGTGTGTTTGCAGAAGGGTAGAGGCTTGAACATCCTCAAGAATTTTGATCTCCGACTGAATCTCCCAGCTCTCTTGATGTTTTTTTTTATATTTGATTTAATTTTGATTAGAGCGCCTATAATGACCGCTTTATGGGCAGTCACAAAGTTTCCATAAAAACCTCTCCGTTATCGTTGCATTTGAAGTAAGAGGCGATCAAGTCGGCCATCTCTTTTTTGTATTCAGGATGTTGGTAGAAGAAGGAGTTGCCTCTCCACAACGTATGAGAGTTGTTATTATGATTATTGTTCAATCTAAGAAGTAACTGGAGAATGATCCTGACCAAGATCTCTGTAGGATCTCTATATCTTTAATAAGTGGCAGGGAGTGAATGTTTGCAAGTATTAAGTCTATTCTGGAAAAGGTATAGTGTGGATTGGAACAATATGTATATTCCCTGGATGATGTACAAAGGCATCGGAAAATATTGAAATAACCTTCTCTATCTAACCAGGGGTTTAGTGTTAAACAGTTTTGTCTTAATTTATTGGACGAGTCCATAGACGTGCTAGGGATTAAGTCCCCGAATTTACTTATTAAGTTAAAACCTAGAGTTTCCAGAGTATTTTATTTTTTCATCATCATAGCCATATGAGGGCTTGTTTTTTGCAGGACAAGTTGTACCTTTGAATAACTTCATTTATTTTATCATGTGATGCACTAGAAAGCAGGAAAAGTATTCCGAGTGTGTTGAAACTGCAAAAAAAGTGCAATTCCACATTTGTTTTTTTTTTTCTTTTTTTACCATGTTCACTGTTGTGAATTGTTGGGACTCCCTCCGGTGTTTGTTGCTGGTGATGCAGCTGACTGTGTGGGCTTCACAGGTGATTGGCAATCTGGTTCTTGGAGCATATAATGGTTGGAAGTGGATCAATTCTTGCCAGTTGTCTTTTGTTCCTGGAGGAGTTCACATCTCTCTGATTTCTTTGCTCTGTGGAGATCTTTCCAGATAAGTGAATGTTTTTTTGATATTTTGTGCACACTTTTGTGTGCTTAAGGATCTGCTTATGTTTTGTTTTATTCTGAGATGTGGGTTTGCTGTCTAGTCTGTATATTTGTTTATCTGCTCTCTGATAGGAAGTTTTCTTCCTAGGAATTTTACCATTCACTATTATCTGTTATTTCCAGTTCTGCTGGCATTTGATTCATAGAAGTCTACAGATATAAAGGTCGCCGAGTCTCAGTGACTCTAGGTAATTTTTGTAATATCTGCTGTTGGTGGTTTTTGATAGTGTTTTATACTGACCGCAATAGTATTCTATCCTGTCTTTCCTATATAGCTAGTATGGCCTCTTTTGCTAAACCTTATACTCTGCCTAGTGTTTGTTTTTCCTTCTCTTGTTTCCCAGTTAATATCTGTGGGGGGCTTGCTATTCTTTTGGGGTTCTGCTCTGACGCAAGATAGCTTTTCCTACATCCATCTTTAGGAGCAGTTAGTTCTCTGGCTGTGCAGAGGTGTCTAGGTCTGGTTAGTTACATCCCACGGCTACATCTAGTTGCGGTGTGTAGGCAGGGATTGCGGTCAGTACAGTTACCAATGACTTCTACAGAATCTGAACGTTACTCCTGAGTCATCGGTTCATAACAGTTCACTATGAGGCAGACCTGACTGGGCAATATGAACCCCCAGGTCATTAAAAGTATGCAGATACCAAACATGTATATTTTAATTTTTATTTAAGTGGTGGAATAAAAATTTACTTTAGTCGCCACTTTCCGTGACCTGCAAAGTTTATATTTTTTGGGACGTGGAGCTATGTGAGGGCTTTTTTTTTTTTGCTCTGAACTGACATTTCTACAGATATGATTTTCTGGTAGATATAATGTATTGATTGTCTTGTATTGCATTTTATTGAAATGTTGTGAAAACAATAAACAATAAAAAAAGGAAGTAATCAACCACAGAGATAGGAGAAATGACGTGAGTGGCCAAATCAACAGTTTGATACATTCTGCAAAAAAGAGAGCAAACTGATGAGCTTGGAGACTCAAAATGCCTGGACTTCCTTGGAAGACAACAGTGGTAGATGATCGCAGAATTCTTTCCATGGTAAAGAAAAACCCCTTCACAACATCCAACCAAAGTGAAGAACACTGTCCAGTAAGTAGAGTGCTTCAGTATCTAAGTATACCATAAGAGACTTCATGAGAGCAAATACAGAGGTTCACCACAAGGTGTAAAACATTAATCAGCCTTAAAAATAGAAAGGCCATATTATACTTTGGCCAATGGCATCTAAAGAAGCCAGCCCTGTTCTGGAAAACCAATCTTTGAACAAATGAAACTAAGTTCAACCTGTGCCAGAATGTGGGAATAAAACAGTATGTAGAAGGCTTGGAATGGCTCATAATCCAAAGCACACCAGATCCTCTGTAAAACTTGGTTGAGGCAGAGTTAATGGTATGGGCAAGCATGACTTCCAATGGTACTGAATTCCTAATGTTTATTGTTGATGAGACTAAAGACACAAGTAGTCGGATGAATTCTGAAGTGTACATGGCTATACATTTTGCTCAGATTAGAACCAAATGTAGCAAGGTTGATTGTACAGAGCTTCACAGCACAGATGGGCAATGACCCAAAACATACTACAAATCAATCCAGGAGCTTTTTAAGGCAATGAAGTGGTTAAGTCAATCATCAGATCTCAACCCCATTGAGCATGCATTTCACATGAATAAGACAAAACTTAAGGCAGAAAGAACCACAACAAGCAAAAACTGGAGTCAGCCACAGTAAAGGCTTGGCAAAGAATCACAAAGGAGGAAACCAATCGTTTGGTGACGTTGATGGTTTCCAGACTTGGTAAAATAAATCTCTCCAATGACATAAGGAAGCTGTAACGCCTGATAAAAACCCCAATTATAGCATTCCAATGTGTGTAAATCACATGTATTTCTTCATGAGGTGCTTATACTCAATACTTAATATATGAAGATATTTTGAAAATTCGGTTTCAATTTTTCCATAGTTTGCACACCATTAACATGTATAGTTATCCTATGATTTCCATGTTTATTCCACAACTTTAGATTCTTGGTCCTATATTTTCAAGGTTCAGGCATGTCTGTGTGTATTCAGTGTTCACAACTAATTTCAACCACTGTATATATACAGTTAGGTCTAGAAATACTTGGAAAGTGACTGAATCTTTGTATTTAGGCTGTGCATGCCACTATTATGTAAATGAAACAACTGGATGCAATTGAAGTGTAGACTTTCAGGTTTAATAAAAAGGGGTTGAACAAAAACATCATGTGAACTGTTTAGGAATTTAAACCAGTTCACCAGCGATAAATGCAAGTGTAGGAAATCTTTAAATAGCTACACCCACTGGGTGATAGAGCAGGCTAGATTACAGTATTGAAACACCTATAGAGAGAAAGGCAATAAACACAACTCAAAGATTATCAAAACCTGGACAGCAACTGAACCAGACTGTGGATCAGTGGAGAGGAAAATGGACCAGAGCACAGAGGATTGCAAGGTCAAATCTGAGGCATGACAATCGGACTCATCACTGACCTTCATTCCAGTCTCCATGGTCACCTTCCATGCAATTGATTTCTGTTGTTTTTGTTGTAATTACATGATTTAATAAATATTTGAAAAATAAATTGCAATCTGAGAGTCCTCAGTGGTTGATACATTTTAATAGCTAACTGAAAAGATGGAAAGCATAGCAAGCTTTCGGGACACTGGCCTCTTCATCAGGCTGATAATGACACAGATTCTGAAGACACATACATATATACTATACTTAAATAGGATGAGATGGTGCAGTAAATATGACAGGTGACGTAAAGCAGAGTCAGGCTTGGGGGGGGGAGTTGGGAAAGTGAAACAAAATTCTAAGGTAAGAGAAGAATGTCAAAAGTTCATAGTCCTCTAACTTGAGTCTGTTGTAAGATGTGAGATCCCCAAATGCCCTTTCATTTTATATAAAAACGCATGAATCCATGCAAAACATTTACTCCTGTTTTGAATATGTCAAAGGTCGTTATCAATTTGTATTCCCAAATTCTTCTCTCTCTCTGAATTTGAAGTACTTTTTAAATGAGCAATTCATATAGCTCACGTTGGTCAGGCTGGAAAAAAAGAAAATAAATATAATATTATATACACACTATTTTAACTTTAAGGCCCTTTCACATCAGTGGTATTTGAACCGCAGATGCGTGAAAAAAACCATTGCGCGATTGCCGCAAGCCGATACCGTGCACTGCACGCTTGCGTATCGCTAGTAAGTATAGGGGACTTGCAGGTGCGCAAGTGCAGTTGACTTGCGGCAGGTCCTGCGAAAAAAAAACGCGGCTGACGCGTTATCGCGCACGCCCAAGTGCAAAAGATTGCCGCACCGCGCAAGTCCCACTTACTATGCGATACGCACGGCCGCAATGCAGCTTATCGCGCTATGTGCAATCACGGCAGATGCTTTTTTCACCGCATCTGCCCGATTTCAAATTACCGCTGATGTGAAGCCTATAGACGCACCTGATTTTAAGACGCACCTAGGTTTTAGAGGAGGAAACTTAGAAAAAAAAATATTTTGAGCCATTTTGATGACACTTTGTTATGGGGGATCTGTGGTGATGCACTGTTATGGAGGGATCTACAGATCACACACTAATGAGGGATCTGCATGGAGCACACCTATTGGGGGATCTGTGGATGACGCTCTGTTATGGGGGATCTATGGAAATCCTCTTCTTTGTTTCAATTGACATCTCTCGTGTTGGAGCCATGATTTATGTCAGTCCACTTGGTGCAACAGCTCTCCAAGGAGTGATCACTCCATTTTAGATGCAGACTATCGAGCAGATCTAATTTGATGCAGTTGTTAATTTTGGGAATGATAATTTACAGGGTGAGTCCATAATTTTTTCCTCAGAATTGAGTGATTCCATCATTTTTCCCTCTGCTTGGTCTAAAAAATATTACCCTTACTGACTACCACATTTTTATCTTGATTTCTTTTAGTGTTTCTTAAAGCCATAAAGTTGCCATTTGAAATTACTTTAGTTTTGTGCCATGTCTGTGATCTGCTTTTTTCCTACAACATTAAACAACTGAATGAACATCCTCCAAGCCAGGTGATTCCATAATTTTTGCCAGGGGTTGTATATACATATACATTTGGGGATATCACATCTTGCAACAGACTCAAGTTAGAGGACTATGAACTTTTGACACTTTTTCCTCTTACCTTAGAATTTTGGTTTCACTCAGTATATGTTTTGAATCCTGAGTGTGTGTGTTCGCCCAGTGTTTGTGTGGGTTCCTTATTGGTTATACCAGTTTTCCTATCCCACACTCCTAAAATACAGTAATAGGGATTAGATTGTGAGCCCCAGTGAAGACAGATTATGGGTGGATATATATATAAAGTTCTATGAAATTAATGGTGCTATATAAACTGTGCATTACACAATCCACAACTTACCTCCTAGTAAGTAAACAGCACAGAATGGAGTAAGCTTCAGTCATTGTTGTTAGGCCAGGGTCACGTGACCATAGACTCTGTCATCTGAGAAAATCTTGTTGATTATGATAACGACACTTCGATCAAACTGTGATCTGAGTTTGACATTAATCACAGTAGGACATAGAAAGAAAACTATCCAATATAAACCAATGTCATAATCAGCATAATAGTGAGATAAAACTTAACATTTAATAGAAAAGTGAAAAAGGACCTATTAGTCCCTAGTAAGAACAAAACCAAAACAAAATACATGAACAAAGTCACTTAAGTGTGAAATACAGTGCAGCTTTCATCATTAAAAATTATTACAATTTGGGAGTGTCACGTAGTGGTTTCCCAGGGTAACAAGCTTGAATTACTCAATTATACACATGACTTCAACGGACCCACATTTATCATGAGAATCATATAAAGTAATACAGAACGATCTCACTCAAGACTGGTATATTGACCAGAGAGGACCTCAGTTAGCTAGAGCAGGGGGACCATCATCCTTTCCACACCATATCATGTTAGCTGGTACGAGTTCAGTGTCCTGCTGTGCTCCTCATTCTCCCTACGCGTTTCATTACAGATAACTAATCAGGGGAGTTGAATATGGAGCCGTGAGCTAAAGAGCAGCAGCATGCCTCCTCATTTGCATATAGGAGCTGCAAAGAAGTCAGTGCTCTGCATTTAAAGTTCTCTGATCACAACTTCCTCAATTTGATGCTAATCACCTGTGGGTCACTAACAATCAACAGATACTCGCCACATGTGTAAGTCCATGTGGAGCCTCTTCACCTCCACTGACACATGGTTGAGCAGCGTCATGCTGAAATCAAGAAAACAGAAGTGTCTTGAGTCATGGTGGCACCGGTGGAAGTCAGTGGTTAATAGCTATAAAGACCAGCATACTAACGCAAACGGCTGAAGTATCGACCGATTGTGCTTACATGGATCATACTCAGCACATCTCTATCACTGCAGGATACATTGACTTCCGCCGGGGTCACCATGAATTGAGACATTTTGTTCTTTTGGTTCCGAAGCTATGCGACAATGTGTCAGCGGAGGTAAAGAGGCTCCACATGGACTCACACATGTGGTGAGTATCTGTTGATTGTTAGTGACCCAGATGTGACTAGCATTAAATTGAGGAGGTGGTGACCAGAGAACTATAAATACAGAGCACTGACTTTTTTGCAGCTCCTATATGTCGATGAGGAGGCATACTGCTGCTCCTTAGCTCACTGCTCCATATTCTCCTCCCCTGATGAGTTATCTGTAATGAAACACATAGGGAGAATGAGGAGCACAGCAGGACACTGAACTCGTACCAGCTAACAGGTTATTGTGTGGAACAGATGACGGCTCCTTGTTCTGGCTAACTGAGGACCTCTCTGATCAATATACCAGTCTTGGGTGAGATCATTCTGTATTACTTTATATGATTGTCATAATAAATGTGGTTCCATTGAAGTCTTGCATAGGATTGGGTAATCCAAGTTTGTTTTAATCAATTGTAATAACTTTTAGTGGTGATAGCTGCACTGTATTTCACATTGATAGCTGCACTGTATTTCGCACTTATGTGACTTTGTTCACATGTTTTGTTTTTGTTTTATTCTTACTAGGGACTAGTGATGGGCGGACCTGTCTTTGTTCAGATTCAACAAACTCGCCTGGACTTTTTTTGAAAGTTTGGGTTCGGTGTCAAAAGTGGCTCAAACTTGAGTCTGAACCCCGAACTCAAAATGTAAAGTTATGGGATGGGGGCTAGGAGGCTGTAAAAGAAAGAAGATAGTTATTAAACAGCATTATACTTATCGGCATCCACCCACTTGTACTTCCGGGGCTGCTCATTAACTTCCTGGATATTCACTGCAGAGGGACCCAACAGCCAATCACAGAGGCTGTCACAGAGAATTTGCACACCAAAACCATGATGCGGTTTTTGCCGCAGATTTCATGCTCTTTTGATGCAATTTTGGCACAAAACTGCAGGCATTGTGTTTAATGTGTTCATCTCTTGGCCCAAAAAAGCACCTAAACTGCAATGCAGTTTTTTGCGTAGATTTCATGTTTTTTTTGGTGTATTGGGTTAAATTTGTTCTTCTGTATCTCCTGGTTAAAAAGAGCACCAAATCGCCATATGGTTTTTGCCACGTATTTTATTCTTCTGTTGGAGCAATTTTGGCATAAAACTGCATGCATTGTGTTCAATTTGTTCATCTGCATCTCCTGCCCTAAAAAGCACCAAAACCGCAATATAGTTGAGCCCTTTTTTATAAAAATTACTAGTAAAAAGGCCCGATGCAATTGCATCGGGAGCGCGGTGAACTGAATTGTGTGTATACAGGCAGGTGAGTGGCAAGCAGAGTATATATGGGGCTCTGTGGGTAGCAGACTATACAGGCGGGTCTGTGGGTAGCAGATTATACAGACTGCTCTGAGGGTAGCAGATTATACAGGCGGCTCTCTGGGTAGAAAAGTATACAGGCGGCTCTGTGGGTAGCAGAGTATACAGGCGGGTTTGTGGTTAGCAGATTATACAGGCGGCTCTGTGTGTAGCAGAGTATAGAGAAGGCTCTGTGGGTAGCAGAGTATAGAGGCGGCTGTGTGGGTAGCAGAATATAGAAACGGCTCTGTGGGTAGCAGAGAATACAGGCGGGTCTGTGGGTAGGAGAGTATACAGGCGGCTCTGTGGGTAGCAGAGTATAGAGGCGGCTCTTTGGGTAGCAGAGTATAGAGGCAGCTCTGTGGGTAGCAGAGTATACAGGCGGCTGTGTGGGTAGGAGAGTATACAGGCGGCTCTGTGGGTGTCAGAGTATAGAGGGGGCTCTGTGGATAGCAGAGTATGAGGCTGGAGGAGTGAGGGGAGCAGAGGCTGGAGGGGTGAGGAGAGCAGAGGCTGGAGTGGTGAGGAGAGGTCCAGATGGAGGGGTGAGGAGAGGTCTGGCTGGAGGGGTGAGGAGAGATGCGGCTGGAGGGGTGACATCACCGCTCGGCGGCAGGACGTGGCTGCGTGCTGGGGCTGATCGCAGCCCCAGTCACACGGCATTGTCCTCTGCGGCGGGTTGGGTGATGCAGAGAGGGATCAGTTCTTGCCCTCAGGTCACACATGTGACCTGAGCGGAAGGAGCGGATTGGGCGGTGTGTGGTAAAGACAGGACGGTCATCCGATTGGTCTAGGACGCCAAGTCCTGGGCAATGGGATGGGCGTCCTGTGTGTACAACACAGCGCCCAATCCGCTTGCAGGGGCAGGCAATGGGAGTGAGCGGGGCGTGTCAGGCTTTGCAGGCTGACACGGTCCGCTCACTCCCATTGGCTGTTGGCGGCCACAGGACGACGTCCCTGGCTCCCGGCACCCGGCCACAGCCCGTAGACCGCTACTCCACCAGCATGGCGACATTGAGAGCCCAGCGGTGAGAGAGTGGCGAGGGGCGGAAGGCTCCGGCGGCATCCGGGCAGCATGGACCTCGCGGAGGGCGCGAGGGCGGTGGCGATGGTGCGGGGCCGACGGTTGGCAGGATGGCAGCGGTGTCAGGTAGTGCGGCTGAGGATGGAGGAGGGTGAGAGGCTGGAGGAGGCTGTGAGGCTGGAGGAGGCTGTGAGGATGGGGAGGCTGTGAGGCTGGAGGAGGCTGTGAGGCTGGAGGAGGATGTGAGGCTGGAGGAGGATGTGAGGCTGGAGGAGGCTGTGAGGATGGGGAGGCTGTGAGGCTGGAGGAGGATGTGAGGCTGGAGGAGGCTGTGAGGCTGGAGGAGGCTGTGAGGATGGGGAGGCTGTGAGGCTGGAGGAGGCAGTGAGGCTGGAGGAGGATGTGAGGCTGGAGGAGGATGTGAGGCTGGAGGAGGCTGTGGAGGATGGGGAGGCTGTGAGGCTGGAGGAGGCTGTAGGAGGCTGTGAGGATGGGGAGGCTGTGAGGCTGGAGGAGGCTGTGAGGCTGTGAGGATGGGGAGGCTGTGAGGATGGAGGAGGCTGTGAGGCTGGAGGAGGCTGTGAGGATGGAGAGGCTATGAGGCTGGAGGAGACTGTGAGGCTGGAGGAGGCAGTGAGGATGGGGAGGCTGTGAGGCTGGAGGAGGCTGTGAGGCTGGAGGAGGCTGTGAGGATGGGGAGGCTGTGAGGCTGGAGGAGGCTGTGAGGCTGGAGGAGGCTGTGAGGATGGGGAGGCTGTGAGGCTGGAGGAGGCAGTGAGGCTGGAGGAGGATGTGAGGCTGGAGGAGGATGTGAGGCTGGAGGAGGCTGTGAGGCTGGAGGAGGCTGTGAGGATGGGGAGGCTGTGAGGCTGGAGGAGGCTGTGAGGCTGGAGGAGGCTGTGAGGATGGGGAGGCTGTGAGGCTGGAGGAGGCTGTGAGGATGGGGAGGCTGTGAGGCTGGAGGGGCTGTGAGGCTGGAGGAGGATGTGAGGCTGGAGGAGGATGTGAGGCTGGAGGAGGATGTGAGGATGGGAAGGCTGTGAGGCTGGAGGAGGCAGTGAGGCTGGAGGAGGCTGTGAGGCTGGAGGAGGCTGTGAGGCTGGAGGAGGCTGTGAGGATGGGGAGGCTGTGAGGCTGGAGGAGGCTGTGAGGCTGGAGGAGGCAGTGAGGCTGGAGGAGGCAGTGAGGATGGGGAGGCTGTGAGGCTGGAGGAGGCTGTGAGGATGGGGAGGCAGTGAGGCTGGAGGAGGCAGTGAGGCTGGAGGAGGCAGTGAGGATGGGGAGGCTGTGAGGCTGGAAGAGGCTGTGAGGATGGGGAGGCTGTGAGGCTGGAGGAGGCTGTGAGGCTGGAGGAGGCTGTGAGGCTGGAGGAGGATGTGAGGGTGGAGGAGGCTGTGAGGATGGGGAGGCTGTGAGGCTGGAGGAGGCTGTGAGGCTGTAGGAGGCTGTGAGGATGGGGAGGCTGTGAGGCTGGAGGAGGCTGTGAGGCTGGAGGAGGCTGTGAGGCTGGAGGAGGCTGTGAGGATGGGGAGGCTGTGAGGCTGGAGGAGGCTGTGAGGATGGGGAGGCTGTGAGGCTGGAGGAGGATGTGAGGCTGGAGGAGACTGTGAGGATGGGGAGGCTGTGAGGCTGGAGGAGGCTGTGAGGCTGGAGGAGGTGTGAGGCTGGAGGAGGCTGTGAGGATGGGGAGGCTGTAGCTGAGGGGTGTGAGGCTGGAGGGAGGAGTGTGAGGCTGGAGGTGGGAGGCTGTGAGGCTGGAGGAGGATGTGAGGCTGGAGGAGAGTGAGGTGGAGGAGGCTGTGAGGCTGGAGGAGGCTGTGAGGCTGGAGGAGCGTGAGGCTGGAGGAGGCGTGGTGAGGTGTGAGGCTGTGAGGCTGGAGGAGGCTGTGAGGATGGGGAGGCTGTGAGGCTGGAGGAGGGTGTGAGGCTGTAGGAGGCTGTGAGGATGGGGAGGCTGTGAGGCTGAGGAGGAGGCTGTAGGAGGCTGTGAGGATGGGGAGGCTGTGAGGCTGGAGGAGACTGTGAGGCTGGAGGAGACTGAGGCTGGAGGAGGCAGTGAGGATGGGGAGGCTGTGAGGCTGGAGGAGACATTTACTGTACTGAGCATGCTCAGTACAGTAAAAGGTCTCCAAACAGGAAGGCAGGGGTTAAAAAAAAAAAAAAGCTAATGCTCACCTCTCCCCGAGCCCCCGCCGTCTCCTGCCGTCTCCCTCCAAGCTTCCGGTGGCTGCCGCAGGCTCCCAGTGTGTGCAGAGCTGTTCTAGTGCAGTTCAGGACCTGCGGTGATGTCACAGTCACGTGACACCAGGTTACCATGGAGTAACCTGGTGTCACGTGACTGTGACATCACCACAGGTCCTTGAACTGCAATAGAAGAGCTCTGCAGACACTCGGAGCCTGCGGCAGCCACCGGAAGCTTGGAGGAAGACGGCAGGAGACGGCGGGGGCTCGGGGAGAGGTGAGCATTAACTTTTTTTTTTTTTTTTTTTTTTACAGTAGTGCGGGTCTGCGGCTCGTGATGACGCTGCGCGTCATCACTCGCAGTCCATGTTTTTTTTTTTTTTTACAGTAGTGCGGGTCTGCGGCTCGTGATGACGCTGCGCGTCATCACTCGCAGTCCATGTTTTTTGTTTTTTTTTACAGTAGTGCGGGTCTGCGGCTCGTGATGACGCTGCGCGTCATCACTCGCAGTCCCGCAAAGCATGTTGGGATTCGGCTACAGTGCCCGAATTCCAACTGCGGATTATATAAGTAGATTCCTTGAAATAATTTTTTTAAAGATGACATGGGGCTTCACTGTATTCTTGAATGTCAGCCAGATACAGCAGGCAGCTCCCTTCCCCCAGCTGCCTATTTTTACCTTGCTGGAAAACAAAAATATAGGGAAGCCTTAATTTTAATTATTTCATGAATTTCATGAAATAATTTAAAAAAATTACATGGGGCTTTGCTGAATTTTTGGTTTGAAGACAGGTACAAATAGGCAGCTGAGGGCTGGAATTCTCAGCACAGGGTGGCCTATGCTTTTTGAGGCCTCACCACTGTGAATTGCAGCCCGCAGCTGCTCCAGAAAATGGTACATTTATAAAAGCGCCATTTTCTGGCACTGTACCCCAACATTTCCAGTGGTCCTGGTGGCGTTGGCACACTGGGTAATAAAGGGGTTAATGCCAGCTTTTTATTGGCTGCTGGCAGTGGCGTAACTTGAAGCTCATGGGCCCTGGTGCGGAAGCTCCAATGGGGTCCCCAATTATTGCAAATCTTTAATAATATTAGTCTTTTTCTATAAGCCAAAGGGACTTTTGGGCCCCCCTAGGTTGAAGGGCCGGGTGCGATCACAACCCCTGCACCTGTTGTAGTTACGCCCCTGGCTGCTGGCACTAAGCCTGAAATTCATAGTGTAAGCAGTAAAAACATAATACTGAAAAAAAAATTAGTAATACAAGACAACCCTGTTTCCCATTTTTAATAAACAAAAAACCCTTCCCTCCAACATAATCTGCAGGTAACATCTTCAGCTCCGCTGCATATCTCTGTAAGCAGACACCCATTCTCTGTGACAGCGTCTGTGATTGGCTGTTAGTCCCCTCTGCAGTGAATACCTAGATAATGAGCAGCACCGGAGATAGATGCAGCATGACGGCGGGGCAGTGGGACTCGGTAAGTATAATGCTGAGTAATAACTTTTTCTTTAGTTTTACAGCTCCCGCATCCCCGAACCCAAACTGTAACACGGACTTCCCAGGAAAGTCTGTGTTCGAGATCTGTGCCCGAACACGAGGTATTCGGTACGAACCCCGAACTGTACAGTTCGGGTTCACCCATCACTGCTAGGGACTAATAGGTCCTTTTTAAAGAGGACCTGTCACCCCTCTGGTGCTATGCAAACTGAATCCAGTACTGAATGTAGCATGTCTGCTGCATTCAGGGAAGGGGTCCCCCATGTTTCTAGCCCCCCTGTAAGTTGTAAAAAAGACTTTATAAAGTGTACAGATAAGGAGTCCGGAGGGACTTACTCAGTAATGAGTCATCGCTGCTGCTGGTGTCCTCCCCGTCTCCAGGGCTGGAGGCGGGGAGGACACCATACAACAGCGATGACTCATTACTGAGTAAGTCCCTCCGGACTCAATATCTGTACACTTTATAAAGTCTTTTTAACAGCTTACTGGGGGCCGGACCGCATAACAAATATACGTGTTGGAGGTCACTTGGGTAATAGTGATCATAACTTAATAAGCTTTCAAGTATCCTTTACTAAGACGTGTAGTAGAGGGGCTACAAGGACACTAAACTTCAGGAAGGCAAATTTCCAACGGTTGAGAGATGATCTTCGTGCAATAAACTGGGACGATGTCCTGAGACATAAAAGTACACAACACAAATGGGAGATGTTTATTAGCATCCTGAATAGGACCTGTGCACAATATATACCCTATTGGAATAAGCATGCTAGAAATAGGAGGAAACCACTATGGCTAAATAAAGCGGTAAGAGGTGCAATATGTGACAAAAAGAAAGCATTTAGGGAATTAAAGCAAGTAGGTAGTGATGAGGCATTAAGTAAATACAGAAAATTAAATAACATTTGTAAAAAGCAAATCAAGGTAGCAAAGATTGAGACAGAGAGACTCATTGCCAGAGAAAGTAAAAATAATCCCAAAATATTTTTTAACTACATAAATAGTAAGAAACTAAAAATTGATGGTGTTGGCCCCTTTAAAAATAGTCTGGGTGAAATGGTGGATGAGGATGAGGAAAAAGCCAATATGCTAAATGACTTTTTTTCAACAGTATTTACACAAGAAAATCCCATGACAGACAATATGATCAGTGATAACAAAAATTCTCAATTAAATGTCACCTGCTTAACCCAAGAGGAATTACGGCATCGTCTAAAAATCACTAAAATTGACAAATCCCCGGGCCCGAATGGGATACACCCCAGAGTGCTGCAGGAATTAAGTACTGTCATAGATAGACCATTATTTTTAATATTTAAAGATTCCATAATAACAGGGTCTGTACCAGAGGACTGGCGTATAGCAAATGTGGTGCCAATACTCAAAAAGGGGACAAAAACTGAACTTGGAAATTATAGGCCAGTAAGCTTAACCTCTACTGTGGGTAAAATCCTAGAGGGTTTTCTAAGAGATGCTATACTGGAGTATCTGAAGAAAAATAACCTCATGACCCATTATCAACATGGTTTTACGAGGGACCGTTCCTGTCAAACTAATCTAATAAGCTTCTATGAAGGAGTAAGCGCTGGACTGGACCAAGGAAATGCAGTGGATGTGGTGTATATGGACTTTTCAAAAGCTTTTGATACGGTGCCACACAAAAGGTTGATACATAAAATGAGGGCAATGGGGATAGGGGAAAATATGTGTAAGTGGGTTAAGAACTGGCTTAGTGATAGGAAACAAAGGGTGGTTATTAATGGAACACACTCAGAATGGGTCACAGTTAACAGTGGGGTACCACAGGGGTCAGTGTTGGGCCCGCTTCTATTTAATATATTTATTAATGACCTTGTAGGGGGCATACAGAGTAGAATCTCAATATTTGCGGATGACACTAAACTCTGCAGGGTAATCAATACAGAGGAGGACAATTTTATATTACAGGAGGATTTATGTAAACTAGAAGCTTGGGCTGCTAAATGGCAAATGAGTTTTAATGGGGATAAATGTAAAGTCATGCACTTGGGCAGAGGAAACAAAAGGTATAATTATGTGTTTAATTGTAAAACACTGGGCAAAACTGTCACTGAAAAAGACCTGGGTGTATGGGTAGATGAAAAACTCACATTTAGTGGCCAGTGTCAGGCAGCTGCTGCAAAGGCAAATAAAATAATGGGATGCATTAAAAGAGGCATAGATGCTCATGAGGAGAACATAATTTTACCTCTATACAAGTCACTAGTGCGACCACACTTAGAATACTGTGTACAATTCTGGTCTCCGGTGTATAAGAAAGACATAGCTGAACTAGAGCGGGTCCAGAGAAGAGCGACAAAAGTCATTAGAGGACTAAGGGGTCTGCAATACCAAGGCAGGTTATTAAACTTGGGGTTATTTAGCTTGGAAAAACGAAGGCTTAGGGTGATCTCATAATAATGTATAAATATATGAGGGGACAGTACAGAGACCTTTCTAATGATCTGTTTACTCTTAGGCCTGAGACTGGGACAAGGGGACATCCTCTACGTCTGGAGGAAAGAAGGTTTAGTCATAATCACAGACGCGGATTCTTTACTGTAAGAGCAGTGAGACTATGGAACTCTCTGCCACATGATGTTGTAATGAGTGAGTCACTACTAACATTTAAGAAGGGCCTGGATGCCTTTCTTGAAAACTATAATATTAAAAGTTATACATACTAGATTCTTCGATAGGGCGTTGATCCAGGGAACTAGTCTGATTGCCATATCTGGAGTCAGGAAGGAATTTTTTCCCCCAATGTGGAGCTTAGTGTTGCCACATGGGTTTTTTTTGCCTTCCTCTGGATCAACATGTTAGGCTATGGGTTGAACTAGATGGACTTAAAGTCTTCCTTTAACCTTAAAAACTATGTTACTATGTTACTAAAGACATGGGGACCCCTTCCCTGAATACAGCGGACATGCTGCATTCAGTGCTGCATTGAGTTAGCATAGCACTAGGGGGGTGACAGGTCCTCTTTAACTTTTCTGATCTGAGTTTGATCAGAATGTCATGTTAACATTTTTCATCAGCCACGGATCATCACTGCAATACACTAGAACACTGTCTGGAAAAAAGTATGGAAGGAATTACTTTTGAACCATATGGAATTCTATTCTGTTAAAGGTTTATGGGGTCTGTATATGTGAAAAAACTGTATGTTATAGAAGTTTTTCGATATTTTCACTGAGTTCAGCAATTGAAAGTATAGGCAAATTAACTCTAAGGCTATATGCCGATGAGAAGGCATTTGCTGTACATTTGTACAGCGTATTTGCAAAAAGAACACATCCCAATACAGCTCTATTGACTGAAAAATAAAAACAGATCTTACAAAAAGAGACACAAATTATTTTTTATTTCACTAAAATAGTATTTAAAAAAGGTATTTGATATTGATATAATTATACTGCCCTAAAGAATCATTGTCCTTTTTCCCACATAAAGAACATAGTAAAAAGAAAACTCAAATACAAAGCTGAAACTGCATTTCTTTACAATTTGGCTCCACTAGTATTTTTTCTAATAAAATATATAGTAAAATTGCGAAACCAGTCCTCATGCGGTGATGTAGGTGGAAACTTAAAAATGTTATGACCTTTGTGAAAAAGGGGAGGAAAAAGCACAAACAAATTAAAAAGCATCGGGGATGGAGAGGGTTAAATGAGGGGTAAATCTACTATGACTTGTCAACAGTTCTGTTTATTTCCGTTTATATTGTAGGACTAGAAAGGATACATGCAGATTTGTGTTGGTAACTACCTATTTAAGTGACCCTCAATTATGTTAACCCGACGGATTTTGCATGAGACTGTTTGTTCTCCTTCTTTCCCTTCATGACTGTTTTTAGCTTACTTTATGCTTTGCATACTACGACAGTGGAGGTCCTCCCTTTTTGGCAGCACAGCACTGTGCCTTTTCATACTTTAATAGATTTCTGCTTACATACCCAAATAATTTCCATTTTTTTTTTATAAATCAACGCAACATGTTTTTCCTCCGACAGTACTGAGAAATCCCCCTCTAGTGTAATCCTGGCATGTTCTCACGAGAAGCTGTGATAAATTTGTTTAAAGTGTCTCCAAGTTACAATTTCACTTCTCTGTCCCTCATTTACTAACAAACTCTACAGAAAAATAATAATTACTGGTAATTTGTACAGAACATAGCTGTCAAACAATGCAAAACAACATTTGTCTTCATAGTTTAGACTGTTTTTCATGTCCATTTCCTAATACAAACGTAAAGAAGTTGCCTGCTTGAAAATATTAAACACTACCCTTGTGTCTCCCCTTATTTCCATTCATTTTCTGCCAAAGGAGCTTTGTTACATCTCACAGCAGTAACTTGTCAACCAAGACAGAGCCAGTAAATTGGAAAACACTTTCCTCCCTCTGTACAGTTGTTTTTGAAAGGAAGCTGGTATGCAGACTTTTACTGGCGCATGGTGTACATGTCTGACTCCTGTGGTATGTGCATACAAAGAAGGCTGTCAACAGACAGTTTGGAGGCTTTGTATCTCTCCTCTGTGAAAAATCTACCACTGTATGAGTAACAAATACTTCCCCTCTTACTTTTACCTTACTAAAGTGCTTTTCAGTAAATTATCAGGCTGCAAATCTGTTGAATACCACACCTCAATAACTGCATACAAGAGCAGTCATAGAAGCTTCCGATGAGTGTATCCATTGGGGAGGCCACTGTATGTCACCTTCAACGTGGCAACTAGACTGAATTTAAAAACAAACAAAAAAATCCCTACACAAAGGATATGCAGGGCTCAGCGAGTAAGTAAAAATATGTTCCATATTGGGATATAATTTAAAAAGAATTACAATAGCATATAATGTCAGACACAAAAGCAGTAGCTTTTAAGGCTACTTTCACATTGCATTCTGCTGCACGTTCAGAGTCCTAATCGAGGCTTACATCCGAACCCCCTGTAAAATGGGCTTCAGCCTTATGCTCCGGCAGGGCCGTTGGCTTTAATGCTGTAGACAGAGTCAAGGTGTGCTTTGTCTTGCACCATTTTTGGGAGCATACATTTACTGCAGGCGGCAGTCTACTGCGTTCGGGTGTCCTCCTGCTGTAAATGTATACACCTTAAAATGGTGCACAACAAAGCACACCTTGACTCCACCTGCACCATTAAAGTCAATGGCCCCGTCGGCGCATAAGGCCGTAGCCCGTTTTGCCAGGAGTTTGGACACAAGACTCGACTGGACCACTGAATGCGTGGTACAACACAATGTGAAAGCACCATAATACTTTTTAGTGGTAATGGCAATCTGCTACTCTGCAGAATGAGGACAGATACTAAAAAAGATAGCTATATTAGAGCCTAAAGTTAAAGGGGTTACCTGAGACTAAAGTTTTAGTTTCCTATGAGGCTAAGCACTTATTGTCATGTAGTAGCTTACTACCTGCCTGTTCTGCGATGATCTCTCCTGACTCAGAGTGGTCAGATCAACAGAGAAGGTCTGTCTCTTCCACTTTGCTCTGCTGACATGATGTTGGTTGGCAGCCTCCTCGCCTAAGCAAGAAATCAGCTGACAATCATTATAACGTCAACATTAACAATCGTCAACAGAGCAGAGAGAAGGAGATGCTCTGTCAACGTAATGTCACAGGAAGCAAGAAAAACATTGGCAGGAGCAATTGATGACCACTTTGAGTTGGGAGAGATCACCATACGGCAGAACAATAACTATCTGCTTGTTAAATTCTGGATGATCCCTTTAACAATGCGTAATAGAGAAAGAAGAGACGATATACAAATAGTAAAATACATATCCAAGGGCCGGGGGTACTCGCTGATTCTTTGGGAGGTCACAGTGGCTGTGGCCCAGCTCTGTGGCTCTGGCCATGTAGTTATGGGGGTTATTTACAGGGATTTTAGAAGTCTTTTCGTGATGCCACCTGTGTATTTAGCCAGAGATGGCAGACGCTGCTTATTTGGACCTCTGGGGCAGATGGTGCTGCAGCCGGATGGTATCACTCCCCACAGGTGGAGCAGGGACCCAGGGATGGTGTGATAGTCTATAGGGATTGTGGTGGTCAGGGTGCAGGAGTTGGCAAGGAGAGTGCGGGAAATAACCCAGAGGACACAAAGGATGCAGTTTCTTAACAATTATTTGACAAGACGTGGTGCAGTCTGGGGCACTGGTTACCAAGTTTTAGAAGGGTCCGGTCAGCCTGGAAGCATTCGGGGATCCACCTCGTGAGACAGGTTTTGAGGCCTTCCTTCTGCGCTCTCAGGTTGGGGTCCTGGCAGCCTGTAAACTATCTTGCGGCCCTCTTCCTTCTTTCTTTCCCTTGCCCCCATATGGAAGACAGCATGAGTCTATCATGGGTACTGCCTGGCTGGTGGTGGCTCCGGGCTCTCGCTATGCTGTTGTGACGCAGGCCTATAGTGCGGCAAGGAAACTTGCAGTCTCCCGGCCTCCAGATTTGGTTGTTGGGACATGCAGTGCCTGCACACTCAGGACTCTGTCATCCTCTGTAGCAACTTTCTGGGTGAGCTTACTCGCAGCTCTGCTCCCTAGAGCTCTCTCCTTTACGTCTGCTCCTCTCCCTCTCCTCAGACTTTCTGCCTAACCCCTCCTCCATGTCGGAAAGACAGCTCCCCTGAACTCAGGTTGTAGAGCTCCCCCTTCTGGCCTGGAGTCAGGCTTTGTGTGTGCATGCTGGTGGTTACCTAGTGTGGGGACCTGCTCCTGCTTCCAAGCAGGCAATGTCACTGTGGCAACCGGACCAATGGGGTGCCACACCATACACAGTGGAATTAATAGAATCTCACCTAAGGAACACACACCTAGAGTTTACTAAAGGGGTGGTGCTCACAGGGTAAATATGCAAAACAGCCTAAAGACATGCTCCAAGAGAATCATGCCCTCTAGGCAAAGACTATAAAAATATAGCTGTAAATAAGAGGATCATATCTTTGGAACAATATCGAATGTTTTTTTTTTAAAAAAGAAATGGAATATTCAGGGAAGCAGCAGCAATAACATAAAAGCAAAAACTGTTCATTTTTAACCAGATTCTCTTTAAATGAGTTGTGTATGAATCCAAATGCAGTTCGCCACCTAGTGGAGGCCTTGAGCAGCAGCAGAATTTACAGTGTATTGTCAATAAGTTTTTAGGATGACACAACAAAGGAAATTATCTTACACTGATTCTGCATGATTTTATATTTATCATTTTTAGTTAGAGACAGGAGATCCATTTAGATCTGGAGATCTGCTGTGTTTTGATTAGCAGAAAACAGATCATTTGGAGTATTTGTCATCAGGGTGTAATATTTTGGAAAGGGAGAAAAAAGATCAATTAGTCTGAGTAACTGTCAGATGTCATTTTGCTCAGTCAGACATGACTGCACATATTCCTGCTGACACGTTACTGGGCAATTCCACATTGTATTGGATCCTATTCATGTATTGAAAATGCACGGACAGAATGGGAGAATATAAAAAGCATATCTGGTTACCTAATGATGTTCCCAGCTGTAGAGCTTTTTTAAGATATTATTGACTTGGAGAGCCATTGAAATAATGACCTTACATGCACATGCCTGAAGGGACCAACGCTGCGCTGCAGATAGTAACTCTATAAGGTAAATTGAACATACTAAAAAATGTATGTATGAAAATTGGAAACCACATTGTTTACTTTGAGATATAATAGGAAATAGGTCAGTGACTCGGTTACCATGGTTACCATTGTTGAAAAAGTGAAACTGACACCTTTGCTTATTTATGTGTTTAGTGCTTACCCCCTGTACATTATAAGCAATATGGGGGGGGGGGGGAGATTGGAGGTTGTTGGGAGAGACACCAGTCCATTACATTGAGAGTACTGAAATATTACACTCAGACCGGAGGCATGGTTATGTATGTCATAAATTAAAACCCTGTATAGACAGGGATACACTTCTTTATTATTCACTCTCATGTATAAGATAGTAACTTGTGAAAGACTGGGTTATATTACAGTAGTGCTATTGAAAAATAGAAACAATAAGGAGCTGCAGAAGACCACAAAAATTACAGAGCGTGGTCTCTGACGAGTCTGCTAACTCACTTTTAGGGTGGCTTCACACGTGCATTCACCTGCGCTGCGCATTGCGGCGGGCGAACGCAAGCCAAGCGCAAGCACCGTACGTCCCTATGTTTGACATGGGGACGCACGGTGTATGCGCTCAGGTGCGGATGGCCGTGCGCACCCTTTGCTCCCCATGTGTGATTTGTACCCATGCGGATGCTTGCGTACAAATCATACATTCTCATCCGCACCATGAACAATGCGCAGTGCAGGTGAACGCAAGTGTGAAGCCACCCTTAAGGGCAGAGAACCAAATTTCCTGTAGCCGGAGCATCAGCACAGAAGATGGGCGCAAGGAGCTTCATGGCATGGGTTTAAACAGAATCTGTCAGCAGATTTTAGCTACCTCATCGAAGAGCAGTTTGAAGTAGGCAAAGAGACCCTGAATTTAATGATGTATCAATTAGTTTACTGGATGAGAGAGTGTGATACAATCAGTTTTTAGATTAGCAGGTTGTTTTCAAACTACAGAGTAAAAACCTGCTGACAGATTCCCTTAAAATTCCCAAGCAGCTGCCCATAAGCCTTACATCACCAAGAACAATGCCAATCATCAGATTGAGTAGTTTAAAGAAGCTGCATTCGAGTCTGAAGCAGGGGAAACCTGTTCTGTGGAGTAGACCATTATCATCGTGGTGTGACCCACAAATGCTCCTCTGGATAAATGAGCAAAAATTCCCTTAAACACGCTCTAAAATATTGTAGAATCCTTCCCAGAAGATGAGAAGCTGTTTTGGCAGCCAAGAAGGGACCCAACTCCATATTAATGTCGATGGTCTTAGAATGCAAAAAATAAAGACAGAGAATGAGATGATCCATAAAGAAGTAAGGGGACAGAGTAAATTCTTCCCTTTACACCATAAGGGGTCACAAATAGAATCCTTTCACCAACAAATTCTTAGGCTGGCTTCACACTGCGGTGTGATCCGGTCCGGGGCTGTCCGGGCTGACACAGACAGCCGCGGACCGGATCAGCACACAGGACTGGGAGGCTAATATGCCCTCTGGTGCGGTGTGCAGCGCACGCAGCTGCAGCCGCTGACAGGTCAGGACCGTGGCGCCCGCAGTCCTGACTTAAATGATGGAGATTTTCCACTGTTTTAAAGTCACAACTGAAGGAAGAAACTGATCGCACATTTGGACTTCTGTTGAATCAGAGGAATTTGATACTCTAATTGAGTTAAGTTATTCCTGATTCAGATTCTATCCTGTTGTTATCATTTGGATTATGATACCCCTATATATAAATTATTTGTTAAAATTGTGATAACCTTTACCTAGGGCTATCAGAGGGCAAGCCGTCGTGGAGTGGGGGCACCCGGAAAATTAGGGTGGTATTACCTCTACGGTCAGGCAGCTCTACAGATGTAGGGGCAGAAAAGGGTTACTCATACTGTGATGTGCTTTTCTCCTTCAGTGAATTTGTAAATATACACCTTTTTTCACCTTGTATACTATGCTTGACTAGACCAGTCATTTTTAATGAAGAATTAATAAAATAATTATTTTAATATTTATCTAGAAGTGGTAGTCCTCACATCTTTAGGTTATTGAATGTACCCTACGGCCAGTACTGGAGGGTGAGGAAGTATACTGAGGGCTGTGTGAGCCCTCCTGCTGTATACTGGGTGCTATGTGCGGAATCCTGCTGTATACTGGGGGCTGTGTGTGGCAGGTTGTCAGAAAAATAACAAAGAGGTGTGTTACTAAATTTGGTGTTGGTGTGCCTGCTGCTTCACTGAGAGTCATGCCAGTGTGCAGCATTTTCCAGAAATACTTCTCTTGGCAGCTTTCCTGAATGTTTAACAGACATTCATAAGCTGTGTTATACTATGAATGTCTTTCATTGCCTATAGCAACCAATCAGAAGATGAGCTTTGATTGGTTGCTGTAGGCCACGTGTCATGTGCTTAGATTACGCTGACCTTGCTGGATTCTACTGTGTGTGTTGTGTTTGCATTTCTTCAAGAGCTGCCTGAGGTACGATTGTGAATGTCTTGTGCTCAGCTGCTGGTTGAGGGGTTGATGTGAGGTTTGGGTGTGACTCACCTGGAATCCCCTCCCCCTGTCATTAAATAGCTTTCCCCCTCCTCTGTCAGACGTCACTGATAGCAGTTAGTTTACTCTTGGTTATTGTGCTGTGCAGATACTTGCTGCTGGGTTGAAGTCTTTGCCTTGGGAGTAGCTGTGATCCATGGGTGGAGTTAGGGGCCCTCAGCCTAGGGCTAATGAGGAGCTCAGGAAAATAGGGTGGAGATTCGTACCTCCTCAGCTTCAGAGGTACCTTCGAAAGCAGGATGAGCCAGAAACCCCCAGTGTAAGGGTCAGTTTAGCTCCCCCTGAATCCCTTCACCCATCACACCATACAGTTACCTGATTCCCTCACCTCCTAAGTGTCAGCAGCCCCAAAACCGCCTTTGTCTCTGAGCCATTACGTCTCAGACATCCTCTGCAGATGCCTTTTCACAACTGATGAAAACCATCTCAGCTGAAGTCACTGGTCTGCGAATGCAGGTGGTGCAGGAGCTGCAGCAACGTTGTGGGGTATCTGCCTCAGCTCATGCCCAAGCCATACCAGAACCCAAAATATCTCTTCCAGACAGGTTTTCTGGGGGATGGGATAAATTCTTGGTGTTCAAAGGGACCTGTAAACTTTATTTCAGGCTTTGACCCCGTTCATCTGGGAGCGAAGTACAGCGGCTGGGGATTATAATCTCCCTTCTTTTTTTTTTTTAAATCAGATCTTTTTTATTGAAAATAAAGGAAATTTTCAATACAATAGAAAACAACACATACAGAAAAAGACAAAAGAGACATTTAACAGTAGCATATATAGCCCACATACAAGTACACCCCCCTCCCCCACCCCTATCCCAATGAACCTTATCACATATTAAAGTTGGACGCAATCCCCTTATATCCGAATAAGCATCCACGGTTGAATTCAATCATAATATCAAATAATAATTATGCTGTATTATCAGAGTAAAACATATAAGCGATATGTCTAGCAAGAATTTTCTAATCAGGATAAACAATCATACCATCTCAGATAGCATTAGGATCCTATCATGTTCAACAGGGCTATAACATGATCGCCATGAAAGTATCTCCACCTACTCCATAGTTTATCGAATTTATGTAATGCCTTTCCTTTTTTTATACAACCCCTCCTCCAATCTAATCAGATTCTTCATTTTATCCACAAATTCCTGTAGCCTTAGTGGTTGAGGGTCGAGCCAGTGAGTAGCTATTACTTTTCGAACCTGGAACAGGGTGCGTTTTAAAGCCAATTCCTCACTAACATCATATTGTCCAGGGCCCACACATCCCAGCACACACACCAAAGAGGAAAGTGATAAAGCAGACTCAAATACATTGTTTACATAGTTAATACATGCATTCCAAAAGACCGCCACTTGCCTACAAGTCCAAAACATGTGTATCAAATCAGCTCCCCCCTCTCCACACTTTGGACATTTGTCATCTCCCCTAATACCAGTTTGACACAAAAATTTGGGTGTCCTATATACCCTATGTAATAAATATAGCTGAGATAAACGCTGCGCCTCACAAGTGGACAGAAGTGGGACACTATCCAATATATCTTCCCAGGATTCACTATCAATAGGGCCCACATCCCAGCCCCATCTGTCCTTGATCAGCAGCGGTCTCTCCCACTGGAACTGCTGCATCAAAATTCCATAAATCCTAGAAATAAGACCCTTGCCTCCATTATGACTCAGTAATGTATTGAACAGTAGGTGGTGTTGTATCTTACTCTGCAATTGTCTAGATTGGCTCCTCCAGGCGTGACGCAGCTGTAGATAGAAGTAGAACGTGTTTCGTGGGACAGAGAATTCATCAGACAATTGTTGAAAAGACTTAAGAACGTCTCCATTCAAAATCTGTGCCACAAGTGAGATACCCAATCCCCTTCACAACCCCCCTCCATCCAGCTTGTAAATCTCCGGCAAAGCGGGGTTATCCCAAGCGGGGTAAAGGGAGTATGTCCCGTCACTTTTAAAATTAATTTAGTTTTTTGCCACATTTTCCTCATGAGCCTCACAGTGGCAAACACTTTCTGCGCTCCTGCTCCAAGAGCCCAACCTCCAAAAAGGAGGTAATGGAGATTCCCCCCGTGATGACATGAGCCAGTTTCTCCAAATTCCCGCTAACCAGAACGAGCTGTTGGAGCTGGGATGCCAGAAAATATGCCCAGGAATTAGGGGCCGCCAATCCTCCCTGGTCCTTAGGCCTTTGTAATGTATCGAGACGGATTTTGGCCACACCTTTTTTCCAAATTAATTCCCTGAATAAAGCTTGAAATCTATAAAAAATTTTCATGGGGATCCAAATTGGAGAATTATGAAGTACGTATTACAGCTGAGGCATTAATATCATTTTCACCAGATTGGTTCGACCAACCACCGACAAGGGAAGCTTACACCAAATATTAATTTTCTGTTGAAATTTACCCAACATATCCAATAGATTCAAAGAGACATAGTTAGAGACAATAGGAGACACCACTATACCCAAATATTTGAATTCACGAACCACTTTAACCCCTTCCCGACCCTTGGCCCTACGTTTGGGCCATGAAAACCAAGTCATTCCCGACCCTTGGCCCTAGGGGTGGGCCATGGAATGATCGGGCTACTACAGGCCGAGTGAGGGTCTCACTGACCTGTCACTCGGCCTGCAGGTACATGGGGAGTTGTACTACACCCCAGGGGGGGTCGATTTGCCCCCACCCCCACCCCCCCCCGGCTACAGGCGCGGTGATTGGCGCTCAAAAGTGAAAGTGAAAATCACCGCGCCTGTAATGTTTCCCTGCCTGCCGCTGCTCTCCCTACCCTCTGATCTGCTCCCTGTCATCCTCTAACTGCCCCCCTGTCCCCCACCTCTCTTTCCTGCCCCCCCCTTCATCTTTCTACCCCCCCCTTCCTGTCCCTGCCGCCCGCTTCCTGTCCCTGCCTCCCGCTTCCTCTTCCTGCCGCCCACCTCCTCCTGACTGCCCCCGCTTCCTCCTAGTCCTAAGTGCCCCCTGCCACATCTACTGCCAGCCCCCCCACTGCCCCCTCCTGCCCCCCGATCACCGGAGCGGCGATCGGCTTCTCCCACTCACCTCTCCGGCGGCCCGGCTGTCAGCGCTGCGTCCCGCTCCTCCTCCTCTTCTGCTGTGAGTATCGCCGCCTCCGATCTGAGCTCTGTGCTGGAGCTGCCAGATCACTTCTACAGCTGGATCCTGAGGATCTAGCTGCAGGAAGTGATCTGACAGATCCAGCACAGTGATCCACAGTGACCATTATGTGATCACTGTCGATCACTGTGCTGGAGCTGCCAGATCACTTCTACAGCTGGATCCTGAGGATCTAGCTGCAGGAAGTGATCTGACAGATCCAGCACAGTGATCCACAGTGACCATTATGTGATCACTGTCGATCACTGTGCTGGAGCTGCCAGATCACTTCTACAGCTGGATCCTGAGGATCTAGCTGCAGGAAGTGATCTGACAGATCCAGCACAGTGATCGACAGTGATCACAAAATGGTCACTGTGGATCACTGTGCTGGATCTGTCAGATCACTTTCTACAGCTGGATCCTGAGGATCTAGCTGCAGAAAGTGATCTGACACCCCGGGCGCAGTGACCCACTATGTGCATCACTGCGCCTGGGCTGCCAGATCGCTTTCCGCAGCTCGATCCCTATGCATGGGGATCGAGCTGCAGAAAGCTATCTAACAGCTCGGACGCAGTGATGCACATAGTGGGTCAATGCGCCTGTGCTGCCAGATCGCTTTCCGCAGCTCGATCCCCATGCATGCGGATCGAGCTGCGGAAAGTGATCTGGCAGCACAGGCGCAGTGATGCATATAGTGGGTCACTGCGTCCAAGCTCTTAGATCGCTGCTCTGCAGCCCGATCTCCCTGCATGGGCATCGAGCTGCAGAAAGCAATCTGACAGCCCGGACGCAGTGATGCACATAGTGGGTCAATGCGCCTGTGCTGCCAGA
Organism: Allobates femoralis; assembly: GCA_033576535.1. Taxonomy (NCBI): domain Eukaryota; kingdom Metazoa; phylum Chordata; class Amphibia; order Anura; family Aromobatidae; genus Allobates; species Allobates femoralis. The sequence goes on from JARQOC010000005.1 coordinate 192,944,930, forward strand.
TCGCTTTCCGCAGCTCGATCCCCATGCATGGGGATTGAGCTGCGGAAAGCGATCTGGCAGCACAGGCGCAGTGATGCATATAGTGGGTCACTGCGCCCAGGCTCTTAGATCGCTGCTCTGCAGCCCGATCTCCATGCATGGGCATCGAACTGCAGAAAGCAATCTGACAGCCCGGACGCAGTGATGCACATAGTGGGTCAATGCGCCTGTGCTGCCAGATCGCTTTCCGCAGCTCGATCCCCATGCATGGGGATCGAGCTGCGGAAAGTGATCTGGCAGCCCAGGCGCAGTGATGCACATAATGGGTCACTGCGCCCGGGGTGTCAGATCACTTTCTGCAGCTCGATCACCATGCTGGCGGATCGGGCTCCAGAGTAGCGATCTGAAAGCAAAGGTGATCGAGCGTCGTGGGACCTTCGTTGTGGACTACGTCGGAGACAATCAAATGTCGTGGGACCTTCGTTATGGACTACGTCGGAGCGATCGAGCGTCGTGGGACCTTCGTTGGGACTACGTCGGATCTTTTTATAATAAAGATGGAGTCCGAATTGTGTCTGTGTTTTTTTTTCAAATAAAAAGATTTTTCTCTGTGTGTATTTATTGACTATTTACCGTACTAGAGATTCCTAATGGCGGGTCTAACATTGGCCCTATATTATGAATCTCGGGCTTAGTGCCAGCTGCCAATAAAAAGCTGGCATTAACCCCTTTATTACCCAGTTAGCCACCGGCACCAGGGCAACTGGAAGAGCGTGGGTACAGCGCCAGAAAATGGCGCTTCAATGAATGCGCCATTTTCTGGGGCGGCTGCGGGCTGCAATTCGCAGCATGGGGGGCCCAGAACGCTTGGGCCTCTCTATGCTGAGGATTCCAGCCCCCAGCTGCCTAGTTGTACCTGGCTGGACCAAAAATATGGCGGAGCCCCACGTAATTTTTTTTTCTAGAATTAGTTCTAGAAATTAAAAAAAAATGGGCTTCGCTGTATTTTTGGTTCCAGCCAGGTATGACAAGGCAGCTGGGGGGGGTGGCAGTCCGTAGCTGCCAAGTTGTACCTGGCTGGACCAAAAATATGGCGGAGCCCTATGTCATTTTTTTTCTAGAAATAATTCTAGAAATAAAAAAAAAATAGGCTTCGCTGTATTTTTGGTTCCAGCCAGGTATGACGAGGCAGCTGGGGGCTGGTGGCAGTCCGTAGCTGCCAAGTTGTATCTGGCTGGACCAAAAATATGGCGGAGCCCTATGTCATTTTTTTTCTAGAAATAATTCTAGAAATAAAAAAAAAATAGGCTTCGCTGTATTTTTGGTTCCAGCCAGGTATGACGAGGCAGCTGGGGGCTGGTGGCAGTCCGTAGCTGCCAAGTTGTATCTGGCTGGACCAAAAATATGGCGGAGCCCTATGTCATTTTTTTTCTAGAAATAATTCTAGAAATAAAAAAAAAATAGGCTTCGCTGTATTTTTGGTTCCAGCCAGGTATGACGAGGCAGCTGGGGGCTGGTGGCAGTCCGTAGCTGCCAAGTTGTATCTGGCTGGACCAAAAATATGGCGGAGCCCTATGTCATTTTTTTTCTAGAAATAATTCTAGAAATAAAAAAAAAAATAGGCTTTGCTGTATTTTTGGTTCCAGCCAGGTATGACGAGGCAGCAGGGGGCTGGTGGCAGTCCGTAGCTGCCAAGTTGTATCTGGCTGGACCAAAAATATGGCGGAGCCCTATGTCATTTCTTTTCTAGAAATAATTCTAGAAATAAAAAAAAAATAGGCTTTGCTGTATTTTTGGTTCCAGCCAGGTATGACGAGGCAGCTGGGGGCTGGTGGCAGTCCGTAGCTGCCAAGTTGTACCTGGCTGGACCAAAAATATGGCAGAGCCCCATGGGTCCCCTATGCTGCGAATTGCAACTACTAGACTAGTATGTTTTTTCACAAAAAGTTTCTTTATTCATTTATACGTCTCAATTTGTGAAGCACATGGTGGTTCAAAGTGCTCACTGTGCATCTAGATACGTTCCTTGGGGGTCTAGTTTCCAAAATGGGGTCACTTGTGGGGGAGCTCCAATGTTTAGGCACACAGGGGCTCTCCATACGCGACCTGGTGTCCGCTATCAATTCCAATTGTTGGCAAACACCAGGTTGCGTATGGAGAGCCCCTGTGTGCCTACACATTGGAGCTCCCCCACAAGTGACCCCATTTTGGAAACTAGACCCCCCAAGGAACGTATCAAGATGCATAGTGAGCACTTTGAACCCCCAAGTGCTTCACAAATTGATCCATAAAAATGAAAAAGCACTTTTTTTTCCACAAACATTTTCTTTTTTCATTATTACGGACCAATTTGTGAAGCACCTGGGAGTTCAAAGTGCTCACTATGCAGCTAGATATGTTCCCTGGGGGGTCTAGTTTACAAAATGTGGTCACTTGTGGGGGAGCTCTAATGTTTAGTCACACAGACGCTCTCCATACGCAACATGGTGTCCGCTAACAATTCCAATTGTTAGCGGACACCATGTCACATATGGAGAGCCCCTGTGTGCCTAAACATTGGAGCTCCCCCACAAGTGACCCCATTTTGGAAACTAGACCCCCCAGGGAACCTATCTAGATGGATAGTGAGCATATTGACCCCCCAGGTGCTTCACAAATTAATAGAAAATTTTTTTTTTTGCGTAAAACAAGTACTTTTTCATTTTTACAGATCAATTTGTGAAGCACCTGGGGGTTCAAAGTGCTCACTATGCATCTAGATACGTTCCTTGGGGGGTCTAGTTTCCAAAATGGGGTCACTTGTGGGGGAGCCTCAATGTTTAGGCACACAGGGGCTCACCAAACGCGACATGGTGTCCGCTAACAATTTGAGCTCATTTTGCATTCAAATTGTTAGCGGACACCATGTCGTGTTTGGAGAGCCCCTGTGCGTCTCCACATTGGAGCTCCCCCACAAGTGACCCCATTTTGGAAACTAGACCCCCCAGGGAACATATCTAGCTGCATAGTGAGCACTTTGAACCCCCAGGTGCTTCACAAATTGGTCCGTAATAATGAAAAAAGAAATTTTTGTGGAAAAAAAAGTGCTTTTTCATTTTTATGGATGAATTTGTGAAGCACCTGGGGCTTCAAAGTGCTCACTATGCATCTAGATACGTTCCCTGGGGGGTCTAGTTTCCAAAATGGGGTCACTTGTGGGGGAGCCCCAATGTTTAGGCACACAGGGGCTCACCAAACGCGACATGGTGTCCGCTAACAATTTGAGCTCATTTTGCATTCAAATTGTTAGCGGACACCATGTCGTGTTTGGAGAGCCCCTGTGCGTCTCCACATTGGAGCTCCCCCACAAGTGAACCCATTTTGGAAACTAGACCCCCCAGGGAACATATCTAGCTGCATAGTGAGCACTTTGAACCCCCAGGTGCTTCACAAATTGGTCCGTAATAATGAAAAAAGAAATTTTTGTGGAAAAAAAAGTGCTTTTTCATTTTTATGGATGAATTTGTGAAGCACCTGGGGCTTCAAAGTGCTCACTATGCATCTAGATACGTTCCCTGGGGGGTCTAGTTTCCAAAATGGGGTCACTTGTGGGGGAGCCCCAATGTTTAGGCACACAGGGGCTCACCAAACGCGACATGGTGTCCGCTAACAATTTGAGCTCATTTTGCATTCAAATTGTTAGCGGACACCATGTCGTGTTTGGAGAGCCCCTGTGTGTCTCCACATTGGAGCTCCCCCACAAGTGACCCCATTTTGGAAACTAGACCCCCCAGGGAACATATCTAGCTGCATAGTGAGCACTTTGAACCCCCAGGTGCTTCACAAATTGGTCCGTAATAATGAAAAAAGAAATTTTTGTGGAAAAAAAAGTGCTTTTTCATTTTTATGGATGAATTTGTGAAGCACCTGGGGCTTCAAAGTGCTCACTATGCATCTAGATACGTTCCCTGGGGGGTCTAGTTTCCAAAATGGGGTCACTTGTGGGGGAGCCCCAATGTTTAGGCACACAGGGGCTCACCAAACGCGACATGGTGTCCGCTAACAATTTGAGCTCATTTTGCATTCAAATTATTAGCAGACACCATGTCGTGTTTGGAGAGCCCCTGTGCGTCTCTACATTGGAGCTCCCCTACAAGTGACCCCATTTTGGAAACTAGACCCCCCAGGGAACATATCTAGCTGCATAGTGAGCACTTTGAACCCCCAGGTGCTTCACAAATTGATCCATAATAATGAAAAAAGAAAATGTTTGTGGAAAAAAAAGTGCTTTTTCATTTTTATGGATGAATTTGTGAAGCACCTGGGGGTTCAAAGTACTCACTATGCATCTAGATACGTTCCCTGGGTGGTCTAGTTTCCAAAATGGGGTCACTTGTTGCGGAGCCCCAATGTTTAGGCACACAGGGGCTCACCAAACGCAACATGGTGACAGCTAACAATTTGAGCTGATTTTTATTCAAATTGTTAGCGGACACCATGTCGCTTTTGGAGAGCCCCTGTGTGCCTAAACATTGGAGCTCCCCCACAAGTTACCCCATTTTGGAAAATAGACCCCCCAGGGAACATATCTAGATGGGTAGTGAGCATATTGAACCCCCAGGTGCTTTACAAATTGATCTGTGAAAATGAAATAGTACTTTTTTTTTCACAAAAATTTTCTTTTAGCCTAAATTTTTTCGTTTTCACATGAACCAGCATAAAATTCATCCTAAAATTTGTTGGGCAATTTCTCCTGAGTACACCGATACCTTATATGTGGTCATAAACCACTGCTTGGGCACACAGCAGGGCTCAGAAGGGAAGGAGCACCATTTCACTTTTTGGATGTAAAATTAGCTCCAAATTCAAATTGCGCTCCTTCCCTTCTGAGCCCTGCCGTGCGCCCAAACAGTGGTTTATGACCACATATAAGGTATCTGTGTATTCGGGAGAATTTGCACAACACATTTTAAGATCCATTTTATCCTGTTGCCCATGTGAAAATGAAAGAATTGAGGCTAAAAGAACATTTTTGATAAAAAAATTAAAATATCCATTTTTTGTTTCCACTTTGCCTTAGGTCCTGTGAAGCACCTGAAGGGTTAATCATCTTCTTGAATATAGTTTTGAATAGCTTGAGGGGTACAGTTTTTGGAATGGTGTCACTTTTGGGTGTTTTCTGTCATGTACACCCCTCAAAAGGACTTCAAATGTGATGTGGTCACTAAAAAAAATGGTTTTGTAAATTTTGGTTGAAAAATGAAAAATTGCTCATGAACTTTGAACCCTTATAACGTCCTACCAAAAAAAAAATTTTCTTCCAAAATTGTGCTGATGTGAAGTAGACATGTGGGAAATATTATTTAATAACTTTTTTCTGTCACATATCTCTCTGGTTTATCAGAAAAAAAAATTAAAAATGTGAAAATTGTGAAATTTTCAAAATTTTTGCCATATTTTTGATTTTTTCACAAATAAACACAAAAATTATCGACTTAAATTTAATACTAGCATGAAGCCCAATGTGTCACGAAAAAACAATCTCAGAATCGCTAGGATCGGTTGAAGCGTTCCAGAGATATTACCTCATAAAGGGACACTGGTCAGAATTGCAAAAAATGCCAAGGTCTTTAGGGTCAAAATAGCCTGGGTCCTGAAGGGGTTAAGACAGGTATCTCCCACTTTTGTATCAGCAGACAGAGTGTCCACGGGCATGATTATGGACTTATCCCAATTTATTTTTAAACCCGAATAGTCTCCAAATTCCTGTATAAGTCCCATAGCTGTAAGCAAGGAGCCTGACATGTCCCCCAGAAACAGCAGGAGATCATCAGCATATAATGCCATTCTCTCCTCCAAGGCCCCATGACGGAAACCCTGGATATCCGGACTAGTACGTAATTTAACAGCCAATGGTTCAATGGCGAGAGCAAACAGGAGGGGGGACAACGGACAGCCCTGCCTAGTACCCCTCTCCAGCTTCAAAGTATCCGACAGGGCACCATTGAGGCGGATCCTTGCCACAGGAGCAGAATATAGTACTTTCACCCACTTTATAAACTGGTTTCCAATTCCCGCAGTACCACCCAGAGGTATTCCCACTCAACGCTATCGAAAGCCTTCGCAGTGTCAAGTGAGAGCACCGCCCTCTCCCCCCCACTCTGAGATGCCAACTGTAGATTAAGAAACACCCTGCACAAATTAATGGCCGTAGATTTATTGGGCATAAATCCCGTTTGATCCTCCCCCACCACCTGGGTAATCACCGCCATCAGCCTGGTTGCCAAGACTTTCGCCAAAATCTTTACATCCGTAGATAACAAAGAGATAGGCCTGTACGACTCAGACTGTAGAGGGTCCTTTCCTGGTTTAGGTAACAGGACCACCACCACCTCCCTCATCGATCCAGGGAGAACCCCCTCACTCATAGCCCCATCAAATACCTCTTTCAATCTAGGTAGTAAGACTTCCCCATATTCCTTATAAATTTCAATTGGGACACCATCCGAACCAGGAGCCTTATTATTCAGTAAGTCTTTTGCCGCAGCGCACAGTTCTTCTATTGTAATAGGAGCCTCCAATTGTATTCTCTGGACATCTGTCAGTTTAGGCAGCCGAATGCCACGAACATCTGTCAGTTTAGGCAGCCGAATGCCACGAATATACTGCTCCAACTCGGTACAAGATTTCATGAGCTTGGAGGAGTATAACTGCTGATAGAATTGGAAAAAGACCTTCACAATCTCACCAGTATCCGTAACCAGAACTCCATTACCGTCCCGGATAGTTGAGACCAGCGGAGCCCCAGTCTGGGCTCTAGCAACCGTTGCCAACAGATGTCCAGCTCCTTCGCCCTCAGCATAAAATTGCTGCTTTAAGAAAAAACGTTTATTTTCAGCCTGCTGTAACACAAATTCGTTTAATTTAGATTGGGCATTTGTCCATTTCAGCTTATTGTCGACAGTTGGTGACCCCACAAAGGTGTGCTCCAGAGTATCCACCTCAGTCCACAAATATTGCATACGGTCTCTAGTTTTAGACTTAACCTTGGATATTTCTTTTATTAGGACTCCACGCAAAAACGCTTTCATGGCATCCGAAACCATGGACATAGATACCGAGCCCACATTGTTGCAAAAGAACTCCTCCAAAATAGAGGAAATGGAGACATTGCTATCAAATACCGCCAGCCAAAATGCATTGAACCTCCACCCACCCCTATGACATAAAGCACCCCGGTCCACGTTTATAACCACCTTAAGGGGAGAATGATCTGAGATCTGGTACAATATTCAGCCCTGGCTATTAATAGCACCATTTCACCATTCCCCAAAGCCAAATCTATCCTAGATAACGAGGAGTGAGATGCAGAATAGCAAGAATACTGCCTAACATCGGGAAACTTTATGCGCGACACATCCATTAATTATATCTCCTGCAAAACCCTCACCAGAGATGTTTCATGTATAGTACCACCTCCCAGCTCACCCCGGTACTTATCCAATCCAGCATTTAGGTACATATTAAAATCCCCAATTACCGTCAAGGGTATGTTAGCATATTCCGTAATAACGGGGATTATATGTTGTAATTTACTCACAGCAAACGGTGTCGGAATATATAGAGCAATCATGCACAATCGTAACCCAGCCACTCTACATACCAGGCATACGTATCTACCCTCCCCATCAGTGATCACCCTTTCCAGACTAAAAGGGAGTGATGGGTGCACCAATATACTCACTCCCCTAGCATATGTACTGTGTGTGGAATGAAATGCAGGCCCCTTCCACAACTTAGTAAGAGAGGCCGCCGCCTCCACATTACAGTGCGTCTCCTGTATACACGCCACAAGATTTTGGTGCGTTTTTAAATATTTAAGTATTGCAAATCTTTTTTTAGGGTCTCCCATGCCTCTGACATTCCAAGACATAATGTTAAGTTGTCTAGCGATAATCAAAAATGTAACATCTTACAGACATATCCGGATGCCCTACAAGCCAATCATTAAGTTTGAATGTATCATCCAGAGACAAGTGAAGAGGTTCCCCCATAATACTCATAATATTCCATTTGTACACAGCAACAAGATAGAACCTTGTCTCCATGATTTCACTGCAGCCAGTAAGTTACCTGTTGACACCCTAGAAATGTTGCCGCCTGTAAAGGTACCTTTAGTGTGGGTTCTCCCTCATCACCAGTGCCATCCTGTGTGCTGACAGTCTGTGAGTCCCCAGCTTCCACATCTTCATGGGCTGCCTCTCCACTGCTGCACATCTTTTTCCCTCCCTCCTGCAAGGGCTCCACATTATCAAAGCCAAGTGTCCCTGTATTATAAACAGGAATAATGTCACCTGGGGCTTGTGAGGCACCTGGGAGCTGCTTCCTGGCGAATTACTGCAGTTTGGTCGCCGCTTCCAGCCGCTTCTCCCGCTGCCGCGGGGTCTCTCCTTCCTGGAGGCCTCCCTCGGCGCCATCTTGTATGCCATGAGGCGCTCCCCCAGCCGACGACCGCAGCCGTCCATCCCGCCGCGACATGAGGAGAGTCGAGGGTCCCGCACCGCACACCGTGCTCCGGGACATCAGCCCCAGCAATTGGAGGGTGTATAGGCTATTTAGTCCTCGGGCAAGAGGATTAGAGTGAGCGGGGTCGCCGGAGCTCTTCAGCTGTGCGACCGCTCACATAGCACGCTAGGCCACGCCCCCATAATCTCCCTTCTTAAGGGAGATCCTCAGACCTGGGCCTTCTCCCTCCCAACCGACTCACCATCGCTGCAGTTGGTGGACGGGTTTTTTGCTGTTCCGGCCCAGGTGTATGGCAAACCAGATAGGGTGACTCTTGCTGATTCAAACCTCCGTAAACTCAAGCAGGGGTCACGAGCAGTGGAGGAGTTCTGCTCGGGGGTTTCAAAGATGGGCGACTGACTCCCAGTGGAACAACCCTGCCCTCAGGAGTCAGTTCTGCCTGGGTTTGTCAGCTAGACTGCAAATCACCCTGGTTCAGTATGCCACACCTGAGTCATTGGAGGCTGCAACGTTACTAGCCACCAGGGTAGACATACATCTGAGGGAGAGACTGAGACCAACTTTGTCCTATGTGGCTATCCCTGTTGAGGAGGTTCCATGCGAAGAACCTATGCAGTTGGGGGCAGTAAGCCCTCGTGTTAAACCTCCTGTAGTTGCAGTTCAGCAAGTGGGCGGAGCTTGCTTTTATTGTGGACAAGCTGATAATTTTATCAAAGTTTGTCCACATCACTCTGGGACAAATACACAGTCTCAGACGCAGCCTACCTCAGGTCGTTTGGAAGGAGATGACCAGAGGGTTTAAATCTCCTTCTTTTCTAAGTCTCTATTCACACTGTCTGACAAAGTGTTGGTAGATGGAAAAACTGAGACTGTAGAGGTGCTAGTTGATAGTGGAGCAGGAGTCGTTCTTATGGATTCTCCGTTTGCGCAGACTCATGGTTTAGTCTGTAGCGCCTTAGTGGGACCCATTCCCCTCTTTGACATTGACTCAGTCCCGCTGAGCCAGAAGGTATTATTCCAAGTCATGCAAAATATGAACTTGAGCATAGGAACTCATCCCCAGGAGTTCCTTTCTTGTTACATCATGGAGAATTTAATAACCTCCATTGTCTTGGGCGTTCCTTGGCTGAAAAAACACAACCCAGTAATTGACTGGCGGACCCAGGAGGTGGTTCGCTGGGGTACTGCCTGTGAGGGTAATTTCCAGGGTACTTCCATCTCTGTCATGCTGGTGATGTCTACACCAACTTCTTTACTCAAGGATGTTAGGAATTTGCCAGGTGGTGGGGGTGGAGTGCACACCACGCTCCCGACTCTTGGTGCCTCTGAGTGTTGTCCTCGGAAGAGGGGAAGGGGAGGGGTGATTGTTTCTACTGTGCATCCCAAGGGAGGAAGTCCTGGGGTCCAGAGAGATACCTTTGTTACTTGCCCACCTAATATTGTACCCTCTGACTGTGCCCGCATGTATGGAAATAAACATACAGGTCCAGACCTGAGTGTGAATGAGTATGTGTGGATGTTGTCCAAACACATCAGGTGGAGGTGTGCTGCTGGAGCTCCTAGTTCTGGGGTTGTAGGACTGTTTCAGATATCGGACATTTGCAACCCTGTGCAGTACTGTCTTGACCTACACCCAGTTTTGGCAACCCGTAACATCATTCATATCTCATCACTCAGGAGATGTGGACTTACTTGGGAGGTGTCCGCTCTTAAAAGAAGGGGTACTGTCATGCCCTTAGATTGCGCTGACCTTGCTGAATGCTGCTGTGTCTGTTGTGTTTGCATTTCTTCAAGAGCTGCATGAGGTACGGATGTGAAGGCCTTGTGCTCAGCTGCTGGTTGAGGAGCTGATGTGAGGCCTGGGTGTGACTCACCTGAAATCCCCTCCCCTGGCTTTAAGTATCTTTCCCTCTCCTCTGTCAGACGCCACTGATAGAGTTAGTTTACTTTTGGTCATTGTGCTGTGCAGATGCTTGCTGCTGGGCTCAAGTCTTTCCCTTCAGAGTAGCTGTGATTCCAAATCCATGGGTAATAGGGGCCCTGAGCCTAGGGCTAATCAGGATCACAAAGTACTCACAGGAGCTCAGGAAAATAGGGTGGAGACTCAGACCTCTTCACCTTCCAGGTACCTCTGAGAGCAGGACAAGCCAGGAAACCCCAGTGTAAGGGTCAGATTAGCTCCCCCTGAATCCCTTCACCCATCACACCATCCAGTTACCTGATTCGCTCACGTCGTAAGCGTGACACCACCTGATAAATATCCAGGAAACCTGTCAAAACAGCCAATGCAGTATCTATTATTTCCATTTATATTTTACTGCTCTTATATGTTGTTTGTCATATGTACCTGATGCACTGCAAAAATAGCAGCCGACGCGTTCTATCATTTTGTCATTGTTTTGACATCGTTGGTGAGATGTCACACGTCTAGATATAGTGACCGAACATCAACGATCCTGCATGTCCGGCATTGCCTGAACGACACAGCGAGCGATGTTGGCGGTCGTTATCATGGCGTCACGCAACACAACCACAAACTCAATGTGGGCATGCTGTTTGACAGAGGCTGGGAGATAGGCGTGCCAGAGTGTGTTTTGACGCGCCCCTACCACTCCAATTGGTCGCCACAACTGCATTACCATTGTTCAGCCTTGTCTGGCAAGATGGCCACTTCATTACCACGTTTGCCCTTTCTACCATCTTGCCATTCAAGTCTGTTGTCATTTGTTTATGGTTGGGTTGTGCAAGACACTGCGGCGTCCCCAAACTGGCACACAGGAACACTCGTTTGTGAACTGTTGCCTATACAATGTTTGGCTATGTGTACGTGTTGTTTTCAAGTATGTAAGCTACACACAACACTATGTACATATGTGTATGCATATTACGATGCATGTATTAAGTCTGTGTGTGTGCAGACATGTATGTATGTGTGGTGATGTGTTCATAATTTGTACCTTCAATAATGGAAGTATGTGTGTGTACAGATACCCAAGTGTAAATCCATCTATATTGAGCAGGAGAGACAGAGAGAGCATACAGTGTGGCCCTAAGGGCTTGACCTGTGTACTGTACATGTGTAGACAATGCTGCAGGGACCAGTCCACAAAATGTTTGGCATTTCCGCGTCGGCCGAACTACGCCCAAATACTGTGATTGGCAGAAGCAACAGCATTCTTATTGGTCGGACGCCCTTTAAAAGATGGTGTTCAAGCTGCATCCTGTTGCTGTTTCTCCAAAGTAGCAAGGTGGAAGCGTGTCTCTTTCTCACACTGCAGGACTGACAGTAGGTCTTGAGTACTGTTCATCATTTTCATCTGTCCAGTTTTCTAATGTTGTTATAAGTGAACTTAATAAAAGCCTATGGTAATGTGGCTTGGCCACTGTTGTAGAAGTTTCCCTTTATAATGGTGATACTGTCTTTTGGAATACCCCTGGCCAGCCCCTGAATAGTGTCTACTACATAATTTGCCCCTGCACAGTTTACCTGACATATGGTATCCTGGTAACAGACTTTTTTTGGCTTAAAATATGATTTTTCATGCTGTAAACTCTGAAACACAATACTGGTTTAGGACATCAAGGGCAAATTTGTGGCCCTACCTGATGCAATGCCCATTGCATGTGAGCATTGGTTTGGTGTGCAGGGGTCACATATGTGTTGACACTTGAGTCTTTCCAGATTGTGATTTCACATGTAGGAGCCCCAATCAATGGTGTGTTGCTCCGCCCTAAATCTGGACATTTTTGGTGTACAGGTAGCACATCATACATACATGTATGTGTGTTTCTTAAGTAATTTTAATGCTCTCTTTCAGATGGCGGAAAATCAGCAGTTTGACTGGGAATTTATAGCTTCAAGGAGCATGAATGCCTCTGGCGGACGAAGTCACCTGCGTATAAGAACAAGCGGGTGAAGGGAGTGGCGTATGCCAATCTCGTCACCCTGGCTCAGCAGCACTATCTGTCTGAGCAGTGTGACGAGAAGTTTGTGATGTCCAAAATACAAACGGGAACACAATAAGGTGCTCCGGTCCAGGTCTTCTGGCATCGGAACTGAGGAGCTCTATGTACCAACATTGTTGTACTATGAGCTCCTCATGTTCACCGTGGACCAGGAGCCACCTCATCCCGGCACGTCCAGCAGGGACTGTACACAAACAGCATCTGCCACTCCTGAGCCAAGTGCTTCGCCACAGCATGTAAGTACCGTCGTATTGTAGCTATGAACAAGCATTGTTTTTTCAATTAACTTGGGGTATTAAATTGGGGTGTAAGATAGTACCGTCTACTGCCCAACAAATTAGCCCTTATGCAAAGGTCATGGCCCACATAGTGTCCTTTTATTTGCTCATTGGAAGGTGCCAACATCCCCCAGCCTCACCATGCTTGTCATTCTGGTAATTTGGCCAATTTCTGCTAACTGTCACATACGTCCCCATCAAAACACAAGTAGTCATGGTAGATGTGGTATGCAACAAATCCTAGGCTAAAGCACTCAAAAGAAATGTGTGTGTAAAGTGATGGTTGGCCATGTCAAGTGTTTGAACAATATGTTATTGTCTTTGCAGGCTCCTGAAGAACATAGCTCAAGCTAGGCATCGGCATCCCTTGAGGACCCCCCCATTAACATCACAGGGGGAGGTGGCAAGTGAGCCCAGTGTTGTGGAGCAGCGCCCTGACTCAAGCTTCTCAGCTGGCAGGCGATGCCTCCAACCACTGAGCTTGGGCAAGAAGGGTGCTGCTCCACCAGGAACAGCGGCCAAACACGGGCATTGGGCTCCTTGTCAGCGGGCGGGTGTCGAATGTGGAGCCCCACAAGCGTCGGTGCGTCGAGTATATTATACACCTTGCGCTTGACGTGTCCGACAATGGGACACTGACCCAAAAGACCATCCTGGCGGAACCACTAAAGCTGCCATCAGTGTCCCAGGGCTTCAGGGCTCCTATGCCTGGCCCCGGACAAAGTCCTACTATGCGGAGGGTCCCCAGACCATCCTACCCTCTGCATAGGGTGGACCCATATTCCTATGGGGAGATGGGTCCGGAAGCCTCGTCAGCTCATGCAGCTGATTATGATCCTTAAGAGCCACGCTTCCACCAACTGTAGTGTGCTTTTGCTACGTTTTAATTTCCTTTTATGTTATACACAGGATGTGTTATTTGTTTTTGCTTTTGGCAAATCACTAAAAACCACAAAACAAATAACGTGTGTCGTCTTTATGTTATTTTACATCAAACTTGGCATGTAGTGTAGTGTAGCCACTTTTGTCAGATGAAGGCCACCAGCAGGCCACTTTTGCATGGACACATGTTGAGGGGTATTATTATTATTATTATTTATTTATATAGCACCCTAATATTCCATGGCGCTTTACATGTTAAGAGGGCAGACTAGGACAAGTAACTGTTATGATCCGGTGACCTTGGAGCTGCATGAATAAAATTCACATGAGAAGTGGTACCTGTACTGACCACAGTTCCTGATTTAACTCCGCAACTAGAAGTAGCCGTGGGATGTGACTAACCATACCCTAGACACCTCAACACGGCCGGAGAATTAGCTACCCCTAAAGAGGGAAACAGGAATGCTATCTTGCCTCAGAGCAGAACCCCAAAAGGATAGAAATCCCCCCACAAATATTGACTGTGAGTAAGAGGAAAAGACACACTCAGCAGAAAACAGAATCAAGCAAAGATGAGGCCACTTCTAGCTAGATACATAAAGACAGGACAGGATACTATTGCAGTCAGTATAAAATCCCTTCAAAAATATCTATTGCAGATAATACAAAAATACCCTGAGTCTACTCAAGACTCGGCGCCGTCTAGATCTGCAAACCTCCTGTGAATCCTACAATTCTCAATATAAGTATACTGACACAAAAAGCTGAAAAAGCTCATAACAAATGAATAGCACAAAAATCCTAGGAAGAAAACTTCCTAACAGAGAGCAAGTTAAAACAGCATGCACTCTGAGCAAAAATAGACCATTTCAGAAAACAAGCACACAGTATGTGTGCCACAAAAAGACTAAACCATACACTTAGCTTGGAAGTCTTGCAGCAGGACAGGAGAGACCAGACAGAAGTGAAACACCTCCAGGAACATTGACAACTGGCAAGGACTGAGGAAATCCTGCAACCTTAAATACCCCAGTCAGAATTGCAATTACCCAATTCACCTGATCAAGAGTGCAAAACAGGATCAACTGCATTACCAGCCACAACCACAGGAGGGAGCCCACAAGCAGAATTCACAACAGTACCTTCCCCCTGAGGAGGGGTCACTGAACCCTCACCAGACCCCCAGGCTTATCCGGATGAGCCAGATGAAAAGCACGAACCAAATCAGGGGCATGGAGCATCAGAGGCAAAAACCCAGGAATTATCCTCCTGACCATAACCCTTCCATTTGACAAGGTACTGAAGCCTCCGCCGCGAAAAACGAGAATCCAAAGGTTTCTCAACCACATACTCTAACTCCCCATCGACCAACACAGGGTCCGGAGGAGCGACAGTGGGAACCACGGGCTCAACATACTTCCACAATAAAGACCTATGGAAGACATTATGGATAGCAAAAGAGGCCGGAAGCGCCAACCGAAAAGACACAGGAGTAATAATCTCAGAAATCCTGTAAGGACCAATAAATCGAGGCTTAAATTTAGGAGAGGAAACTTTCATAGGAACATGTCTAGAAGACAACCAGACTAAGTCGCCAACCCGAAGCCGGGCACCAACACACCGACGACAGGGCGAAAAAAAGGTAGCAGAACTAGCTCTATTGTTAAGTGCAAACTCGGCCAAGGGCAAAAAAGCCACCCAATCATCCTGATCAGCAGACACAAAGCATCTCAAATAAGTCTCCAAAGTTTGATTAGTCCTCTCGGTCTGACCATTGGACTGGGGATGAAAAGCAGACACAAAGGACAAATCAATACCCAGCTTAGTACAAAAGGCCCGCCAAAACCTAGAAACAAATTGGGAACCCCTGTCAGACACTATAGTCTCCGGAATACCATGCAAACAAACAACATGTTGAAAAAACAACGGAACCAATTCCGAAGAGGAAGGCAATTTAGGCAAAGGCACCAAATGAACCATCTTAGAGAACCTGTCACAAACAACCCAGATAACCAACATCCTCTGGGAGACCGGAAGATCCAAAATAAAATCCATAGAAATATGCGTCCAAGGCCTCTGAGGTACTGGCAAGGGCAAAAGCAACCCACTAGAACGTGAACAACATGGTTTGGCCCACGCACAAGTCGCACAGGACTGCACAAAAGAACGCACATCACGGGACAAGGAAGGCCACCAAAAAGATCGACTGACCAAGTCCCTGGTACCAAAAATGCCAGGATGACCAGCCAACACAGAACAGTGAATCTCAGAAATCACTCTACTAGTCCATCTGTCAGGAACAAACTACTTCCCCAGTGGACATCGCTCGGCCTGTCAGCCTGAAATTCCTGAAGAGCCCATCGTAAATCAGGAGAAATGGCAGAAAGAACCACCCCTTCCTTTAAAATGCCGACTGGTTCAGAAACCTCAGGAGAATCAGTCAAAAAACTCCTAGAGAGAGCATCAGCCTTAACATTCTTAGAACCAGGAAGGTACGAGACCACAAAATCAAAACGGGTAAAAAACAAGGACCATCTAGCTTGTCTAGGATTGAGCCGTTTGGCAGACTCAAGGTAAACCAGATTCTTGTGATCGGTCAAGACCACAATACGATGCGTAGCCCCCTCAAGCCAATGCCTCCACTCCTCAAACGCCCACTTCATAGCCAACAACTCTCCATTGCCAACATCATAATTGCATTCAGCAGGCGAAAACTTATGGGAAAAGAAGGCACACGGCTTCATGGAGGAATTGACAGGATCCCGCTGAGACAAAACGGCCCCAGCCCCAATTTCAGAAGCATCAATCTCAACCTGAAATGGAGGTTGGCGCAACACAGGAGCAAAAGAAAACCTGTGTTTAAGCTCCTGAAAGGCAGAAACAGCCAGCAGGGGACCAGTTTTCCACATGAGCACCTTTCTTCGTCAAATCGGTTAAAGGTTTAACAATGCTGGAAAAATTGGCAATGAATCGGCGATAAAAATTCGCAAAACTCAAAAATTTCTGAAGGCTCTTCACATACGTGGGCTGAACCCAATCATGAATGACCTGAACCTTAACCGGATCCATCTCCATAGACGAGGAGAAAAAATGAAGCCCAAAAAGGAAACCTTCTGAACCCCAAAGAGACACTTAGACCCCTTAACATACAAAGCATTGTCTCGAAGGATCCGAAATACCGTCCTGACCTATTCCACATAAGAATCCCAATCATCAGAAAAAATCAAAAAATCAATATGAATTCTTAAAGATGTCATTCATAAAGGACTGAAAAACAGAAGGAGCATTCGTGAGCCCGAAAGGCATCACAAGGTATTCAAAATGGCCTTCGGGCGTGTTGAACGCCATCTTCCATTCGTGATCCTGCTTAATATACACAAGATTATATGCCCCCCCCGAAGGTCAATTTTAGTAAACCAACTTGCCCCCTTGATCCTAGAAAACAAGTCGGAAATCAAAGGTAAAGGGTATTGAAACTTGACAGTGATTTTATTCAAGAGGCGATAATCAATACAGGGTCTCAAAAAGCCATCTTTCTTAGCAACAAAAAAAACCCCGCTCCCAACGGTAAAGAAGACAGCCGAATATGCCCTTTCTCCAAAGAATCCTTAATTTAATTTCGCATGTCAGCATGTTCAGGCACAGACAAGTTGAAAAGTCGACCTTGAGAAACTTACAGCCCGGAACCAAGTCAATCGCAAAATCGCACTCCCTATGTGGTGGAAGAAAACTGGACTTGGGTTCATCAAAAACATCCTGAAAATCAGACAAAAATTCCGGAATCTCATGAGAGGGAGAGGAGATGGACATCAAAGGAACATCCTCATGTACCCCCTGACAACCCCAACTAGTCACAGACAGACTTCCAATCTACAACAGGATTATGTACCTGCAACCACGGAAAACCCAGCACGATCATATCGTGCAAATTATGCAAAACCAGAAATCGACAATCTTCCTGATGAGCTGGCGACATGTGCATGGTCACCTGAGTACAAAACTGGGGCTTATTTTCAGCCAAGGGTGTAGCATCGATGCCCCTTAAGGAATAGGGTTCTTCAAAGGCTACAAAGAAAACCCACAACGCCTGGCGAACTCAAAATCCATTAAGTTCAAGGCAGCGCCTGAATCCACAAACGCCATAACAGAAAATGATGACAATGAACAAATCAAGGACACAGATAATAAAAATTTAGGTTGCACAGTACAGAAATGACATGAGAAGCGTCGCCACAATAATAACACAACCTATTCTGGCGTCTAAAACCTTGGCGTTCAGTTCTGGATAAAATCCTATCACACTGCATAGGCTCAGGATGCTGCTCTGAGGACAACGACACAGAGCTTACAAGTCTGCGCTCCCGCAACCGCCGATCAATCTGAATGGCTAGAGACATAGAATCACTCAGACCACAAGGTGCGGGAAACCCCACCATTACATCCTTAACCGATTCAGAAAGACCTTTTCTGAAAATTGCCGCAAAGCATCATCATTCCATTTAGTTAATACAGACCATTTTCTGAATTTCTGACAATACACTTCCGCCGCCACTTGACCCTGAGACAGGGCCAACAACGTCTTTTCAGCTTGATCCACAGAATTAGGTTCATCATATAATACTCCTAATGCCTGAAAAAAGGAATCAACATTAAGCAACGCCGAATTCCCAGATTCAAGAGAAAACGCCCAATCCTGCGCAGCAGGGAGATGACAATTTTAACCTGCTGAATAGAATCACCGGAGGAACGAGGTCTCAGAGCAAAAAACAGTTTAGGCTGTGGTCACAGTACCATTTTTCACATGCGTTTTTGGAGACCTGCGTTTTCAAAAACGCATGTTAAAAATGCACCCATAGGCCCCCATGTTAAAAAACGCATGCCCTAATAGCCAAAAAGCATGTGTGACTGTCCCATGCGTTTTTGGAGCATATCCAAAAACGTATGCGTTTTTTAATAAGGGGCCTTATGGAAAACGCATGCAAAAACGCATGTACAATTAGTGCCATTCAAAAACGCATGCGTTTCCCATAGGAGCCCATGTTAAAAAAACGCAAGCGTTTCCGGAAACGCATGCGTTTTTTAACATGGGCTCCTATGGGAAACGCATGCGTTTTTGAATGGCACTAAAAGTTACTAATTGTAGATGCGTTTTTGCATGCGTTTCCCATAGGAACCCATGTTATAAAAACGCATGCGTTTTCTACAAAAACGCATGCGTTTTTCAAAATGCACAAAAAAAACTACAAGCACTATTTTTAGGTACAGATTCAAAAACGCACCCAAAAACGCAGGGAGCCATCACACACCTTACAAAAGTCATGCTGACATGAAAAAAAGCATGAGTTTTGTTAAATCAATAAAAAAAAACACATGGCAACTGTGACCACAGCCTTACAGTTGTTTTTAAAGCTCAAAAATTTGGACCTGTCACCAAAAAACAAAACAGGAGTGGGAATTTTTGGCTCCAAAACGGGAGTCTGAACAATATACTCTGAAATTCCCTGTACCCTTGCAGCAAGCTGGTCTAAATGAGAAGCTAATTCCTGAACATCCATTCTAGCAAAAAACTCCTCAGCCACCCAGAGAAAAAGAGGGAAGAAAAGACAAAGCAGACTGCAGAAAAAAAAATGCCTAAACACTTTTCTTCCCTTCTTCTGAGATGCATTTAACTCATTATTGGCCAGTTGTTCTGTTTTGATCCAGTGATCTTGGAGCTGCATGAATAAAATTCACAGGAGAAGTGGTACCTGTACTGACCGCAGTTCCTGAATTAACTACGCAACTAGAAGTAGCCGTGGGATGTGACTAACCATACCCTAGACACCTCAACACGGCCGGAGAACTAGCTACCCCTAAAGAGGGAAACAGGAATGCTATCTTGCCTCAGAGCAGAACCACAAAAGGATAGAAAGCCCCCCCACAGATATTGACTGTGAGTAAGGGGAAAAGACACACTCAGGCAGAAAACAGAATCAAGCAAAGATGAGGCCACTTCTAGCTAGATATGTAAAGACAGGACAGCATACTATTGCAGTCAGTATAAAATCCCTTCAAAAATATCTACTGCAGACAATACAAAAATACTCTGAGTCTACTCAAGACTCGGCGCCCTCTAGACCTGCAAATCTCCTGTGAATCCTACAATTCTCAATATATGTATACTGACACAAAAAGCTGAAAAAGCTCATAACAAATGAATAGCACAAAAATCCTAGGAAGAAAACTTCCTAACAGAGAGCAAATTAACACAGCATGCACTCTGAGCACAAAAACAAGCACACAGTATGTGTGCCACAAAAAGACTAAACCATACACTTAGCTTGGAAGTCTTGCAGCAGGGCAGGAGAGACCAGACAGAAGTGAAACACCTCCAGGAACATTGACAACTGGCAAGGACTGAGGAAATCCTGCAACTTTAAATACCCCAGTCAGAATTGCAATTATCCAATTCACCTGACCAAGAGTGCAAAACAGGATCAACTGCATTACTAGCTACAACCACAGGAGGGAGCCCACAAGCAGAATTCACAACAGTAACATATAACAATACAATTAACAATGGCTGTGGACAATTCTAACGTACAATACAATGGGGGAGAAGATCCTGTCGAGAGGGCTCACAGTCTATGAGGGGCAGGTGGGGATACAGTAGGAGGGGGAGGTGTTGGTCGTGAGGCGGTGCGGTGGACTAGGTCTCATTGCAGGTTATAGGCTTGGCGGAAGGGTGGGTTTTCAGGCCTCTTTTGAAGGTTCATAGGGTAGCGGAATGCCTGATGTGGTGGGGCAGCGAATTCCAGAGTATGGGTGATGCACAGGAGAAGTCCTGTATGCGGTTGTGCGAAGAGGAGATGAAGGGGGAGTATAGGAGGAATTCTTGAGAGGATCGCAGGTTGCGTGAGGGTAGGTATCAGGAGACCATGTCGGAGATGTATTGAGGGGACAGGTTGTGGATGGCTTTGTATGTCATGGTTAGTGTTTTAAACCAGGATCTCTGGGAAGCAGGGAGCCGGTGAAGGGCTTGGCAGAGGGGGGAGACAGGGGAGTAGCGGGAAGACAAATGGATTAAGTGAGCAGCGGAGTTCAGGATGGATTGGATAGGTGTAAGGGAGGTAGCGGAGAGGCCAGTGAGCAAGAGATTGCAGTAGTCGAGGCGGGAGATGATGAGAGCGTGAATAAGGGTTTCAGCATTGTTGTGGTCAAGGAAAGCGCGGATCCAAGAGATGTTTTTGAGCTGGAGTCGGCAGGAGGTGGCGAGGGCTTGGATGTGGGGCTTGAAGGTGAGGGAAGAATCAAGGATAACTCCGAGGCACTTGGCATGGGGTACTGGGGAGAGAGAGCAGTCGTTGACGATGATGGATAGGCCAGGTAGTCAGGGGAGCGGCTTGGGGGGAAGACGATGAATTCGGTTTTGTTCTTGTTAAGCTTAAGGAAGCGATCAGAGAAGAAGGAAGAGATGGCGGACAGGCATTGTAGAATTTTAGATAGTAGGGAGGCGATGTCAGGTCCAGACAGGTAGATTTGGGTGTCGTCGGCGTACAGGTGGTACTGGAGGCCATGGGACTCAATGAGTTGCCCTAGGCCGAGAGTGTAGATTGAAAAAGTAACGGTCCTAGAACCGAGCCCTGGGGGACCCCAACAGATAGGGGGTAGGCCGAGGAGGATGTGTGGGGGTGGGTGACGCTGAAGGTTAAGTATGAGGAGATCCAAGAGAGGGCAAGGTCCGTAATGCCAAGAGATTCCAAAATCTGAAGTACAAGGGAGTGGTCAACAGTGTCGAAGGCGGCAGACAGGTCGAGAAGGAGGAGGACAGAGTAGTGGCATTTGCTTTTGGCAGTCAGTAGGTCATTGGTGACTTTGGTCAGTGCTGTTTCAGTGGAGTGGAGGGGTCGGAAGCCGTATTGCAGGCGGTCAAAAAGAGAGCAGGAGGAGAGGTGAGAGGACAGCTCAGAGTGGACGTGCTGTTCAAGAAGTTTAGAGGCGAAGGGGAGGATATAGGGCGGTAGTTGGAGACAGCCGTGGGGTCAAGGGAGGGTTTTTTGAGGATAGGTGAGATCAAGGCGTGTTTGAAGGCTGAGGGGAAGGTGCCGGTGGTGAGTGATAGGTTGAAAAGATGAGTCAGGGCTGGGATGATGACGGAGGAGAGGTTGGGAATGATGTGGGATGGGAGCAGGTCGTGGTCGCTGGTGGTGAGGTGTGATTTTGACAGGAGGGAGGAGAGCTGGTCTTCAGTTATGGGGGGGAAGCAGTTGATGGAAGGAGAGGGCAGCATAGGCGAGAGGGGAGGCTGTGGGGATAGTGGATCAAAGCTGCCTCTGATTCTCTCAATCTTTTCTTTTAAGAAGGAGGCAAAGTTTTCAGCAGAGATAAGGGGAGATGGAGGGGGAGCGGGTGGGTGGAGTAGGGAATTGAAGGTTTTGAAAAGTTGTTTGGGATTGTGGGCCAGGGAGGTTATTAGGGATGACAAGAAGGTTTGTTTGGCGGTAGCAAGAGCATTCTTGAAGGCGATGAGGGACTGTTTGAACAGTGGAAAGTGCTCAGCACCAGGTGTCTGAGACCTGAACACAAGGGCTGGATGTCAACCATTGTGTATCCTGTATCCAGGGGTCTGTGAATACACCCCAGTGATCCCCATTTTGGGACGTTTCTTAATATGAGGTACTATCCTCTATATCACATGTCTCTATGAGAAATCGACAGGCAAATTGTGTGAACACTCCAATAAGATCTCTGATGAGCCTCACGATACTTGTATGAGGTGAAATGCGTAAGAAGGACAATGGAGACTTTTCACTGTTTTTTAAATCACTACTGGAGGATGAATTTTTGCACACCGGACTACTGTTTAATCAGAGGACTCCCACACTCAGCCTGAGTTAAGTCATCCCGGATCCAGAACTATGTCCTAAATTGTTAATCTCTATATACCATAATATCCCTCTGTGTACAATATAGATACCATCATATGTATGATAACCCAGATATTTAGGGCTATCATAGGGTAAGCCACCGAGGAGTGGGGGCACCCGAAACCTTAAGGTGTTATTACCTCCACTGATAGGCAGTGTTGGAGTATAGGGATAGAAAGGGATACTCACGCTAAGTGTGCTCTCCTTCAGTGAATTGTACATATACTGTCTCACCTTTGTATACCCTGCTGGCTAGACCAGTCATTTTTTAAACGAGAATTAATAAAGAAATTCTTTTAAAAGTATTCTTAAGTGGTAGTCCATACGTCTTTAACCCCTTCCCGACATAGGACGTTGTACAACGTCCTGTGATTCTGCTTGTTACCGACACAGGACGTTGTACAACGTCCTGGCAGATTTGAGCTGCTGCAGCTCCTGTGAGTGGGGTCACTCAGGTGTCACAGATGCTGCTGCTCTGAACAACCTGTAGATGACCCCACAGGGGGTGGATTAACCCCCCCATGCCCAGGACCCCTCCGATCGGCAGTTTAAAAGTGAAACTGCCGAATCATAGGGATTCATCCCTCCAGATCTGATTGGAGCTCTCCAATCAGATCTGGAGGGGCGGATCGCCATGTGTCCACCCCTCCTCACCCCCTCCAGCTCCATGACTGTACAGGCCCCCCCCAGTCCCCTCAAACCGCCCGCCCCCCTCTATTATTATGCATATGCCGGCTGGCTGCACCCGCGGGTGTGCCCGCCGGCAACACTGTCCGATCACCTCCTACAGACCCCCCCAGGCAGCCCCCACCTCAGCCCTGTGTGGTGCCCCCCCCCCTCACCTCCTGCGGCGGGCTGCACACCTCGGTGCACCCGCCGCTGCAGCCGCCCTGCCTCCGGCTGTGCGGCTCCTCTGCCGGCCGGTCGGTGGCCCCGCCTCCTCTTCCGGCCTCCTGCTCATCGGTGATTCCATAGGGTAAGTATGTATGTATGTAAGTATGTATGTATGTATGTATGTATGAATGAATTGATGGATGGATGATGGATGGATTGGTGAATGGATAGATGGAAGGGGGTGCATGCGTGGACGTGTGCGTGGATGTGTGCGTGGACGTGAGGTACATGAGTGTGCGTGGACGTGAGTGAGCATAGACGTGTGCGTGCGTGGATGTGTGCGTGCATAGACATGTGTGTGCATAGACGTGTGCGTGCGTGGATGTGTGCATAGATGGATGTGTGCGTGGACGTGTGTGTGGATGTGTGCATGCATGGATGTCAGTGTGCGTGGATATCAGCGTGCGTGCGTGGATGTCAGCGTGCGTGAATGTCAGTGTGTGTGCGTGGATGTGTGCATGCGTGGATGTCAGCATGCGTGAATGTCAGCGTGCGTGCATGGATGTCAGCGTGCGTGGATATCAGCATGTGTGGATGTCAGCATGTGTGGATGTGCGTGGATGTCAGCGTGCGTGGATGTCAGCGTGCGTGTCGTGGATGTGTGCATGCGTGGATGTCAGCGTCGTGAATGTCAGCGTGTGTGCGTGGATGTGTGCATGCGTGGATGTCAGCATGCGTGAATGTCAGCGTGCGTGCATGGATGTCAGCGTGCGTGGATATCAGCATGTGTGGATGTCAGCATGTGTGGATGTGCGTGGATGTCAGCGTGCGTGGATGTCAGCGTGTGTGCGTGGATGTGTGCATGCGTGGATGTCAGCATGCGTGAATGTCAGCGTGCGTGCATGGATGTCAGCGTGCTGGATATCAGCATGTGTGGATGTCAGCATTGGATGTGCGTGGATGTCAGCGTGCGTGGATGTCAGGCGTGCGTGGATGTGTGCATGCGTGAATGTCAGCGTGCGTGCGTGGATGTGCATGTGTGAATGTGGTGCGTGCGTGGATGTCACATGCGGGATGTGGTGCGTGGATGTCATCGTGCGTGCGTGGATGTCATGAGTGCGTGCGTGGATGTCAGCGTGCGTGCGTGGATGTCAGCGTGCGTGCGTGGATGTCAGCGTGCATGCGTGGATGTGTGCATGGATGTCAGCTTGCGTGCGTGGATGTGTGCATACGTGTATGTCAGCGTGCGTGAATGTCAGGCTGATGTGCGTGCGTGGATGTGCATGCGTGGATGTGGTGGATGTGGATGTGTGTGCATGGATGTCAGCGTGCATGCGTGGATGTGTGTGGGATGTGGATGTGGTTGTGCGTGCGTGGTTGTGTGCGTGCGTGGATGATGGGTGCATAGGTGGATGGGTGCAACAAGGGATCAAGGGTCCTCTTGTTGTAGTCTCTGGGATCTAGTCATGGTGCACTGTATGTCAGATCATTGTCATACAGTGCACCATAACTCTGACCCCAGAGGCTGTAGGAAGAGGACACTTGATCCCTTGCTGCAGTCTCTGGATTGAGCAGAGGCGATCGAGCGTCGTGGGACCTTCGTTGTGGACTATGTCGGAGGCGATCGAGCTTGTGGGACCTTCGTTGTGGACTACGTCGGATCTTTATAATAAAGATGGAGTCCGAATTCTGTTTGTGTTTTTTTTTCAAATAAAAAGATTTTTCTCTGTGTGTATTTTCTGACTATTTACCAGAGATTCCTAATGGCGGGTCTAACATTGGCCCTATATTATGAATCTCGGGCTTAGTGCCAGCTGCCAATAAAAAGCTGGCATTAACCTCTTTATTACCCAGTTTGCCACCGGCACCAGGGCAACTGGAAGAGTCTGGGTACAGCGCCAGAAGAATGGTGCTTCAATGAATGCGCCATTTTCTGGGGTGGCTGCGGGCTGCAATTCGCAGCATGGGGGGCCCAGAATGCTTGGGCCTCTCCATGCTGTGGATTCCAGCCCCCAGCTGCCTAGTTGTACCTGGCTGGACCAAAAATATGGCGGAGCCCCACGTCATTTTTTTCTAGAATTAGTTCTAGAAAAAAAAAGGGTTTTGCTGTATTTTTGGTTGCCAGCCAGGTACAACGAGGCAGCTGGGGGTTGGTGGCAATCCGTAGCTGCCAAGTTGTACCTGGCTGGACCAAAAATATGGCGGAGCCCCACGCCATTTTTTTTCTAGAATTAGTCCTAGAAAAAAAATTAAAATGGGCTTCGCTGTATTTTTGGTTGCCAGCCAGGTACAATGAGGCAGCTGGGGGTTGCTGGCAGTCCATAGCTGCCAAGTTGTACCTGGCTGGACCAAAAATATGGCGGAGCCCCACGCCATTTTTTTTCTAGAATTAGTCCTAGAAAAAAAATAAAAAAGGGCTTTGCTGTATTCAGATGCATAGTGAACACTTTGAACCCCCAGGTGCTTCACAAATTGATCCTGTAAAAATGAAAAAGAAAATTTGTGTGAAAAAAAAAGTACTTTTTCCTTATTACGGATCAATTTGTGAACCACCTGGGGGTTCAAAGTGCTCACTATGCATCTAGATGCATTCCTTGGGGGGTCTAGTTTCCAAAATGGGGTCACTTGTGGGGGAGCTCCAATGTTTAGGCACACATGGGCTCTCCATATGCGACATGGTGTCTGCTAACAATTCCAATAGCTAGCGGACACCATGTCGCGTATGGAGAGCCCTGTGTGCCTAAACATTGGAGCTCCCTCACAAGTGACCCCATTTTGGAAACTAGAGCCCCCAGGGAACTTATCTAGATGGGTGGTGAGCATTTTGAACCCCCAGGTGCTTCACAAATTCATCCGTAAAAATGAAAAAGTACTTTTTTTTCCATAAAAATGTTCTTTTTTCATTTTTACAGATTAATTTGTGAAGCACTGGGGCATTAAAAATGCTCACCACCCATCTAGATAAGTTCCGTGGGGGGTCTAGTTTTCAAAATGGGGTCACTTGTGGGGGAGCTCCAATGTTTAGGCACACAGGGGCTCTCCAAATTCAACATGGTGTCCGCTAACAATTTGACTGAAAAATCAGCTCAAATTGTTAGCGGACACCATGTCGCATTTGGAGAGCCCCTGTGTGCCTACACATTGGAGCTCCCCCACAAAGGACCCCATTTTGGAAACTAGACCCCCCAGGGAACTTACCTAGATGGGTGGGGAGCATTTTGAACCCCAGGTGCTTCACAAATTGATCTGTAAAAATGAAAAAGTACTTTTTTTTCCACAAAAAGTTTCTTTTAGCCTAAATGTTTTCATTTTCACATGGGGAACAGGATAAAATAGACCCTAAAAATTGTTGGGCAATTTCTCCTGAGTACACCGATACCTCATATGTGGTCATAAACCACTGTTTGGGCACACAGCAGGGCTCAGAGGAGAAGGAGCGCCATTTGACTTTTTGAATGGAAAATTAGCTCCAAAAGTCAAATTGCGCCCCTTCCCTTCAGAGCCCTGCCGTGCCCCAAGCAGTGGTTTATGACCACATATGAGATATCGATGTACTCAGGAGAAATTGCCCAACAAGTTTTAGGATCCATTTTATCCTGTTGCCCATGTGAAAATGAAAGAATAGAGGCTAAAAGAACATTTTTGTTGGAAAAATTAAAATGACCATTTTTTCCTTCCACTTTGCTTTAGTTCCCGTGAAGCACCTGAAGGGTTAATAATCTTCTTGAATGTAGTTTTGAGTAGCTTGAGGGGTGCAGTTTTTGGAATGGTGTCACTTTTGGGTGTTTTCTGTCATGTACACCCCTCAAAGGGACTTCAAATATGATGTGGTCACTAAAAAAAATGGCTTTGTAAATTTTGCTGGAAAAATGAAAAATTGCTGATGAACTTTGAACCCTTATAACTACCGAACAAAAAAATTTTTTTTTCCCAAAATTGAGCTGATGTAAAGTAGACATGTGGGAAATATTATTTATTAACTGTTTAGCAGAATAAAAATTCATAATTTGAAAATTGCAAAATTTTCAAAGTTTTTGCCAAATTTTTGATTTTTTCACAAATAATCGCAAAAATTATCGACCTAAATTTAATACTGAAATGAAGCCCAATATGTCACGAAAAAACAATCTCAGAATCGCTTGGATCCAATGAAGCGTTCCAGAGATATTACCTCATAAAGGGACACTGGTCAGAATTGACAAAAATGGCCTGGTCATTAGGGTCAAAATAGGCCTGGGGGTGAAGGGGTTAAAGCACAGTTAGGGTGCGTGCCCACATACAGGTTTATGGTCGGTTTAGCAGCAAAAACCGCCGCCGGTTTAGCATAGGTTTTATTTAAATTTATGTAAATCCTAAGCAGCGTTAGGACTTACAAGTAACCCTATGTAATTTGGAAAACGCTGTGCCCACAATGTCGGTTTATGTGAGCGGATCTGCCAGAGGTTGAGCGGTTTCCGCGCGGTTTAGGAGCATACAACATGTCAATTCTTCTCAGCGGTTTGTGATCGTTTCTGAGGCAGAAAAGGTTTCCAGCATAATCAATGGCGCTGTGCACAGCCTCCCCTAAACCGTCCATAAAACGTCCAGAAGCCTGTGTGCGACGGTTTATAAGCCCACAGATTGGGAGGACCTCAGAGAGGAAGCAGGAAGCAGGAAGCAAGAAGTGAGAAAACATGATGTAGAGCAACAATTGCTTGGACGCCCTACGCCAGGTTCGAACTCTTGTCAGCGGCATCTTTGGCAACCTGGTAGCAGAATACAAATTCTAGCCGTGGGAGAGAAACCTTTCTTGAGAAAGAGCTCTATGTAGAATGAAGAGCATGTGACAGGAAATGTTTTTTGTTTTTTTTTGGGGGGTTGGAATGCCATCAACTTTATTTACAAACTCTACCCTTCCATGAGCAAAATCCTCCATAGAAAACCGCTTTTAAAACCGCCGGAAAAACCGACTGTAAAACGCTGTTCAACAGCTCTTAAAACCGCTGGGAAACCGCTGAGAAACCGGTGGAAAACCGCTGGAGACTTCTGAGCTCAGGAGTCTAGGCTCCTTCAATTTTCCACCGGTTTACTGACGGTCTGAACGTCCCTAAACCTCTATGTGAGCACGCACCCTAATAGTTACCTGCACAAACAGACATCTTCCTAAGATAGCCAAATCTAAAAAAAAACACTCCAACTTCCATAAATATTAAGCTTTGACATTTATGAGTCTTTTGGGTTGATTGAGAACATAGTTGTTAATCAATAATAAAAATAATCCTCTAAAATACAACTTGCCTAATAATTCTGCACACTGTGTATTTTTGAAGCTGCTGGCTTAAATTTTGCTGTTTCCTTGAACTACCGTATATAGATCGGATTAGGAAGTAGAATAGTCCAACCGCAGCATGAGCACACAAAGATGGTTGCTTATTTGTGCTATATTGCCTTTTGGTTTCCCCACTGATCCCATCTTTACCACATAAATTGTGGATAGTTGGTAAATAGCGTTCATGGAATGATCTCTTTAAACCACATATAGTAAATGTATCTGTGACATAATCATCATGGTATAGAACTAAAGAACCCAGTAGTTCAGCTATTAGCACTCTTTGTACCGTATTTTCCGCACTATAAGGCGCACCTAAAAGACTAAGATTTTCCCAGAAATCATAGGTGCGCCTTATAGTGCAGTGCGCCTTATATACGGATTTTTCCAGGAAAATTTAGCACCCCCCAGAAAATAAGGCATACCTTTGTGCCGCAATATCCTCCGTCCCCGCCATCCCCCTCTGTCCGGTGCCTGCCTGGCATCGCTGTGCGGGGGCGCGATCACCAGCCGCCATTCCCGCCATCCATGCTGGTGCCGGGGCCTGCCTCACATCACTGTGCGGGGACGCGATCACCAGCCGCCGTGCCCGCCATCCATGCTGGTGCCGGTGCCTGCCTCACATCACTGTGCGGGGATGCGATCACCAGCCGCCGTCCCCGCTGTCGTGTCCGGTGCCGCCGCTGCATCGGGCGCGCTCACAGCCCAGGAGCCCAGGAGCCCATCAGCCAATCACAGCTCCGCCCAGGAGCCTTGAGCCAATCCGAGGCCAGCTGACGTCAGCCCATAGCCTCAGATTGGCTGAGGGCTCCAGCGCTGTCATTGGCAGTGGGCTCCAGCGCTGTGATTGGCTGAGGGCTCCAGCGCTGTGATTGGCTGAGGGCTCCAGCGCTGTGAGTGCCTTGCCACACAGTACAGTAAGTGTGTGTGTGTGTGTGTCTGAGTGTGTATGTGTGTGTGTGTGTGTGTGTGTGTCTGACTGTGTGGGATGCTGGAGGGTGATGGGAGGCTACACAGGGATGCTGGAGGGTGATGGGAGGCTACACAGGGATGCTGGAGGGTGATGGGAGGCTACACAGGGATAATGGAGGGTGATGGGAGGCTACAGAAGGATGCTGGAGGGTGATGGGAGGCTACACAGCGATGCTCGAGGGTGATGGGAGGCTACAGAGGGATTTTTTTTATAGTAATATGGTGCGCCTTATAATCCGGTGCGCCTTATATATGGACCAAGACGGCTTAAAAGTCATTTTTTGAGGGTGCGCCTTATAATCCGGTGCGCCTTATAGTGCGAAAAATACGTATATATATTTTGGATGGTATCAAAAACAATTTTTTTAAATATGGTCACTTATTTTTAGCTAGCAACATACAGTATGTATGAAAAGTATGAGGAACATTTTCTTCTAATTTTGTTATTATTGCTCTCCAGCCTTTCTGGTTGATACTTGCCGATATACAACAGGCGCATGAAGGACTGGATTTAAACTCTGTATGATTAATAATCCTAATCTCATCATCGCTGCTACATAGCACTCTACTTCCCTGTTTGTTAGATTGCATCGAATGCATTGCCATGGCGCATAGTTAAATTATACTGATGTAACAATAATAAAGGAGTACAGAAAGCTCCATATACCGGGGTCATTGCTTTTCTAATTAGCTAAACAAAATGAAGATAACTGCAGTGTTCTGATAAATAAGATCTACTGATCAGACATTATGACTCATTACATAAATCATCTGTGCTATTCTTAATGAGCAGTTATTAAAAATAACAGAAGTAATGAAATCCCATACAGTAGAAGAAATCAGATTATTAACTAGGACAACTATGACATGATTTTTTCTTACATCACAACAAGGACTAGATCTTACAGTTTGGAAATATATGGCGAAAAGATTTGAATTCTAATACACTATTGGAATCAAATCATCAAATGATATGCCCTTATCCACAAGGACAGCTGTTTAAAGAGCAATCATACTACTGAATAGATCTGTCATCCATTTAAAGCGGCCGTCACACGCTAAGATATCGCTTGCGATATTGTAAGCGATCACGTGCACGCGCGATCGCTTACAATATCGCTCACATCGTTGGTGAGATGTCACACAGACAGACTCACCAGCGATGTGGATCAGCAAGATCGCTGGTAACTATGGTACACATCGGGTTACTAGGCGCCGCGCATCGCTTAGTAACCCGACGTGTACCATAGTTACCATCTCCCAGCATAGGCTCTGCCGCTGGGAGATCGTTCATCATGGTGTTATACACCACGATGAAGGTGTTTGTAAAATCGTTCATCGCAAGATCTGAGGTCCGGAGCTCAGATCTCGATCTTGCGATTTGATCATTTATCGCTCGTCGTATCTTGCCGTCACACGCACAGACATCGTTCAAGCGATGTTTAATCAGCCACGTTCAAGCGATATCTTTCTAGATATCGTAGCGTGTGACGGCCGCTTAAGTTGTAGAAAGGAAAGTATATGTTCTGGTTTCCTTCAATAACTCAATCAATCAATTTATCAATCATTCAATCAATAATATGATCTTGGAAAATAGCAAATGACAAGTCAAGCTCATTCACAAATGAGATATTAATATACTGCAAGTATTAGTTACTGATGATTGCATATGTCACTGTATAATAACTACATGCAGTGAAGGAATTGGAGGTATGATCCCGATCTGTGTAAAGGCCCCGCTACACGGTACGACATTGTGAACGATATCGCTTAGGCTGGCTTCACATTGCGGGTCTGATCCGATCTGTGGCTGTCAGGGTGAACCTAACAGCCCTGGACTGGATTTTGGCCCCATAGTGTCCTATGGGGCCGGATGGAGCCAGATGGCAGCTCTCTGCCATCCGGTTTCCATCTCTCCGGGACAATCCGGGAGAATTCAGATTTCTCTCACGGACACAAAAACATTGCTTGCAATCTCTAATTGCCTTCTCCTGGATTCTGCCGGATTCGCCCAGATCCGGGAACCGGACACCTGCGGCTGCACGCCGCTGTTGTTTCAAGACCGCGGCTAGCTCCCTACGAGCTGCGGTTCTGATTCATCAGCAGCTGCACCTGTGTGCGGCTGCACAACAGACTGGAGGGCATATTAGACCTCCAGTTCTGTGTGCTGATCCAGTCCAGGGCCGTCAGGTTCACCCTGACAGCCACGGATCGGATCAGACCTGCAATGTGAAGCCGGCCTTAAACGTCATGGGTTTGGAGTCGTTTAAACTACATCGTTAGTACGTCGTTGTGTGTGACACCGAGATACGACTACGATAAATCGTTGGATCGTTGATTGCAGATTTGAGAACATGTTCTCAAATCAGACGATCCATGATCAGCCAACCTGCTGCATCGTTGTGTGTGACACTGCGATAACGATGTTAACGACTTCCCGTATTCCCAACAGTGAACAAGGATCATTCGCTGGGTTTTGCAAATGATCGCTGCTTGCCACATCGTTGTTGCCTCGTGCACGATATCTATACGTGTGACATCTCACCAACGATGTTTAAACAATGTCCTAACGACCGCACGCCCCCGAGATTGTTAGTGATATTGTTTCAACATTGAAACATGTAACGGGGCCTTAAGTAAAATCTTCTACCAAAGCAATAAGGATGACTGGAAAAAGGAATGGTGGAAATTAGAAATGAGCAAAAAAGTTTGTAAGACCGTGGTCAAGCAGCCAGGTCAGTATTTCATGGCTGCTAGACAGGAGCCTTGCTAACCATCTCCTTATGGATCCATGGATCCTCATTTAATTAGCTTGGTGTGATGTTATGTGCTTGTCATGAAAACACGATGATGTCATGTCCAGCCACCTAATCAAAGGAGAAGCCGCGGATATTGGCAGGTAGATGGTAGGGCTTTGTAGGGCTCCCTTCCAGTGGCCAAAAATTGACCAGTACCTAGCAAATTGAATTGATTTAAATGTATGAATTGTGTTTGCAAACACCTCTACTTTTATATGTCTTTGAGGCAATCATTAAAGAGGATCTTTTGTGATAATTACATCAGCCTGCCAAGATTTGTGCACAATCAGTGTGATGCCTGGCAGTGTGCAATACCGTGCCAACAGTTGTGCTCACCCCAGAGAGGCTTGGCCAAGCTGCCACCTGGTCCCAGCCAACGTCTCTGATGGCAAAGACAGCCTTAAGTTGAAGGTATTCACCAGGTGCTACTCTAAGGTAGTCCCTAGGCCTGCATCAGATGACCAGTAGGACAGGGGGCAGAGGATAAGGCAAAAGCCAGAGACATGGTCAGACAGTCCAAGGACTGGACAAGCAGCACAAGTACAGGAAACATAGGCAAGGTAAGGAGAGGAGAGGTCAAGAAAAAGAGAAGCAAACCAGGAGATGTCAGGATAAACAGGAGGCAATTAGGCAAAAACAGGAGAGATAAACCAAACAGCAGACCCTGAGGTACTCATGCAACAGGCCATGTGTAGAACAAGGCGCTATTAGATATACCGAGTGCTGGAAGGGGATAGGCTGGGGAATAAACCATCTGCAGGACACAGGGAACACAAATTGCTGCAGTGTTTGACCACACCTTCCTGCAGTCAGGAGGAGACTAACCAACAACAAGCAGATGCAGCAGAAGTGGGAGAGCTGCATAATATAGCTCAGGAAGCTCATTAGGCACAGGACGTGCATGTAGTGAGTATGATGGTGCATACCAGCCATGCAACTCACAGGCGTGACAGTCAGAAGGTGTCATGCTCTGGTCATTAGAATTGGATTTATACTTAATACCTGCTGATCATGTATACCGTACATCCTAGCAGGATTGTGGGCTGATCACTGGCACCGCTCACCGCCAGTACAAATGTGAGTAATGCGGAAGAGAAAGTAAAAGTAAGTTTAATTTCATGTGTCCTAAATTTTATCTATGTGCAATAGATACACATTCAAAAAGATTTCAATTTATTTTCAGTTATATTGTACAGAATATAGGTGATATTCATGGTAGTAAAAGTCCAGTAAAAATTCCTTTAGTATTATTTTTTTACATGACAAAAACCTGCCATTTTAACAGGGGTGTATGGACGTTTTTATATCAAGGGTATGTTCACAAAATGGCAGCTATGCACTGATAAAACATGTATAGCCCACCATACACATGTAATAGCTGTTAGTGTGATAGATGTCATTGTGGCAACCCAGTGGTCCGGTTGCCACAGTGGCATTGCCTCCCTCACTTGGGTGATGTCATGCCTGGAAGCAGAAGGAGGTTCCAATGCTAGGTAACACCCAGTATGCAACACAATTTCTGACTCCAGACCTGAAGGGGGAGCTTTGAACCTGACTTCAGGAAAGCTGCCCTGTTTCTGGCATGGAGGAGGGTTTTTTAGTCTGAGGAAAGGGAAAGGAGAAGAATTGTAGGAGATCTCTAGGAGCGGAGCCGCGAGTGGGCTGACCCTGGAGAGGAGCGCTAGAGAAAGGATGCCAGAGTCCTTGGTTGTGCAGATGTTGTACACCCCGGCAACCGAATCTGGAGGGCAGGAGGCTGCAAGTCTCCTGGCCACACCAAACTCCCGGTGGCACAACAGCAAACAAGAGCCTGGAGCCACCAGTGCAGCAGTACCCGTGATAGGCTCGAGCTGTCTGCGATACGGGTGAGGAACCATCACGCAGGAAGAGGGCCACAGCTTAGCTATGAGCAGCAGCGACCTATTATGGCATCTACACACGCTCAATCTCGCCTGGGAATCCTAAAGGCGATATGTCACCCCGGAGCAATCCCCGTGAAATTGCCTCACAGTTGCAGCGTGTGATTGGGGAATTTCGCGGCGATAAATCACCTCTCGCCAGCACTGCTCTGAAATCAGCCGAAATCATGAAGGCGATATTTCCGTGTTGTGACGTGTGATAGGGTGATAGTGATGGAATCAGCGTCGCCTATGATTTCACGTTGGCGTGCCACAGAATGCCGTGAACTGATTGGTGTGGGCTACTGTGTTCCCATTGGCTGTCAATTGACAGTGCGCCATATTTGATGAGCTGTCCGTCCAGCCCCACACAATGGCAATGGCGTCATGTAATAGCTAGCCTTCCAGAGTAGGCTGCCCAATCGTAACGCTGTTGTGTTGTCCAATGAGCGCGTATGGGGTGCAGTGTAAACCACTGCAGCACGCCCATCTCCATGCCGCGTTGAACACGTACACCCACATTGCCTTTGGAATTGTGGCGTGTGAAGCGGCAATAGAATTCGGCAGGATTGCTTCGACTGTGGGTGAGGCGAATTCTAGAGCGACACATCGCCTTACTTTCAGGGCAAAATTGCGGCGTGTGAATGCGCCATCGGCGATATGAGGAGACCATGAAAAACGTGCACGAGCACGTTAGATCGCCTCATCGCCAGGCGAGATTGCGGCGTGTGAAGGTACCATAAGGAGAGCACAGAAGGAAGGTCTCCAAACCCATCTGGCGAGGTGGATTCCTGAATGC
Organism: Allobates femoralis; assembly: GCA_033576535.1. NCBI lineage: Eukaryota > Metazoa > Chordata > Amphibia > Anura > Aromobatidae > Allobates > Allobates femoralis. The sequence goes on from JARQOC010000005.1 coordinate 192,980,055, forward strand.
TTCCCGGCTGACCGGACCTTATCTACCACCTGTAACCAGGGACATAATTAAAGTCTTATGGGCCCAAAACAACTCTTGGACCTGAACCCCTTCCACTACCACCAGGCAGGTGTGGTCATTTTAAGGTGTATAAAAACAGACAGTTGAAACCAGATGCGCTGTTATGTGCTCCCACTGTGATCTCCAGCGATGTTCTCTCTCCCGGCGACTGTAGAACTCACAAAAGCTCTCTGACCGCTGCTCTCTGACCTGGCACTGCAACATGTGACTGAGTGATGTCACTTGGTCACATGATCGGGGTACTGGAGGCACGGATCACTGCAGCCTCTGAGATGAGAGCATTGCTGGGGATCACCGGGGGGCACAGGAAGGTGAGTAATAGAGCAGCAGTAATCATACACACACAAGGCTGCATTTTGTGAGGATCCGTTCTTGGTGCAGTTTCTACAGCAAAAACAGATCCTCTCAAAGCAATTCTCAGCGCTGTGATATAGTAACCAATGCATTGTAACCACTGTTGCTATGGAGAGCACAGAGACCTGTGTGGCGCCCCTGCAACCAGGGTGGCCACAGGTAAGAACTGCAGCCAGGAGTGGAGACAGTTTGACACAGAAACACCTTCATAACACATCCACAGGCACAAGACCCAACCCGGAGCCCGGGACTCTAGGCGGGCAAGGGGTGGTAGGGCCAGTCACAAGTGGGTGGGACGTAGGCAAGGTGACGGACCGGGTACATAAGGGAAACACCAGGAAGCAGTAGATAGTAGGCCAGTGGGTGCCGAACAGCAAAGAACAGTAAAGAGACTTCCCTGAAAGTTTCGGGCTCCCAGGAGGTGCAGAATCCTGCGAGGCCTAAGCCCCTGAAGAGAAAGCCCGCTCTACAGCCCGGGAACAAGGGAAGGGGAAAGACTGAGCACCGGACCAGTGCAGCTTGGTCCGAGGAAAATGGCAGCGGTGACAGACAACTGACGGGAAGGATCCCCTGATGTACGCCAGTAGTCAAACGGTTAGGAAATAGCCCAGTGATCCCCTGCAACATAGGGACACCCAAGGCTAGGCTGGGACCAGAGAGTTGGCTCTGAGGTGACCGTAGCTACATGCTGGATCGCAGACACACCGAGTGGGAGCTCAGATTCCAAGTCTGTTCTCCTAACACATGTGCAGGTGGTACAGCAACATAGAGGACCCAGGCTTGCTACCACACACAGGAGGAAGCCAAACAAGGGACCAAGTTGCCACCATACAGCAAACTGGGGAAAAGAAGTGCAGAGAAGAGCCTGAGAGGAATTCAGAAAGTGAAGGGTCTGAAGCAGGAACCTGGCTGCAGGGTAGTAACTGAAAGTGCGAAGTTAACTTTGTGAACTGTGAACAGTGTTGTAGAACTGTACTGTGGAAGAACTGCCAGTAAAACCTGGTGAACCCTGCCAGTGTCTCCAGAGTGTGTATTCCTGCATGTTAAACTGTTTTACACCCAGTCAGGAGCAGCCGACCCACAACGGGCCATCCATCCTCCTGCAGCACCATCCATCCTCCTGGCAGAAGCAAGCAGCAGCCGCGGTCCCCATTGACCGCAACCTGTGGGTAGCGTCACGACAATCCCTGTAAATAACCCCTTTACTTGTGAGCTCAGGACACGGTCCGGACCAAGTCTGCCGTGATAACCCCCGTGATACCCTGGTCCGGTACCGAGTACCCCGTCCCAGTAGGCTCCACAACTTGGCGTCACGAACAGGATGGACCCGATCCAACAGAACCGGACTCCGTATGCCTAAAACTCAAAATTTGGACTGTCTTTTTAAAATCTGTGCTTAATGGCGGCTATAGGAGCCTGAGGCCATGTGCAGAGGAGGCGTGCCAAGACCCCCCATCATGGGCCAGTCCGGTCCAGAGCAGGAAAAGAAAGGCCTGCCCTGGCTCCCCTTAACTTTGGGGGAGACAGCCATCAATCCAAAGGAAGAACCTCTGCCCCAAACTGCAATAGCCAATGATGATATGACAGGAGCTGAGGAGAATGCCCAAAGAAGGCGGGCGAGCAACAGAATGGCATGCGGCGGCAATTACGAGACATCTGGATGGAAGAGCAGGACGCCATGCTGAGCAGCAGTATCGAAGAACTGAATTGACCCCGACGGGCCCACAGAAGTTGGAAGTGGAGGAACCCAGAGAGGGAGAGATACTCAGTGACTGAAAAGCCATGGCAGAAGGCGGTCCGAGACACCTGGCGGGGTGTATTGAGATTACTACCCTTCCAGACAACACTGGTTCATGCTGAATTAAGAACCCGGGATCAAATAGATTGTGACCAGTTTCAGCAGTCCCTGATCATGCAGCCTGCTGGGATCATGTCCCTGATGATACCCGGAGCAGGAAGAAGCAAGCGCTGGAAGAGTTAGTGGATGTGTCTATACCCGAGGCTGTGCCCCAGAGAACGATCAATATGTCCGACACCTCTCGGAGCCCTGGAGGAGGGATGCCTGCTGTTACCGGAGCCCTGATCCCAGCCCCTGCATCTATGGAGGTGACAGGAGAGCAATTCAGTTGCTGGTGGGAGCGGGCGAGCGGGAATAGAATCTGATGGGCTTCCCTGGGGACCATGATGCTGGAATAGGCCCCGTAGAGGTATTGACCAGGGACGAGTATCTGCGCAGATGCTTCCACAGGGGGAAAAAGAGGAAACCGTAAAACGGGCCCAAAAGGAGAATTGATAGCCCGTACCCTGACTGCTAAAGCAGCTGCCAGGCGGGATTCACACGTTAATAAATTCCCGAGTCATGAAGGCAAGATCGTAAAAATTAAGCATAAACAGGGATATGCTTTTGCCTGAGAACCCGGAACAAGCCGAGATATCTTTATAAATAGGAGAGACATGGAGGAATATCTCCCTTCAGACCACCCAGACAGGGAAGTTATAGTGGGAGAGTGGGTATCATATATAATTGTGCCTGCAGAGAGTGGTCCATACTGCATCCATGTACGAAGATTATCTTTGAGACCCAAGATAGATACAGAGTCCTCAGAAACTGTTAACCCGGATTCGACTGAAAACCTGGACTTAACCACTGACCCTGATGTCAGCACAGACTTGCACCAGCAGAGAAAAGCCCGGAGGCAACTATCGTAGGCGACACCATCAAAACGCTGACGACCACGGGAACGCAGACCGCATACAGTCATCTGGTGACGTGCTCCTTAGAGCCATTGGAGCTGTTCCCTAAAAGGAAACCAGAGAAGTTGCCCTGGAAGGAGTGAGGAACCCATACTCTTCAAGCAAGCGTAAGTGAGAATGTGATGTGTTCCTTATTGACCCCATCCCAATCCTGAATGAATGAATGGTCTTTTCCCCTGTTTGCCCTTTGTGTTTGCAAAGACAATTAATGACATGAACAATGGGTGGTATGAACATTGATGTAAATAGTTGAGCACCTTGTGTGCTCCCCATTGGTTTTATAACCAGACAGAGCTGTGAGACTTTGTGCACCCTTTTTGAAAAAGGAACTTGAACGGAGACTGCGGAAGTGTTTTGAAGTTTTTGAAACACTTGTGCCTGTGTTTGCAGTTTACTACGTTTGAAGAAAGTAATGTAGCTTTTATATTGAACGTTTTAGCACTTAGTGTGTTTAGAGAGCCGGTATGGTATACCACAGGACTCTTGTGACTTTAATAATTGTGTAAACCGAGACCTGAAAAGGGTTAAAGAGAGTGTTGTATAAGCTGCCGGTACGGAGAGCAACAACTTGGCCACAAGCTGGTGACCCAAGGGCCCGGAGGCCTCAGCACTTATAGCCAGTAGGAGTAAAGTGTAAACCCTGTTTTCTAGAATGTAAATAGGTAATTTATAGTTCAGGTAACGTTTAAGAACTGTGCCTACTTAACCGGAAGAAAAGTAATGCTTGATGTTTTTGGAGAAATAAAAATGTTTTCAGGGGGAACCATGCCGGACGGCGTGAGAACACGCCGGTTTAACTCCGGGGGAATGGGGCACCCCGGTGACCAGGGTGGCCACAGGTAAGAACTGCAGCCAGGAGGTGGAGACAGTTTGACACAGAAACACCTTCATAACACACCCACAGACACAAGACCCAACCCGGAGCCCGGGACTCTAGGCGGGCAAGGGGTGGAAGGGCCAGTCACAAGTGGATGGGACGTAGGCAAGTTGACGGACCGGGTACATAAGGGGAACACAAGGAAGCATTAGATTAATCTAATGAGAAGTCCATGTGTGTTTGAAGCATGCCCAGAGCCCTAGACAAGTATCTCTAACATATATTTTCTGGATTGTAATTTATTTTGTTTGAAACAGTACTGCTCAATCATTTATTTCACTTAGGATGAAAGCCTTTAATAAAAACAATTGAACAAGAAGAAGTGTTTGCTCTGTTTCTGCAATTGTGCTGCGTGAATATTCCCCAACACCTACAGCAAGCGCTACCTCACACATCCAGACTCTGAGTGTGCAAGGAAGGAGAATTGAGTCATGGAAAAGGGGAAGAACAAAGAAACCATGGTTATGTCTTCGATGATGGTGCCAGTAGCAACTGCCAGTGCTGTGACAAGCAATAAAGAGTGGTCACAGAAACTGGCACAATGTGATGACAGAGGTCTTCAAGATGAAGTAGGGGAGAAGGAGCCAGCCAGGAAGTTGTTGTGGGTGTCCTCTCCAGTTTCTGAGCAAGAAGCTAATGGTCGGTAAGTTCGTGGCGCTGCAGGAGAAGATATCCTTGAATGCACAATAGGAGAAGAAATCCTGGAGCAAGAGTTCATGATGGTTATGGAGACCAGACCAATAATAGACCCACCTCTGGGGTGACTGGAAGCAAAACCAGCACCATGGCAGAGATGTGTGAAGTATTGGAGAAGGTTGAAAACTACAGACACTCTGAGATTGAAGAGATAGAGGGCGAGAAAACCTCTGAAGGTGATGCTGCAAAGACCCAGGTGAAGACTGAGGGTGCAGAAGTGGAAAAAAACACTGAAGAAGTGAGGTCTGAAGTGAAGGCCTCCTCGAGTCATGCAAGCTCAACCAATCAAGAGGATGGAAGAACTGAGCTAAGGAGGCTCAGGAAAATGGTACAATCCCATTTTAAGTAGGAAAGACTCCTGACGTATGCTGCGGAGAGCTAAATAGATAAGATGGAGAGCAAAGTGTATGAGCTCATAGGTCACTTGTCAGAAAGACAGTCAATGAATAAGGCAGCATTAGAGAAGATGGAGTGAGAGGTGTCTATCCTGGCCAAACATGTTGAGGCAGGTGAAACTCAGGGTACTGTTACACACAGATAATTGTGCAGACATTGTTTACAGATCTCTGTATCACACCCACAAAATGGAACAATGTGTCCATGATTTCACTGCAACCAGAGATCTGTAAACAATGTCTGCACAATTATCTGTGTGTGTAATGGTACCCTCATAGAGAGCTGGCTTTGAGAGCTTAACCAGACGATCATCTAGTGACAGCAGGAGAGAAATAAATGTCTCTGTTCAAGTGTATGATAGATGTACCCAAAGACTTAGGAGAAGCATGTGCCCGGGAGCCAGTGCATGAAGAAGTTAAGAAGGCTGTGGGAGCCTGTTTTCAGTACTGTACCCCATTTTCCACTGGTGCCTGAATGTCTGACAAAATCCTTTTAATCACAACAATCTGATTTAACAACAAGCCCATTGTCTGTCTTTCTGCAAAAAATCCCAGATTGGATGTCTTATGCCCCATATGGAGTGGTAGCTTCAATGAAGACTCTTTCCTTAGCTTAGTTTTCTGCTATGTAAACCATTTGTTTGTGCCTACAAGTTCCTGAGAGGGTGGGGTGTCAGTGCCAGCTCTTGGTACAATTGAAAACATATTTTGATTAACAGGAACATAACAATAATATTCATGCTCCTCTTCTCTTGAAGAAATTCCATTTGGATCTGGTGAGGAGGGAATGTAAGGAGGGGGTTGTTGTAACACCATCGTCACTACACTATCTCGCCTCCTTTTCTTGGCAGGGATGCTGAGATACTCACTATCAGCTGTTTTTTTTCACTTCCTTGCTTCTTCTCCAGTCTCCACGCTTCAGGGTCTGCATCTGTCATGCAGGTCTCCCAACAACCTCCTTAGGGTGTGTGCACTCCCCGTCTCTTAAAAAAGCAGGGTGCACACTCAAAGAGTGTTTCTCAGCCTATGGCTGGGAGGCACAGAGTATTCAAGGTAACGTCCCCTGTAAGAAGGTGCCTAAGCTCCTGGGGAGCCTGATTCTGGCAGTAGACCAGTGTCCCATTTGCCCAATCCTGTTTATTGTATGTGTACCTGAACCCAATCAGCCTGTTTCCAGTACCAGAACCCATCCTGCCTCTCTTCTGTGCCAGAACTTGTCCTGTCTCCTGTACCTGAACTTATTTTACCTGTTTCCTGTACCTGAACCCACCCAATCCATCTCCTGTACAAGTATCCATTCTACCTGCATCCTGTAGCTGCCTGTACAGCCTGTCTCATGAACATACTCCGTCCAGTCAGCCTCCACTACCCATTCTGTCCTGCCTTCCCTCCATACCTGTGTCCCGTACATTTCGGTCAGCGGCTCCAGTACTGGGGACTGCCCTAGAGAGATGCCTGTTGTCTCCCACAGCCCAGTCCATCGTAACGATCAGAGGCTCTGGTGAAAATCTAGTAGACACTTAATAACGCCTCTCCATGGTAAACATGTCCTGTGGCACAGTGTGCCCACATTCGCTAACGTAACAATATGTATATTATGTACAAATCACTCACCTGTGATATTCTCTGTGAGCAAAGTCATTGTGTCACTTTTTTTCTCTATCCAGCCCAAAACGTCATGACAACTTTATACATCTTGGTTCTGCAGAACGTAACAGACAGAAATGTGTTGCTTATTCATCTAAACATATTTAATAGTACCCCATATAGTAATAAATACATCACCCATTGTGATACCCCAGTTTTTGTGCCCCTATAAGTAAGACTTGATTAGGGAGTTGGAGAAGGAAGGCGGCTCTCGAGATAATTACTCCCAGGATTCCTGACACCGGTTAGTGGTATGGCAGCAACCCATGCACATGCTGAATATAAGAAGGAATTGGTGTCAACGTTTGCTTGAAGTGCTTTATGCATGCAAATATAAAAACATCACATATCCTGTGGGGTACGCTACACGCGTTTCGCGGTGCTCCCCTTAATCATTAGCATAGTAAAATAATAATACAACATCCATTATATAACATACCAACACTCCCACCCATATGTGTGCAATCACAATTAAAATCCAAGCACTTTAACTCATTGCAATTATGAAAATTGATCCAAGGCAGAAAATGCCACAATACACATTAATCATATACTTTTATCCATAGAAATGTCACATTGGTTACCATATTCCTCAATAGGCTATAAACATTACTCATACAAGAAAAAAAAAAAATTAAAAAAAAATATATATATTATACTTAAATATAAATTCTTCATAGTCATATATGCAATTTTTTACAGTCTAGTTTATTTTATTATACCGATTTATAATTGGTATATTTACATTATAGCACCGCATTTTTAATATTTAAGTTGTAATGATTATTTAGTGTAATATATAATTCTTATAATGTTCCCGTCATGTTGGTTGTAATTATACTATATATTTTTTATTTCATATTTTTTATTTATCTATATTTTTCATTTTTTACATATATATACTGTGATTTTATTTGTGGGGTAGTGTTATATTAAATTTACAGAAAACCACCCTCCATTTTTTCTAATGATCTTTGTCTTTATTTCTTGAAAATATATATATAAACTCTTGTTAAACCTTTTATGTAGCACACTAAATTGCGCTATAATTATATTATGAAAACGACCGTAATTGTTAACCATTATCCCAATGACTGAAGATATAATAAAATGTCTCTTTTGTTCCCAAATCCATTTGTGGTTGTTATTTATTTTACAGTATATTATTATATCAATCTCTGTTTATAGCCAAAGAAAATACCATTAAGGGATCTACTCAGATCAACCACGATATTACCATCTCCACCTGCTCATGTATTAGAGGCAAAACCTGTGGATGATTTTAACAACTAGGAAATCTTAGCCAAAAATTTGGAAAGGAAACTCTCCCATCTTGGTTCGGATCCACGTTACACTATCAGATCCCTCTGAATTTTATTCACCTTTCTATTCAAAGGAAAGTTATCTCCAATATATATCATGTAGATGTTATTATAAATATTGAGTCACATGACAATATTGGAAAACCAAATACCATGGAACTGTTGTATCCATTTCAAAACTACTCCACCCCTGTTATATTATACATCATTGATATATTCATATAAACTGTTCCCCATACTGCGATTTTTCTTCGGGTTTCTATATGCATATAGAGATTTGTTACAATAGCACTGGGGAACAAAAGTGCCTATTATGCAGATACTATTATAAGTTGTTATAAGAAATTATATGACAATTTTTGATTGTCATTCATAAACAATATCTTTCCTATAGTAAAACCAAGATACTATATACTATGCGCAGTATAACTTTATAACTGGAACCCCCTCCGGGTCATTGCACAAACCACACCGCAAAAATTGTAAGGGATAATATATACAATTGCTACATTAATATTCATAGGTGATACTCCACGTCTTTACAAACTAAAAGTTCCATACGATATGTGTAGTGCAATTCCCGACCGGAATTTCAGTAAAAACACCATAGGTCGCTACGCTGATTCAGACCTCCAGGATATCGAGAACCCAGCTCCAATATCCAATAAAGTTCTCTATTATGTACTTCCCTCTCCCAGTCTAAGCCCCTATATGGGCGGAGGACTCTCTCAATTCCTTTTACATTAAGTGTTGACCGATCCCCATTGTGTTCCTCTCTGAAACGTCGGGAGAGGCCAGAAAGACTGGTGCGCATGGTGTTAGAGGATGAATTGCACGCTGGTATATGTTCCGATAGACATTTCTTTAAAGATCTAATGGTGCAACCTACATATTCTTATTACTAGATGTACATATAGCTAGATATACTATATGTGTAGTATTACAAATTATATAAGTACGTATAGGAAATCTTTTAGTGTTCTTATTATCACAAAAATTATCAGTCACATCAATAAACCTGCAAAGGCCGCACCTATTGCCCCCACATCTATAACATCCTTAAGTAGAAAGCCAAGTTGGTTTATCGGTTCGATTGCTTTTAAAGGTACTCGGTGACACCCCACTTGCTATATCTCTGCCTTTTCTAGCCACCATTCTCCAACCATTCGCCAGAATTTTCCTCAAAACCGGATCTTGATATAAAATAGGAATATTCCTTTCAAATATTGATTTAATTTTTTTTAAATCACTGCTGAATGTTGTGCCAAAGGTAGCTATTTGTTGATTCTGTGTGTTACTTGCATTTCTGTTAATTTTATTTAAATCTCTATAATTTTTATCTTTTAGCAATACATCCTTGTTCTTGTTGTCCACTGTAATGCGAGCTCTTTGTATTGCCCAATCTTTATATCCTTTCTGCATTAATCTAGAAGACATATTCTTCACTTCCTCTCTATAATCAATATCCCCCATACAGTTTCGTTTAGCACGTATAAATTCTCCTATTGGGAAGTTCTTCAAAACATGGGATGGATGGCAGCTGTCTGCCCTTAGTATTGAATTCCCACTAACTGGCTTTCTATACAATTTGGAACTAATGAAGCCACTTAGATGACCCGTCAGTTCAAGATCTAAAAAGGGAGCTATACTGCCATAGATTTCTATGATAAAGGAAAGATTGAAATCATTCCTGGCAAAAAAATCCACCTTAGTCCTAGGGTCGGTACGGGAGACACATCTGGCGAAACGGTCCATATAAAGACCATATCATCGATGTATCTCCCGCACCATTGAATGTACTCATTATATGGGGTCTCTGGATTGTATATATACAGTTCTTCCCATTTTGCCATATATATATTGGCTAAAGATGATGAAAAATTAGAGCCCATGGGACAGCCTTGCTGTTGAACATAGTATACCCCATCAAATTTAAAATAATTTCTAAGTAAGCAAATATTCAATACCCAAAATTATAAATTCTTTCTCCATATCCTCGAAAATGTCAGTATCCTTCAAAACTTCCGTAATGCACCAAATAGCTTTTTGATGGGGAATGCAAGAATATAATTGTGCAACGTCACAGGTGACCCAGATAGAATTTTTGTCCCATGTTAACAGGCTCAAACATTATAGAAGATGCTTTTTGTCACGTATCCTTCCCTTCATGCCCCTCATCACAATCTGTAATTTTAGATCAATCCATTCCGATAACTTTTCATCAAGTGAATTGGTACCTGCCACTATAGGTCTCAAAGGGGGAGGAAATACATTTTTGTGAGTTTTTGGGAGAGCATGAAAGACAGGACAAGTAGGACACAAATTCATCATGTAATCCCCCTTGTCTTAGGATCTAATAACTATGTCCATGTTATTTTGTAACTCCCCAAGTCCTACACGTTCATCCCTTGTCAGATTATCAGGATAAAAAACCTCACTATGTAACGGATCCTTTAAATCTGATTTCATGACCGTTTGGAAACTTTCCATAGCTTGAACCCTAGATGCAACTGGGTAAAAGGAAGGATTAGGCATATTATAGGTGAGACTACATTTTTAATTTTTTCTGCATAAATCCTCCACCCTGCACTCAGGGAATAAGCATGGCGCTTTTACACGCCGCAATTACGTCCTCAACCTAAGGCGATGTGTCGCCCCGGATATCGCCTCACCAACAGTGGAACCAATCCGGTTGACTTCCCTCGCCGCTTCACACACCGTAATCCCCAAAGGAATCTGGGCGTACATGTTCAGTGCTGCGAGGAGATAGGCATGCCACAGTGGTTTACACCGTGACCCATACGCGATCATTGGACAACGCAACAGCGTTACGATTTGTCAGCCTGCTCTAGAAGGCTGGCTAATCCATAACGCAATTGAAGATGTGTATGTTGCTGAATGGACAGCTCTTCAAATATGGCGCCCTATCAACTGTCAGCCAATGGGAACACAGCAGCCACCACCAAGCATCGCAAACGGGGCGCGTACTCCAGCAAGCTATGGCACGCCTACGGGAAAACAATAGGCGACGCTGATTCCATCAGTATCGCCCGTTCACACGCCAAATGCCAGGAATCTCGCCTTCAGGATTGCCTCTAATTTTGGAGCAATGCTCTGAAATCAGAACCAGGCGACAGGCGAATTATCGCCGCCGAATTCCCCAAATACACGCCGCAACTGGGTGGCAATTTGACGGCGATAGTTTCAGGGCAACATATCGCCATCAGGATTCCCACAAAATATTGTGGCGTGTAAAGGTACCCTAAAACATTCACCAGATGAATTTATTTGTGGTACCGACCTTGATGTTTTTTGTTTCCATATTGGTTTTTCCTTCCTCCTCCTCCGTTTTTTGACGAATCAAAGCTCCTTGTAGGATACTGTTTGCTTGTTGCAGGAGTGTCATCCGCACCAGATCCAGAGGAAACTTCTGAAGTCTCTGAAGAAATTGTAGGAGAGGAAAAACACACATTTTGCTTACGTTTTCTTTTAGGCAGATTTTTCAAAATAGGTTTGAGATTTGCCGGTGTATGTGGAGTACGGGGACTTCTAGGTGTATTGGGAGTCTTCCTCTTCCAGCTATACACTGAATTAGTCTGATAGTCCTTGAGATCTCTTGAATATTTGGTCTTTTTGGTTTCAATAATGGATGCTTCCAAATTCCAAATCTTCAATGCACTTACTCATACGGTCATTAAGCGCTTCATAGTCTGAATGTGACTCATAGTTATCAACCTCCTGTTGCAATTATTTATATTTTCTTCTAAAGAGGTTAGTTTTTTCTTTTCTTCATCCAAGATCAGATTGATTAACTTCAATGAACAGTCCGATAATGTAGCGTACCCCACGGGATATGTTTTTATATTTGCACGAATAAAGCACGGACACCGATTCCTTCTTATACCCCTATAAGTAACACCACACTCCTACTTCCACACAGTTATAGTGTCCCTTTACACCTTCACACAGTAATAGTAGCTCCTAATCCCTTTTGTAAACACCCACGTTGTACCTCATACAATAATTGCATCCTGCCTCGAGCCCTCATACAATAATTATATCCCTATTAGTGTCTACATACAATAATGTACCATTTTGTTCCTCTATACAATAATAATGCCCCCCTTGTGTGCCCATGCAGAAATAATGCTTACTTTGTGCCACCATAATGCCCTGTTTATTACCCACAAAATAATCATGTCCCCATTTGAGTCTGCATAGAACAACTACGTGTCCTTTTTGGCCCCCATAAAATAGAAATGTACCCTTTGTGCTTCTATACAATAATAAAGTTCTCTTTGCATCTCCCTACATTAATAATTCCTCTTTGTGCCATCATTAATAATATTATTGTCCTTTTTGCCTCAATACAGTATTATGAATGCCCTCTTTGAAAAAATACTCGTCTGGCTTCACATGCTAATGATGTTCCCCTTTTTGTCTTTTTGTTATTCAATGAAAAAAAAATTAAAACTCACTTGTTCTCATGAGTAGTAGTGAGATCCTCCATCTCCCTGAAGACCATGGTCAGGTGCAGGCGATATGGTGACATTATTGCATTGTCTGACCCATACACTCCCTCGCTCTGGTCGCCCTCTAGCCTTAAGCAACAACCATGAAAATGCCCCTTTTCTTCTGCACCTGTTCATTTTCCCCTGCCACCATTATCATTACGCTCCTGCCTATGGGCATAGGGATTGAAAGAGGAATATTTAATAAAATATTTCACTTCAACTATAAATAAAACCAGGGATTATTAATGTAACTATTTACTAGCAGAATTATGGTGCGAACGCTCATCAATACTCGTCAGCGTCCTGGCAAAACAGTAAAGTCTGCTGTTTGCATGTGGTACAACAATGTCATGTCACACTCCAGGCACAGCGGAGCCACCATCGCTGGAACGATGCTACTGCAGGGAGTGAGTAGACACTTTTATTTTAATTGCTTAAGCGGGGATGTCCAGTATTGCACAACCTCTGTAATACATTAGATTCAATAACGTTAGATGGATATAAGTTTATATTGATGTGACTAGAGCACGAAAATCTATCTTTGGTAATAAAGTAGTAACAAAGAATATGTGTATTATGGTGACCTCTTGTGGGTTTTGCATCAATTAAAGATTCTGAAATAATGAGTTTTTCACACATATTTCCTCACCCTGCAATCTAGATATAATTCTTGGCAAATCAGCTAGTGATGTGTCTGCATAATATGTACCGTTAATGTCTTACTTTTGACAAACAGGATGTAAATAGTCTTTATGGCTCCTCTGGGTTTAAGGTAATAAACCTGTCTTGGTAGGAGATATATTTATTAAGAATGGCATACTATTTAGGCAATATTTTATTGAAGAAAAACCTAAAATAATATTATGTTCATTATGTTCATTAAATTATTATTAAGTCAGTATTTGATTTTATAATACAGGGTAGGCCATTTATATGGATGCACCTAAATAAAATGGGAATGGTTGGTGATATCAACTTCCTGTTTGTGGCACATTAGTATATAGGAGGGGGAAAACTTTTCCAGATGGATGGTGACCATGGCGGCCATTTTGAAGTCGGCAATTTTGGACCCAACTTTATTTTTTTCAATGAGAAGAGGGTCATGAGACACATCAAACCTAGGGAGAATTTCATAAGAAAAACAATGGTGTGCTTGGTTTTCACGTAACTGTATTCTTTCATGAGTTATTTACAAGTTTATGATCACTTATAAAATGTGTTCAAACCGGTACCCCTTGTGTTGGATTGTCAATACAACCCCCTTCTCCCACTCTTGACACACTGATAGCAGCAGCACAGAAGAAATGCTAGCACAGGCTTCCAGTATCCGTTGTTTTAGATGCTGCACATCTCATATCTTCACAGCATACACAATTGCCTTCAGATGAGTGATGAGGCAAACTTTATTGTGAATGGTAACGTTAACAAACAAAACCACTGCTATTGGTCTGGCACTAACCCACAGTAATTCCCTTGTCATATCTTTAAACTCGTAAAGAGTTGGATAATGACTGAATGGGCCACTTAATATGGTGGTTATGGTGGTTTCCACAAGGAGTCACCCCAGGGCTAGGGATATCTGGCTAGTCCCATGTTTGAGACTCCTAAACGAGGCACCACAGACTCTATTTGCACTAACCCACAGTGGATGGATCTCTCCAATACTGTTGGAACACAAAAATTGATGGTATGGTGTGGTATATGGGGTAGAAAAATAGTGAGGCCATTCTTCATCAATGGAAACCTCAATGCCACTGGATATCTGAAACTGCTACATGATTCAGATATCCAGTGGTATTGAGGTTTCCATTGATGAAGAATGGCCGCGCTATCTTTGTACCCCATGTACCACTCCATACCATCAATTTTTGTGTTCCAACGGTATTGGAGAGATCTATCCACTGTGGGTTAGTGTCAGACCAATAGCGGTGGTTTTGTTTGTTAACTTCACCATTCACAAAAAAAATTTGCCTCATCACTCATCTGAAGGCAATTGTCTATGCTGTGAAGATATGAGATGTGCAGCATCTGAAAAACGAATACTGGAAGCCTGTGCTAGCTTTTCTTCTGCGGTGTTGCAATCAGTGTGTCAAGAGTGGGAGAAGAGGGTTGCATTGACAATCCAACACAATGGGCACCGGTTTGAACACATTTTATAAGTGGTCATAAACTTGTAAATAACTCATGAAAGAATAAAGTTACGTTAAAACTAAGCACACCATTGTTTTTCTTATTCTCAATAAGTTTGATGTGTCACATGACCCTTTTGAACAAAGTTGGATTCAAAATGGCTGCCATGGTCAACCACCCTCTCCCATATACTAATTTCCACAAACAGGAGGTTGATATCACCAACCATTCTCATTTTATTTAGGAAATCTTGTACATGATTGCATTCCCTTCTGGTCTTATTTCAGGTATACAGCATAGATGGCAAAACAAAGTGAAGATCGGCACCATAGATGTGCTTGCCTAATGGTGTATTCAATGGACAGGGGATACAATGTCCAACAAACACGCACTGCGATGGTGCTCAACTTGTACCGTGGCAATCTAAGCAGTCCAAAAAGAGAATGAAAAAGGTAGCACTCTCTAGTGTGTTAAAAGTCCATTTATTCTCGGTGCGTCCACTAGTCCAACAACGGAGCACAAGAGTTCACTTTGAGCGCATGTATAGTGCACTCTGGAATCATCCAGCAAAGTTTTTCGCATACTGCCGTATGAGTATCACTACATTTGACCATTTCGTGGAAGAACTGAGTCCTGGAATCACTTTCCGAAATCCCAATATGCGGAGCTGTATTTTCACCAGTAGAGCGACTTCTACTTTTTTTTTTCTTGGACTCGAATAGTAGATTTAAGTCTGTTTCTTTGTCCTCTGCACATGTAGTAATTTTTGGTGACAATATTCTTTACAAGTTTAATGTCTGTGCAGATGATGTTGAAATAGCATCATATCTGTTTATTGGCTGGCCTCCAGGCTTGGAGTCCTGCTAAAAGCTCTGTGCTATGTGTACAGAAAGTCTTTTATTCTAACATCTATTTCGTGGTTTAAAAAAATCAGATATGGTGCAAAACATTCCCCATCTCCCCTTGGGGACAAATTTGTAATTTTAGCTACCAGTTTTATCTCTTACAAAAAATTCTTATATGATGGAAAACTTTATAATTGGTAAAATGAGTAGACTAGTTGGATATAAGGACTAACAAATTGTATGTATACCATATTTTAAGTTTCTAATGGTATGTGCACATTGGAAGTTTTTTGAGCTGTTTTTTAGCGTTTTCCCGGCGGTTTCCGCTGAGTTTTATGTAAATTTATGTTAATCCTAACCAGCGGTTGGCTTAACATGCTAGTCAATGGTTTTCAGAAAACACTGTTTACATTAGAACGTTTTTTTTTTTTTCTCCTTTCCACTTTCTTCACTGGTTTTCCACCGGTTTTCAAAGATAGAGCATGTGACTTCTTTTGAGCGTTTTTCCAGCATATCTAGCTTACAAGTGCACAAAAAACAGTCTTAAAAATGCCAAGAAAGACCGCCAGAAAACCGCCGAGAAAACGCTGTATAAACGCTATAAAACCGCTCAAAAAACCGCTAAAAAAACGATGGACACTGCTGAGGTCAGGAATTTCATCTCCTGAAATTCTACTCCGGTTTTCTGACAGTCTGCAATGATACAGAACCGTCCAATGTGCACATACCCTTAAGTTTCTCTGACTGGCTTCATGTCATTTTCTTCTCTAGGTTTTTCTCTACTAGCCTATCATATTCTGGGTAATGTCTGGAATTCCTGCTTGGCAAGTCCACAATTGCGTCTATAGTTCTGACAGCCTGTACCAAAATTTGGAACAGACTCCATCAATCCGTGAAGACTGTGAACGGATTGCCAGATGATTCCAAAAAAACTGTCCGTTTCCTAACAGTATAGGTGCCATTAAAAGGAAACATATCCACATTAAGAAGCCGCCAAATCAGGGACCCAAAACTTCAATTATAAAGAATATTTTTTCTGTTGTGCTGTTGGCCTTAGTCAACAACACATACAAATTTATAACTGTGGATATTGGGGACTAGAGAAGTATGGGAGATTACCGGATCTCTAATTCTTCCATAATGGTTAGGCAGTTTCGAAACAATGATTTGGATGTCCCACCCCATGTTTCCATGTTCTTGTCTATATTGAACGTAGCAGCTGTGCTAGCGTTGTGTCAGATCATTCACTTCAAGAAGAAATTAAAATTTTTGTTTAAACCATAGGAGATATTCGTCATGTGTTGCATTACTAGCTTAATGAAATAACAAAAGTTTATATACTCACCTCAGCAGGGCGCATGCCATGGGATGTGATATTGTTTACCCGGGAACACGTCACTTTTGTGTGACTTGCAAGCCCTACAACTAATCAGCGCTGGGTTGTCTCTCGCATGGATACTGTTCACTTCCTGTGCTGGAGAGACAGAAGACAGCACAAATTGGCTGCAGAAAATGTATGTTATACAACATCTGGCAAAAATGATAGAATCACCTGGCTTGGAGGTTGTCCATTTGGTTGTTAATTTTTTAAAAAAAAAGCAGATCACAGACATGGCACAAAACGAAAGTAATTTCAAATGGCAATTCTCTGCCTTGAAGAAACACTAAAAGAAATCTTGTAAATAAAATGTGCTAGCCAGTAATGGTTACTTTTGTAGACCAAGCAGATGGAAAAATTATGGAATCACTCGATTCTGAGGTAAAAATGATGGCATCACCCTGTAAATTTTCATTTCCAAAACTAACACCTGCATCAAATAAGATCAGCTCGTTAGTCTGCATCTAAAAAGGAGTGATCACACCTTGGAGAGCTGTTGCACCAAGTGGACTGACATGAATCATGGCTCCAACATGAGAGATGTCAATTGAAACAAAGGAGAGGATTATCAAACTCTTAAAAGAGGGTAACGCAATGTTTCAAAATATATTGGTTGTTCACAGTCAGCTGTGTCTAAAATCTGGTCGAAATACAAACAACATAGGAAGGTTGTTAAAGGGAAACATACTGGTAGACCAAGGAAGACATCAAAAGCGTGAAGAACAGAAACTTAAAGCAATATGTCTCCAAAACAGGAAATGCACAAAAAAACAAATGAGGAACGAATGGGAGGAAACTGGAGTCAATGTCTGTGACTGAACAGCAAGGGTACAGTTACACGTCACAACATTGCATGCAATTTCACCGGCAATTTGCTGGTTGCAGTGAAATCATGGACACATTCTTCTATTTTGTTGCTGTGTACAAAATAGAACAACGTGTCCATGATTCACTGCAACCAGCAAATTGCCAGTGAAATTGCATGCAATGTTGCGATGTGTAACGGTACCCTCAGAAACCACCTAAAGAAATTGGGATTTACATACAGAAAAGCTAAACAAAAGCCATCATTAACATATAAACAGAAAATAACTGAATTAGTCCTTGCCGGTAATTCCTCTTCTTGCAGCCTTACACGACAGCATTGGAGGATGTCGTCCACGCCCTATTGGGGGACAGGAACACAGAGAGGTTAAAAGCCCCTCCCCTTCCTCAGTACTCCAGTGTTTACCAAGATCACCCTTAGCCATGGATTACCTGATACAAACCGGATCCAAACACCAACAAGTGGGGGAACTGATGCTGTCGTGGAAGGCTAAAAGAAAAGGAATTACCATAGGACATAGTAAGGACTAATCCAGTTTTCTCCCTTCGCCTTCCACGACAGCATTGGAGGAATACCACCGATACCCCTCAGGGTGGGACTATTGCCTGTAGGACTTTCCTACCAAAGGACAGATCCCACTGAAGGACAGATCTAACCTATAGTGGCAAGAAAAAGTGTGGAGGGACGACCACGTAGCTGCTCTGCATATCTGCTCCGATGAAGCTCCAGCCCGCTCCGCCCAGGATGTAGCAGCAGCCCGAGTTGAATGAGCCTTCAACCCCACCGGAGGAGCAAGATTCTGAGCGACGTAGGCCTCACAGATCGCCTTCTTGATCCAGGAAGCGATGGTAGCCTTGGAAGCCTTTATTTTACCCAAAATGCTGAACAAACAGGTTCTGATCTAATCTCCAGGAAGCGGTCTCTTGGAGGTAGTGGAGAACAGTCCGACGAACATCCAAGAGTGAAACACGGCCTCAGCCGCATTAGCAGGAGATTGACAAAACGAAGGCAGAACCACTTCCTGGGACCAATGGAAATCCGACACAACTTTCAGAAGAAAAGATGGATCCAACCGAAGCGTAATGCGATCATCGGACACCACGAGGTATGGAGCCCGGACAGAGAGTGCCTGCAGTTCTCAAACTCTGCGAGCAGAAGTGATGGCCACCAAAAACGCCGCCTTGTGAGAGAGAGACGGAAGGGATGCAGCAGACAAGGGTTCAAAGGGACTTCGAGAAAGCCCCTGGAGAACAATGTTCAAATCCCAAGGAGGGACAGAAGGCTGAATCCGGGGACTACAACAGAAGTAAAAAACTGCTTGATCCATCAATGGGAAGCAAGATCCTGGTCAAAAACCGCCCCAAGCGCAGACACCTGGACTTTAAGAGTGCTCGGCCGAAGCCCCAAATCCAAGCCACGCTGCAAAAAATCCAAGAGCTGGGCCCCATTAGGATGATGTATGTCCGGGATGGAAGGAGCACACCAGGACAGGAACTGTTTCCAGAATGTCCCGTAAATAGCGTTTGAAGGTAAACAAACTGTAAGCAGTCTAATTGGAGGTGCTCAGGCACAAAGGCACAAGGCAGCAGGCACTGGGATGGTTTTTCAACAGACCTTTATTCAGGCTCCCCTCCTACTCCACAACATGTTTCGATAGATTCTCTATCTTCCTCAGGTGGTCACAGCACAACCCGATAAGGTGAGTGGCCACCTATTAGTACGCCACGCTAAATAAAGCCCCCCCCCTGCTAACCGCACTATTGCGCCCCTTTTTCTCTCTTTTCTCTTGCTTAAATAGCGTTCGTCACAGGCTTCCTGCTGTGCTGAAGCGTGCGGATCACTGGCTGGGAGAGACCCTTGATCCTCAGGATCTCGGCCTCAACAGCCAGGCTGCCGTTTGAGCCACTGAGGGTCCGGGTGAAACAGAGGACCCTGAGACAGTAGGTCAAGTTTGTGGGGCAACATAATCGGTCCCTCCAGGCAAAGGTCTCAGATGGCACCGTACCACGCCCGTTTGGGCCACAGGGGAGCCACCAGGATTGCGTCACCCCCTCCGGCCGAATCTTTTGCAATGTCTTGGGAAGTAGCGGGATTGGAGGAAATGCATACACCAACTGGAAGTCCCAGGGATGGGTGAAGGCGTCCAGCCCCAGAGGATGGTACAACCGCATCAGGGAGCGAACAGGTTGATTGAAGGGACTCCCCACCTGTCCGTAAGACAGCGAAATACTTCCGGATGGAGGCTCCATTCTCCTGGGTGGACCTCCGTGCGGCTCAAGAAATCTGCCTGTACATTGTCCGTTCCCTTCAGATGTACTGCCGATAAGGAGAGAAGATTGCGTTCTGCCCACGAAAAGATTCGTCTTGCGAGCACCTGCAAGTGTAAGCCTCGAATAGCGCCTTGGTGCCACAAGAAGGCAACCGTAGTCATGTTGTCTGACAGGACTTTGACATGATGACCCCGGAGAACGTGAGCTGCAGCATGAAGCACCTCCTTCACCGCCAGAAGTTCACGGAAGTTTGAAGACTGGCGACTGACCGAGCGACTCCAAATCCCCTGGAACGGCATGCGATCCACCATCGCTCCCCAACCGGAACCGCTGGCATCTGTGGTAACGGAAGTCACAGGAGCCTGCAGCCAGGCCACCCCATCCAAAGGTTGCTGGGATTCATCCACCAGGAAAGCGAGGCTACCACCCGCCCCGGGGTCCGGACCCGCGAGTTTAAGGAATCCTGACGTCTGTCCCAGGAACTCAGTATGTGTTCCTGGATCAGTCGGGAATGAACCTGAGCCCATGCTACCGACTGAATGCAGGCAGTCATGGACCCTAACAAAGACATTGCTTCCCGGAGGGCGACCCACTTGCCCGGAAGCGGGTCAGTTTCTCGTGGAGCAGAAGCATATGTGCCGCAGGAAGGAACGAGGTCTGTCTGGAGGAGTCCAGCAAGACTCCTGAAAATTGACGACTGGTTGCTGGCACCAGTTCCGATTTCCGAAGATTGGGCACCCACCCCAGGGACTGAAGAATCTTCAACGTTTTGGAGACCTGTGTGCGCAGAACCTCTGCCAAAAAAGCCACCACCAACATGTCGTCTAAATAGGGAATCACACATATCCCCTGGGTCTAGATGAACGTGATCACTTTCCCCATGAGTTTGGTAAAAACTCTGGGGGCCAACGAAATCCCGAAGGGCAGCACATTGAACGGATAATGGACCGTCCTGTCCTGCCCTGGAGATCACGAATCACAGAAAGCACTTGTGGGACGGGTGAATGGGGACATGATAATACGTGTCCTGGAGGTCGATGGAGGCCATCTCATAATCGAAACCGATCAGGGGAATTGCCGAGCGGATTGATTCCATCTTGAATCGCCTGTAAAGGACAAGGCGATTGAGAAGTTTTAGATTGAATATGACGCGAGGAGCACCCGAGGGTTTTCGCACCACAAACAACCTGGAGTAGTGCCCCTGGCCCTCCTCTCCAGGAGGAACTGGGGACACCACTCCCGAATACAACAGGTCTCGCAGACCCGATGAAATAAGCGTGCGAGAGTCCCCCTGAGGAAGGGAGGTGACTCGAAGACACGGAGGGGGCTGGCTCTCGAATTCCAAGCGCAGACCCTCCCGAATGGTCGAGAGGATCCAAGGGCACGAGGAGATTGCTTGCCACTGTGGAAGAAACCGCAGGAGCCGCCCCGCAATGGGGAAGGCGTCATTCTTTAGGGGGCGGCTGGTAATGCCGCTGCTGGGGGAGCAAGATATATTACGGGTCTTGTCCCCTTTCTGGTAGGCCTAGCGACTGGACTTACCCTTCCCTTTATACTGAGAGGGTGGCAACGCTCAGGCCGAAAGGACTGCCTCCGAAAGGGCTTCTGTTTCGGGAGACACTTTTTCCGGTCTGACACCTTTTCCAGGATGTCATTCAACGCCGAACCAAGGACATAAACCCCCTGAAAGGGGATGCCACACAGCTTGAGCTTAGACGTGACATCCCCATTCCACATTTTAAGCCATACTGTCCTGCGAGCTGTGTTAGCCAACACTGCGCACCTGGCGCCAATGCGGATCGATTCAGCAGAGACATCGGCCAGGAAGCCCGTAGCACATCTCAGAAGTGGAATGGAGTCCAAAAACTCCTCCCTAGGAGTACCCTGCAGGATGAATTCTTCCAGCTGGGTGATCCACTTAAAGAGAGACCTGGCCACACATGTAGAGGAAGAGGAAATGTTCACCTTTAAAGACATAGCTGCCGCCTCCTAGGATTTTTTGAGGAGACCCTCCATCTTACGATCGAGGGGGTCCTTGAACTGGGAGGAATCTTCAAAAGGTAACTGTCTTTTTGCTACCCTGTCCACCTGGATGTCCACCTTCGGGATCTCCCAGACAAAGTCATCACCCTCCAAAGGAAACCTCCGTTTCAACTCGGATGGGGTGATCAGCCTATTTTCTGGAGACTCCCGGCGGATGAGATCCCGGATGACCTCATGGACAGGGAAACCCAACTGCCGCTTAGCCTTCAGGCCTCTGAACATTTCGTCCTGCACAGAAGAAGGGGATTCCACCCCTTCTACTCCCATGGTACTATGGACAGCGTCTCGTGCCTGGACAGAGGCAACAGAGGCAATATCCTCGCCGTCCTCTGACTCTGAGCTCTGGGCAGCCTCCATGAGATCCACAGAGTCAGAATCCTGGAGCTTCCTCTTTTTCGGAGGGGAAGGCCTGGATGCTGCAGCAAAAACCGGCAGTGCCAAGATAGAAGCCTGCACCTCTTCCCTAACTGCTTGAACTTCATGTCTAACCATGGACTGGAGCTCCTCAAGCAGGGATGGGGATTCTTCCCTGACAACACTGTCAGTGCATGGCTGACACAACTTCTTTTTGTAGGAAGAGAGAAATTTCGTGCCGCAGATGCCACATTTCCTGGACGGGTTTTTGCTCCCTTTCGCAGGCGGGCTCTTGTCTCCCTATAGTAAAAAAGGGAAGAGAAGGGGGTCCCAGTGTGAGTGCAGGGCCTAAATAACTCTACCCCTAGTGACCACCCCCAGAAACACATGAGCTGGGGGAACGCTGGGCTCTGCAGAAGCAGAGGTGGAAGACCTATCACCCTCCATGTCTTCAGGGATCAGCCTTACCTGGGTGTAGCTTCCAGCGGGTACTTATCCAGAAGTACCGTGCCCCCAACGAGGAACACCTGTTCCCTCCCTCCTCCTGGTCACTGGCCGGGGGCAGTAGTGTGCGATAGGCCTGCTGGGTTCCCTGGAGCCGCGCCCAGCCCGCCGCAGCCTGTACAGGAGCCGTCGCCCAGAATCGGAAGTGCCATCCCGAAACTGGAAGTGCCATCCTGAAACCGGAAGTGCCGCTGTGGCACCTCCGGTACGTGCCCCAGGGACCTCAGCTGGAGGAGGGAGACGCCGGAGAGCTGAACAGGCCTCCGGCGCTTAAATACATGGCCTGCTTTGCCCCGTATGATGCAGGAAGGCCGGATGGTCCCAGCATGGGAGCCCCAAGAAGGAGGCTGCCCCCGACGTCTATCCCTGGCCCGGCTGTAAGTACACCCCAATGCTGCCTCTGCCGGCCCGACAGCACTGGAACCTCTCCATGCCCCAAGGGGGACAGGAAGACACTGGAGTACTGAGGAAGGGGAGAAGCTTTTAACCTCTCTGTGTTCCTGTCCCCCAATAGGGCGTGGACGACATCCTCCAATGCTGTCGTGGAAGGCGAAGGGAGAAAACAAGGTTACAATGGGCTAAGGAAAAGCAAATGTGGACTGTGGATGACTGGATGAAAGTCATATTCAGTGATGAATCGCAAATCTGCATTGGGCAAGGTGATGATGCTGGAACTTTTTGTTTGGTGTTGTTTTAATGAGATTTATAAAGATGACTGCCTGAAGAGAACATGCAAATTTCCACAGTCATTGATGATATGGGGCATGCATGTCAGTTAAAGGCACTGGAGAGATGGCTGTCATTACATCTTCAATAAATGCCCAAGTTTACATTGATATTTTGGGCACTTTTCTTATCTCATCAATTTAAAGGATGTTTGGGGATGATGAAATCATTTATCAAGATGATAATGCATCCTGCTATAGAGCAAAAACTGTGAAAACATTCCTTGAAAGAAGACACATAACATAAATGACATGGGCTGCAAATAGTTCGAATCTCAATCCAATGGAAAATCTTTGGTGGAAGTTGAAGTAAATGGTCTATGACAAGGCTCCAACCTGCAAAGCTGATCTGGCAACAGCAATCAGAGAAAGTTGAAGCCAGATTGATGATGAGTACTGTTTGTCACCCAGTAAGTCCATGCCTTAGATACTGCAAGCTGTTATAAAAGCCAGAGGTGGTGCAACAAAATACTAGTAATGTATTTGAGTGTTATTTTGTTTGTTATGATTCCATAATTTTTACCTCAGAATTGAGTGATTCCATAATTTGTCTCTCTGCTTGGTCTACAAAAGTAACCGTTACTGACTAAAATATTTTATTTTCAAGATTTCTTTTAGTGTTTATTCAAGGCAGAGAGTTGCTATTTGAAATGACTTTAGTTTTGTGCCATGTCTGTGATCTGCTTTTTATCTACAACATTAAAGGGAACCTGACCTCGCAAAATATGCCCCAGCCTCTATATACTTGTCCCTGCACCATGTTAATAGATTTCTAGCCATCCCTTTGTGCTTGAAAATTGATATAGTAAACTTTAGAAAAGTTGTTATGATACCTTATAATCTGCGGCTTCTCATTATTTGAGAAGCCGCAAAAGGCGTTCCTTTCTGGGCCTCCCCGCCACCTGCTTGTTATTTATTCACACCCCTCTGGGCGTGCTACAGAGCAGGGACAGTGCTCGTTATGTAAGGGGCGTTAAACCCAATATGACGCTAATCGCGTCATATCTGGCTTTACCACGTCAGTACACCCATTAGGGTGTACTGCCGACATCGCGATGCCGAGTGTGCATGCGCGATGGTTGTACTGATGTGGTAAAGCCGGATATGACGCGATTAGCGTCATATCGGCTTTACCGCCCCTTACATGACGAGCACTGTCCCTGCTCTGTAGTACACCCATAGGAGCGTGAATAAATAACAAGCAGGCGGCAGGGAGGCCCAGAAAGTAACGCCTTTTCAAATAATGAGAAGCCGCAGATTATAAGGTATCATAACAACTTTTCTAAAGTTTACTATATCGATTTTCAAGCACAAAGGATGGCTAGAGATCTATTAACATGGTGCAGGGACAGGTATATAGAGGCTGGGGGCATATTTTGCGAGGTCAGGTTCCCTTTAAACAACTGAATGAACATCCCCCGAGCATGGCGATTGCATAATTTTTGCCATAGGTTGTATAAGTCCCGTAGGCAGGGAAGCACATTTTTCAAACATTACTGGAAATGCACATGAATGAGAGGTTGGTATATTTCTATGACAAGGGTTTGTCCAAGTATTGCACAACTACTTAAGAGAAACCAAAGATTTTTTGTTACATGGAAAAATATACATATTTGGTATCTGCAAACTCATACGAACCTGGAGAATTACAGCATCACGTCAGTTTTACCATATAATGGACATATTAAATTACAAACCTCCCAAAAACAGGGTTGAATTTGCATGTTTTGGCTATTTTCTCACCATTCTCATTTCCGGCACAAGTAAAAAAAAATCCTTACAAGAACACACAAGCGCCAATAATATTTTCATGATCATTTGAGCTA
This sequence comes from Allobates femoralis, assembly GCA_033576535.1. Taxonomy (NCBI): domain Eukaryota; kingdom Metazoa; phylum Chordata; class Amphibia; order Anura; family Aromobatidae; genus Allobates; species Allobates femoralis. The sequence goes on from JARQOC010000005.1 coordinate 193,005,575, forward strand.
CAATTGTGTGGGCAGAAATTGTTTTAACTATATGCTCGCAGCTCATTCATTCAGTGTTCGGAAACTGCAGGGATAGGATGCTTTGTTCACCACTGTGGCCTCCGATGAAGTAAAGCTGAGAGTGCATCGTGGCCAGCAGAGAGAAGACATTACAGAGGATCAAAGATGGGTATGAGGGGTTAATAAATATGGAGACCAGATAACTGTTTGGGTTTTTAATTTTAATAAAATGTTTTTTCAATGTGTACTGTGTCTTCTTTACTATTTACAGTCATATGAAAAAGTTTGGGCACCCCTATTAATCTTACTCATTTTTTTATTTTTTTTTTTAAATCTAGGTTTTTGCAACAGCTATTTCAGTGTGATATATGTAATAACTGATGGACACATTAATATTTAAGGTTTGAAATGAGGTTTATTGTACTAACCGAAAATGTGAAATATGCATTATTTCAAAATTTGACAGGTGCCAAAGTATGGGCACTTCAACAGAAAAGTGACATTAATATTCAGTAGATCCACCTTTTGCAAAAATAACAGCCTCTAGTCACGTCCTGTAGCTGTTAATGAGTTCCTGGATCCTGGATGAAGCTATTTTTGGCCATTCCTCTTTACAAAACAATTCCAGTTCAGTTAAGTTTGATGGTCGCCGAGCATGGACAGCCCGCTTCAAAACATCCCACAGATGTTTAATGATATTCAGGTCAGGAGACAGGGATGGCCATTCCAGAAGATTGTAATTGTTCCTCTGCATGAATGCCTGAGTAGATTTGGAGCGGTGTTTTGAATCATTGTCTTTCTGAAAGATCCATCCCCGGCGTAACTTCAACTTTGACACTGATTCTTGAACATTATTCTCAAGAATTTGCTGATACTGAGTGGAATCCATGTGACCCTCAACTTAAACAAGATTCCTGGTGCTGTCATTGGCCACACAACCCCAAAGCTTGATGGACCCTCCCCCAAATTTGACAGTGGGTAGGAAGTGTTTTTCTTGGAATGCTGTGTTTTTGTGGCACCATGCATAATGCCTTGTATGACCAAACAACTCAATCTTTGTTTCATCAGTCCACAGGACCTTCTTCCAAAATGAAACTGGCTTGTCCAAATGTGCTTTTGCATACCTCAGGCGACTCTGTTTGTGGCATGCATGCAGAAACGGCTTCTTTCACATCTCTCTCCCATACAGCTTCTCCTTGTGCAGCGTGTACTGTATTGTTGACCGATGCACAGTGACACTATCTGCAGCAAGATGATGCTGCAGGTCTTTGGAGGTGGTATGTGGATTGTTCTTGACTGTTCTCACCATTCTTCTTCTCTGCCTTTCTGATATTTTTGTTGGCCTGCCACTTCTGGCCTTTACAAGAACTGTCCCTGTGGTCTTCCATTTCCTTACTATGTTCCTCACAGTGGAAACTGACAGGTTAAATCTCTGAGACAACTTTTTGTATCCTTCCCCTGAACAACTATGTTGAACAATCTATTTTTTCAGATAATTTGAGAGCTGCTTTGAGGAGCCCATGATGCCACTCCTCAGAGAAGATGCAACTAGGAGAACAACTTGCAAGTGGACACCTGAAATAACTTTTCTCATGATTGGATACATCAGGCTATGAAGTACAAAGCTCAATGAGGTTACTAAACCAATTTAGTGCTTCAGTAAGTCAGCAAAAAGTAGTTAGGAGTATCCAAATCATGAAAATCAGAAGGGTGCCAATACTTTGGCACTTGTCAAATTTTGAAATAATGCATATTTCACACTTTTGGTTAGTACAATAAACCTCATTTCAAACCTGAAATATTAATGGGTCCATCAGTTATTACATACAGTGCCTACAAGTAGTATTCAACCCCCTGCAGATTTAGCTGGTTGACACATGCGGAATTAACTTGGCATTGTGACAGTTGGACTGTACATCAGCCTGGAAGTGGGAAATGCACTGCAGCCAAAAAGATTTTTTTATTTATTTATTTTTTTTTTTAAGCGTTAAAAGTTAATTCAGAGAGTCATTTATTATTCAACCCCTCAAACCACCAGATTTCTGTTTGGTCCCCCTAAAGTATTAAGAAGTAGTTCAGGCACAAAGAACAATGAGCTTCACATGTGTGGATTAATTATCTCTTTTGCCAGCCTTTTCTGACTATTTAAGACCCTCCCCAAACTTGTGAACAGCACTCATACATGGTCAACATGGGAAAGACAAAGGAGCATTCCAAGGCCATCAGAGACAAGATCGTGGAGGGTCACTAGGCTGGCAAGGGGTACAAAACCCTTTCCAAGGAGTTGGGCCTACCTGTCTCCACTGTTGGGAGCATCATCCGGAAGTGGAAGGCTTATGGAACTACTGTTAGCCTTCCACGGCCTGGACAGCCTTTGAAAGTTTCCTCCCGTGCCAAGGCCAGGCTTGTCCGAAGAGTCAAGGCTAACCCAAGGATAACAAGGAAGGAGCTCCGGGAAGATCTCATGGCAGTGGGGACATTGGTTTCAGTCAATACCATAAGTAACGTACTGCACCGCAATGGTCTCCGTTCCAGACGAGCCCGTAAGGTTCCTTTACTTTCAAAGCGTCATGTCAAGGCTCGTCTACAGTTTGCTCATGATCACTTGGAGGACTCTGAGACAGACTGGTTCAAGGTTCTATGGTCTGATGAGACCAAGATCGAGATCTTTGGTGACAACCACACACGTGACGTTTGGAGACTGGATGGCACTGCATACGACCCCAAGAATACCATCCCTACAGTCAAGCATGGTGGTGGCAGCATCATGCTGTGGGGCTGTTTCTCAGCCAAGGGGCCAGGCCATCTGGTCTGAATCCATGGGAAGATGGATAGCACGGCCTACCTGGAGATTTTGGCCAAGAACCTCCGCTCCTCCATCAAGGATCTTAAGATGGGTCGTAATTTCATCTTCCAATAAGACAACAACCCAAAGCACACAACCAAGAAAACCAAGGCCTGGTTCAAGAGGGAAAAAATCAAGGTGTTGGAGTGGCCTAGTCAGTCTCCTGACCTTAACCCAATTGAAAACTTGTGGAAGGAGCTCAAGATTAAAGTCCACATGAGACACCCAAAGAACCTAGATAACTTGGAGAAGATCTGCATGGAGGAGTGGGCCAAGATAACTCCAGAGACATGTGCCGGCCTGATCAGGTCTTATAAAAGACGATTATTAGCTGTAATTGCAAACAAGGGTTATTCCACAAAATATTAAACATAGGGGTTGAATAATAATTGACCCACACTTTTATGTTTAAAATTTATAAAAATTCAACTGAGCAACATAACTTTTTGGTTTGTAAGATTTATGCTTCTGTTAATAAATCCTACTCTTGTTTGCAGTTTGAAGGCTCTAACTTATTTGCATCTTATCAAACCAGCTAAATCTGCAGGGGGTTGAATACTACTTGCAGGCACTGTATATCACACTCAAATAGCTGTTGCAAAAAGATAATTTTAAACAAAAAAAATGAGTAAGATTAAGAGGGGTGCCCAAAATTTTCATATGATTGTATGTACCTCACATAGCATTATCCCATCTATGTGGGTGGCTAATGTTTGTATGTGTTTACACATATGTGCATATGTCTGAATCAGACACGAGAAAATTGACAATGCGTGGACACATACCCATGTCTACATGCAGCAATCTGGACAGGAAAACACACAAAAAACATACAGTCTGTTGTTAAACCCAACACATGTGTAGTGTACCTGTGCACACAATGGTGCAAGGACACTCAAATAACATTGTTGTTGTACACCTCAGAGCACACCATAAAATGCTATATGTCACATGCGCTGGTCAGCTAATAATAAAATAATCACACACGTTTGTCTGATCAGAAACAAATATATTAGTAGTGCGGCCACACAAATTTAACAAAAAAAATGTCAGCACACAATACACATATGACATAAATGAAAGAGGGCATAATTCTGCCATACCTTACAAAAAAAATGTATGATACAAAAACAGTTACAAATAATAACACATGGGACAGTGTGGACCCATCACAGTACACTTAGATCTGGTGGTCCTGCCAGGCCACCACCCCAGGGCCATTGAAATATGAGCAGTAGCTGTCTCTGCTGCTCCTGGCATCCTGCTGATGTCGGCCCTGGCCCAACGGCTGGAGTAGCGCTAGGCCAGGGTCATTAGCATGCCACTCACCTGGCATTAGCTCCCCAGTTGTGGGGTCCACACTATCCACATAACTTGCTGGCATGTATAATTGAGTATTTCTATGATGCAGAAAGTTATGCAGCACACAACACGCCGTCACTGCCATTTTGATAGATTCCTGTTTCAAATTTAAAGCACTATTAAAACACGCGGAATCTATTGGCCATGATCCTGAACGCATTTTCAACCACACGACGTGCCCGGGATAGCCGGTAATTGAAAAGACGTTGCTCAGGGGTCAGAGTCCTCTGGGGATATGGCCGTAGTAGGTTTGCGTGAAGTGCAAATGCCTCATTCCCCACAAACGCAAAGTTGAGATGTTCCGTGGTGTCATCATTTGTGGGTAAGTTCAGGCGCCCGCTCACAAGGTCTTGACCAAATGAGGTATGGCCCAAAACACCCCCATCAGACACACGCCTGTTCATCCCCACATCCACAAGGAGGAACTCATAGTTGGCATTGAGCAGGGCCATGAGGACCACACTAAAATAACCTTTGTAGTTAAAATAGTACGACCCACTGTTGTGGGGTTGTGTGATCCTCACATGCTTGCCATCCATCGCCCCCCCCCGCAGTTTGGGAATTGCCACCTCTCCTGGAAACCAGTGGCAACTGCCAACCATTCCGCGGGGGTTGTTGGAAAACGCATATAGGTTGGCAGGAGGCACCTCACAATGGCCTCACAAGTCTCAGGGATTAGGCGGCTCAGCAGTGAGCTTGAGACTGCAGCAGCATACTGCAGGTTAGTCAGCGTGCGCCCTGTAGCCAAGAAACGCAGAGTCACAGCCAACCGCTCCTCTGCTGGAACTGCTGAACGCATCACAGTGTCCTCATGGGCAATAGGATTTTGTAAGAGTCCTCGGACATCCTGAGATAGTTTTTGAAGTCCTGTGGATTTGTGTCCTCCAGCTTATGCACAAGGCGCATGTGAGTCAGGTGGGGCCTTTGCAGGAGCCAGTCCCAAGACCACATACGCCGTTGTCTACACCTCCGCAGTCTCTCATTCCTCTCATCTGTCAACAAGGCATCCTCAACCATGGCCACAGCCACTACTGCCATTGCAGAATGATGCATGTCGTCCAATCAGTGTTAGCAAGGATCTGAAAATCAGACAGGAAAATGTCACAAATATAACCACATACAGTGCTTACATCACTAAAAATAAACAACTTGAACATCTACATAATCCTGTTACACGCCTACACTGCACACTTACATGGTTGGCATGTTATGTCACACACCATATAATGCTTTGCAACCTTGTTTACTGTCGACACTACAGTATGACATTTGACCTAACACCTTCAATACATATGTGAACCCATCAGGGGAGGAGTTGCCCAGGTGGCAGGGGGCCAAGTGGCCCCCTGCCTGTTTGAAGAGTGATAATTTTTGCCCTCACACATTAATGATATTGACCATTTGGAGTCGAATTTCGCCCGCAGCTACTGCAAAGACAGCGTTACCCGGGGAGGTGCCACCCAAACACGGCGGCCAGCGTGGGGAGAATCAGGACAACACACCCCAACCACACTCCTTCCCTAGCTAGGTCTGTAACAAACACCCCCTGCGCCTCAAAAACCTTGCTAGGTCTCAAAGCAAATAACCCAACCCCCCCTCTACCCGATCACTGGCAGGGCCAGAAAAATCACACTGGCACGTAGGCCAACGTCCACCAGGCATCCCCTGTCACCCATACTAATCCTCATGTCCAGCCGTCACATCATGGCCATGCTCAAACACACTACAACCCCAAAGTGTGGGCCATCGCTGGAGTTGGAAAATATGTATGTAAACAAACTTGTTAGCACACACCAAACCAAAAAAAACAAAACAACTACATTACACATCACAAGAGGCTACAGTTGCCAGATGCATTATTGTGTCATCCTCTAAATTGCCAGATGTTTAAACCACAATGATGCATCGGCTGGAATATGTTTGCATGCAATGTGTGTGGGCAAATGCAGTTGGGACATTTTGGGCCATTTGCCTACAGCCCATAATTGGGTTTGTCTAAACAATATACTTCACAACACAGGTGTAGCCCACACAACATGGAAAGCAGTGACTAAACCAATGAAAACCTCTTGCACACACCCACACACAGTCACAATTATGTGGCCTATAAGCTAAAAGAAAGTTGTAACACTTCACAAATGGCCTAGATGCTCCTACTGGACCCTCATGCCAATTAGACATGCAGGAATATTTACAAAACGCAGTTAAGATGGAAGAACATCCCCATACAATTGTGTGCAGCAGTACTTACTCAATGGCTCTGGGCAGCAAACTCAACAACATTCAGCTGTGGGCCATTTTCAACTGAGAATCCACCAATGACAACCCACTTGCATCGTCTAATGGTATTTCGTGTAAAAATACCGCCCTACGTTGCAGATTGGACAACTCTTCTGCGATGTCATTGGCTGAGTGTCTTTCAAAGTAGACGTGTGGATCATACAGCCACAAACACATGGCAACAGAACATGGTAGCGTCTCCTCTTCTGGCACTGCAGGACTGATGGTATGTATTGCTGACTCTGCTTCGTCATCATCTCTTTTTGTGTAAGGGGTGCAATTAGTCAAAATTAGGGTCTGGGGGCACCACTATCACATATAGGTAGGATCTATCCCACTATGCAAAAACATGTAGCAATTGAAGAAAAAGAACATAGCAGCAGGGTTGATCACTATAATCAATCTTTATTAATATAAAAAACTCAATAGAAAAACACAAAACACCACTGACCACCTCTTAAATTTAAAAACAATTAAAACCAAAAAAGGTGTTACAAAGCTGGTGTACAAAAGGTATGTACAGGTTACTGAGCAATAGGCAATAATACCGAGTCAGAGTATAGTACAATGTAATTTGCTGGCAGATCTAAACAAATGTCTCAAATACAGTCAATTTGCAATCAAATTACATTACAGTATGGCAAATAGTGCCCTATTAACCGTAATTACACTGCACCCTTGCAGCTATGGTCAGGGCCAAACCCTCCAAGCTTCACCATAAAAGAAGACCAGTAAGGTCTTGTACACCCTCTAAAATGTCCTGCATAAGGGCCAAGGATACAGAGTAATCTGCCAGCCAACTCAACCCTCAGGTATATACAATATAATCACTATAATCACATACCCAGCCACCAGCTATCCGAGGACCCGCATTAGCATTCACTCCGATACTATGTTGGAATGTTCATGCACTGGGCTTACACAACGTATGTGTCCCAACGGGCCATGTGCCCTTCCTAAAAGGTTTTCAAAATCACACATTAAGGCGACATTCCTCTCAATGTACCTTAACGCCATTTTCAAACATGTATGTAGCTGTCAATAATATGGATGCATCTCGGTATAAAGGGCATGTTTGTCCCAAATTGCTCAAAATCAGCCGTTTCTGTGGATAGTGAGATATACATCAGACATAAAAAAATGTGCATTGCCTGGGATGCTTGCACAAAGTTACCATAAATGTACATTATCAACATCCATTGGCATACAGCCATATGGACATACTGTTGGGGCATGTAGCTTAATGTGATTTGCCTGCCATGGGTTATGTATTATAAGGCAACTGTGATACATATTTTTTTGGCCACAATTGATGTGTGCACAGGGCCACATGTACCCATGTTTATACACATGAAAACACATGATACATGCCTGTGTTTAGACCATTCCTTTCATGTTGCAGATGGCAGAGAATCAGAATTTTGTCCGGGCCTTCATAGCCAAGTACCAGGAGCTAGAGTGCTTGTGCAGACCAGATCACCAGATTACAAAAACGCAACAGTGAAGAGAGTGACGTATGAGCAGCTAATCACCCTCTCCCGGCAGCACCACCCTGGGAGAGGGTGGATATGAGGTTTGTGCAGAAGAAGATCCGGAACCTGCGCACAGTGTATAAGAGGGAGCTTAATGAAGTTGAGAACTCTATGTGGTCCAGGAGTGGAACGGGAGAGGTTTATGTGCCACTCTTGTGGTACTTTAACCTCCTCCATTTCCTCCTGGACCAGCATCTCCCTCCAACTACACTGTGCAGCATGGACCTTGCACAAGCCTCCTCCGCCACTCTCCAAGCCCCGGCTCCGCCACAAGAGGTACGTCCTAATGTTTTTTGGTCCTTACACTCTGCAATGTTGATGAACCAGAGCTAGGCCACTATAAATCCTAGGCAAACTCGATGTATGAACAAAACCTACAAGAAAATGAGTTTATAGCCCAATAATGGTATAAAAACAATTATTTTATTGGTACAATTCATAAAACATAATCAATAATACAATTTATGACATCAAAAAATGATAAAATCACCATAAATGTAATGCATGCTGTTATTGCGATACACCAATTGAACAGAGAACTATCAATTTATTACAGTCTTTTATATCTCATATATTCTTGGAGCAACCATTGATGCTAAATTTCATGAGAGGTTTCATATATAAAGGAATCCCACTACTAGTATATCCAAATATGGGGATAAAATGGCTGATGACCTCAACCACTGGCGGAAGCTGGTAGACCGATAAAATTGCCCACTGGACACAATAATCCTAAATTACAATGACAAACTTCAAAAATAATATATCCCCATCACAGTTTAGTGACAAACACAAAATAAAAATCAAAATAAATGATAATACAGTGTGTGTCAAAATAACTCAAACCAGTGCATAAATTTCAATGACATATAATGGTGTACAAGTGCATACACAAATACTTAAGTGTGTCAACATAATCTGAAAAGGTTATATGTATATTTCAAACACAACCATATATATCAAAAAATATAAATCCAAAATAAATAATAATACTGTGTGTGTCAAAATTACTCAAACCAGTGCACACCTTCAATAACATATAATGGTATACACGTGCATGCACAAAAACATCAGTGTGTCAACATAATGTGAAAAATAAATATATTCTATGCACAACCATATATATCAAATGTGTGATCTAAAATATCAGTGAATACTGAAGGGAACCAGTCCAGGAGCAAAACCAGTAAATCAACTACCACCACCAAGGTACAGAGGCAATTACCAAGGTATACAAAAGTGTAGTCCCCAATTGTGGTCACTAATGGGGAATCCCAGTTACAAGTTAACAGAAACACTCTATCTCAAACTTGAGCATCACAGTACATATAGTGCACAATGGCTATCAGTTCTCACATGAAGCACATGTTCCGGCTGGTCAAATGCTCAGCAACTACAGTGCTACAATTGGTGTTATAATTACCATCCACACTGGATGCTAGGGTCACCCTGACGCGTTTCGCCTATAGGGGCTTCTTCCAGAGGGTGTCGCTACTCTGTACTGCGTCCTATTTATATGGAATATCTCATACATATGCACGTGCACATTAGTGGTGCTTCACTCACGCCGCCGGGACCAAGCCGCCGGAGCCAGCGTCTGACGTCACCTCCCTGTAACCGCCCCCCGACGCGTCAAGGAGAGGGCAGGGAAGCGACGTGCGTGAGACGCGTTGTCACAGCAACCGGCCGCCGGGAACGCAGGCCAAGCGCGCATGCGCACTGCAAAGGAATATTTGTACTTATAAAAGGGACTATTCATTAGAGCTGTATATGGTGCAGTTATTATAAGTATAAATAGATCAATAAGTGTAAACATGTGATGCAAATAATATATATATATGTTAAAAACGCCAAATCTCATTCTCCATTAGTGTAGAAAAGATCGTAATATATAAATATCCAAATCAATTTCATGAGCATAAGTTAATGTGTATAGAAAATACATAGAAAATAATAAAAAAAATAAAAAATGAAAAATTAAAATAATAGCTAATAAATAATAAGTAATAGATAATAAAAAGAAAAAAGAAGAAAAAAGAAAAAAGAAAACAAGGGAAGGAATTATTTTATATTAAAAAATATACAAAATAATAAATATTAATTAATAAAAAATTAAAAAAATAAAAAAATATAAAATTATAAAAATAATAATGAAAAATAATAATTCTTTAATAATGAAAAAATCAAAAAATATCAAAAATATATGTATGTTTATATATGTAAAAAAATATATAAAAAAAAATATATATATATATAAATAAATAATACAAAAATTATACACGTGTATTATACAAGCTCAAAAATTAATTTAGAAAAAATCTTTATAATAATATTAAGGTGTCCTAAAATTTATATATTATATGTCTAAAAATAGATAAAAAGAACGAGAAAACGCAGTTCCAGATCATCCAATTCTTCATCATCATTAGTCCTAAAATCATTTTTTCCTGTTTGTGTATCCTAAAAAAAGAGAGAATAAAATACAACATTAAAAGACATCCAAAGAAAATAAAAAACGCATACCTAAACTCATAAAAATGAGGCAAAGCTGAGAACTTCGTTGAGTCCATGTGGTCGTAGGCATCCAATTTTGTGGATCCATCTTGTTTCCAATTGGGCCAGTTTCTTCCCCAAATCCCCTCCTCGTGAATTTATAGAAATACAGTCAATTCCAAAAGCTCTCAGCAAACTGCCATTACAGGAATGCTTTTGCTTGAAATGTTTAGCCAACGGTTTCAAAGAGAAGAGATCCTCTTCTTTAATAGCATTATTTATATCCAGAACGTATTCCCTTATTCTGACCTTAAGGGGTCTAGTGGTGAGTCCTACGTAAATCTGATTACACGGGTACATGGAGTAATATATTACATGGGTAGTGTTACATGTAATATGCCTCGTGATTTTAAATTCCTCTTTCTGATCCACGGATGTGAAAGTCAAAGTTCTCACCATATTGGGACACGCAATGCAATCTCTGCATGGAAAGAAACCCCACTTGGGTCCACCAGACCCAAATTCTCTAGCTGGATTCAGGGCCTCATACTGGCTATGTGTGAGAAGATCCCTTAAATTGTTGGCTCTTCTGTATGTCATTGCTGGCTTCTCTTGGACATATTTTCTCAAAACCTCATCAGCACGTATAATATGCCAAAATTTATTCATTGCCTCTGCAACCTCCTTCCACCTACAATTATATGTAGAGATGAATCTTACCTGATGTGAGTTCTCTTTTCTTGATCGTGAAAACACTAAATCTCCTTTTTTTCATCACAGCTCTCTTGTATCCCTTCTTGATACTCCTTTTCGAATATCCCCGCTCCTCAAACCTCTCGGACAATTCCTTAGCCTGTTTCTGAAAAGAGGAATCAGATGAACAAATTCTTCTAGTTCTCAAAAATTGTCCTATGGGTATGCTATTTACCAGAGGTTTCAGATGGAAAGAGGAAGCATGCAATAATGCATTTACAGCTGTGTCCTTTCTGAAGACCTCGGTTTGAATATACCCATCCTTGTCCTTTTGGAGTTTCACATCCAAAAAATCAATTGTTTCTGCACTGGACTTGCTAGTAAGCTTAATATTCATGTTGTTTGAATTTAATACCTTAATGAATTCCGCAAGGTCGATCTCAGAACCTTGCCATATCAGAAAGATGTCGTCTATATATCTTGACCAAGACAGAACCTTGTCACTAAATATAACTGGATTGCTCTGAAAAATCTCCCTTTCCCACAGCCCCAGGAACAAATTTGCATATGGGGCCCCCTGGGGCTGTGGGAAAGGGGTAGACTGTAATAAATTGATAGTTCTCTGTTCAATTGGTGTATCGCAATAACAGGATGCATTACATTTGTGGTGATTTTATCATTTTTTGATGTCATAAATTGTATTATTGATTATGTTTTATGAATTGTACCAATAAAATAATTGTTTTTATACCATTATTGGGCTATAAACTCATTTTCTTGTAGGTTTTGTACTCTGCAATGTTGGTTGGATACACTTGTGTTGTGTGTCACTTGACAAACATATGAACGTGTGTTGTTTCCCACAGTGCACAGTTGCTTTGGGTGTTTGAGCATCATTTTGTGCTTTATTTAAACTTGTGTGCTTGTGTCAACACCTATGCATGACCATGGCGGATACTTATGTGAGTAATCACTGTGTCATGCTACAGATAGCCATATCTGAAGGCCACTGTAATGGGCTAGGCTTGTAAAGTAAACATTGCACACTCAAACAGGACAAATACATGCTTGTTCTTAATGCATTGATATGTTAATGTGTAAATGTTGCAAATATTTTTTGTTTTTTTACAAATCCATAGGACCTTAAAGGCGTCGGGCCCAGCCTGGGGAAGGGGGGGGGGGGACACACCCGTTGGGGAAGACTCCCCAACAACATGTGGGAGTGTGTGGAGCCTGATCCCAGTGCCGCCGTGCAGCACCCTCGGCCCAGTGAGGGGGTGAGGCGGAGAAGACCAGTGCCACCCCCTACCCAGCTGGGTGACTGGGCTAAGAGGGTGCTGCTGAACATGGAGTGGATCCCTTGGACTGGGATTGCGCTGCTAGTGAGCGAACGGGTGTCCCAGCTGGGCCATCAACAACGGACAGACCTCGAGAGGATAATATACCTAGCCCTGGAGGCGTCGGAGAATGGGACACTGAGCTCCCAGATTATCTTGGCTCAGCCCCCCCAGCAGCCGTCAATGTCCCATCAGCCACCGCTGGCTATGATTGGCCCTGGACTAAATCCTGAGGTGCCGAGGGATCCATTAAGACCTTTCCCTCAGCACCGACCACACCCACTTCCTGCAAGGGATGTGGGTGAGGCTGCCATCTCAGATCCTGCAGCTGAATATGCTCATTATTTGGGACGCTACCAACAATAGTGTAGTGGCTCTTTAGGAGCATTTTTTTGGCCTGTATAATGTTGGCCATCTTCTTTTGTCAAATTTTTGTATCCTTTTGTTGTAAATAAATTTTTTGTGTTAGTAAAAACTTTGTGTTATTTGCAACATACTAATGGGTACCGCAATATAAAATATGTTGTTTGACAGGGCACACACAGCTGTGTCAGACTGTTTCCCCACACACAACCATCAAGACAAGGTCAGGTATATTGATGATGTCACATTGCTAAGGAATGTGTTCCATGAACCGGTTAAGGGAGATGTGACGTCCCACAGAAAAGTTTAAACACAATGTACCAATCAACCATGGCCCTAAATGCCTAATTTTGACCTTGCACATATGTGAACAGTGGTGTACACACATGTTTGGTCCTTAGGCTGGACCAAGCCAACTATAGCATTGTGTATGTGTGACTGTAGGGCGCCACTGTTATTTGTGTGGCTTTTTGTGGGATGCACAAAACATATGTTGATTTTGAGGCCACAATACAGATAGGTCCTTTGTTCTTGTTTGGTACATGGTGTTCACATTTTGTTTGATACACTTAAGTATTTTTACTAGGTTAAATTTCACACACATCTTGTTGGGTTATGTTTAGAAATTTTATTTCCAAACATCTTTTTGTTTTTTGGAAGCCGAAGGTTTTTTGGTTTTGGTCATAGAAAAAAACGGGTCTTTTTTAAAGGCAAAACTTCTTTCAAATTACAATAAGACCGGAGGCTAACAGAGCCTTTGTTAGGCCAACAACAATAACACATTGTGTTAGAACAATAAAACAAGGCTGTGAAACAACACAGCATACACAAACTTGTCAACATGACAACAGCACGTAGTGTTGGATGCCAGCACAAAAAAGCATGAGTACGGCAATGTCAATTCGGTGCCCCACCAGGGCCATGGCTTTGCTGGTGCAGCAGAAACTGGTGCATCATGGCACCCAGCAACTCGAGCTGTGATGTTGCCTCTCGAAGCTGCCGTTGTGCCTCTTGGTGGACCTGCATGAGATCCATAAAAGATGGGACACCTAAGTGTTTAAAGACAACCATCATTTTTTAACATTGCAAACATGTGTGTTTCATTATCTTTTATGGTGTGACCAAACATAACTTACCCACTGCAGCAGAGGCACCATTTTTGGAGGATGGTGATTTGCTGATGGCCCAACCCAGGGCTCGAGCTGTTGGCCCTACACCGAGAGAAAAACACAACATAGATGTGATGTATGTGTTATTTGACACATTTTATAGCATACATAAAACCTCACAAGCACTGTTTGTAGGGCTTGCACACTTACCAGACTGTGTCAAGCCAGCAGGGTGAATGGGGGAGTCAGGGGGTGATGTGGAGTAGGCCACTATGAGAGCCTGTAAGGCAGATTGCCCTGTTGATGGGGCTTGTCCTGGAGATGGTGAAGCTCATGAAGATGGAACATGTAATGACCCTTCAGCTGGGGAGGCCGGTGTAGATGGTCCCGGTGAGGCACCTTCAGCTGGGGCTGGGCCTGGCTGAGGTGAGGTGGGTTGCCCTGGTGGCGGTGAGGCCGGTGGAGAGGCCTCATCTTGCTCATCAGCATCTGTTGGTTAACAAAGGAATATTTGTAGCACATTTATGAAGTGATATGCACAGAGTGTGATGTGTGGCTAATGGCCTTGTGTCAATATCATTTAATGTAGCATACATTTGTAGATTGCCTACAAGAGGACTGCAACTTCATGTGCCCAATGATGGCAGCTTCAGATATATGTTTACAGAAGGGAGTTGGTGTTTGCACGCACCAAACACATGTTGGCTATATAGCATGACTAATTTGTATGGCCACACTATAGGGTCAGGAATGATTGTCGCCAGCACTTTAGGACATTCTTTAAACCGACACTTATTAGGACTAGCGAGCCCAACAGCGACAGGCTGTTTATCCACAGATATGAAGGCATTGTTTGTTTAAGTGGGACAGAACTTGTTATGACCATGAAGTTACAGTGAGTGTGTGTTTGGTTGCCACAAAGGCAAGTGGGTAGTAATGGGGTGTCCACTTAGGTCTCCATAATCCAGAAGGGTATGTGCTGTGACATGTAGGGGCTGTGTGACAATGTTTAATTTTGTGGGCTCTGGCCCATGACATCACTGACAATGTGCACCTGCTGAGTTAAAGTTTGGAGTCCCACCTATGTGTCTTGTAATATAATTGCAGTCCACAATCAGGAGTGTATGCCATGCTCCACACATTACTGTGTGATGGCCCTTGTGCATGTGTCTGCAGGGCCAACACATTCAAACACACATCACCATCTGGAGTGAGCCAACATTGACAGGGGGCACTTGCATGTTGGCAAAATCAAGTATATTGTGGGCTGCCTGAACATGTCTGTATGTGTTATGACATCATACTCACCACGCAGAGTCTGGATGTGGGCACGGATGGCGGCCATGCGGTCCCTCGCCTTGTATTTCATGTCCGCCACCTTTTTGATAATTTGTTTCTGCGTGCGCTGCACTTGCAGGTTCCTGAGCAGGGCACGCTGGACTTTGCGCACAATGCGCATTTTATGCAGCTGGGGGTGCTGTGTGGCAACTCACACCAGTAGTCCAGCCTGTCGAGGTAGTCGAAGAGCAGGAGTAGCTCTGGCTCTCCCCATGCTGCAGAGCACTGTGCCACAGCCATGTTTATGCATGGAACTGGAATCCACCTAGAAGGCAGGGCCTGCTGCAATATGACGTCATGACGTCATGGCGCTGAGTATTGGTGGGGTGTAAGATTGTCAGTCCGTCATATACTATGAAAAGCACAATGATTATGCGTCGCTCATGGCCACACATTGCAATAAAAGTGTTTACAGTTTGGACATACATTTCAAAGATGTGCGACATGTGAGTTTGGAGATGAAAGCTAGTATCAAAGCGCCCTTTAATATATTGACATGGCACTTCGCCCAAGTATGTTATAATTTTGGCGATGAGATGTTCGTAGCATCGTAAATAGGCGCCTTAAAAGTCTTCATGAATAGTACAGGAGGTGTTTAACAATGACTGTCCTTGTATCCATGTATTTTCGCAACATTGTGGAGATGCAGAAGTGAAAGAATGAAGTGCGGTACAAATACAGAATCCAATATGGCTCCTTGGCCTGGGCCATCCAATCACCATAGAATACTAGCTACCAATCAACGTAGGTGGGCGGCGTAAAAAACAACCCACAGGCACGCCTACAGCCTTCCTTGTGCAACCTTACAAATCGCACTCCAAATCGTAGTTGCGCCGTCACACAGCACAATCAGGCCTGATCGCATAGCCAATATTGCACGGTTGGAGAGCATGCACAATCCCTTGCGATATCGTACTTGCATTGTTATCGCGTCGCGTTGCCCATTTACACGACACAACGCACCAACAATAACAACTGCAACGGCCATACCACATGACTTTTTATCGTTGTTGCATTGCGATATCGTGACGTGTAAAGCGGCTTTAGTAGATCCAGAGCCAGGAAGAAACTCAAAATTTTAGATTTGTTGGAATTAGTCTTATTATATGAAATTTTAGAAAATGTATTATATTGGTTATTTCACCAAGAAAGTTTAGTGGATCAGTGTCATAATAATATCATCCACTAACAACCCTATTTTATGCTGTCTTTCTTTGGCAGGTTGCACTAGGCTCTCTCATCAGAAGAGACGATGTAGATGTCAGCAGTAGGAATTTTTCAGGGCTCTGCTCCTGCACCCATGGACTACTGACATTTCTGGTGGACCAGACTCATAGAATGGTGGAGTTGGAAGGGACCTCATGGGTCATCTTGTCCAGCCCCCTACTCAAAGCAGGATTCACTGAATCATCCCACACTGCCCAGCCTGTTTGAAGTCTTCCATTGAAGAACTCACTACTACTTATGGCGGCCTGTTTCACTCGTTGATCACCCACATTGTCAAAGTTTTTTCTAACATCTAATCTGTGTCTCCTGCCATATTAGTTTGATCACATTGCTTCTAGTTTTTCTTTGTACAAATGAGAATAAAGCTGATCCTTCCACAACCCTTAAGATATTTGTGGACAGCTTTTAAGTCTCCTCTCAGGCTGGCTTCACATTGCGTTTTTGTGTGTTCCGAGTGTATCCGTGTCAAATTGGATATACTCGGATGCGATTTTGACTCCTATGTATTCCTATGGGGCACGGATGGGATCAGATGTTGTCATCCGAGTTCCGTGCTTAGCTTTACGTTTTCATCACGGATGGCAAATCGTAAACCGAGTGTATCCGTGTTGAACTCTGATACAGTCGGATGCGTTTTTGCTGGCTATTTATTTTTATGAGGCACGGATCTGCTTCGGATGTGACCCTATTGGTATTCCGAGTTGCGTTCCGTGTGGAGCTAGCCAACTTTCATGACGGACGGTAAATCGCAAGCTGGTTCTCTTTTGTTGTCCGTGAGGAAAAAGCGGACAACACGGATCTGTTGCTGATCCGTAGCGTTCCGTGACAAATAACATGGGAGTCATGTAAATTCGGATGCGCACAAACAATCGTATCCGAGTTAATGTCCGTAATCATGCTTTAAAAGGATGCAGGAGTGCATTTCACCTGTCTGCAGACTCCATTTTTTTTTTTTCCAACTATAATTTTTATTGGAATTTTCAAAATACAAAAAAGAGAACAAAACATTGAACAAATCAAGGTAATACATTCACTTAAAGGAAGAAAGTTAAGTAACCTAGGTCATGATAATATTGGCTTAAAACCCCCGGGGGTTCCATGTCTATGTCATCAACTGTTTCTTATTTCCTCGGAGGTAGTCATCTACCTCCCCCATGGAGCAGCAGGTTCTGATATATTTCCCACGGAGGGACATCCAGGTACAGAAGATCGGGTGGAAATCGTCTTCCTTGTATGACTGGCAGTTAGCAAATAACAAATAAATGAACAAAATTATAACAAAAATAACCAAGTTGGGTAGGAAAAACAAACGGGGAGATGGGGGGGATAAGATCGGGTAGGGAGGAAGAGGGGAGGAATGGGGGAGGGGTAGGAGAGAGAAGGGTAAGGGAATAGGACCCTCCAGCAGGGGAAGCGCCCCAACATTATATGCCCTCTTGGGAAGCAAAGTAATCCCATGGGGCCCAGACCTGGTTGAACTGGTCCACTCTGGCTGCTAATAGGGCTGTCAAGTACTCCATCCTTCTGATGTCTGTCAACCTGGTGAACAGATCTTTAAGGGAAGGCGGCTCCAGTCTCCTCCAGAAGAGGGCAATCAAGCATCTAGCCGCAGTAAGAATATGCAAGAGGAGTTTAGAGGCCAGTTTGCCCACCCGTCCAGTATGTGCATTAAGGAGGTATACCAGTGGGTCCAGCTCCATTTCAACAAACAGAACCTTCATGATAAGATCCCTAACAGATTTCCAGAATCCCTCAAGTTTCGGGCATGACCAGAAGATATGGAGCGGTCGCCCACATCTAGGCTACATCTCCAGCATGTATAGGCAGGAGGGGGTTTAGTTTATGAAGGATCTCAGGGGTATAGTACCAGAACATCATGAGTTTGTATTGATTCTCATTATAGAGCGTGCAAATGGAGGTCTTGGCTGGGTCTGTCCCAGATATATTGTCAAGTCTGGGCGGTAATCTGTCTGCCCAAAAGGGCCTCCCATTTCTTCATATATGAGAAGCTCTCAAGACCCCCATTGCCAGAAGCGGCGAGGAGTTGGTAGATCTCTGAGTACTTGTTCCCCTCCTACATATTTTTTCAAAATCTGATGGGACCGATACCCCTGAAGTGCCATATAGCGATGTAGCAAAGTCCCGTATTTGGAGATATTGATAGAAGACCCTATTAGATAGGGGGGGATAGTTTTCAAGCAAAGGATTGGATCCCCATAGCCCTTCCATCGACAATGTCCGCAAACCTAAATAGGCCCGCGGCCAGCCACGGGTGTACCATGGCTGGCTCCAGCCCACCCGGTAGTAGGGGGTGGTATATAAACGAGACCATTGGCGAAGCTGGGAGGCCAGGGCAAATCTCCTTTGGCAGTGCTTCCAAACGTCCCAGGTTACCTGCATTGGACCTAATAGTGAGATTTGTGGAGCCACCTGGGCTGGTGGCCACAGTAAAAAGTTCGGGATGGACGGGCGCCAGCCATAATTTTTCAATTTCAGTCCACTTATTGTATGCCCATAGAGATGACCAAGATGGTATTCTGCGGAGGTGTGAGGCCCAGTAATACCTCACAATATCTGGTACTGAGAGCCCACCTGGAGACCTGTGTGCCGTCATAACGTCCTTACCTATTCTATGTCTTTTGTTGTTCCACACAAATCTCATGATGGCCGCCTGGAGAGATCTAAGGTCCCCCAGAGGAACTGTCACTGGTAAGGTCTCGAAGTAGTACAGAAGCTTGGGGATCAGCGTCATCTTCAGCGCGGTCACCCTACCCAACCAAGATAAAGATAACGGTGCCCATTTGAAAAGGAGGGCCCTCAGCTCTTTGAAGAGCGGGGGGAAGTTATATTTATAAAGGGTACCAAAGGAGGCCGAAATATTAACCCCTAGGTACTTTATGGTATCCATCTTCCATCTGAATTTAAAATTCAGGGTCAGATGGTCTAGCACGTCAGGCGGTATGTTAATGGGTAGAGCTTCTGTCTTACTCCGATTCACCTTATAGCCCAAGAGGGAACTGTAAACCTTCAAGGAGGACATCAGGTTAGGGAGGGAGACGTGGAGGTTCGTTAAGGTGAGAAGGACATCATCAGCAAAAAGAGATATTTTGAATTCTTTAGTGCTAAGAGTCACTCCTGAGATACCTTTGTTGTTGCGGATGTCAGCGGATAGTGGCTCAATGCACAGAGCGAACAGGAGGGGAGATAGCAGGCATCCCTGCCTCGTCCCGTTAGAGATAGGGAAGGAGGGGGATGTAAGAAAGGGTAGTTTAATGGACGCCGTGGGGGATCCATAAAGAGCTCTGATTGCACTGAGGAATCTCCCTGCGAAGCCAAAGGATTGAAGGCAGGCAAACATGAAGGTCCAATCCAAGCGATCAAAGGCCTTTTCGGCATCCAAGCTTAAGGCTAGCATCTGTTGGCTCCTCCGGTTGACCACGTCTATTAAGTCTATGACACGTCTTGTATTATCTCCACCCTGCCGGCAGGGAATGAACCCGACCTGGTCTTTGTGGACTACCTGAGGAAGCCAAGGACCCAGCCTGGTTGCTAAAATCTTAGCATAAATTTTGATGTCAGAATTCAACAGTGCAATAGGCCTATAATTGGCGCAGTCCATAGGATCCCTGGGCGGCTTAGGAATAAGTATAAGGTGGGAATGTGACATGGAGCTAGGGATCTCGGCGTCATCCATGAAGGAGTTGAACAAAGAGGTCATGTGAGGGAGAAGAGTTTTAGCAAAAGTTTTATAGTATAAATATGTGAGGCCATCTGGGCCCGGGGATTTACCCTGGGGTAGATCTTGTAGAATCTCCTCCACCTCCTCGCATGATGCCGGTTGATTCAGAGCCGCCAGAGCTTCCGCTGGGAGCTTAGGGAGATTAAGGTTAGTTAGATAAGCCTCCACGTCTCCGCTCCTCCGAGAAACGTCCCCCCCTCCGGGATTGGGAAGATTGTAGAGTCGTGTGTAGTAGGAGAGAAAAATATTCGAAATGTTAGAGGGGTTATAGTGGATCTTACCATCGGTATCCCTCAGAGCCTGTGGGCAGGCCCTAGAGGTGCGTTCTTTTAGCCGTTGCGCCAATAAGGAATGGGCTTTATTTCCCCTTTCGTAATATCTTTGCTTGGAATACAGAAGCAGCTTTTCCACTCTTTTAATGGATATATCTTTCAGCTTTTCGCGTAGGCACAGTACCTTCGTAACATGGAAGGAAGGACTGGACACCAACCTAGCCTCCAGGGACGCCAGCTGAGAGGTCAGCGTACGACGCTGAGCCGCGTCATCTTTTTTAAGTCTGGTTCCCTCTCTGATACAATGACCCCTCATCACCGCCTTATGGGCTTCCCATAGTATAGACATCGACGAGACCGACGTCTGATTGAACTGGAAATATTCTTCTAAGTGCTTATGTAATGAGGCTTTGACAAGGGGGTCCTTTACCAGAAACTCATTTAAACGCCAATGTCCTAAGGGCCTCGGGTCCCGAGCATCCCTGAGATCTAGAATCACAGGCGAATGGTCAGACCAAGTTATGGTCCCAATTTCAGACCCACCCATCATACGAAGCAGAGCGCTGCTCACGAAGAAGTAATCGATTCTTGTATGAGTCTGATGGGGGGCTGAATAATAAGAGAAGGTTCTCTCCCCAGGGTGATCAACCCTCCATGCGTCAAACAAGATCTCCTCCCTGAGCAGCTTCCTAAACTCTAAAGAGAGTCTCTGTAGGCCCTCAGAGGGGGAAATTCCCCTGACCGAATGACCGTCCTGTGTGCTTGAGAAGGGAGCATTGAAGTCCCCGCCCAATAGTATAGGAGCTGGAGGGAGACCACGGAGAAGGGAAAAGACCCTCCTAAAGAAGAGAACCTGTCCCGAATTTGGGGCATAGATATTTGCCAAAATCAACTTCTGCGAACCCAGCTGAGCCTCCAAGATCACAAATCTGCCCCCCGCTATGTGTTCGGTGGATGTGGATGTGGATCGGACAGTTGGTTGATATCAGGATGGCAACACCCCCCTTCTTATTATTAGAGAAAGCAGAATAACTGGACAGGTAGGCATTCATCGCAAAGCCAGACGAGCCCCCAGCGTCAAAGTGCGTTTCCTGTAGGAAGGCTATGTCCGCCTTAAGGGATTTTAACTCTTGCAAGGTGAGTTTATGTTTGCGGGGTGAATTGAGACCCCGCACATTAAGTGATATTAACCGCACCATGGGTGACGACCTATAAAGTATGGAAAGCCGTTGACATGTGTACCCCTGGTCCTAGAGGAGTGGGAGTGGATGGGGGAGGAAAGGGGGGGGATCAACTGAAAGCAAAATAGCATATACAGAAATATAACAGAGGGAAAAAAGTAAATAAAACAAATCCTTGCGGACACAATGTTCCCGAGCTTTCACCCGGCTGGAAGTCGACAGAGGACTGACCCCCATCTCAAATGAGCGTGGGGAAAAGAAAAGATCAGCCCAAGTCGAGATCCAGATGTAGTAGAGGAGGACTGTGCTCCGATCAGCAAAGGTCGGCGGACACCCCATCTCAACCTGAGCGGGAAAAAGGAAACTACCTCTCTAGTCGAGGAGAATACGCTTCAGAGAGAGGGGAGTGATCCCGCCTACATCAGGAAAAAAGACAAGGGAGAGGGGACGATGGCCCCAGTCCCTTCAATAAGAATGTTTCCGGCAGTTAAGAAAAATAACTAAGTAGTATTGGACAATAAGCATGCAAGCAAATAAACGTAAAAAATACAAATTGAGTATAAAGTCGGCACCAGTGGAAATCAGCAAACTTATAGGAAAAAGCAACGTGTGGGAGGGGTGGGGTACGCACAACCCTCCCTCAGCCCCAAGAAGAAGAAGAAGCTCCCCATGTGTAATCGCCAAAGTCAACGAGGGCGTCGGGAGGAGGGGAGCCCCGACCCCCCCTTTCTTCCGTGTGGCCCTCTGCGGGAGATTTTTAGACCACACTGGGGCGGGAGGCAGGCCTGGTAGGATGATGTTCCAGTGGGGTAGTTCCATAGGTGGGATGTCCAGCTCCCTACAAGAGGCCAGCGAGTCTGCTGGGGTACGAAGGATGGCCATGCGTCCATTCCGGCGGGTTATAAGGGCAAAAGGATAGCCCCACCTATATGTAATTTGTTGCTCTGTTAGGACTTTGGTGAGAGGCTTGAGGTGCCTCCTCTTTTGCAGCGTAATCAGGGACAGGTCAGGAAATAGATGAACCTCTCCTGCGAATTGTGTGGGGCCAATATTCCTCGCAGCCGCCATGATCTTTTCTTTTATTTCTAAGTCGTGGAGGCAGCATATGATGTCTCTTGGTTGACCGGATAATCCTTTAGGCTTAAGGGCCCGGTGAGCTCTGTCTAACTTAATCGTCGACGAGGAGGGATCCCCCAGGATAGTGTTAAATATAGACTGAAGGATAGCTCTAGGGGACTCCTGATCATCCGACTCCGGAACCCCTGGGACTCTAATGTTGCAACCGGCGTCCCCGGTTATCAAGATCCTCTAGATGATTCTGGAAGGCTTCTATAGCTTGTTGCTGGGAAAGGACTAGGTCATGCAAGTCACCTAAATGGGTTCTGGTGACATCATGCTCCTCTTCCAAATAGTCCATCCTTCCAGAGAGATGATGGATGTCTTTTCTTACAGTGGCAATTTCTGCTCTACACGTCTCCTTTACCTCATTGATCAAGGACTTAAAGTCCTCCTTGGAGGGTATGAGGGCAAGGAGATCATTCCAGCTACCCGGGGTCGCCTGAGCAGAGTCTATTGATGTACCTCTATGCCCAGGGGCTCATCATAACTATTACCCGGAGGGTAGCTCTGAGAGTGGAGGTGCTGGGAGGCCCCTCGGTTTGATGTAGGTCTGTGAGGGTCCTGTAAAGTGTTGGATGGGCCCCCCCTAGAGCGCCCCCGTCGCAGGGCATCCTCCCTCTGAGGCTGAGGGTCAAGCATGTGCCCAGGATCATCCACCATAAGAGCCTCATATCTTCCATAGTACTGGGGGGAGGGGGGTCCAGAGAGGACTGCTGACACTGATTTGGGGCTCGCAGGGGGTCCAGGGGGTCTAGGTTCCCCCACCACACACCTCTCTAGCATGCCAGGTCTCTCTCCTACCTCTGCAGCCACCGCGTCCTCTCCCTGTGTGGCTGCTGAATCCTCCCCCTCCTCCACACGCTGCAGGGAAGATGGCACCGGCTCCCGGGGCGCGCCAGTCTCCCGGGATTTGAATGCCTCCAGGACCGTCCTCTGGTCCGGTGGCGGGACCGGAGGAATCTGCGCCGCCTTAAGCTTCTTGGGGCCCATTCTGGGAAGTGGCACCGATCAGTAAGTGCCGCTGCTGCCGTATTAGCCGGGTGCTAGCGGGAGCTCTCTCTCAAAGCGTCCGCTTAGCTCTGCATCCTGGGCACACCCCCTGCAGACTCCATTTTGATGTGTTTCTTTTGGGTGAGAACCAACTGTTTGCTGTAGTGCTCCTCACATGCTGCAGCTACTAGCATGTGGGTCACTCCACCTGGGCAAACCTTTCATCGCAGACCCATCTACCATTGAACACTGCATGTTGCAGAGCTGAACATACTGCATGATGAGTAGTCAGCATACCTGGAGATGTCATCATACATGCTATTACTTGGGTACATTTTGAAGGGTGTCTTCACACTGTGGCGTGAACTCGTCCGGTGCTGTCCGTGATGACCCTGACAGGCGCACACTGGATCAGCACACAGGACTTGAGGGCTAATATGCCCTCAGGTCCGTTAGGCATCCGCACACAGTTCCCGCTGCTGATAAGTGGGACCCGATGCGCCGCGGTCATGACCAGTCAGCGGCTACAGCTATGTGCAGCGGCACACTGGACCAGAGGGCATATTAGCCCTCCAGTCCTGTGTGCTGATCCAGTGTGCGACTGTCAGGGTCAGCCTGGACAGCCCCGGACTACATCACGCCACAGTGTGAAGGCAACCTATGAAGTGTAATTTGTTGGGGCTGCTGCATTGTAGTGTATGACACCCTCCCAACAATTTTACTTCCATGTTGGGTTTGTGAATGTGCTGGGCCACACTGTTGCAAGTGATGCAAAGCTAATCTGTGGAGTAATGTTAACCCTTGCTTTTCCTCAAGAGATTTTAAGCAACATTTTAGGATGCGGTTGGAGTGGCACTTCAACAGCAAACATCACAACCACACCGTGTTTTTTTAGGGGGGTTCCTTGATCGAACATTGTAGTGTGGAACCTGCCCTTTAATATGAGCCTTCATATGACATGCAGTGTGCCGACACACGAGGAGAGTGATGGCAGCATGGGGAGGTTGTGTTTTGCCACGATCTGTGTCCGTTGTGATGTTATAAGCCAGTGGATTTTGTGTCTGTGGCCTTGTAGTGCATGTTCCTGTTGCGTTTGGCACACCTTGAGTGTGTGGTGCTTTTGAGGAGACCTGATAATGTTGTTCACAAAATATGTTTTTGCTTGATTGATATTGTATGGCTCATGTGTGTTTGCCTTTTTTGGACAGATATATACCTACAAAGCTTGTGATTTGTTGGGCCTCTCACATTGACACCCCAGATTTCAGGTATGTATGTGCTTGTCTTCACTTTGCATTTCAACATGTTTGGTTGCTTGAGCCATGTCACAAGAAAGTTTGTTAGGGTGGCATTTCAGGTTTCAACTGGTTGGCTGTATCAGAGTGTAATGTGTCACTAGGTATGGGTCAGCAGAGATATGTTTAAATCAGTCCCTCCATGTCCATTTCACTCTGTCCCTGTATACTTACACAAACATAGACATAATTTTGCCGCTCAAACATTGTTTTTTGTGTGTATGTTACAGAAACGATTATAACAAACCCGCCCAATTCAACATCGGGACAAATCTGGACAGCATATCTTGCTATGGCCTCACCATCAGTATACCATTAGTATACCAATGTAAGTGCATTTTGTTTTGCAAACTCAGGGGCAATGCTGTGTGAAGGTAATATGAAATCCAACAAACTACACATATGTATTATGATGTACTACATGGTGGCCTTATTGGAATGCATTGGGCATTGGAGACTATGGTTAGCAGAGTCTACGGGACCTCAGTGGTTAGCAGAGTATACAGGGGCTCAGTGGATAGCACAGTATACGACGGGGAGTGGATAGCACAGTATACGCCGGGGGAGTGGATAGCACAGTATACAGCGGGGGAGTGGCAGCACAGAACGCGGGGATGGCAGCACAGTATAGGGAGGCGGAGTGGACATTACAGTATCTGTGGGTTGAGTGGGGGCATTGAAAGGGCGTGGGGCGCAGGACATTGGTCCCTGCTCTCAGCAGTGAGCAAGCATCGGCACGGGAATCAGCATTAACGACAAGCCGCGCACAGTTTCAATGGTGCCCTTCTCCTTTGTATACACAAGATGTGGCATTCAAACTGCTCCGCAAGCGGTGCTCCTTCTCTGCTTGTTGCCGCGTGGACCAATCTGATAACTCGTTGCAGCATTTTTAATGGCGTGCGGCCCACTACCGCTGCCAGAAGCCGGGAGATGAGTGTCTGACACCGCTCATCTTTCGGCTGCCTCGACGCGGACCTCTGTGCACCAGGTGTTTGCGCCTTAGCTACTGCTACACAGAGGTCAGACGCTGGCCAGCTGGGACATGACCAACTGGCCATGGTGAGCTCCCGGCTGTCTGTGGACCTCTGTACATGCTGCACGGTGCCAATTAGGAATCCTTGGGGATCATCTGGACAAGTTGCGCTCAATGTCTGCCGCGTTTTGCGGCGCACAAGGAGCGCTGCCATGCAATTTTTACTCTGAAAAAAATGGCATACACAATTATATAGTAGTGTATCTGTTACATATTGTTGTGAGTGACATGCATATAAACATATGAAGCAATGTGAATGAGGATTACAAGGGCAGACTTAATTTTGTGAAAAAAGGTGGCCAAATGTCCTTGACACATGTAGCCTCACACAACGTGCCTAAACACATCAACAACACAAGCACAGTTTGTTTTTGCCCTAATGTCATGTTGATTTTTTAGTTTGCCCATGTCTGAGAACTGTGTTGCCTTGCTGTTGGTGTTTTCGTTCCCAGATCTGTAAATGTCTTTTCGTCAGTAGCCATGTATGCATGTGGAAGCTGCGGCATGAGGCTCACAGCCAACACCCATAAAGATCTGTTTTGGTGTGGTTGTTGCCATAAGATGTTTTGGCCAAGTCATTTTAGCTTGCCTAATGTTTACATTTTTTAATTGCATGGCACCTGTTGGATGTTGCAGAATGTCGTCAATATCTGTTCCCAGGCCAGTTGTGCATGTGAGTTAAACAATCAGATTTGTCTTTGCTTGCACATATGTGTGTTGTTTTGCTGATGGAAATGTGTGAATTTTTGATTTTAGTACTCCTCAGATACGGATGATTGGGAGAATCCCCATGATGTCAGGAAAGTTGGGGGTGCGGCGGAGGTGAGTATGGCTCGTTGCTGCTGTGCTTGGAATGCAGTCACCCCTATCTTGTTCACAGGCAACATTATTCATTTTTCAACAGACTGAAGAAGCTTCAGGAGGAGAGAGTTTTGAGAGGTCCCAGAGCTCTCGGGGAAGAGGACGTGCTGGCAGACGTCGGGTAAGTACACATCAAACATTGTCAATGGGCTAGGCAAACTCATCCATAGATTGTTATGTTTCATATTTATCTCCCAATAGGGTTCCGAAAGGGTGAGGCAGGATGATGGTGGCTCATAAACACCGAGCTCCTGATTCAACTTGTTGAAAAGAGATTTCCCTTATGGGACCACAGGCACCCCCAACATGCCAGTCTGCTGCACATTCGACATTCTGGGATGAGGTCTGTGCTGAGCTCTTTGAAGGATGGAATGGCTTAGTTCTGCCCGAAAAAATTGATACCGTACGAACCTGTTTTGACTCTGCCTTGTTTTAAAATGAACATGTGTTTATGCTGAAATGGTGGTCACTTAGGCCAGAAAGCAGTGTAAACACTGTTGGTCATCTATGTAATATTATTTTCTGGGTCTTGCAGGGAAGGCTGTTGTCAAACGGTGGCGATCTCTGCGGGACAGCTTCCGAAGGCAGGTCACAAATGAATGTCGTGCTCCTAGTGGGTCTGCAACCACCAGCCAAACCATATGTATACTCCCAGAAGTGGGCTTTCCTGAGGCCATGTATGGTTGCGCGCATGTACGTTTTTAGCAAGCTTTAAAGGTAACCCTATGTAATGTGTGGCCTGCGAGTTTATGTTTGTGGTCTATAAAGTAATTTGTGTAATTTGATCCACAGAACTCATAGGAGCACTATTGAGCCGGCACCATTGTCAGGCCTGCCACAAACTGGAGCTGAAGCGAGAGATCCCAGCCTGGATGACTTGGCAACATCTGGGGGAGAATCAGATGACCCTCAGGTGTCGGCTGCAGAATCTGGCAGCCCCGGAGTACTGCGGAAGCCGGTCCCATAACCTTGCCCACTATACCTGGTCGCCAGCAGGCTAGGGGTAGAGATCGGAACAATCTGAGTTTTTGAATCTGTCTCAGGTTCATCACCAAATGTGGCGCATCTCTCACAGCAAATCACAGAGGGATTCCACATTATTGGTGAGCAACACCAGTCAGCTCAAGGACACCGTGATGAGTGTGCAGGCAGATTTAAGAACACCATCACACCAATTTTTCATGGCTGTGTCCAGGGAGATGGATGAAATGGGGACCGAGCAGCAGCTATTGTGTTACAGAGCTGCCAGGATGGTCTGCTGCAGGCCAGGCGGATGAGCCGGAATGTGAGGGCGGAACCAATCCCTCAGCCATCCCAGCACAGTCTCTCTCATCCTTCTCCTGAAGCACTCGCTCAGCCCTGCCCTACACAGGAGGTCACAGCAAAGCA
This sequence comes from Allobates femoralis, assembly GCA_033576535.1. NCBI lineage: Eukaryota > Metazoa > Chordata > Amphibia > Anura > Aromobatidae > Allobates > Allobates femoralis. Next base: position 193,034,033 of record JARQOC010000005.1, read on the forward strand.
GCATATGGGCTGGCATCCTCAGCAGCCACAGATCTCAGTTCCTGGCCAACACCCCAACCAACAAACCCTGCCTACCCCTCACTACTTTATGCCTCCCATGTCCCAACATCCTCTAACAATGTCCACGGCAGGCCACCTTCCCAATGAGTACCCACATGTGTTTGGCAGCCAAAGGACAGCAACGTACCACAATGTCCCATCAACCCACCAGCATACATACAGCCATCACCAACTCTACCCACAATATCAAGGCAAAACATCATTGTCCTCCACCCAAGCACTGGCCTCAACATATAGTAGCCAAATGTTCCGCTGTCAATTTCTACGTTACCCCAAATTAATCAGATCAGACCCCCCCTCCACACATGTCCACCCCTTGTCCAAACCTCTTCTACCGCCACTGTCACACAATCCTCATTTCACTACCCGACTCCTGTTGTCCCATCTGGGAATGCTGTGTGTAACCCCCAAGCACATGTCCCCCCCATTGGTTTCACCACCCCTACTAATTCCAACCTCCTCCCCCTTGGCGCCCCCCCCACAATGTGGACTATAGCCTCCACACCCCCTCACCTCCTTAAATTGGCCCTATGTTGGCCTGTGACTCAACACATTTATTTGCTCCATTTGTTAATTTCCTCTGCAACCACTAAAGTTTGATGGTTGTAAACATTCTTTTGGCCTTTGTAATGTTGGCACCACAAAGCTCCTGTCTAAATGTATTCCCTCGCAGGTAGCCTCCTTGTAAGTTTGTCAAACCTCCTATTACACAGAAATTGTGAACTCGGGGAACTGTTAACCAAACACTTTATATTTTGTTTTCATTTTTACTTGTCTTTTTTTTAAAACTTTTGATGAGGTCGAGGTTTTTTTTTTTGGCCCAAACGCCAAAGGCAAACCTTGCCAATGAACTATGCCCACATTTGGCATTAACAAAGAATAGGAACGCATTAAACAGACAGAATAAGTTTTCAAATAACAAGAACAAAACAAACTAAAGCAAAAAAAAAAAAAAAACAACCTACAAGTTATGGTAGGTTGGCCACTCGGGTTGGCCTTCTTTTCTCCACAGCTTCCTGCCCAGGGGGGTTGTGGATAAGTCTTAGTGCCCGGTTCACCTCCTCGCCCAGGGGCTGGCTGCTGACATCTGGGGCACTGTGGGGACAGATGGTTGAGCTGGGAGATCCCGATATGGAGTCCATAATTGGGGGAATTTGGGGGTCTCAACACACTGCTGGAGCCCTGAACACCTGACGGTTGGGCTGGCTGCTAAGGGGTTGGCCTGTCAAGCAAATTGTCTGCTGAACTTTGCCACCCCTCCAGCAGCTCAAAAACTCGTCTAGGGTGGTTGGTGGCCGACAGGCATCCACGACAATTTGGATGACAGCCCTTGCACGCTGCCTCCGTTCATGTGGAATGTCGCAGCCTCCCCAACTGGTGTAGCTCGGCTTCCTTGGTGTGGTGAGCCCCAGTGTCCCTGTGGGCCAATGTGGGTGGGGGCACAATATGCCACCCACACATGGGGCATGGGCCAGTGCTCGGTGGACTCAGAACCAGGGCTGCCTCCGGCTGTTGGACCCCACTTCCAGTCTCCTCCAAAATGTGTGGCAAGCCTTGTTGTGGAAGGACGTTTTGAGCTTGTGCTTGGACCACAAGATTTTCCCAGGCTGTAATGGTGCAGGTTGCCCTGCTCCAGCCTCCTCCAGTTTGGCGCCTCTGCTACAACAGCTTCCCTGGGCTCTTGTGGTGTACCTTGCACACGGCGCCTCTGGTTGGCCTCAGGTCTAGTTAGGGTGAAAGAACAGTAGAGTCAGCCTTGAACAACTTATGTAATCATTATTTTGAGCAGCTCATCTTTTTTACAAATTTTGGCGGGAAACACACGAGTTTAGGACTTTAAAGGGAACCTGTCAGGTGGTTTATGCCCTCCAGCTATCATTGTCTGTACCTGCAGCTTTATAATACTATTCTAATCATCCCTGTCTGAGCTCATAATGTAATGTGAAAGGTGAAAAAAAAAGCATTTATACACTTACATTTCCTTATGTAATGAGGCAGTCCGTCCCCAGCTTGGAGGATGGGGACTGTTTGGCAGGTTAATAGTTAACATTTCAGCCTTGTGCTAGAACATGTTGGGAGACCTGATGTGATGCCACAACCATGTGACTACAATAGGCGGAGCTAAGTTCTCATAGAACATAATACATTTGCTGGCTTAGCTCCGCCCACTATGGTCATATGATCGTTACATCACACAGGTCCTTTAGCGATCCAAGTTAAGTGTGTTTAACCTATTATCCTGCCAGACAGTCCCCCTCCTCCAAGGTGTAGACTGAAATGTAAGTGTATAAATGCTTTTTTTTCACCTTTCACATTACACTATGAGCTCAGACAGGGATGATTAGACTGGTATTATAAAGCTGCAGCTACAGACAGTGATAGCTGGGGGGACATAAACCACCTGACAGGTTCCCTTTAATTTTTTGAACATTTTAACATACTTTCCCTCTGTGTCTGGTGGCCTTTTTTAAGTTTCCCACTTGGATACTTTGTTCACGCCGTTAAGGTAGACTTCACATAGTTTGAATCTTGTTCAAACAAGAACATTAATATTAATCCTAAATCAATTGTAGAAGGTTCTTCATTTGACCACATTTGTACATAAACTCTGTGTGGACCAAATATTCAACTGTACATGTAAACAAAATGTGAGCAGGCCATTTTTGACACAAACATTGTTACCAGTGTTTATTAGCATGTTTGGTAGCAACAGAGCTTTCATTTTTCACCTAACTGCTACTTGGCCTTGGGATGGATTCAAACAAGTGTTAACACATTGCACGGTCAACATAAGATGAAGAAAAAAGGCGGGGGGGCATTGCAAGATAACAATTGTCAATGCAGACAATGGCTAAAAGCCATTTTTGTGTGAACAAATGCAATGTGTTACATAATGAACACCAAACATATGTTTGGGCCAAGAGAATTTGAAATCCCATGTGTTGTAGTCAACTTTACCAGCTCACGTGTACCAACTGGGAATCTTGCTTGAGGTCAATACACTACACCACAACAATATTGACAGTTTCTGGCACAATTATTTGGCCGCAACATCTGCCTCAATTGTAATCCCAAGCAGAAAGTGCTCATATGGACTTTTGGGATATGCTACAGGGATATTAAACAGGCGTGGAAACTGATTACGTAAGGCACATAAGGCCACGTTACAGACACAGGTATCTGTGACCAACTTCTGACCAGATCTCTGGTTGCTGTGAAATCATGGACACATTGGTCCATTTTGTACACAGCCACAAAATGGAACAATGTGTCCATGATTTCACTGCAACCAGAGATCTGTTCCAAAGTTGGTCACAGATATCTGTGTGTGTAACGTGGTCTATAGTCTTCACAAGCTTCCACAAATGCACAAGTGATTTGGTTTAAAACAGCCACACATGCCTCTTTAAGCAGCAGTGATTTTTGTATGGACTATGACACTGGTACATAAATATGTAGCTTTTATGGTTTATCTCATGTCCTGAGCCTGTATTAACTTTGTAATGACTTTGTAGACTGTCAGGTCACACGTTTATAAAGTGCCTTTTTTTTCACGATTTATATATAAAAAATAAACAAAGATCTGTATTTTTCAACTCAATTTCCTCTTGAATTTCTTATATCTGGAGTTGAAATGGCAGGGTCTCAGCACCATTGAGTGCTGGTTCCTGCAGTATGTAACCTATGGATTATCTGTTATTCACCTCTTTAAGCAGCAAGGCAACATAAATCCATGTGTGCTTTCCAAAAATACAACCTTGGTGTCACATTCAGCCGAGGAGTCACCCATCCAAAGCCATTCAGTCCCTGGCCAGCAGACGTACAAATGGGTTTGTGTTGTCTTTTCTGTCCTTGACACAAAATGGTGGCTGGACGGTTTGGGCTGGGCCAGGGCTACAATAAGTCAGCCAAGCATACTGTGTGTGGTGCTCAGCAGGTATTCAAGGGCTTCCTATGGGTGTCTGCTTGTCCGAAGTGCTCACCAATATTGTTGGCCACTGGCAGTTAGCAATGTGGATTATTAAAAGGTTCAAAATTAAAAGCAGAGTGCAAGCTGACCTGTAGTTGTGTGGACTAATTTTTTGTCTAAACACATTGTCCAATCTAATTACAATCACACATACCTTTACTGCCGCAAAACAGGGGCCAAGAACAACAGGGCTTGGTCGTGGGCATATTCTCTACGCCCATCCGCTTGTCCGCCTCCACGTGCCTGCCGATCATGTTGGCGTTTAAACTGATCCCGGCAGCTCCTCCATCTCCGGGTCACAGTATCCACTGCATAATTAAAACACATTTCTTAACATATGTAACTTGTTCTGTCCCAAAGAATTACATCAACGGAGGGGAGTGTGTCCCCAAAACCATGTAATTGGTTTGCACATAACTTGCTGTAATGGTATGATCCCGTGACCAATTTGCCTATGCTGTGCACGGATGTTTGGATCAACTGACACTGGCCTGCTATTTGCTTGTAGTGTTGGGACATTAACAAGGCTCACACACACATTGTACATTGGGTAATGCATTGCATACATATTAGTGGAAAATATGACCTCTTGGGAAGGTCTCCCTTAATCCATACTACATCGACCCGCCATTCCATAGGGTTCATCTTTGACAATTTGAAGGCTCCCCCATTGTGTCAACCAAAAAACATTCTGAATATTGGCCCCAAAAAAATCTGCCAACCTTGAACTTATACAAACCTCACACAAAATGTTGCCATGTGTGAGGCTAGGCCTAGCCAAGGTGACCCCTTACTTTTTCACATTTAACATTTACATCCGAAAATGGCTTAATGCCAAAAGCAATACATAGGACTCACAGATGTGTTGCAAACACGCAGCCTCTCCCCCAAAAACAATTCCCTGACAGTGGCTGCAGACAGAGGTGTCTGCTGGCATGTAGGCTACAGTACATAGGACAACCCTGTGTGCATGTTTTAGCACTGGTCACCCACAAAGCCACCATCAGCAACATCGCTGTTGTTGGCCAGTTCGGGGAAACAATGTGTGTTTATGGTCCTGTGTGAGACACATACCCAATTAAACATATGTTGGTGGGTAGTGTTATGTAGATGTCAAATACATGTTGTCTAAATGGTGATGTGGACATTGGCCAAGTGAAGATATTGATTTAATTGTGTAGGCATTTGCTTTGTTGTTTGTGTGGTGTGTGAAATTTGAAGACACAGCTTGACTCAAATCAGGCCAAAATAGCAGCACATACCTTAGGTAGAGTGTTGACAACAAACACACATGCATGACGGCTGGTTGTGTAAACCTCTGAATTGCACTCTGCGTTAGGCTGCCTTCACACTTGCGGACCCCTCTACAGCATCCTTCGAGGGGATCCCCAAGCTGAACGCAGCCACCGCCAGCCCCTATCTTTATAATGGTAACGCATGGTCATGCGCAGCTCTGCTCATGACTGTGTGCTCCCATTCACTGCAATATGTGAGATGTATGCAGGCGGATGGGCGCCCACAAATCACACACTCTCATCCGCACCACGAACGCAACCATGTCGCGTTCCAGGTGCGGAGGGAGTGTGTGATTTGTGCGCTGGCATCCGCCTGCGTAGCAACTCACATACTGCAGTGAATGGGAGCACACGGTCATGAGCAGACCAGCGCATGACCGTGCGTTCTCACTATAAACATAGTGGATGCGGTCAGCTTGCGGATCTCCGCCACAAGACGCTGCGGAGGGTCCGCAAGTCTGAAGCCAGCCTTAAGCATTTTTGGTGGGGACAAGAACAACAGGCATCAACAAGCTCACTTTGTGTGTGGTAATGAGGTGACAAATGTGTTATTGTGGAATCCGATTTGGAGGGAGGCGTTCTACAAACACAAAAAATTATTGTAATCAGCATGGAGACATGCAGCCATAACCCAGTGTGGCCCTATGTGTTATCACATTAGTGGCTTAACATACCTTGTTGGGCACACCACATTTGGCTCTTTGGCGGGCAAATTGAGGGTCGATTTGTTTGTTGGCAGGGCCATGTGTATGTTCTTCCAGATACACCCTAAATACACACACAAAAACACACACACAAAACAGACTGCATACCCGCACCGCATGTTTGCAGCAGTTAAATTTGTGTGGGATGGACTGATGTGCAAAATCATCCTGTTGCTCCTGGACTCTGGACCATCTGGCCCAGACACCTTTCCATCTTAATTCAAATACATACTGCTTCTAAAATGTCAACTATGGGCAATGTGGGAAAACACATCTGTTTGCACTTACTATCCGCCATGTCCTTTGGATTTGGGAGCGGCTAACACCAGCACACAAAAAGCACTAAATCACTTGTTTGTTGTGCATGTGTGATTGTCCACTTGTGGTCCTGTGATGTTGAGGTCATAGGCCCACACATATCAAACGAGGGTTAGCAGGGCACTCTGTGCACAACATGACATTATGTGAGATCCTTGCATGTGTAACAGCAGCTCATGCTGGGAAATCCATAAAACACACAGCGGAGGTCACATCTCCCAAACATGATGCTTTCAAAGACATTGAACATTGTTAACATTACTTTGGCCAGTGTGTAATGTCAAGGATAAACACATTTGGCTCTGCCCAGGTTGACACACCTCCGTTCTATTTTTTAGCTCACCAGGAACTAGTTTGATGTGGCCATTGAAGCAGAGGAGCAGGAACGCCGTGCCCTTCCTCCTAACCCATCCCATGGTTTATCAATGTTTAGTGTGGTACACATTTGTCACCACATGCTGCCTGGTGTCCGCTTTCACACAGCGGACAGGTAAACGCTGCTACCAGCATTCACCTGTACGCTTGTCTTAAGCGGCCACCAGGCCCCGTGCTGTTGACAATGGATACCAAAATGAAATCAAGGGAAACGGGCTGTGTTTGCAGGAAGGGGTGTCTTGTTTGCATGTCAACATAAGTATTGGAACATTTATGTTTGGAATACATCAACCAAACAACAACAGCCAAGATGTGTTACACAGCTGTACGACCGATATGACATAGGTTTTTGACTTGCTGAAGTCTTTGTCACCTCAGTCACATCTTTGGTGTTGTTTGTGTTGGGCAATTACGGATGCCATCAACTGCAAAGCCTACCAGCATGGATGACGATGGGGAGTCTGTTGTAAAGCGCATGCTCCAAACCTGAACAATGAATAGCTATAGTCTTTACACATACGTACTTTGTAACATTAAAGCACAGGGCAAAATCGTTGTGGGTGGGAGTGGTAAAAGTGAAAGTACAGTTTGCCTCGTTCACACATGGCCAAATTTAAGTTCTCTTCGTTGGAAGCTGAAAATGAATTTTTAGGAAGGTACTATGCAGTCTGTCCCCAGCATTTGCGCAGGCTGCGTAGTGCCAAACACAGCCTCCAGCAAAACGCTTTGTTTCCTGCCTAGCAACTACACAGCAGGCTGCGGGGAGTGTGGTTAACACCACACACACCAACACGCATCAGCCAGCGTTTCCATGGCCATGGTGGAACTCGCCTTTGTCCCAGCCGGCTGGGTAGCTGCTATCCTGATAAGACATAGGTTTGCTAGGGTCTGCTTTTGGCGCTACACATGCTGCATTCAAGATGCGTCGAGGCTTCGTAGGGTAGCCAAAATGTAACCAGAGCTGCAAACTACGGCGGGAAATTAGGGGACCGTCACACCTTTTGACATCGGCACAGAGATCACCCGCGACGCTCAGGGGCCCACACATTTTTGACGCAACGCCAACCTCGCTGTTTTGGGTTTACCCGCGTCAAGACCTCCGGTAACGCAACAGGGAGTTTACATCCGCCATCGCCACAGGGGTGTCTCCAAACCAACCACAGCGGCGAAGATGGAACATGTGAGCCTATGGCTCCCATTCGCCTGGAACATTGCCAATCCCATGTTACACATTGCGTCTTTACACATCGCCACAGAGTGCTTGCATGTTTTCAAAGCACTGCTGATAAACCTGGCAACCACTAGGAGGCGACATTTACCACCATCGGCCCTTTACATTCGGCCACACAGCGGCCGAGTTGCCGCCAAGAGCCCACGCACCTGCGGTGCATAGCTACTTGACATCGATCTGGCCTCATGTAACGGTAGCCTGAGATTCAGACAACTGCCACCCAAGGCTACCTTTGCACACACCGATGCGGTTTGTGGTCGCAGGCCCCCCACCCCTAAAAAAAAGGTGAAAACATCTGAGCATAAAAAGACAATCCTTACCAAGGTTGTGCTGAGCATCCAGAGCACTGCGATCAAACGCAGGGAACAGCACTCTGGCAATGTCCCTCCAGGCTGCCAGTCTCTGGGGCACTTGGCGATAACCCTCATGTGTCGGTTGCCAAAGCTGGGGCCGCTCTTCCACCAGGGCTATAAGCCTCCCTGTATTCATCTGGCTGCTCATAATCGCATGTGTGTGCCCAATGTAGGAAGTTGACAATCTCATCTAGATCCCGTTTCCTGCAGATACAGGATGCCAGATGCTATAGCAAAGCACCTCAAGGATTCACATGAGAAAACATCAGCCAAAACTCAGATTACTGTGTGATGCTTGCGCAAGGAATCCGAGTGCAATCCGACAAAGTAATGCGATTTTGCCCTCTGAAACAGCAAAACACACCCAAGCAGTGCGTTCCGATTTTAACACACACTAGAAGAATAGGGAACCTGCACGGATCTTCCTAGGGCACCTTATCAATATCTTTAGCAGACCTTTTTTACAAAGCAGGATTCTCATGCAGACCCCAAACAGCAAGGTGTGGGCCGTGACTAGCAACTCCCACCACTTATATAGATACCATTTTAGACGCAGCATAGGGACGCAGTATTTTTGCTGCTGTATCACGATGCAGCATCACCAACGCTGCAGACTACACTATATGCGTAGTGGATGGAATATTGGTAACGCCAATACTCACTATGCTTGGCCCAACCACAGCATCTGGGGAGATGCTGTGCTGGTTGACAACAGTGCGGGCCTCCCCAACCTGGTTGTGGGATGCTTTGTATTTAGAGGCAACAGCTATTGGTTGACTACAGGGAGAAGGCGGCGAGGTCCGGCACCACACGGGGAGTCCTGGGCAGCAGCAGGCTCCCTGCAGCCACCCGCACAATCACTCAGCCCCAGAGGAGCTTACTCAAACACACAGGTCCTCGGGACTGTGAACACACACTGCCTTGCCAAAAGTAAAGATACATCCTGGGCCAAGGCCAAAAGATGCTGATCAGGATGGTTACAGACATTTATGGTGCGTGCACATGGTCAGTGTACGCTGCATTTTGGATGCAGCGTATTGTACAGTTAAAAAGCATAGTGGATGGGCTTTCAATAACTCACATCCACACTGTTTTTCATGCAGCGGAGTGGGGAGCGATCCTATCTGGTGACTGCAGGGAGAATCCGCCCAGCACCCACTGCACATGGTGAGTACAGGGCACCTGTGGTTTCCCTGCGTCCACCCGCGGCTACACTCAGGTCAGGACAAGATGCGTCCAACACGCAGTTCCTCCGGACCATGTGCACGCACCCATAAGTAGAGTTGGATCACCCAGCGTGTTGGGAGGTAACACAAAGGACCCAAGTTTAATCCACCTTTTTTTGGGCCCTAACATTCCAGACAGGGCCTAAAACACAGCGAGAGCACACCTTCAGGTCACCCTCAAACACTATTCTGTGATCATGGCTCGCCTGAAAAAGGTGTCCTGCTGTGTCATTTCTGCCGGCAAAAATCAACCAACACGTTTAAATAGGTGTCAGTTTGCGTTAGCCGCATATTGGAGGGTCAAATTTGTGTGCCAGCTGCCAGATCACTCACCGTCCTCTGCCGCCAACGTCTTCTTCGGTGTCTTTGCTTTGCGACAGCAGCCACATAAACGGCGGCTGGCCGCCAAGCACGGCCGCTATCACAGCATTAGTTTTAAAGCGGATTCCCCCGGTCCGGTGCAATCCATCCCCATAGAGCCGACAGGTACAAGCCTGTAGAATCCGGTTTAGAAATCCAGATTAACCCGGATTGTACCTGTCAGGAGCAATCCGGCGCCCCATAACATGGGGCTCTATGGTCTCGGATTGCAACCGAACGGGCCAATCCCGTATAATCCGGTTTGCACTTAATGCTTGGATACCAGCCGTTCGTTGCGGCGGCCCCCGTTCTAGCCGGCTGCTGTTGCCAAGCAAAGACACAGAAGATGGCGGCCATGGAGGTCGGTGATTGAACGGGCCCCCCCCCCGTACAATAGTGACAGTCAGCCACTGCTGACAGCAGGATCCTCTGCTCCCCCACGCAGCCTACACACCCGATCCTAAGTTAGGATAGGGGAGTGGGGGGAGCAGAGGATCCTGCTGTCAGGCTGCCGGGAAGCTGTCAGTGGCTGTCAGCATTGTTTACAAAGGAGATAAAGGAGACAACACGAGGCGCAATAGTGCCCTATCAATATGGCACGGATCTTGCATACAGATCGCAAATAGGTGCACTCACCTTTTCTAGTTGTGTGCACCCACAACTAATTTAAATCGCATGTAGTGTAAAAAGCTGCCGCAGGACCTCCACCTCCACGTAGCACATGTAAGAATATCCAAATTCAGGGATGGTGTATGTACAGTCCGCGCTGCTTTGAAATAATCACTCAAGTCTTGAATGAAAGACCCCCTTTTTTTTCTTTATTTTCCACCTACGCGTTTCGATGCTACTCCAAGCACCGTGGTAATGCCCTGATGACGGCGCTTGGAGTAGCATCGAAACGCGTAGGTGGAAAATAAAGAAAAAAGGGGGGTCTTTCATTCAAGACTTGAGTGATTATTTCAAAGTATTGTTTACAAGCTGGTGTATTTGTTTTTCTCTGCTGCACGACCTCTTTATGGGATCCAGCAGCCGAGGAATTACTCCCAATTACTCGCTTCCCCATTGACTTACATTGAACTCGCTAGCGTCGTAACGAGGAACCGAGGATCCTGACCTACTCGTTACAAATCAAGAGAGTGAGTATTTTCGTACTTGATCATCCCTAAATGTGACAAAAACAAAATAAAAAATAACAAAAAAAAAGGTAACGCATTCTCAAATCAGCCTTGTGGCTACCACTCTATGCTGACAAAAAAAACTCATGAAATTTGACCACTCACACACGCTAATCATATGTACCCAAAGTGGAACACATTTGAAAACACATACCATCCATTCAAAGGTATGTTGGGCAAGGTGGAGGGGCCCCTTTGTAATAAACTGTCAAACACTTAGGTCTCACATATTGTCTAAGAGATCACCATACAGACACATACCTTGAGGGCCCAAGGGCTTGGCATTTGTTTGGTTCCGCAATAGTTTCACCAAATAGGACACGTGAACAATGGAAAACACACATGCAGGACACATAATGGCCTTTAATTTAAAGAAAAACAAAAAGCCACGTTAGCTCATAAAGAAAAGAAGGGCACAAACAAAAATCAAATGCCAAGCCTTCCACACATTTAAAGAGCCAGAATCTGGTCCTGCCAAGGCACACGGCCTGCCTGTGAGCAGAAATATTCCGCAAATCGGTCTCGTATTTGTGACACTGCCACCGTTGATCGTATGGGCGGAAGCTGATATCCTCTGGCTGAATGTGAGGACGCTCGGTCTCGATGATAACGTTGTGCAACACCACACACGCCTTCACTACCTCATTTATGGTCTCCAGCTTAAGGTTGATGGCAGTGTCCAGAACCCTCCATTTTCCCGCTAAAATGCCAAAGGCACACTCCACCTTCCTGCGCGCCCTAGTCAGGCGATAATTGAAAATGCGTTTCTGGGGAGTGAGGCCACGACTCGTGTAGGGCTTGATGAGGTGCTCACACATCTTGAAAGCCACATCGGCTACCAAAACATAGGGTATTTGTGGTTCATTGGTCCCTGGCAGTGGTATGGCATTGGGGAAAGAAATACAATTCTGATAAACCCGTCGCCCCATGGCCGAATTCTGGAATGTTTGAGTCATTGCCCCTCCCATAAGCGCCAATATCAACGGCAACAAATTGGTATTCGGCATCCACAATAGCCATGAGGACAATACTGAAGTACTTTTTATAATTAAAAAACTCAGCCCCAGTCCCGGCCGCCTTCATTATGCGGACAGGTTTCCCATCAAGGGCCCCAACACAATTTGGGAAGTTGCATGTCTCCTGAAATTTGGAGGCAGTTTGGAGCCACTGCTGAGTAGTGGGGTGGGGAATGAACTCCTCATGCAGCACCTCCCATATGGCGGAACAAGTTTCAGCTACTATGCCAGACACAGTTGCAAGACCAAGCCTGAACTGGTAGTGCAATGAGGTCAAACTTTCTCCAGTAGCCAGGTATCTGAGGAGTAAAGGAGAAAACACATTAAGAGACCATCCAAATTCAAAGAACATACAAAATAAATAGTCACGAATATTCCAATGTAGTACACAGATCCAATCACTCTAAGGGTATGTGCACACAGGGCGTTTTTGCTGCGGTTTCTGCATGCAGAAAACCATTGGTTTTATGGTAATGTATGCTAATTTGTTCCTGCGGTTTTCATTCCCAGCAAAACCAATGTGTTTCACAGAAACGCTGTGCACACACATTGGTTTTGCAAGTGTCAAGAACTGTCAAATACCTGCGTTTTTGGTGCAGATAGGAAAGAATTGACATGCTCTTCTCCCCTTTCCGCCATTGTGCTATAATCACAGAGCACTCCCTTGTTATAACCTGAAGCCCTTTCCCCTTCTCATTGTGCATACCCAGACCCTTCCCCTTTCCTCCATTGTGCTATAACCCCGAAGCCACCTTCTCCATTGTGTTATAACCATGGAGCCACAATTGCTCCTTTCCTTCACTGTGCTATAACCAGAGCCACCTTCTCCCCTTTTCCTCCATTGTGCTATAACCACAGAGGCACCTTCTCTCCATTGTGTTATAACCACAGAGCTACCCCACCCCCTTTTTTGCTATAACCACAGAGCCACCTTCCCCACTTTCCTCCATTGTGCTATAACCACCATACTGCTCAGCGCTCTGTAGTGTGGCACTAGCTGCCATGCTTTTCTGACCCTGGAGGACCCCACACATATAGGCTACACTCGCACACATCGTTTTAATGCGTTTTGTAAGGATCCGTTTTTTTTGCACCAAAAACATTTTTTACATAAATGCATCACCTATTCATACAATGCGTTTTTGATGCATTTAGCTCATAGACAATGGAAAAAACAGAGTTGAAAAACACAAGCAAAAATTGACCTACGCTGGTTTCACACTGCAGTTTTTTCCTGATCAGGTACCATCCGGTTTGTGTGCCAAAACCAGGAGAGGAACTTGCAGAGAAAAAGTATAATTGAAAGATTGACACCTGTTCTGAGTTTTGGAGACACTCCTGGTTTTGGCACAAAAACTGGATGGACACTGATCAGTGAAAAAAACTGCAGTGTGAAACCAGCCTTAGGCTGCGTTCACACATAGCGCTTTTTTACGCTCGCTTTTCCACAAAAGCGCACCTGCATCTGCTGGCAAAGTGAATGGACTTCACTTTTGGCGTGCAGACGCTGCGTAAATATACGCCGCGCGCATAAAAAGAATCAGCATATCAATTGTTGGCGCTTTTTTGCATGCGTTTTCTCCATAGGCCCCATTATAAGTGCTGGAATTAAACATAGCCGTTCAGACGACGTGCAATTCCAGCGCGTATAATGCCAGCGCTGCAGGATGTGATGTCACACAGGGGAGGAAGAATCCTGTGTTCCTTCCCTGTGTGACATGGGTAACAGCCCTTTTGGCTTTCACTGTGAAAGCTACATAAAAGTAAGGCTGCTTTCACATTATTAATAATAATAATAATAATATTACTATTTTGTTAAATCCGATGCTGTCCGATGAAAATCCGACAGCATCGGATGCTCAAAATCGGATGCCACCCGATCCAATTTTTTATCGGATCCGATTTAAATGGCTGGGGAGGGCTGTGGGAGGTTTTGGGAGAGGTCTAGGGTATTGAGCATGCTCAATACAGAAAATCAGATCCGATTTTCTATCCAATCCGATCCCCCATAAACTCCCATATTATTTTAATCAGATCGCATCGGATCGATTTTTGAATCGGATACCAAAATCGGAGCAGTCTCTGATTTTGGCTCCTGAAAAAAATCAGACAGAATGGATGGATGAATCAATGCCATAAGTCACATGATCCCCATTGGAGAACATGGGGGCTAAGGCTAGTTTCACACTACGATTTTAGCAGTTCCGATGCTGTCCGATAAAAATCGGACAGCATCGGAACGATTTTTGCCTCCATGCAGCCCTATGGGCATCGGACCGAATCGGATGTGCACTAAATGGCATCCGATTTGGTCCGATCCGACTTCTTTTTATCGAGAATGCTCTGATTTTTGCACCGAAAATAAAATCAGACAAAATCGGATCGGACCAAATCGGATGCCATGTAGTGCACATCCGATTTGGTCCGATCAATTTAACATGGGGCCCTATGGAGCGGGTTCTGAGGAAACATCTGATGTCTCCTCGGACCCGATTTTACTGTACTGAGCATGCTCAGTACAGTAAAACTACTCCAAACTGGAAAGCAGGGGTTAAAAAAAAAAAAAAAAAACAAGTATATGCTCACCTATCCCCACGCTGTCTGCAGAGGTCTTCTACTTTTGTACAGGACCTGCCGTGCTGTCACAGTCACATGACCGCAGGTTACCATGGTGTAACCTGCGGTCACGTGACTGTGACATCAGGCAGGTCCTGTACAAAAGTAGAAGACCTCTGCAGACAGCGCGAGGACACCGGGAGAGGGCGGGGGCCTCGGGGATAGGTGAGCATATACTTTTTTTTTTTTTTTTCAGCACGAAGGCTTCGATTTTATGCCGGAATCAGATGCCTATTTGGCATCCGATTCCAGCATCAGAAGAGAGCCGAGCTGTCCGATTTTATCGGACAGCATCAGCTCCCTTAAAAATCGTAGTCTGAAAGTAGCCTAAATCGGATCCAATGCTGTCCGATTTTTATCGGACATCATTGGATTTAACAAAATCGTAATGTGAAAGCAGCCTCACTGGGAGCCGAGAAATCCACTTCTGATCTGCTTGCAAGACCTTCCAGCTGTGATTGTCCAGTAGTGGTCATGTTTTATGCACATTATGTACCACATGATTGCTACTGGCCAATCACAGATCTGAAACAGCACAGTAGACATGGATGTCCCGGTAACCAGAACAACGGTGGAGACGCAAGTATATTTTTTTTATTTTTAATGCCTTTTACTTATTTTATTTAGCATTCACAGTGTATATTAATACACTGTGAAAGGCAAAAGGCTTGTCACACAGGATTCTTCCTCCCCCATGTGACATCACATCCCCCCTGCACTTTTGGGGGACGAATGCGGCAGGAAAAAAAACACGGTGTGTGAATGCAACTTGTTTCATTACCTGTGCTAAATAGCGTGCCCCCAAAGGCGCAGGAAATGTGCAGCGTCTGAATGTAATCTTAGAGCCTTTCACATCAGCGTCTTCGCTGATGTGCAGCCGATCCGGTAGGTGGCGCCGCCCGGATCCGGCAAGCCCCATGCATTGTCTATGAGGCTTGTGGTCCGGCAAGTGCAGTTACGCCAAATGTAGCAGATCCGGCATTTGCGGCCACAAGTAAACAAAACAAAACACTGCTTGCAGCTTTTTTTTTTCTTCACGGCAGCAAGTACCGGATCTGCTACAATTGGCGTAACTGCATTTGCCGCACCACAAGCCTCATAGACAATGCATGGGGCTTGCTGGATCTGGGCTGCAAGTCGGCCGTTAGGCGGCAGATCCGGTAAATCTGCTGGATCAGCCGCCCATCAGCAAAAACCTGATGTGAAAGACCACTTAAGGCCCCTTTCACATCAGTGGCATAAGAAAAATGTGGCCGTTACGGTGAGAAAAACACCTCTGCCACACTTGCAGCAAGCCCCATGCAATGCCTATGGGTGTTGCGGTATAGCTGCGGTTTCGGCACTTGCAGCAGATGCGGCCGCATCTGCCGGAACCGCAACTATACCGCACCTGCCGCAACCCCCATAGACAATGCATGGGGCTTACCACAAGTGAACCGCAAGTGTGGCAGATGCGTTTTTCTCACCGGAACTGCCACATTTTTCTAATGCCGCTGATGTGAAAGGGGCCTTGGTCATTCTTTGTCAGGATCCACTGGTCATTCTTTGTGAGGATCTGTTTTTGAGTCATAAAACGGATCCTCACGAAACGGTGTCTGAATGGTGAATCATTGAAGCTCATTGACTTCGCTGGGATGTTCTACTGCAAAAACGCACAGTGTGAACGTAGCATATACTCCATATCTGGCTCCTGAGAACACAGCACAGACCCCGGAGCCTCCATGTTCCCCTCCCTCACTTCTGGCTCATCCCATGGAATGGTAACTGTGCAGCCGGGAAAGCTCTGCCTTCAGTCCCCTTTAATCCAGACTATTATGCCAGGAGCTGACATGGCCGCCGCAGTACAGGCCTGCTCACAGTATATCGGTGAACTACACTTCCCAGCATTCCTCGGCAGCCCCACTCGGGCCTCACTCAGCGCTTCCATAGTATTTGCCTACAGTATGGACGGAGGCGCCGAGCTCCCGGAATCAGGTGTATGGCGGCCCTCAGCCGCCGGCCGCACAGCCGCCCCATGTCTCCATAGCCGCCCCATGTCTCCATAGCCCCGCCTCTCCGCTCCCTCCGCCGCGGACGCGTCTTCTTCCTTCTCCTCCTCCTGTGTCTGATGCTGCTGCTGCTTCCGCCGCCGCTGTGAAATAAGAGGAAGAAGCGACATTAACCTGAAAGAAAAAATAATCCGGGACAAATGCCGCGGGGCCGCCCCCCGAAACCACGGGCCGGGGATGGAGCGAGCTCAGGTAAAAAATACAGTGTGCGGGAACATGGAGAAGGAGAGGGCCATGAGGAGGACAGGCCTGCGGTACACGGAGTTACTGGGGTGTACAGGAGCGTATATAGTCCCCGGATATGGAGGACAGGCCGCGCTGTGAGTGAGTGAGACGTCTGCGCCCGGAGACAGGGCGGAATGATACGGGAGTGGACGCAGCACCGAAGCACAGGCTGCGGCAGATGAGACAGGAGCAGTGCGCGGCTGGTTGTTAGGTGTGAGGCGGCTCCACTGTGTGGATGGGGCCCGGGCTGCAGACTGTGCTGGGTGACGTCACTGGCATCATACTCTGCACCGCACCATCATGATACACAGTGTGTGTGTATATAGAGAGGGGGGTATATATATATATATATATATTAATAATATAATATATATGTCACCCACCTGCATATACCAAGTCCCTGCTGATTGCTGCCTATGCACAGTACCTCAGAATCCTGGACAAAGTGCCTCAGTGTCCGCGCTGCTGCTCCGAGACCAAAGACACACAGACACAGGAATGTCTGGATCAGCGATAGCCTTTATTTTCCGACGCGTTTCGGAGCCTCCTCCCGAGCTCCTTCTCAGGAACAACCTGTTGCACGGTACCTAGCTGACTTCTAAAGCATTGCCACTGGATACTGACTGGCCATTTCTGTAGCCTGACACACGTGTGTCCAGCGGGTCCTGTGGGTAGAGCTTGGGTACCAGTCTTGGTACTTTCACATCAGCAGTTTAAGTCGTTCGCGACAGATGTGGTGAAAAAACCGCATCTGCCGCGATAACCGCTGCACTTGTGGCACAGTTGCGGCAAGCCCCATGCAATGTCTATGGGGCTTGCAGTAAGTGTGCGGCAAGTCCGGTTGCGGCAGGTGCGGTCCCGAAAAAAAAAACCGCGGTCAGCTGCGTTTTTTTTTGCGGCCGCACCTGCCTCAAGTACCGATGCCGCACCTGCCGCAAGCCCGCATAGACATTCTATGGGGCTTGCCGCAACCGTGCAGCCGGTATGCGGTAATTGTGACAGATGCGTTTTTTTCACCGCATCTGCTGTGATTTGAAAAAACCGCTGATGTGAAAGGGGCCTTAGCCCCTTTCACATCAGCGGTTTTTTTCAAATCGCGGCAGATGCGGTGAAAAAAACGCATCTGCCGCGATTAAAAGCATAACCGCCACACTTGTGGCAAGCCTCATGCAATGTCTATGGGGCTTGCGGTAAGGGTGCGGCAGGTGCGGTATTGGCACTTGCGGCAGGTGCGGCAGCAAAAAAACCGCAGTCAGCAGCAAGTGCCGAAACCGCACTTGCCGCACCCTTACCGCAAGCCTCATAGACATTGCATAGGGCTTGCCGCAAGTGTCGCGGTTATGCGGTAATCGCGGCAGATGCGTTTTTTTCACCGCATCTGCCGCGATTTGAAAAAACGCTGATGTGAAAGGGCCTAAGTCATTAGGGGTGTTCACCATGTACCATGAGGTATCTGCTGTGTATACCTTCCTATGGCTGATCTGTCAGGACGACTATGTATGAGATCAGGGGCGCGGAACTCCAGGCCTCGTGGGCTGCCAACAGTGCAGGTTTTCAGGATTTCCTTAGCATTGCACAGGGGTTGGAATCATCACCAGTGCAGGTGATTATATTGTCACCTGTGCAGTATTAAGGAAATCCTGAAACCATGACCTGTTGGTGGCCCTTGAGGCCTGGAGTTCCCCGCCCCTGTACTAGACCAAACAATGTGTAAATGAGAGAAAATCCATCCTGGTATTAATGATTGACAGCTTCGTTGTGGGGTGTAACTACAACAGGTGCAGGGGTTGCAATTGCACCCGGGCCCTAGAGCCTTCAGGTCCCCAGAAGTCTCT
This sequence comes from Allobates femoralis, assembly GCA_033576535.1. Lineage (NCBI taxonomy): Eukaryota > Metazoa > Chordata > Amphibia > Anura > Aromobatidae > Allobates > Allobates femoralis. The sequence continues at coordinate 193,052,840 of JARQOC010000005.1, forward strand.
CTGGCCTATAGAAAAGACTAATGTTATGAAAGATTTGCAATAATTGGGGGCCTCATTGGAGCTTTTGCATCAGGGCCCGTAAGCTTCATGTTACACTCCTGACTGTCACCATCACCCAGGACTCATGAGTCTGCTGTATTCTGGCATATTGGGCTTATTTTTTATTCATATTTCTTTAGGAATTATAAATAAGTCTTTGTTAATGGTGTTCAGCTAAAAGAAGGAGAGTCTTTAATTGAAAGGTAAAGTGTGTAGGCCCCACCCCACCCCCTTGTATCCCCTCATTGCCACTAAAATCCCTCCCCCCTGCTGTCTGACTCTAGGCCTCTTTCAAACATCCATGTCTCTGGCAACGTGTGCAGTCCATGCAGACTCATGCCAGAGGCACTGACTTACAAAGACACATGTTAATCAATGGCTCCTGTCATACATTCGTGATTCAGCATGTACCAATATCTCCCATGTGGAGCAGGCGCATGTCCATGTGCTCCACACGGAGACATGTCCATTTTTGGGCAGCAGCACGGACCCACAGATCCATTCAGGTCTATGGACCCATGCAAAAAATGTCCCACACACAGATGTCATGCGTGTGACATCCATGTGGACGGGCCTAGGCACAGAGATTTGAGCTGAAAAATAAAGGATTTCATACTCGCCTATCTCTTGCGATGTCCTGTCCCGCTCAGTTTTGGGGCCACTCATTAGTCTCATGAAATATTCACTGATCTGTGAGCTGCAGCTGACCTGAAAGGGAGAGGCACAGGCAGCGCTGGAGACATTTGAGTATACAATGACAGGCTGTCCGTCTTGTATCCGGATGTCACATGGACAGCACACAATGTCACACAATCTGTGAAAAACAGCCTCTCTAACGTACTTGTTTTGCATGGATGTGTGAAAGGGGCCTTAGGGTAGGTTTACACATAACAATGTCCCAGCGACCCCACCAACGATGGGGATGGCTGGAACATCGTTATCTGATTGCTGGTGAGCTGTCACTTCTGCAGATTCGCCAGCAATCAGCGACCCCTGCAACGACCTCAACATCGTGAAAAAGAATATGGAATATTCTTTTCCACAATGTGGAGGTCCCGCCATGTTGGAGTAAGCGGGAGAACGCTGGTAACCACGGTGAACACTGGATAACTAAGCAGAGCGCTGCACCCGGTGTTTACCGTAGTTACCAGTACCCTGTGCTTGGTAACCATGGTTAACAGCGGGTGATTAAGCAGAGCGCTGCGCTTAGTAACCCGGTGTTTAGCATGGTTACCACGTTGATCGTCGGTCTCCTGCTGTCACACACAGCGATGCTAGTCGCCCAGCGGGAGACCAACGATTGAAAAATGGCCCTGGGCATGTGACCAGCGGTCAGTTAGCTGATCGCTGGTTGTTGGAAGATATCACACGCAGCGACCTCGCTACGAGGTTGCTGCAACGTCACTAAACTGGTGACGTTGCAACAATATCGTTAGCAATATCGTAGCGTGTAAACTAGCCTTTAGTCTGGTGTGTATTGAAGCCTATAGTTTCTGTTTTCACATACATTCTGAGATCTTACCTAGTCTTCTCCAATAAACTATTTGCATGCAGATGTAGTGGTTGGTAAAGAGTCACAAGTCCACCTCTAAATGGCTCAAAGAAACAAAACTCATGTTTTGGAATGGTTAAGCTTCTGATGTGAATCATACTGAGATGCTGTGGTGACACCATATACAGGCAGGTCATGTTCTGAAAGCTAAAATAAACAATTCTGTGATGAGTGGACCAAAATGTCAGCAATTTATCGCAAACTCATATTTCATTGCAGTACTTGCTGCCAGTGTTGATGTGGCGCCCCTGCGTCTAGGCACCACAGGGAAGTACTACACTGTGACAATAATGTGTTTTTCTTTTCCCTGTAAGTTGTCAGTTCAGGGTTAAACCTGTGGCGTCTGTGAGTGCACACACCTAGGATTAGACCACTAGAATAGGGGGGACCGGTATTTTAGTAGGTCCCAACAGGGGGTGGAGCCTAGGGGTAGATGCAGAAGAGAGTGACAGTTTCTAGTTAGTTAGTGCTGGAAAGGCAGTCAGGAAGGACAGGCCTGACAGCACAGCCAACAAGAGGAAGCCCCATCTTCAAATGGGGACCCAGGACAGCAGGACTGGTTGGAGCCAGCTGGTCGTGTTGAGGGAACACCGGCAACGCAGGAAGCCGAGGCAGATAGAACTTCAGCTCTATCTGCAGACTGACGAGCTGCAGGCCCCTTAGGAATCGGGTTGCTGACAGCGCCACAAGGTACCTCACCCCTCAGGACCATATAGATCCAAGACCGCAGGTGTAATGGCCCAAGTACCTGTGGCGGGGGTCAGTAGAAGCCCTGACTGAACCGGCAAAGGACACCCATTCTCCACCGTGGGAGAGTGAGGGACTGGCAGGAGAGCTCTGCGAGGGTGGTAGAACTAGGAAGAGGAAAGGAGACCCTGAAAGACAAAGGACGCCAACATCTAGAGACTCCATAAGGGGGACCCTGAGCTGGCAACATCCATCCTGCAAACCAAACTGTACCGTGTTCCGTTTTACCATCTACCGGTACCAAGTAAAGTGGAGTTAAACTTGAACTGGTTTCCGTTATTCTTCTGCTGGTGCCCGGAGGTCTCAGCACTTTCAGCAGCTCAGCAGAGGGGTAAGAACTGCAGCACCAACCATCATCTCCTTTACTGCCCTCCCTCACCATCTTCCTTCACCGCTGCCCTGAGGTAATAGCTCCACCTGTAGGGAGCTGGACTACTCTCTGCTGCACCCACCATCACCTCAGAGGCTGGCTTGCAGCGCCAGTACCATTTTACCAGGAACTACAGGTGGCGTCACGATCCCCTGTAAATACTCCCTTCTCCCCCACCATCTACCCAAATGATAACCAGGGCACGGAACCCGTCCACCCGTGATCCCCATTCAAGTCATCAGCCCTGGTGTCCGAGTACCCCTAGTCCTGGTTGCGTCATTGGCACAACCGTTGTTAAGTTTAGGGTGATTTTAGATCCGACTAAACTTCCATAAGCGGCCGTCACATGCACAGATATCTTGAACGATATTGTAAGCGATCACGTGCACGCGCGATCGCTTACAATATCGCTCACATCGCTGGTGAGATGTCACACAGACAGACTCACCAGCGATGTGGAGCCACGATCTCGCTGGTTACTATGGTACACATCGGTTACTAGGCGCCGCGCGTCGCTTAGTAACCCGACGTGTACCATAGTTACCATCTCCCAGCATAGGCTCTGCCGCTGGAGATGGTTCATCGTGGTGTATGACACCACGATGAAGCAGATCGTGACATCGTTCATCGCTAGATCTGAGCTTCGGAGCTCAGATCTGCGATGTCACGATCAAGCGATTTTACATAGTGAAATCGCTTGATTACATGCAACGATGCCAAAACGATATCGCTTAAGCGATCAAAAAGGAGATCGCTTAACCGATATCGGGCTTAAAATCGTTGCGTGTGACGCCGCTATAAATAGAGGGATCCTATTAAAGCTGCAGTTATATTTGCTCTTGATTAGTTTACAGTAAGTTGAATGATCTAAAGCTGATCTAAAACGGCAATTTATTTTTCACAAGGGGCCACGTGAGAGACTGTAGCCTAATTTTGCTCAATATTATTATTATTGTTTTAGATTTTCAATGCTTAAAACACCACTTCAGCATTTTTGTCTACCACTGAAGTGGTGCTTTAATTCTAAGTCCCCTTCCCTCTGTATTATACTTTCCCTCAGGATTTTTCATTCATTTCCAGCGCTCCTCTGGCGCATATCTGTTTCATTGCAGTCTGAGAACAGTGATGGCCACTTTAGGCTGCCTTCAGACTTGCAGATGCATCTGCAAGCATCTGCATGCAGACCGCGGCCCCTATGTTTATAATGGAGCGCACGGCGGTCTGCAGATGCTTGCGGACCGCCGTGCGCACCCATTCACTCCTATATGTGATCTGTGCGCACGCGATGCCTGCGTACAGATCACACACTCTCGTCCGCACCAGGGACGCGACATCTCGTGTCCATGGTGCGGCGGGAGTGTGTGATTTGTGAGCAGGCATCCGCGTGCGCACAGATCACATATAGGAGTGAATGGTGCGCACGGCGGTCCGCAAGCATCTGCAGACCGCCGTGCGCTCCATTATAAACATAGGGCGCGGTCTGCATGCAGATACTTGCAGATGCATCTGCAAAACGCTGCAGATGCATCTGCAAGTCTGAAGCCAGCCTAACACACACCAACTTATCTGTCCAACTTCTGACCAACTTACTGGTTGCAGTGAAATCATGGACACATTGTTCCATTTGTACACAGCCACAAAATGGAGCAATGTGTCCATGATTTCACTGCAACCAGTAAGTTGGTCAGAAGTTGGACAGATAAGTTGGTGTGTGTAAAGCGGCCCTGAGTATGACTATGCCCCATGTTCTTGGGCTGCAGTGAAACATATCAGGGAGCTGGCTGTTACCAACAGCATGGAGCAGGCCAGATCCCATCACCCCGTGTTCTTAGACTGCAGGGAAACATTATCAGGGGGCTGCAGTTACTAAAAGCATGGAGCAGGCCATATCCCTACCACCCTTGTTCTTAGACTGCAGGGAAACAGATATTATCAGGGAGCTGGCTATTACCGACAGCATGAAGCAGGCCACATCCCCAGATGACTAATGTAATGTCCCAGAAGGGAGGGGGGCACCAAGGAGCAGCCCCAGTATCACACAGGAACAGCACTGTGGATCACATCTTTATAGTTTATGAAGGCATGGCCATTAGAAGAATTTATCTCCATGGAGTACCCCATTAAGTATATTCAATAGGTATAGATATATCTTGATCAACATCTCCTGCCACACCGTATGATATTCCTATAGACTCCTGCACACAATATGATTCCTTTACAGCATCCCTCCACAAGTACGGTCTGACAAAACCCACCCAAAAACCTAGTCACCTAGCCTTGTTTTGTGATGTGCTGATCTGCTTTGTATAGTGAGGCTTTGTACAGCAGGCATGACTAGTGATGTTATTGTAACTCACAGGGGCTCAGTGGTTAGCACTGCAGCCTTGCAGCGCTTTTGTCCTGGTGTCAAATCCCACCAAGGACAACATCTGTAAGGAGTTTGTATGTTCTCCCCATGTCTGCATAGGTTTCCTCCAGATTCTCCAGTTTCCTCCTACATTTCAAAGACATACTGATAGGATGTTCAGATTGTGAGCCCCAATGGGGACAGAATTGCTTATGTATGTAAAATGCTATGGAGTTAATAGTGCAATATAAATGAATAATAATTATTATTTTTAAACTGCTATCCAAAGACTCCAGAGCACAGGCCGGATATGTGAAGGAGCAGACATCTCCCTGTTCTCACATTGCATTCATCTGTATACTATTGAAGTCAGGACGCTTGCAGAGGGAAGCCATATGCTGCAATACGCCATTGTTACTAGGCAAAGACAGGAACAGCCAAAAGACCAGACATGGCTACAACCACAGGTTGCCTAGATCTCATCTAAAGCACTTAAACATGACCACTTTGTAAACATTAGAAGTAGGCGGCCTTCACACGTATCTATATCGTGAGCGATATTGTTAGCGATCGCGCGTGCACGTGATCGCTTACAATATCGCTCACATCGCTGTGAGCTGTCACACAGACAGACTCACCAGCGATGTGGAGCAGCGAGATCGCTGGTAACTATGTACACATCGGGTTACTAGCGCCGCGCGGCGCTTAGTAACCCGACGTTTACCATAGATACCATCTCCCAGCATAGGCTCTGCCGCTGGGAGATCGTTCATCGTGGTGTTATACACCACGATGAGGCAGATTCTTCAAGCGTTTATCGCTTGATATGAGCTCCTACTCACCAATCTGCGATCTAGCGATCAAGCGATATTACATTGTAAATTCGCTTGATTGCACGCAGCGATGCACAAACGATATCGATTAAGCGATCAAAAAGCAGATCGCTTAAACGATATCGTTCGCAATATTGAACCGTGTGACGGCCGCCGAAGTTAAATGAACGATAAACATTTCTTATACTGCTGTATATCATTATGATATGTCTTAAAGGGATTTACTCTTTTATAACATGAAAACCAAATGTTGCCAGTCATGTAACATAAGAAATCAGAAATTCCTGATACTCTCTGGGTCCAGGGTCAGCTCTCTGTTGCTGTTACCATTTGCTCAGGCTGGTTTCACACTTGTATTCGTTACGCAGCGTAAGCAAACACATGTGTACCGTGTCCCTATGTTTAACATGGGAACGTATTGTACCTGCATCTGACTGCGCTGTGTTTAGATGCGTACAATTTGTATAAATGCATGCAGATAATTTCCGCTGCGTTCACAGAATTCTATCTGCGTTTCCGCATGGGCACCATGCTCCGCTTTCAGAAACGCTAATGTGAAAGTAGCCTCAGGGATTGGCTGCAGCTGTGATGTGACACCACCACTGTAGCCGAAACACCGAGACCGAAGGTGATGTGGAGAGCCAGCTCTGGACTTGGGGAGGTGAGTACTATCTGATTTTACTTATTTTACATGACAGGAGACAGTTGCGGTTTACTTTTCTAAAAGTGGAAACCCCTTTAAATGCATGGTCTGTGGATGCCCAGCACTAGAACCTACTCTAATTGCAGAAAATCCACATTGGTCTTAAGTCACTGCTGTTTCCATGTAAAATCTTTCGAGTTGACCCTGCTCTTTGCCCCGATGTGGTGCACGTTCTCTGTACATTGTGTGACATGTACTGACTCTAACTATATTACAATAACCTGACCTTCTGTTTTCTTCTACACTTCCTGTAAAGGCTGTGTTTCGCAAGCGAATGCGGAGAATCCTAGCTACCCTTACCATGGCTTACCCCATAAGTGTGATATTTGCATGCTGACTTTCAATAAGGAAACCCAATATCAGAAACACATGCGAGATCATGAGCGGAATGATAAGGTAAGGAACCGTCTAGCTGCTTTTTTTTTTTTTTTTTTTTTTATACCTTCCAGGAAGAAAAATTCAATCTGTAATTGGTTGAAGCCGAAGAAACCGGCTTGATGACACATCATTGAATGACAAATGGAACCCCTAATACAATTTTCTCATATGTTGTCCTGCTACTGCAGTGCTGTCAGTTGTTGGGCAATGACACCCTTCATTTACCATGCACCTGACGTTTGCTCTGTACAAAGTAATATCTGATCGCGCTTCTCAAGTCACCTGGTCCCAGCAACCAATCACAGGCTGCAGTGGTCTGGCATCTGGTTGAACGGTAGCATCTTTTCTTCCTGTGTCAGAGCAGATTATCGAGTGGTCTAAATTGGTTTCAAATCCCATACAACCCCTTTAATAATGTGAAGTTGTGGTATTGTACAAATCTATATCTTTGAATTGTATTTAACCTCTTCAGGGAGTTGCCCGGTCTAGAATGAAAAGCCTCTGTGTGATTGCAGACTTGTGAACCCTCCCAGCGGATGCACTATTGCCTATTCCATTACATTGGTATTATATGGTCATTATTAAATGGTATTTGTCAACTCAATAATTTTTTTTTCAGATTACTTTGTGGATTAACACTAATTCTGACCATTGTATGACTTGGGCTGCTTTCACACCACAATTTTTGAGGATGTGTTGTAAAACAGATGGCCACGGATCCGATTTGGCCCCCATGATCCCTATGGGCACGGATTGGTCCTGGATGGCCATGCGGCTGTGCCGAAATTGTAACGGATCCGACTGTGTCCGATTTTTTTTTTTTTTTTTTTTTTTTTTTTTGGCTGTACCCAGAATGGAAGACTACTCCGATTTTGGACACGCAAACCAAATCGGACACCATCGAATCCGCACGGTCCGCGGCAAATAGCATGGGGACCTATGGAGCGTGGGTCCAGTAAACAAACAGAATGTTTCCCAAACCCAATTTAGTGTACTAAGCATGCTCAGTACACTTAAAGTGCTTTAAACCGTGTAATGTCACTTTTGCAATGTAAATATATATAATATATATATATATATATATATATATATATAATATATATATATATAATATATATACATACATACATTGCGGAAGTGAAGCAAGTGCTAAAAAAAAAAAATCCTCATCTCTCCAGCAAGTGTCCCGCGATGTGCTGCATATAGCTCCGAGGGCTTAGGCTACATTCACACATTTGCGTATTTTGTTGCACTTTTTTGCGCGCGCTTTTTGTGGTGATTTTCAGCTGCACAAAAATGTGCAACAAAATACGCCGGGGCGTTCACACACCGCGCTTTTCTTCACCCCATAAAGCGCAGGTGATGTCACAGAGAGGAGGAAGAATCCTGGTTTCTCCTCCCCTCTGTGACGTGTATCCACCCCCATTAGATTTCGCAGTGTATTAATATACACTGCGAAATCTAAATTAAACAAAGGTAAATGTATGAAAATTAAGAAAGAATCAAATAGTTACCCTCTGACGCCTTTTTCTCTGGTGCAGAGGTATTGTCCTGCAAGGGCCTGCCGTGATGTTAGAGTCACGTCACGGACGCTGATTGGCCGCTCGCGGTCATGTGATACATATCACATGACCATGACGTCACTCTGACATCACCACAGGTCCTAGCAGGTCAATTCCTGCGGCGGCTCCCGGACACCGGAACACCCGTTGGAGGGTATTTCATTCTTTATTATTTTAATAAATTTGTATTTATTTAACTTTGATTTTGCAGTTTATATTAATACACTGCGAAATCAAATGGGCGGTCACAGGTGTCAGAGGGGAGGAGGAAGCCGGATTCTTCCTCCCCTCTATGACGTCAGATGCAGCAGCGCCGGCACTTATAGGAAAAAGCGCAGGTGCTGCTGTGTAAAAGAATTGATATGGTCATTCTTTTTACGCAGGCGCTTTTTCCTATAAAAAGCACAGCAAAGTTAATTTCCCATTCACTTTGCTAGCAGACAAAAAGCACAATACGTATTTTGAAAAGCGCGCAGAAATACACAATGTGTGAACGCAGCCTTAAGGACCTAGATCAGCTGACGGGCGGGGCAACCCGAGTAGCTGATCGGTCACAAGACCGCATCAGCGCGGTTTAAATCGCCCGCCGATCGGTTTTGACGGGCGGCTGATTTAAACTGCTCAGTTGATGCAGTCATGTGACCAATCAGCTATCGGGTTGCCCTGCCTGGTCAGCTGATCTTGGTCCTTAAGCCCTCGAAGCTAGATGCTGTACATCGCGGGACACTCGCTGGAGAGGTGAGCATTTTTTTTTTATTTTTAACAATTGCTTTGTTTTATTTCACTTCCGCAATGTATATACATTGTGAAAGTGAAAGTGGCTCAGGCTCCTCCCAGCTCTTTCTGTTTCCGGATCCGTGAAAATCACGGACCCGGACACAGAAATAGCAGCTGGAGGCACACATCCAATCCTGTCCTTTCCTGTCTCTGGGGTCCTGTAAAAAAACAAGATCCCCACAGACAGGAAAAAGCACGAAGTGAAAGTAGCCTTAAATACAATTTTTCACCAGTTTTTCAGTTATCTCTGAGGTAGTGGGTGAAAATGTTGTCACCAATACACAGAATGTAGAGACTTGGAGGGATTCCTACTCTCCTGTATCTATGTAGTTATATGCATATGCTACATAGTAAACATTATATAGTAGAGTAGCTGTAATATGTCTCCTCCTAGAAAGCAGCAGTACAGGTCTGTGTGGATCTGTGCCTTTCTTTACTCTGCTTCTTCCTCCATCATAGGCAGCTATAATCTGACACCTCACTGAGATGGTAGTGTCCATTTTTGACCAAGAATGATTATGTTGTGTGATTGAGTTTAGAAGAAAGGAGGAGATGTGGCTGATAAGTGGAGAAAGAAGCATGTTTTTCTGGGAAGATATATCACAATCTTTCTAAAGGCCCCGTTACACGGCACAACGTCGTTGCGATGTCGGCAACGATCTCGTGAGCGCGCAGCATTTTTGGACATCTTTTTGCTGGTGAGATATCACACATCTACATATCGTGGACAACTTGCCAACGATGTTGTGGGCAGGGATCGTTTGCAAACCACGCCAACGATCCTTGCTCATTGCTGTGAATGGGCGAAGTCGTCTATGACATCGTTATTGCAGTGTTACACAGTACGATGCAGCAGGTTGGTTGAGTTGAAATCGTCAGGTTTTTCAACATGTTGGTAAACCTGTCAACTCCGACTTGACGAATTATCATTGTTGAATTGTTCGGTTACATGCAACAACGCACTAATGAAGTCGTTTCAACATCGTTACACACGTCACTTTTGAGCGACGTCGTACACGATGTCGTGCCATGTAACGGGGCCTTTATACTGACTTGTACTATTGAGTAATGCAGAGTTTGTTTAAACAAAAGTGACTTTAACTACATGAGTTTTTTCCCTTGTTTTCGTGCAGCCTCATCGGTGTGATCAGTGCCCGTTATCTTTTAATATTGAGTTTAATCTTACACTTCACAAATCCACACATAATGTGGATAATCCCATCTGTCCGGCATGCAACAAGAGGTTCTCCCGTGTGGCCAGTCTCAAAGCTCACATCATGCTTCATGAGAAGGAAGAGGTGACTATATATTTTATCCTTTTATAGCCTCTTTTTTTTTTTTTTTTCTTCTTTAAAGTGTAACCGTCATTTTTATTTCATAAACCAATATTACGCGTGAAAATAAGTAAATTTGTAATATATCTTAGCAGACAAATTTGCTTCTTTCTCTGCCAGAATTGATCAGTCATTATCAAAATTCTCAATTTTGAGATAAAATCTGTATTCAGTGAAGACTTTCCCATTACTGAGATAGGAAATGGCAGATGTTACTGATGAGATTCTATGTAGATAGAAGAGTGAGGGGTGGATCTTTGCCTCTCGGTCCTCCCAATGCTTCTAGCTCCTCCTGTCATCATAAAATCTCATCAGTAACACCTCCCATCTCCTATCTCAGGAATGGGAAAGTCTTCACAGAATACAGATTTTATCTCAGAATTGAGAATTTTGATAGTGAATGATCAATTCTGGAAAGAAAAGAGCAAATTTGTCTGAAAAGATATATTACAAAGTTGTTTTTCATGTGTGCTATTGATAGTTAAGCTTTAATGTGTTATGTTCCTGAGAATTGCCTGTCTTTTCATACAAATATTCGACAAAACTGATTGCACTCTCTCTCCAAAAGTGCTGAAATGGGATATTAGCAGCCATATTGGTTGTCATGACTTTTCCACACTCCTGCATTCTTTATTCTTTTATTATGACACACTCTCCTGATAGAAATGTTTAGTGACAGACTTTTTACGAATGTACCTAGGTAGAACTTAAAGTGAAACCGCCATTTAAATTTTTTAATCTAATACTAATGTAGAGCAAGGGATTATAATAAACCTTCCAATATACGGTACTTCATAAGTAAAATCTAGAAGAAAACCTTTCAAAAACCTTCCAGAAGATGTCCCTACTAGGCCGTTTTTAAACCTGATACATGCTCATTGTCAGGAAAATCAATCTTTAGCTCCACACACCGAATATGGCCTGGCCATATAATGGGGAGCAGAACCTGCATAGCGTGGCTTAGCTGATCAGTGTATCTGCAGTTGACCTCGTCACTGTCAGCAGTGCACACCGTTTCTGTGATCTTATTTTATCTCGTCTGCATTCACATCGCTCTGCTCTGTGCAGTCAGCTGAGGAGCTGTGTGGATGCCATCAGCTGATAACACAGAGCAAAGCCAATATGAATTAAGAGGAATCAGATAATATAGGAGCTGTGTGATGTCAGCCTGATGAGCTCTTTGCCTGAGGTAAACTGACAATATGCAGAACAGCTGTAGCCACGCTACACAGGCACTCAGTGTAGGCCCTCCTTACATGGCCATATTCAGCGTGTGTAGCTGAATATGGATTTCCCTGACAACCAGCATATGTCAGGTTTAGAGATGGCCTAGTGGGGACATTTTCTTGAAGGTTTTTGAAAGGTTTTCTTCCAGATTTCACTTATGCAGTATATTTGAAAGTTTATTATAATCACTTGCTCTACATTATTATTATTATAATTATATAAAAATTTAAATGGCGGTTACACTTTAATGGTTGATAAGAGATAGTAGGCCTTAGACCTGTAATCTAGTGTTGTCCTTGGCTTCTTATTATTTTGCCATATGTGAGAATTTAGTTCACAGATCTACAATAAAAACTGTAGCAATTCATGCTACTTCTTAAAGGTGTTTTTCATCTAACTCACAAATCCGTAAAACTCTGTTATCCTTCGTAGACATAATAATAATAATCATAATCTTTATTTATATAGCACCAACATATTCCACAGCTTTTCACAATTCAGAGGTTCATTTTCAAACAATCATAAGTAACTTAAGGTTACTTCACACACTGCAACATCGCTAGCGATGTCGCTGGAACGTCACAGGTTTTGTGACGTAACAGCGACCTCTCCAGCGATGTTGCATTATTAGCAACCAGACCCCTGCTGTGAGGTCGCTGATCGCTACAAATCGTTCAGGACCATTTTTTGGTCCTTGGGTCTCCCGCTGGTCAGCACGCATCGGCGTGTGTGACAGCGAGAGACCAACGATCAGTGAGCTCCCTGCCAGTGCCCAGCGCCGCACATTAGACCCTGAGCACTGGTAGCCAGGATAAATATTGGGTAGCTAAGCAGCGCGCTCTGCTTAGTTACCCGTTGTTTACCCTGGTTACCAGCATCCTCCAGCTTAGCCCAGTCTGTAAGCGGGAGGACGCTAGTAACCAGGGTAAACAACGGGTAACTAAGCAGAGCGCACTGCTTAGCAACCCCATATTTACCCTGGTTACCAGCTATCTGGCTGCTGACTGGTCGCTGGTGAGTCTGCCTGTTTGACAGCTCACCAGCGACTGCAGAGAGATTTTCCAGCGAGCCCGGCCAGGTCGGATCGCTGGAAAGTCTCAGCGTGTAAAGGGGCCCTTAGTCAACTTGAGGAAATGGGGAATAGATAAGAGCAGCATAAGTGGCCACCAACTGTTATTTGTAATGAATGCATTTGAGACTTGTGGAGGGGATAGGCTTTGACTTTGACTAGGGATCATGATAGGCTGCCCTAAGAAGATGTGTTTTTAGGGAGCGCCTGAAATTATTTAAGTTGTAGATAGACCTAATTTCTTGGGGTAGAGCATTCCACAGAATTGGTGCAGCTCGGGAGAAGTCTTGAAGCCTTAAGTGGGAGTTCCGGATTAATGCAGAAGTGACATTGTGGCACCCCTGCATGGGATTGCCACAGGTTACACTGGTGCAAGGAAGGATTGACACCTTGGTTTGTTCAGCACACAACACCTTCCACTCCAGACCTGAAGGGGGAGCTCTACTGGCTGCATTAAGTCAGTTCCCCTTTAATGAGATCCAGGCTGAGAGGAGGAGACAGTTGGTCCTAGGAGACAGTTGCTAGGCAGTTAGTTCGTGTGAGGAGAGGAAAGAGGAGGAGGCTGAGCTGCTGGTCTCTGGAAAAGACAGATGCCAGGACCAGAAGGGACCATTTTGTCAGCTGTTCACACCCCAGGGATGGGGCCGAAGGCAAGGAGAAGAGGTAGGGAATAAGAAGAGGGACTAAAAGATATTTCCCCTTGAGGACAAACGGACACTGGAGCCCGATGCTGTGGGCTTGTATAGCCACAGTAAAAGCCCAGCAATTTCAGGAGAAGTTTAGCCCTGAAGGAAGAGATTAGAGACATTAAAAACTAACCAAACAGAGGACCAGGGGTCACAGGATAAACCGGGTTCCCGCAGAAGGGCCTGATTGTTAGTTTTAGACAATAGAGAATTGGAGAGCTCAAACTCAGGCAAGACTCATCCCTCAAGAGAAAGAATAGAGATAAAGGAGGCCTCATATCTTTCTAAGGAGTTGATCCTAAATTGCACCAGGGACCTGGTTATTACTCTGAACTGTACCTGTTTTGTGACTACCAGTAAAAGGTACCGGAACAACTATCCCTGTGTGTATGTGTGACTGTTCATCGGCTATAACCCACCATCTTCCTCCTTCACTGCTCTCCCTCACCATCTTCATTTATTGCTGCCCTGAGGTAAAGCTCCACCTGTGGGGAGCTGTACTACACTTTGCTGCCCCCTCCATCACCTCAGCGGCCGGATGGCAGCGCCGGTACCACGTTACCGGACCCTACAGGTGGCGTCACGTCCCCCTGTAAATAATTCCCTCACACCTTCCCCCTTCAAATGATCCCCAGGGCACGGCACCGGGATACCGTCCACCTGTGACTCCCTACTCAGCAGACCCGGTGACCGAGTACCCCTCACAGCCCTGGCCACATCAACATCACACAGTTCTTTTCCCAGAAACAAAGCTAATTTAAAACTTCATTTTAATCAATAGATCTTGGAATAATAATAATTTCTACAATTGGATGTGTTTAAAAAAAAAAATGTTCACGTGCTGAGGTAATATTATAAATCTGCTCTTACTATGTACAGTTTGATTTTTTTTTTTTCTGGCCATGCACGGAGCATTGGTTTGACATGGCAATAAGAAATGTGCGCTTTTTTTGTATATATTAGTTTATGATATAACACAGCATTCCTAGTAGTACAAAAAAAAAATTCATGCCTTTTTTTAATTCAAAATTTTTTTTTTTTTTTTTTTTTTACATTTTCTACCCTTCTTGTAAGTAATATCTTACAATTAGCACCATGTAGTAATTTTGGCTAACATCTTGCAATAATGTTCCCATCTTGTAGTGATGTTCCCAACCTGGTCCTCATCTTGTAGTAATGTGCCCATCCTGGTCCCCTTTTTGTAGTAATGTTCCCTCCCTGGCCCCTTCATGTAACAATGGCTCCATTCTGATCCTCATCTTGAAGTAATGCACCATCCTCCTCCACTTCTTGTAGTAATTTCCCCATCCTGATCCTCTTGTAAGTGATGTCCCTATCCTGGTACCCTATCTTGTAGTGATGTCCCCATCCTGGTCCCTATCTTGTAGTGATGTCCCCATCCTGGTCCCTATCTTGTAGTGATGTCCCCATCCTGGTCCCTATCTTGTAGTGATGTCCCCATCCTGGTCCCTATCTTGTAGTGATGTCCCCATCCTGGTCCCTATCCTGGTCCCTATCTTGAAGTGATGTCACCTGTACTGCCCTGAACAGTCATTCTGTGCTGACAGAATGTCTTAACAGTTGTCATGATGAGAGCTGAATAAAGAATACAAGTTTTTAATCTTGGAAAAGCACTTTAAATTATATACATAAGCCAATGATTTATTGATCTTTGAAAAATTGGAGTTGACTTGTCTTTTTTTTTTTGTTAATCTCCATAGATCCTCATCTGTTCTGAATGTGGCGATGAGTTCACACTACAAACCCATCTATCGTTGCACATGGAAGAACACCGGCAAGAGCTGGCAGGTAGCAAGACATACAGCTGTAAGTCGTGCAAGAAGACTTTTGACTCTGCTCCACAGCTTAAAGATCACATGAAAACACATTTTAAAATAAGGTATGAATGACACTTTTCATGCATTTGTTTGCTGTCATGTAACCTGTGATTGTAGGCCAGCAATAAAAATGACATATCTGTTAAAAAATTATAAAAGATAGTTTAACCAAACCAAATGCCAAGGGCTTCATTGGGCCTGATCAAAATGTATATGCTCAACTTTTAAAGAAAGCATGAAGATCAGAGATCATGTACACAATGTAAGGATTTTACTGTATTAAAGGAAACCTGTCACTCAATTCATGCTACCTAAACAAAGGGTAGCATGAATCAGAGCAATAATGCAGCCAGGTATGTTTTACTCTTAAAGGGAACCAACCAGCAGGTTTTAGGGCTATAAAGTGAAGCCAGTGCCTTACAGGTCCTGGGATACTGAGTGCAATTATACCTTTACTTCAATGATTACATGAATTATTGTTGAGAAAACTTGTGGTGGTGAGTGGTGTTCTCCATGGTGTTGGTGTAGAGGAGGGAGACAGGAGAGCCAGGTAGACAATTGCTGTTTAAACAGTAGTCTTTTACTTGAAAAACACAGTCAGAAAGTACACAACCACAGATGGCACAACGTGCTAAGAGGGTATAGCTCGGAATACAGGCTTGTAGCAATGGATTTAGGCAACGAGCACAGGTGAGACGTGATGACAGCAAGAACAATCACAGCCCATCCTGGTGTCCAAACTGACACAATAGAGTTGCTTCCTCTACTCCACTGGAGTGGCATTCTCCAGCAGATCCCATTATACATGTCCCTCTAGCCTTCATTGTTGGTAGGTGGTCCTATGGGCCCATCTTCTGTGTGGGAGATCACCCTTCTAGCGTTACATTCAGGCGGGCTAGCTTCGCTGTGCAGGCCAGGGCATTCCATCTGCCTGAAGGGTGAAGATCCTCAGAGCCTCTTTCTGTGATTCGGGTTAGTCAGTGCCATGGAGTGGGGTTAGAGTTCCCCTACACTTTTTTTGACAATGTGACTGGCTGGGCTCCAACTGTACTCTGACGTGAATAACTGCCATCCGAGCTACTGTGCCCACAAGCTCCACTCACCCAGCCTGTTGTGAAGTTACTACCGAGATGGGGAGCTTCACTTCTCTGGTACCTGTGAGCTGCGCAGTACTCACACAACTGTACACCATTTTCCCAAAATAAAAGCAGGTAACATACTAAAATTACATTAATGTAATGCCTACTCTGGGACATAACACATGCCCATCACATTTTTTTTGTTGTCTCCAAATTGAAAAATTCTATACAGTGTTACAAAGCCATCCTATATTCCCTTTTCATAGGATGCCACCTTGCTTATCAGGTTCTGTACCATCCTGCTGCTCCTCCCAACATTAGTCATCTTGGCTAGAATATGGGCCCTGGGGCATTCTAGATGATCTGACTCACTTGTGGATGATTACATAAATCATGTGTCATAGATTCTCTTACCTGAAGCGGTTGACCACCAGAGGATGAAGGACACTTAAAACTAATTTTGACTTTGAGGCATCACATGCAAAACAGGGATCAGTTCACTCTAGGTAAAAAGTGGGGAAATAAGTATTTGATCCTGTGCTGATTTTGTAAGTTTGCCCACTGACAAAGCCATGAACAGTCTATAATTTTTAAGTGTAGGTTAACTTTAACAGTGAGAGACAGAATATCAAAAATAAAATCCAGAAAATCACATTGCAAATAACTTTATGTAATTTAGACAATTTGTGGAGAGAAATAAGTATTTGATCCCTCTGGCTAACAAGATTTAATACTTGGTGGCAAAACCCTTGTTGGTAAGCACAGCAATCAGATGTTTCTTGTAGTTGATGATATGGTTTGCACGCATGTCAGGGGAATTTTGGTCCACTCCTCTTTGCAGATCATCTCTAAATCATTAATATTTTGAGTCTGTCTTGGAAACTTGGAGCTTCAGCTCCCTCCATATGTTTACTATGGGATTAAGGTCTGAAGACTGGCTAGGCCTCTCCATGACCTTAATGTGCTTTTTTTGAGCCACTCCTTTGTTGCCTTGGCTGTATGTTTGGTATTGTCGTGCTGGAAGACCCAGTCACGACTCCTTTTTAATGTCCTGGCAGAGCGAAGGAGGTTGTCGCTCAGGATTTTACGGTACATGGCTCCATCCATTGTCCCATTATTGCAGTGACCTTAGCAGAGAAACACCCCCAAAACATAATGTTTCCATCCGCCATTCCTAACAGTGGGGATGGTGTTCTTTGGGTCTTGGGCATTATTGCTCCTCCTCCAAACACGGCAGTTGAGTTAATGCCAAAGAGTCCCTGTCCTGTTTGGACAGGAGTCTTTTATACAGTGACAATTTAAGACTACTGTCTTTAATGCAGGTAACGAGTTGATTAGGAGCGTCTAACTGGTCTCTGGAAGCCAGAACTCTTAATCATTGGTAGGGGATCAAATACTTCTTTCCCTCTGCAAAATCAAATACATTTATACAATTTAGACAATGTGATTTTCTGGATTTTATTTTTGATATTCTATCTCTCACTGTTAAAGTTAACCTACCCATAAAATTAAAACTGTTCATGTCTTTGTCAGTGGGCAAACTTACCAAATCAGCATGGGATCAAATACATATTTCCCCCACTGTAATATATTCTGATTATTTAGTTTAGAAACTCTCCTTTGGGAAATGTGCACACGTTGAGTGTTGGCAGTAGATTTGTCTGCACCAAAAACCAGATTGTTGGCAGAAAGATGTGTGTTTTTGATATGTTTTACTTACGTTTGTTTTTATTCATTTGAATGGGTAAAAAACCCGATAGAATTAACATACACATTCTTTGAAAAAATGCTTTGGTTTAAGTCCACAAGAAAAGCAAGCAACGTGTGCTGGAGCACATGGCTGATCGCAGGGGGGTTAGATTTAGTGTAGGCACAATCAAACCATCCACTGATTGTTCTAGTTGTTTTCCCAGTGGATATGGGGATTTTAGAAATTAAAAAAAAAAAGGAAACAAATTGGAATTTTTTCTTTTTAACCACCAAGGTGAGATTTTTCCATAAGTCATTTGCTAACCAATGTGCAGAGTGTTGAAATTCTAGCTATCACTCATCCCAATCCCTTTCTTGCTGCTTTGCTATAACAGCAGTATTAATATCTCCTGCAGAGGCTATTCCGAGCTGTATCAGTTTCTTTATCAATAATTTATTCAGAACATCACTTTTCCGAAGACAAAACACTGCTCTTGCAGAATTCTTGGAGTACTTTAATGTCAGCAATAGAGAGCCCAATGGTTCATTATTATGCATCTATGCCATTTCTGGCAACCTTTCTTGCAGCGTTGTTCACATTTTGCCTTTGTACATTTACAGGGTCACAAGTACCAGATCTTACAACAGAAACATTGATAGAAGTGGATTCTCCTACTCCTGTCCACACTGCGGGAAAACGTTTCAGAAGCCAAGTCAGTTAACACGCCACGTGAGAATCCACACGGGTAAGTAAGTGCAGCCCATGCGCTGATCACAGATCAGGAGATGTTTTAGGATTTGTGTTTCTAATGGGCACATGGGAATAATAAAAGGTCATATTTAGTGTTAGTAATTAGTAGTAATTAGGGATACGCGAATCGGTTGTTTCTTCCGAACACAGACTTTACAAAAAAGGTCAGTGTTCAGCTTTGTTAATATTCTGTTCCAGCGTTCTCTAACAGTCTCAGTGCAGTCTTTACAATTTCATTGGGAAAGAGCTTGTAAACGCTGTGTATGTTCAGCAACGGCTGCTAGACATGATCATGAAACAGTCTTGTAGTATTCCCGTAGAGATCTATTAGGCAATCTCTTGCTGATAAGTTCCTTCTTTTGCTGGTTGTTTACTGAAGCCTCTTCCCCCTTAGCCAATGAGCAGGGTCTCTGTGACCGTATGGCCAACTCCAGACAGGGAACACCTCATTCTGCTGGATCCAGGTGTCTTGATAGCCATACACAAGACAATGATGAGGAAGATTGGGGACAAGTATGATCTCGTGGTTATTTCCCAGTTTTTTTTTTTTCTCTATAAAAAGAACAAAACAAAGCAAAATCAAACAAAAAGATAAATTTAGGATGATTAATTTTATATTTTTTATATTTCTTTTTGTACATGATGGTCTTTTTTTTAAAGCATTTGTACACCTCTGAACATCATTCTTAAAAAGTTGCTTAAAGGAGTAATCTGTGATTCTCTAGCTATTTAAGAATGTGCCAAAGCACTAACAGGCCGGAGGTTGCTACCTACCTGTCTGTTCTCCTGGCACACAGCAATCCCAGACTGCTCTTACAGGCAATTCAGTAGCTTCTGTTGACAGAGTAGTGGCTTTTTTTCCACTCTGCTCCATTGATGGAGTGTGACTACAGAAGTCATGCTGCTGGACAGCCTATGCTGCTATCTGTTAATGAGCATACTGTCGGTAGTCACACCCCATGGACAGAGCCCCCTGGAAGAGGAAGAGTTGATCTGTTGGCTTGGAACTGAACTGGCAGCAGGTAGAACAGGCCTGTTAGTTTTTAAGCCCATAGGAAAAAAATTGTCTTGGAAACCCCCAATAAAAGGTAACTTTATTTATCACAAATAAAATAAAATATTACACTAGTTCTTGGAATATACAAATAATGTTGGCCTAAGTGAATTTTCTTATTCACTATTATACCAGGCAAACTACAAGAACTAAATAGCTTAAAATAGGGGCAAAGGACTTGATAAAAGAAATGCCCTACGTGACTGCAGTGGTGGGCACCCTAGATAAAGCACGCAAGATTTGGCGCCCCCGCTCACTGTTGCTTAACCCTATGGAGCCCTATAATTAAAGAATTTACCCTTAATCTAAGTGGTTTTGAGCAGGTTAAGAGACCGAATATCCATAAATATGGATCATAGAATAGGTCATATGTAATGAAATGTAGATGCAATACATGAACCACACTTAGAATTGGTGCTGCAAGTGTTTAAATGCCATCAATTAAGCAAGATTAGATGATGATTGCTCAAAACCCTGAGAGGTGCATAACATACACACAAAAGGGCCACAAGGAGATACCACATAATACAGTGGCACATGCAAATAATGCATCACAGATGAGGTCCAAAGAGAGCTCAAATTGTAAGGACACTTCATTGAGCTGCAGAAAAAACCCTGCAAGGTCCAGTGGGCAGTAAATCAAAATGAAATCCAGCCGCTTAAGGGAACGGACAGCACTGACCGGATGACAGGCAGAACTTTATTTATTAGACACGGCTAAAACCACATGGACACGGAGACGGGAGGGAGGATAACCGCAAAACGAACAATGGTCGTCTTACACTACAGTGCACTTCAATGGGTTTCTTTTTTTACTGGACTTAGTTTGCTGCTTAGTCATATGATTGTGATTTACTAAGCCACTCATAAATAAGGGACCCCATACAGCTACCAATTTGTTGTGACTGATGTGTTTCCCCATTCTTGAGATATGCTCATCAAGAGGTATTAGGATAGTCCAAAACAGATCCTTGGAGTCAAGATGCCTGGAAAACAGCAGGAGCCCTATAGGCAGAAGCCTTTAGTTATAAGTGGCTTAGTTTTCTGCTTGGTTGTAGGAGTTTGATTTACTGCCCGCTGGACCTAGCTGAGTTTTTTTTTTTCCTCAAGCTTTCACACGATTGGCACCTTATCTTTGATATATTATTAAACATTTACCACTTTATTATGTGATACACACCAAAAGGGCCACAAGGAGGTATGTGGTGCACCTCTGAGGGTTTTGATCAATAAAAATGTAACCTTGCTTAAAGCGGTTGTGCCATGAACAATTGTACACTTTAAAGAGGACCTGTCAGCCCCCTACTGCATGGCAATCTAAATGCAGCACTGAATGCAGCATGTCTGCTGCATTCAGGGAAGGGGTCCCCCATGTGTCTGTGTGCTGTGTACCCTGATATATAGGCTTAGAAAAATTTAGTTAGAAGCCATGGAGGTAGTCCATGTGGCTGGAGTGAGCTCAATTGACTGGGGGGTCATTCCCTCGCCCTGCCTCTCTGTGCTGCTTCTGCTGTGCTGTCTCTGCCCTCCTCTGCTCTGTCACTCAGAGTGGATGCAAATCATTGGTCCTGACGTCAGCTCCAGATTCCTGCCCTGCTGTCTGAACAAAGCATAAACAGCACAGCAGGAGGCGGCACAGAGAGGCAGAGGGAGGGAATGGCCCCAGTCAATCGCTCTCACTCCAGCCACAGGGACTGCCTCCATGGCTTCTAACTAAGTTTTTCTAAGCCTATATCTCGGGGTACACAGGACACAGACACATGGGGGGACCCCTTCCCTGAACGCAGCAGACATGCTGCATTCAGTGCTGCATTTAGATTGCCACGCAGCAGGGGGGTGACAGGTCCTCTTTAGTAGATCTTAGGATAAAAATAAGTTCTACAAATGGATGTGTTTTAAAAAATGTTTCCTGTCCCAAGATATTCTTATAAATGTGTACCTGTGTAATGTATGTGTCTGAACATGCAGGAACGGATCAGATATACCACAGCTCCTGGGCAGGGGAGGAATTAAAAGAAAGTATACAGACATTACAGCCGGGCATCACAGCCAATTCTTTCTGTGATGTAAAACATTTAAATTTCTGTTTAAAAGCTTGTTTTACATCACCGAGAGGATCAGCTGAGATCTCCGGCTGCAATGTCTATACACTTCCTCCCCTACCCAGGAGCTGCCCCTGTTTATGCATGGTTGGACACCTCCATTACACAGGGGCATATTTATAAGAATATCTCGGGACTATAACATTTTTTTTTTAACACATCCAATTGTGGACCTTATTTTTATTCTAAGATCTATTAATTAAAAATTTCAATTGTTCATGGCACAACCCCTTTAAGTGGTAGTATTTAAACACTTGCAGCACCAAATCTATGTGCGGTTCATGTAATTGCTTCTACATTTCATTACGTATGACCTTTTAGAAAATTACTGTTATAATACCTTTTGTCCTAATTTACATTTGCTCTATCAATCAAATTTGTATGGGTCCTCCCAACTGTTCCCTATCAGATGTCAGCGGAGGATAAGGATGCAGCATGTCTGATTTCGGACTGCTCATCCTATTGTTTTGGGTGGGATAATCTGGTTCCAGAAGAGTCTGTCAGTGACTCATGAAGAACAGGGGAGTTCTCAGCAGAGCAAGTGCTCCTGAGTGTGCAGGAGTTTGGTGGAGAGCTGCCAACAAGGCGTCATGTGGTTAACAGCTATTTTCTGGTCATCATAATGGGAGACCCAGACAATGGGGTTTAGGGCACTGCCCTCCGGAGGTCACACTAGGTACTACAAGTTTGTAGACACCGCCTCCTCCGCTTATAAACCCCTACCGCAGGGAACATCCTCAGTTTTAAACTTAGTGTGCTCGGAGGATCACGCTTTGCTTGCACTTCACTGCATTCTCACAGCTTACGTGATGGCGTCTGAAGACAAGGTAAAATGGTTCCAGTCGGGACCTGCGACAGCCTCCCCGCTCACCCTTGTGGAACACGCAGGTGGAGGTACCGGAGGGCCTAGAGCCTGGACACTTTGTGTTCTCCCGGTACGCTGTTGCGCTCCTTTCCATCCCTCTCTGGGGGGCTCTGGAGAGTGGGAGATGGGAGCCTTGCACAGCTCCGCTCCGTCCATGGCCTCCCTAAATGGTGCTTACAGACCGGACTGGAGCCAGCCCAGTCCGAGGCCTCCCTAAATGGTGCTTACACTCCGGACTGGTGCTGAACCCCCGTCCGAGGCCTCCCTAAATGGTGCTTACAGACCGGACCGGCACTGAGGCACTCTGTGTCTCCTGTGTGCCTGGGGGTAGTGTCTGGCACTTTATGTGTTACATGACACTCAGACCGCGCGTTACCCTCGGGTCCGCGGTTCTGCGGGTGTACCCTGTGCTGGGGTCACCCTGGCTGACCGCCTTGTGTGTCACAGGGGCTGAGGCCGTGGGCTGCGGATGTTTGTTTGTGCATGCAGTCTGTGTATAGTATTTTACACTATTTCCCGCGCTGCGGGCTCCGGCACCCTCATGCTGAGGCTGCTTGGAGGATGGGAAGCAGCCCGTGCGGTGACGTCATAGATGGGCGTGTGTGTGTGTTTCCCGCGTGTTTTCGGCGCCGCCCACAGTTTCACTGTCGGTGGCCATCTTTACCCTCACTTCCCGGCTGGGATCTGTATGCAGCGTGCGCCTGCACTCCAGGGGAGACCGGAAACCGTCGCGGAGGTCACACACACACACCGCTTCCTCATACCGCTTTACTGCGGTCGGTAAGCCACCGGGACTCCCGGTTTTGTTGTCTGCAATTTGGCTTATTTTCCCCTACTGTGGCGATGTCCTCAGTTAGGAAGCGTGCTGCTAGGGCGGCAGAGACCACCATTACCTGTGCTACATGCAATGGAACACTGGTGGAGGGGTCCTGCAATAACTGCGGACGCCCAGAGGCCCGGACTGGCACTGCTGAGTCAGCAGCTCCGGTGCTATACCCTGAGGTTCAGGTGATCTCAGGGCCATGGGAGACTCAGAATAAGATCAATGAATCTCTGTTGTCCCAGCTGTCCTCCATGTCGCAATCCCTGGAGGCACTTAATAGGAGACTGGATAGCCCAGCTACTCCGTCCAGTTACCCCCGGGTGTCTCCCTCTTCTGCTGTGAGACCCCTTAAGCGGGCTCGTCGTGAGGTGTCACCCGAGCTCCAGGCTCTCTCTGAGGAGGAGCGTTCCTCTGATGGTGAGGACGATGATGGGGGTTCAAATTTCGGGTCTGTGTCTATATCTGAACCACCAGACGGGGTGGAGGATCTGGTGTCCTCTATTAACGAGACTTTGCGTCTCGTGACACCCCCTGAGGAGGTGACGGTGCACCCGAAGGAGGTCTATCAATGGCTGCGGCCAGAGGCTAGACCAAGTGGTTCCTTCATGGACCACACGAATTTTGGAAGGGTGGTTAGAGCTCCCAGGTTACATCCTGGGCGGCGTTATGTCCGTAAACCCAAGGACAATCGCTTCCCCTTCCCCCAGGAGGTGCTTCAGGAGTGGTCGCAGTCCCCGAAGGTGGACGCTTCCATGACCAGGATTGCTGCACGCTCCCTTTTCTCTGCCTCTGATAGCTCCTCGCTGAAGGATGCGACGGATAGACAGGTTGAGCAACTCGCCAAGTCTTCCTATGAGGCTGTGGGGTCTTCCTTTGCCCCTAATTTTGCCACGGTCTGGACCTTGCAAGCGATTACTACGTGCTTGGATGGTATCTCTGACCTGGCAAGATCCAGTCCAGAGGTCCTGGCACTTACCGAGAGGGCAAGGGCCTATGCGGACTACGCCAGGACGGCGACTCTGGAAACTGCCACTCGCTCAGCTGTGGCTTCGGCCAATGCTATAGCGATCCGCAGATTGTTGTGGCTGCGTCTTTGGGACTCAGATACCACATCCAAGAAGATTTTGCAGAATCTTCCGTTCTCTGGTGACAGGCTTTTTGGCACCGAACTGGACAAGCTGATAAAGGATTCTGCTGAGTCTAAGATACCGCAGAATAAGCCTAAGCCACGGTATACCGTTAAAAGGAACCCAAAACAGTGGTCCTTTCGTTCCAGCTCGCAGTCATCAGCACCGTCCGCTCGCACGGACCGAGGGGGTAAGCCCGCTTCTCAGTGGCGCTCTAAGAGTCGTCCAAAGAAGCCGGCGGGGGCGGCAGCTGCCACCCCCAAACCCGCCTCTGCATGACTCGCTCTCCCTTCCTACCTCCCCACAGGTGGGGGGCCGCTTGTCTCGCTTTCAGGACAAATGGCTACTTCACGTTCAAGATCAGTGGGTTCGAGACGTGATCTCGCGAGGTTACAGGATAGAGCTGACGTCAAAACCGATATCCCGATTCCATCGGTCGGTCCCATCGCCAGAAAAGGCTCAGGCTTTTTACCTGGTGTTGGAGGGTCTCCGCAGAGACGGAGTGGTGATACCGGTGCCTTCCGGAGAGAGGTTCAGGGGTTTTTACTCCAACCTCTTTATCGTCCCGAAGAAGGATGGTTCCTTCCGCCCGGTACTGGACCTGAAGTTGTTCAACCATCACGTGTTGGTTCGGATGTTCCGCATGGAATCACTGCGCTCCGTGATCGCAGCTGTATCAGAGGGAGACTTCCTGGCGTCCATAGATATCAGAGACGCTTACCTTCATGTGCCCATTGCACCAGCTCATCAGCGCTGGCTGAGATTCGCAGTGGGGGAAGAACACTTCCAATTTGTGGCGCTGCCGTTCGGGTTGGCCTCGGCACCGCGGGTGTTCACAAAGGTGATGGCCTCTATGATGGCTCTCCTGCACGTGCAGGGACATGCCGTCATTCCCTATTTAGACGACCTACTGGTCAGGGCGCCATCAGAACACCTTTGTCAAGAGAGCCTGGATGTGACCATGCGGTCTCTGGAACAGTTCGGTTGGCTCCTCAATATTCAGAAGTCAACGCTGGTTCCGACCCAGTCTTTGACATATTTGGGCATGGACTTCAACACAGCCTCAGCCCTGGTGTCTCTGCCACGAGTCAAGCAGATGGCGATCCAATCAGGAGTGCAAGCAGTCCTCCTGTCACCACAATCATCCCTACGGGTGTTGATGATGCTGGTGGGGCGCATGGTGGCAGCAATAGAGGCGGTGCCTTTTGCACAATTTCGCCTCCGTACTCTCCAGCTGGAGATTCTCCGCAGGTGGGACAAAAGGTCGATTTCTCTGAATCGGCTGGTGACCCTTTCCCAACCGACCAGAGATTCCCTGCAGTGGTGGTTACAGCCACACCACTTGTCTCGGGGCCGGTCCTTCATCAAACCGTCATGGTTAGTGGTGACGACCGATGCCAGTCTGACGGGCTGGGGAGCGGTGTTCTTACACCACAGGGCCCAAGGCCTCTGGACTCGGTCGGAGTCGGCGTTGCAGATCAACGTGCTGGAGATCAAGGCGGTCTATCTGGCACTCCTGGCGTTTCAGAGATTCCTCTCAGGACAACCCATTCGGGTTCAGTCCGACAATGCGACGGCCGTCGCTTATATAAATCATCAAGGAGGAACCAGGAGTGCAGAGGCTCTGGCCGAAGTCCACCGCATCCTATCCTGGGCGGAGGACAACAACTGCCTGATCTCCGCAGTTCACATCCCAGGGGTCGAAAACTGGGAGGCCGACTATCTGAGCCGGCAGGGGATGGACGCCGGAGAGTGGTCTCTTCATCCGGACGTCTTCCGGGACATCTGCAGCAGATGGGGCACTCCGGACGTGGATCTGATGGCCTCACGGCTGAATCATCAGGTGCCGCAATACATGGCGAGGTCATGGGATCCCCAATCTCTGGGAGCGGATGCTCTGGTCCTGACTTGGTCCAGATTTCATCTGCCGTATGTGTTCCCGCCTCTGGCTCTGATTCCCAGGGTGCTGTGGAAAATCAGGTCGGAGTGCAGGGTAGCCATTCTAGTGGCACCAGATTGGCCCAGGAGGTCCTGGTATCCGGACCTGTGGCAACTGTCAGGCGGACACAGGTGGGCTCTTCCAGACCGCGCAGATTTACTCGCGCAAGGCCCATTCTTCCACCTCAATTCCAAGGCCCTCAGATTGATTGCATGGCTCTTGAGGCCTGGCTGCTGACATCCAGGGGTTTTTCCCCTACGGTGGTTGCCACTATGAATCGGGCTAGGAAGCCAGTCTCAAGGAAGATGTACCACAGGACGTGGAAAATCTTTTTTACTTGGTGTGCCTCTGGTGGACGGTCTCCGTGGCCCTTGTCCATCCCGACGTTGTTGGCTTTCCTACAGTCGGGTTTGGAATTAGGATTATCCCTTGGCTCCTTGAAAGGTCAAGTCTCAGCACTTTCAGTGCTGTTTGACAGGCGATTGGCGCTCCTCCCGAAGGTCCGCCAATTTCTGCAGGGGGTGTCACGGATGGTTCCGCCCTACAAGAGACCTCTGGACCCTTGGGATCTCAACATGGTCCTGGCGGCATTACAGAGACCACCGTTTGAGCCGCTGAGAGATGTTTCTCTATCTCGCCTGTCTCAGAAAGTGGCCTTTCTGGTGGCAATCACGTCTCTGAGAAGGGTCTCAGAATTGGCTGCACTTTCGTGCAAGTCGCCCTTTCTGGTGGTTCACCAAGACAAGGTGGTGTTGCGTCCTCGGCCAGAATTCTTGCCGAAGGTGGTTTCAACTTTTCACCTGAACCAGGAGATTGTTCTCCCATCATTTTGCCCTGCTCCCGTTCATCAGGTTGAACGCGACCTCCATACTCTGGATCTCGTGAGAGCGGTACGCATTTATGTGTCCAGGACCGCCTCCTTTAGGAGTTCGGATTCCTTATTTGTTCTTACGACAGGTCGCTGTAAGGGGTCCGCGGCATCAAAGTCGACATTGGCCAGATGGATTAAGGCTTCCATTCAAGAGGCTTACCGGGCCTCTGGTTTGCCTCTCCCGGTGGGATTGAAGGCTCACTCTACCAGAGCTGTAGGTGCCTCCTGGGCCTTGCGACATCGAGCGTCTGCTCTACAGGTGTGTCAGGCAGCCACTTGGTCTAGCCTGCACACTTTCTCTAAGCACTATATGGTGCATGCCCATGCCTCTGCGGATGCAAGTTTGGGCAGGCGGGTTCTCCAGGCGGCGGTTGCCCACCTTTAAAGGGAACCATGTGTTATCCGTCTTGTTGAGGAACTCTTCCCGCCCTGGGGTATTGCTTTAGGACATCCCCATTGTCTGGGTCTCCCATTATGATGACCAGAAAAAAGAGAATTTTGTTTACGTACCGTAAATTCTTTTTTCTTTAATCATCAATGGGAGACCCAGCACCCACCCAGTTGTTCCGTTGCATGTTTTGCATTTGATCTGTTCCCTGTTGGGACAGTTTCTTCCGGGTTGTTGGACCGTCTGTGCACGGTTTCTTTCCCGATGTTTCGGGTGTGGTTTATTTGTCTCCTCGCAGCTTATGGACCAAACTGAGGATGTTCCCTGCGGTAGGGGTTTATAAGCGGAGGAGGCGGTGTCTACAAACTTGTAGTACCTAGTGTGACCTCCGGAGGGCAGTGCCCTAAACCCCATTGTCTGGGTCTCCCATTGATGATTAAAGAAAAAAGAATTTACGGTACGTAAACAAAATTCTCTTTTTATTGTGTACGAGAGTCCCCTTAGTATTTTCTATGATCTCCATAAAAACACACAGCCGATAGAGAGCCCCAGAAAGACTTCACACATTAATCACCTTCAATGAGATCAGCATGTCACATGCAAGCACCGTTTTCATTAGGACATATAGTTGGTCAATTATTCCATCCAATTTTAGGATGAATCCCCCCCCCCCCCCAAATTAAACTGAATCTGTAGAGTTAACTCCTTGTTGAACACATTGTAACTTTAATACCAACCTAAGTTAAGCCTTGCTGTGCACAAAATCTAGTCCGTTAAGCCTTGATGTGCACAAAATCTAGTCCGTTAAGCCCTGATGTGCACAAAATCCAGTCCGTTAAGCCTTGATGTGCACAAAATCCAGTCCGTTAAGCCTTGATGTGCACAAAATCCAGTCCGTTAAGCCTTGCTGTAAACAGATTACTATTAGGCTGTGTTCACATGTTGCATTTTAGCAGCTTTTTTTTTTTTTTGCTGCATTTTTTTTTTTTTTTTTTTAAAGCTGCATTTACAATGCCAGCAAGAGCTATGACTCTTCAGAAATATACACACCATTGCATATATTCCTGACTGAAATCGAAAACTGCTGCGTTTGTAATCATGTCAATTATTTTAGTGTTTTTTTCCACCATTTTTCTCTATAAAAACCAATGAGAGTGAAAAAACACAATCATACATTTTTGGTAAACTAACTTTAGTAACCCCTGTGAGGTGTAGCGGTGTCGGGGAGGCAGGGAACGAGGCACGGACAGTTCTCAACTCACGGTTTATTGATCTCCGTCCGGTTACAGTCACCAAAACACAGATCCGGAGCGCAGCCGGCACAATTCACACCGCTTGGTGTATCTCCCGACCGCTGACAGGCTCTATCAGCCCCACCGGAGATAATCCCTTCCCGGGACCACTTCAGCTTTCCTTCAGAGCTCCTCAATCAGGCTCTGCACTGGAGAGAATCTCACTCCAGACTCAAGGAACCACACCCAGGATTCCTGCTTCCTCTTAACACATTCAGCTCAGGGAAGAGGAATCACATGTAACACCCGGGATGGAGTACGTCCTGCAGACCGCACCCAGGGAGGCACAAACCGGTCGCAGCATACCGACCCGGTCGGTGCCTCACACCCCATAATGACTGCCGATACGCTGCTATTATTATTATTATTATTATTATTATTATTAATAATAACATAGGCGCTACTCACTTATTCCTTAGAACTGTTAAAAAGTGATGCTAAAAAATAATCGCCCTGAACGACCGCTGTTAAAAGGCAACAAATTAATTTTTTTAAAATATAGTTTTTAGTGTGTAAAAGTATCCAAGCAGAATTAACTACATTAATCTGGTATCGCTATAACTGTACTGACCCTAAAAATAAATCAATGTTATTACTTTTACTGCACAGTGAATCACACAAAAAAAATCTAAAACAATAATAAGTACCGTATATACTCGTGTATAAGCCGACCCCCCTACTTTTGCCCCCAAAACCTGGGAAAATCTATTGGCTCGTGTATAAGCCGAGGGTGGACCCCAGCACAGGTATACAGCCCCCAGCAGTGTGGTATACAGCAGCCCCAGAGGTATATACAGCAGCCCCAGAGGTATATACAGCAGCAGCCCCAGAGGTATATACAGCAGCAGCCCCAGTGGTATATACAGCAGCAGCCCCAGTGGTATATACAGCCCCAGTGGTATTATACACGCAGCCCCAGTAGTATATACAGCCCTAGTAGTATATACAGCCCCAGTGGTAGTATACACGTAGCCCCAGTAGTATATACAGCCCCAGTAGTATATACAGCCCCAGTGGTAGTATACAGGCAGCCCCAGTAGTATATACAGCCCCAGTGGTAGTATACAGGCAGCCCCAGTAGTATATACAGCCCCAGTGGTAGTATACAGGCAGCCCCAGTAGTATATACAGCCCCAGTGGTAGTATACACGCAGCCCCAGTAGTATATACAGCCCCAGTGGTAGTATACACGCAGCCCAGTAGTATATACAGCCCTAGTAGTATATACAGCCCCAGTGGTAGTATACACGTAGCCCCAGTAGTATATACAGCCCCAGTGGTAGTATACAGGCAGCCCCAGTAGTATATACAGCCCCAGTGGTAGTATACAGGCAGCCCCAGTAGTATATACAGCCCCAGTGGTAGTATACAGGCAGCCCCAGTAGTATATACAGCCCCAGTGGTAGTATACATGCAGCCCCAGTGGTATACAGTTAGGGCCAGAAATATTTGGACAGTGACACAATTTTCGCTAGTTGGGCTCTGCATGCCACCACATTGGATTTGAAATGAAACCTCTACAACAGAATTCAAGTGCAGATTGTAACGTTTAATTTGAAGGGTTGAACAAAAATATCTGATAGAAAATGTAGGAATTGTACACCTTTCTTTACAAACACTCCACATTTTAGGAGGTCAAAAGTAATTGGACAAATAAACATAACCCAAACAAAATATTTTTATTTTCAATATTTTGTTGCGAATCCTTTGGAGGCAATCACTGCCTTAATTCTGGAACCCATGGACATCACCAAACGCTGGGTTTCCTCCTTCTTAATGCTTTGCCAGGCCTTTACAGCCGCAGCCTTCAGGTCTTGCTTGTTTGTGGGTCTTTCCGTCTTAAGTCTGGATTTGAGCAAGTGAAATGCATGCTCAATTGGGTTAAGATCTGGTGATTGACTTGGCCATTGCAGAATGTTCCACTTTTTTGCACTCATGAACTCCTGGGTAGCTTTGGCTGTATGCTTGGGGTCATTGTCCATCTGTACTATGAAGCGCCGTCCAATCAACTTTGCAGCATTTGGCTGAATCTGGGCTGAAAGTATATCCCGGTACACTTCAGAATTCATCCGGCTACTCTTGTCTGCTGTTATATCATCAATAAACACAAGTGACCCAGTGCCATTGAAAGCCATGCATGCCCATGCCATCACGTTGCCTCCACCATGTTTTACAGAGGATGTGGTGTGCCTTGGATCATGTGCCGTTCCCTTTCTTCTCCAAACTTTTTTCTTCCCATCATTCTGGTACAGGTTGATCTTTGTCTCATCTGTCCATAGAATACTTTTCCAGAACTGAGCTGGCTTCTTGAGGTGTTTTTCAGCAAATTTAACTCTGGCCTGTCTATTTTTGGAATTGATGAATGGTTTGCATCTAGATGTGAACCCTTTGTATTTACTGTCATGGAGTCTTCTCTTTACTGTTGACTTAGAGACAGATACACCTACTTCACTGAGACTGTTCTGGACTTCAGTTGATGTTGTGAACGGGTTCTTCTTCACCAAATAAAGTATGCGGCGATCATCCACCACTGTTGTCATCCGTGGACGCCCAGGCTTTTTACAGTTCCCAAGCTCACCAGTCAATTCCTTTTTTCTCAGAATGTACCCAACTGTTGATTTTGCTACTCCAAGCATGTCTGCTATCTCTCTGATGGATTTTTTCTTTTTTTTCAGCCTCAGGATGCTCTGATTCACCTCAATTGAGAGTTCCTTTGACCGCATGTTGTCTGGTCACAGCAACAGCTTCCAAATGCAAAACCACACACCTGGAATCCACCCCTGACCTTTTAACTACTTCATTGATTATAGGTTAACGAGGGACACGCCTTCAGAGTTAATTGCAGCCCTTAGAGTCCATTGTCCAATTACTTTTGGTCCCTTGAAAAAGAGGAGGATATGCATTACAGAGCTATGATTCCTAAACCCTTTCTCCGATTTGGATGTGCAAACTCTCATATTGCAGCTGGGAGTGTGCACTTTCAGCCCATATTATATATATAATTGTATTTCTGAACATGTTTTTGTAAACAGCTAAAATAACAAAACTTGTGTCACTGTCCAAATATTTCTGGCCCTAACTGTATACAGCCCTAGTAGTGTATACAGCCCCAGTGGTAGTATACAGGCAGCCCCAGTAGTATATACAGCCCCAGTAGTAGTATACAGGCAGCCCCAGTAGTATATACAGCCCCAGTGGTAGTATACACGTAGCCCCAGTAGTATATACAGCCCCAGTGGTAGTATACAGGCAGCCCCAGTAGTATATACAGCCCCAGTAGTAGTATACAGGCAGCCCCAGTAGTATATACAGCCCCAGTGGTAGTATACAGGCAGCCCCAGTATTATATACAGCCCCAGTGGTAGTATACAGGCAGCCCAGTAGTATATACAGCCCCAGTGGTAGTATACAGGCAGCCCCAGTAATATATACAGCCCCAGTGGTAGTTTACAGGCAGCCCCAGTATTATATACAGCCCCAGTGGTAGTATACAGGCAGCCCCAGTATTATATACAGCCCCAGTGGTAGTATACAGGCAGCCCCAGTAGTATATACAGCCCCAGTGGTAGTATACAAGCAGCCCCAGTAATGCAGGGCCCCCCCAGCCTGACTCCGGTCACCTGTAAAGCAAATTATACTTATCACTGTCCCGCTGTCCGCGCCCGCCGCTGCTGACATCTGCTATCCTCCATCTTCATGCGTCTTCTTCCTGTTTCCTGTGTTCGGCCCCGGCAATGACGTCATTGGCTGCGACGAACACAGGAAACAGGAAGAAGACGCATGAAGATGGAGGATCGCGGATGTCGGCAGCGGCGGGCCCGGACAGCGGGACAGTGATAAGTATAATTTGCTTTACAGGTGACCAGAGTCAGGTTGGGGGCCCTGCATTACTGGGGATGCTGGGGCTGCTAGGGCTGCCGTCACTGACTCGCGTATAAGCCGAGGGGGGTACTTTTCAGCCCAATTTTTGGGCTGAAAAACTCGGCTTATACGTGAGTATATACGGTACATTGCTGGATCTTGTTCATTCTGCATCTGAAAAATCTGATTAAAAAGCAATCAAAAAATGTTATGTTCCCCAAAATGGTACCAAAAGAATCTCCAATTCGTCACTCAAAAAATAAGTTCTTAGACAAAAAATAAAAAAAGTACAGCTGTCAGAATATTGCGACTAAAAAGCTATAGATTATAAGTCGCATTTTTGCTGTGGGATAAAAGCAAAACATAAAAAAAACTACGGTACATAAATATGGAATCACACCGACCCAAAGAATAAATCTGTCGTCACTAATACCGCAATATGAACCGCCCAAAAATTAAAAATTATTCTTGTACTGCTATGTATTTGTTCATTTTGCCTCCAAAATATCGGAATAATACTCATGTCACATTTACCCTGCACTATAGACTAAACCCCCAATGGAACCACTCACTATAATGAGGCAGATGGAGACACTTTGGACTCTGTATGGTCTCTGTTCCGGCGGTGTTCCATACGTTTATGCATCTTTTTAGCACACAAATGCGATGACCTCTGTTCTATGCACCCATAAAAAACATGGACACCAGCAAAACTGAAGCTAAACGGAGTCCAAAGTGTCTCCATCTGCCTCATTGTAATGAGTGCTTCCTTCAGGGTTTCTCTGAAACATCTTTTTTGGGATCTACAACCCAGATGTAAGTACTCAAACCAAAACACAAAAAAGTGATCCCAGCCTTGTACTGAAAGCTATCAAAAAAGTTCTGTAAACTAACAAGTTCCCCATAAAACCCCTAATTTATCACTCTTAATCCCAGCCCCCACTCAGGTCCGTCATCTGTCTCAGGAAATATAGGGGGTTCCCAAGTTATAGGTAGCACAAAGACTAAGCAAAACATATCACTTAAAATTCAGTGAAATTTGCACTGCTAAATCCAAATACTGTACCTCCCTCCTTCTGAGCTCCACTGTTCTTTAAAGTAAACCTCAATACTTACCCCATGTGTGGCATTATTGTAGAGGGAGAGTAGTACACTGATCAATTTACGGCGTGTCACCAGAAGCAAAAGTTGGGCACAATTAATGGGCACTAAACTGTCATTATAATTCTGGAGAAACAGAGTGTGGATGCTAGAAAATAGTCACTGCAGCTGTAGATACATTATTTGAGAGGTGCAGTTTGTAAAATGGGGTCACGGGCGGCACGGTGGCTCAAGTGGTTAGCACTGCAGCCTTTGCAGTGCTGGGGTCCTGAGGTCCTGGGTTTAATTCCCAGTTTGTATGTTCTCCCTGTGCTTGCGTGGCTTTCCTCATGGCACTCCGGTTTCCTCCCACATTGTAAAGACATACTGATAGGATGTTTAGATTGTGAGCTCCAAAAGAAACAGCATTACTGATGTATGTAAAGTGCTATGGAATTAATAGCGTTATATAAGTGAATAAATATTATTATTATTACTTTAGGTGCGTTTCTTCTGTTCTGGCTGTTAACCACAAACTGTTCTAGCGAAATCTGTGAGCCACATAGCGCTCCTTCCTGCTCAGCCGTGGCCTGTAGCCAAACAGTAGTTTCAGATGACATAAAGGGCATCACTACGTTCAGGAGAAATTTGGCAAAAACTTGCGGGATCCATTTTGAAACTTGTGTAGCCCATAATTAAAAAAAAAAATAAAAAATTACCGCTACATGTTTTTATTTTGACATCCCAATGTTATAAAGTGTGAGTCACCTATGGGTTCAAAATGCTCACTTTACCCCTAGATGAATTCTTTGATTAGTAAAGTTTTCATTATGGGGTC
This sequence comes from Allobates femoralis, assembly GCA_033576535.1. Classification (NCBI taxonomy): domain Eukaryota; kingdom Metazoa; phylum Chordata; class Amphibia; order Anura; family Aromobatidae; genus Allobates; species Allobates femoralis. The sequence goes on from JARQOC010000005.1 coordinate 193,088,061, forward strand.
ACTTGTTGGGCAGTTCAGGGTCTCGGCTAAGGAAGGCCACAATATATAATAGAATTTGCCATTCTAAATATGAAAGTTCCCTTCCCATCCGATCTTCACCATTTACTAAAATAATTGTGTACAATCATATATGAGGCAAATTGTCCTGTCCATTTTCTTATTTCTGCATTATTTTGCCAAAGCTCTGCCAATGCAATACATTGTCCAAATTTGCATTCCAAAAATTAAATAGGCGCTGTTCACTTTCGGAGACCTGCCATGCGCCCACATTTGAGGCAAAGTGATATTTTATGGAAAAAAAATAACATTTTCAATATGATGACCTAATGTTATCAAATTCTGTGAAGTACTAGATGGATAACTATACCTCTAGATAAAATCCTTGAGAGGGTCTAGTTTCCAAAACCGGGTCACTTGTGGGAGGTTTTGTTGCTTAGGTACCTTAGGGGCCCGGAAAATGCAATATGGTGCCCGCAATCTATTTCAGCCAAATTTGTTATCCAAAGTTAAAATAGCGCTCCTTCTCTAACAAGGTTTCCAGTTTGTGCAAACAAAGGTTTCTGACCACATGTGGGGTATCACCGCGGTCATAAAAAACTGGGTAACAAAGTATGGGGTCTAATTTGTCATGCTATCCCTTGTAAAAGTGAATATATTGAGGCTAAAGCAACATTTTTAGGTAAAATGTAAATGTGTTATTTTTTCATTCCACTTTGCATCAATTCCTGTGAAGCACCTGAAGGGTTAATAAAGTTCCTGAATGTGGTTTTGAGCAGTCTGAGGGGTGCAGTGTTTAGGATGGTGTCACATAGGCCCCTCAAAGTCACTTCAATTGTGATGTGAACCTTAAAAATGGTTTTGTATATTTTGTTGGAAAAATGAGAAATTTGCTGATGAATTTTTAATGCGTCTAACATCCTAACAATAAAAATGATGGCTCAAAATAGTGCTGATGTAAAGTAGAAATGTCACTTATTAACTATTTTGTGTCACATAACTCTCTGCTTTAAGGGCAAAAAGTTAAAAGTTGCTAAATTTTTGCCAAGATTCAATTTTTGCGTTTATTTGTGAAAAAAAATGATCATCCTAAACCTAAATTGATCATTAACATGAAATCCAATATGTCATGAATAAACAGTCTTGGAATCACTGGGATCCATTGAAACGTTCCAGAGTTATAACCTCATAAAGTGACACTGGTCAGAATGGTCAAATTCTGCCTGGTCGGCAGGGTCAATATTGGCTCCGTCACTAAGGGGTTAAACATGCTATAGACAAATGACATGATATCTGAACCAAGAAAACCCTGCAAAACCTCTTTTTTGTAAGCAACATCTTTACTACCTTGAGAGCAGGGTTTGCTTGCAGCAAAACAGCAATGTGTGAATGTAGCCCTACACAAAATACTATCTCACTGTCCTTCCATCAGACTGTCCTTGGCGGCAGCCTGTTGCTTGTCCTTTCCGTCACACTGACATTTTTCCCTGTTGTTTCAGTTGAGCCACTAGAGGTCGCCCTTCACCCATGGATTCAGATCCCGTTTTCCTTATTTTTCATTTCTCCGCTGTTTCGTTCGTTCGTCATCGTTGCTCATCATTACGTGCATGGGTGTTACAGGACATTGAATATTGCATAATCTATTGTCAGCGTCCGGAGATGAAGGCAGAATCTTGTCTCTGTGGAAATCTTTTTGTCTTGATTCAGTAGAGCAGAAATGGACTTAAATATTAGTTCAACATTATTTACTAACCTTCTCCAGCAAGTAGTAGTGGAAATGAAAACCTCTGATGATGCCTTCAAGGCTGGATTCACATATCACACCATTATTTATCAACTGTAGCTGAGATGGGAGAAGACGAAAGCTTCCCTGTAGAAAGTCTCCGATCCCCTAGTACATCTTCGCCATCAGTTGCTCACTCTGCATATGCTGTCAGTGAATGGGAACATGCGTGTTATCATTCAGATGCAGAACCTTCAAGACCTAATGTCACCCCTTTTTTTTTTTTTTTTTTGCACCCAGTGTAGACAAACCTCTCTAAGCTCCAGTATGATAGATAGATAGATAGATAGATAGATAGATTGCTACAATGTACCAGTGAAGTTAAATCTAACAGGACAGAGGTGTGATCAGTGCTGCTACATATACTGTATTGTTACTCACTAGGCTGGAGAGTATGTTTTGCAAACATGGATGGGAGATCTAGTTGGCAGTGCCCAGACAGGGTGAAAGTATTAGTCCCATCTTCAAATATGGATATTGTTGGCTAGCACTAGTAAAAACAAGCACCTTTACAATTATCTGCCTCTTATATTGTGTAGCTCATTGTCTAGGAGACCGACCACCGCTTTGTAACTTGTGTGGACTGCGCTCAAGCTTTCTTGGATTAGGAGACAATGGCGCACTTCAACTGTTCTGGTTAGTTTCAAAGCAGTGCTTTTGACTCACAGTGGCCGGGACTCCGGGGACAGGCGTTTCGTCTTCCTATTTGTCACGGGGTGCCGCGCCTGCCGGTAGTGGGGCCCGGTGGTACAGATCAAAAAGAGAGATGTCATGGGTTGAACAGATTAGGGGTTAATGTTTCGTGACACCACCTATGAGAGTTCCGGTAACTGTACCGGCGCTGCAGGGCCTCCGGGAGATGGAATGCAGCAAGATGGAACGCTCCCCACAGGCTGAGTGGTGATCCCCGGAGCCAGGAGCTGCGCAAGATGTTCTGAGGCAGCTGCGGTTACCTTAGTATGCGAATAAGCAGTTCATAAGAAGGCACGGACACTGTAAGTCTCTGTAACGGGTTCTTTACTGTAACCAGCAGGCAGTACATGGTATACAGTTAAGGGTAGTGGACCGGGTGGACTCAGCAATGACCAGTGTTTCTCAGAGATCCGCGGTGTTCCTCCATTCTAACTAATTGTGTTGCCGTTGTCGCCCAGGAATGCCAGATCGGGTACAAGGAGGCTGCTTGAATGCCCTATCCGGGGTATACGTTCCGGATGCTTTGGGGAGCCTTGGGTCCTTTGGTGGGTACACCGCTGGCTAGACGACTGTGTGTGGCGGTGATGGGGTGCTCCTGTAAAGCGGTCCCTCCACTCCTCTGGTTCGCATAGCAGTGCTGAACTACTACTAGCTTCGGTACCAGCAAACCGGCTGTAGATGGGCACGGGATGATTTTGGACCCACATGTTGATGCCCGTTGATCGGTTGGTAAGGCACCGGGAATAATGGTGCTCAACCGGGGTGATGGCAGGGAGATGGCCAGGGGGCCGCACGGGACTGTGCAACCCCCTCTCCTAGGTTGCAGAGCTGATGATCTTGCTTCCTTCTCCTACGTTGCCAAGTCAGTTCTCTCTTCTGCACACTACACTACACTCCGCTCACCAGGACCTTATTGGCCCTCTATGCTAGGTGATGCATGTAGGGTATGGATCTCTGAGTTAACTGGATCATTGCTTAGTCAGAGAATATTGCTGCTGCTGTCTTGGCTGCAATACCCTCCTGTGACGCACTCATTGCGGGGCGCCACACTCACAAGCCCAATAGAAAGTAGCTTGTAAGCACTGTTCATGATTAGCTGTCCAGCAGGGGGGGTCGGTCTCCAAGGCAATAAGGTGTAAATAAAGGAAATTAAATGCAAGAACAGGCAGTACATTTTTAATCAGCTGTTAATTGCAAAATTTACCTTTTTTTTTTTAGTATGGTCCTAGTCTACCAAGGGGAAAAGCTGATAAAAACTGAACCGTCTGTTTGAATTCTCATATTTTACTACTAAAAAGTGGAAATTTTGAGCACAATGATTTATTGATATAGGTATTTTAGTTGCATCATCCACTTAAAAATGGCTGTCCAATGTGATATGGCTCTGTGAATAATCTACAGTTTTTGGATGTAGCTTGCAATCATTTGTGATTTAATATACGGTAACTACTGTTTATAAAGTGCTCCTGAGGATGGGGCAGAAATTGAAGATCCTGGGCCCCAATGCAATACATGGAACAGGGCCCCCAACTAGTACTTACTGATCTTAGTAGAGTTGTTCTAAGGGCCCAGGTAAGACTATAAGCTCTTTACTTCATAGTTTGCCTGGAGATGTACATGCTGTAAAAAGCAGTACATCTATAAATGACCGTATCGGCATACAGCAAAGGTATGTGATTATACATCGAATTAACATCATGCAATAGTAAATGATTATAACCCGTATTAACGTAGTATTAAAAGGAACCTGTTGTGTAAAAAATATGCTTATTAACCTGCTCCTAGAGGGCTCAGGCTTTGTCATGTGGCGCGGCCAACGTGGCTTCAGCCACTGCTCTGGGCATGGAGATTGGCAGCTGTAATCCCGTTCCGGGTGCTGGCTGATGGCTGGCTCCATACTGATGCAATGCTGAACTTGGTGTCAGTCAGTCCAGGGGCCATGATGATTACAGCCATAGCTTATTGTGCACTAAGCAGTGACTGAAGCTGTTGGTGTTGCTTGTTGTATCACGCACTGGGATTTGATATACAGAGCATGTCACGAGCAGAGGTTAGATACATGGAATATGTCATGCAGAGGTTAGATACATGAAGTTTGTAAGGCACAGGGGTTAGATAGGGACGGAGTGTGACACACAGTGGGCTAGTCATCTGGAATGGCTTCAAGTGAACAGATATGCTTCATCAAGAGTCCATGTGTGGACTTACCAGCTGTCAGAAAGTGGTACAGACTATCAGTTGTTATTCCACAACTCTAAAGGAATCGCTCAACTAAATAAAGAGAAACTGCATTTCATCATGACTTGGGCCCCTTTCACATTAGCGTATTTCGCTGATTGTGGCAGATCCGCACTTGCGGCAAGCGCCATGCGTTGTCTATGGGGCTTGTGACAAGTGTGGTTCTGCCGAATGCGGTAGATCTGACAATTCCGGCGGCGAAAAAAAAACACTGCTAGCCATGGTATGTTTCGCGTCCACAACTGCTGGATTTGCCGGATCGCGGCAAAACCACAATTGCCACACTTGCCGCAAGCCCAATAGACCATGCAGTGTAAATGCGCTTCAAGCCTGGTATATATCATCTCTTCTAACTGTGTTTAACAGCGCCAACATCTGCCTCTGATGAATTCAGTGCTTTTTTCAGATTGTCTAGGCTAATGTTAATGATTTTACTTAATTTCCCCCAATTCATATTCCACTTTGTGATATATAATGATATTCGTACAGAAGTTACCTTTACTATGAATGTAAACTGATAATTTTGCCTTAAGATGACCATATGTAAGGCATTCTTAAAAGATGGTTTTATTATTTTTTTTTTTTTTCTCTCCAGGTGAAAGACCCTTCAAATGTAACCTGTGTGGGAAAGCTTTTAACCAAAAGGGGGCACTGGCCACCCACATGGTGAAGCACACAGGGGAGAAGCCTCACGCCTGCTCTTTTTGTCCAGCCGCCTTTTCACAGAAAGGCAATCTCCAGTCTCACATTCAGCGAGTTCATTCAGAGGTAAATGCACCGCCATCTAGTTACTGTCTATTTTCAGACTGTGATCTGACAAAAATGGCAGAAGGAAATGATGGGAATAATGAGTTGTGAATGGCGATGTGTTAGTCATTGTGCAGCCCTTCTCTGTTCTGTACACTACTGCAGCAGTTTAGTTTATCTTGCACTATTATAGACATGAAATACAGTACGGGGAGGTTTTGATTGTATATTCACATTTTCAGTTGTTGACATGGAAATGTCAGCAGTGTAGTAAATAAAATATAATACAACGGTGCATGAAAGTCGGCGGAGGATGGCAGCGATACACATACCTTGAATTTATATCTGCATTGCTTATTCATTGGGGTAATTTTGAAGAAATGCATCCCAATACATATTGACATGGATAAGAGGGGCTAACGTGTAATTTTTACTCCCCTGGATCCCGCTGTACTCCCTTCCCCCCACACTTCACAGGTGCACATAATCAAACACACATGTAGAACATTAAACCCCTTGCAATGCTCCTCTGGGAAGATAAACATGAACATTATCTCTTCAGAGAGGAAGAAGACTTTAAAGTGAACCTGTCACCTAGTTTAATCCCCCCAAGCTGTCACTGCCTGTCCCTGCTCCTTCCTATTACTGATCTAACTATCCCTCTCTGCCCTAAGGCTACGTTCACACATTGCGTATTTTGCCGCGCTTTTTTTATGCGAGCTTTTTGAAATATACAATGTGTTTTGTGTCTGCCAGCTAAGTGAATGGGAAATTCACTTTGCTGTGCAGACAGTGCGTAAAAATATGCAGTGCTTTTTCTGGGAGAAAATGCAGTTGCGTAAAGAATTGAGATGTGAATTCTTTACGCAGGTGCTCCTGCGTTTTCTCCCTCTGAAATCACAGAGGGGACGAAGATCCTGATTCCTCCCCCCCTCTGTGATAGCTGTGACTGCCCATTAGATTTCGCAGTGTATTAATATACACTGCAAAATCTAAACTAAACAAAGCCAATGTGTGTAAAATAAAAAAGAATGAATACTTACCTCTCCGACGCCTTTTCCCGGTGTCTGGTGCCGAGGCCAGGCAATGTGTGGTGCTGCCAGGACCTGCCGTGATGTCAGAGGGGGCGTTCCCAGCGCTGATTGGCCACTAGCGGCCAACATATCACATGACCGCGAGCAGCCAATCAGCGCCGGGAATGCCCCTCTGACATCAGGGCAGGCTCTTGCAGGACTACACATCGCCTGGCCTCGCCACCGGACACAAGGGAAAAGGCGTCGGAGAGGTAAGTATTCATTCTTTTTTATTTTATATACATTTGGCTTTGTTTAATTTAGATTTCGCAGTGTATATTAATACACTGCGAAATCTAATGGGCGGTCACAGCTGTCACAGAGGGAGAGGAGGAACCAGGATTCTTCCTCCCCTCTGTGACATCACCTGTGCTTTCTGGGGTAAAGAAAGTGCAGTGTGTGAAAGCCCCTGTGTATTTTGTTGCGCAGCCGAAAATCGCGGCAAAAGGCGCGCGTAAAAAAGCACAGCAAAATACGCAAATGTGTGAATGTAGCCTTAATGTGTGCTGTGATGGTGTATAAAAAGCATTTTCTACTTACAGGCTGGTATGGTACGTCCTCTTTCACTCCCTGTCCCCACCTCAATCCTTCTTTATCACGTTCCCGATGGGCATCTTCACTCCCTTCTGAAAATCCTCAAATATTTTTAAATTCCTGCCCCTTCTAGTAGTATTGTGCCGAGCTGGAGCGTCATATCTGGTCCTGTGCATTGTGTGGCTGATAACGTGGGACGGCTCGGCTCCTGGTGCATGCGCAGTGTAGCACAAACACCTCCCCCCAGCAGCCTGCAGAAGCCTGAGCTTCAGTGTAACTTCAGCACAAAGGGGTGGGACTAAATACTAGCTTGGATAGGCGTGATGATGTAAATAATGTTTACATGCTATGACTCCAGGAGTCATGTCATTTACTTTTATAGCAGCCTGCTGGGTGGGCAGGTACTTATAGCAAGAGAACTACAGAGTACATGAATGATTTTTACATATTCTGAAACTTCTGCCCGAGCACTATTCATTAGTATCATACTGAAAAAAAGACTTGACAGAGGCCCTTTTAACACAGCCATAGGATTGCATAATAACGTTATAGCTGCCTCCTGTCACCACTAAAGAGCACTTCTGTATTTGTCCAGCTCTCTTTATCAATAAATCTGTTTGCTGTAATCTTGTGCTAGTGGTGGCTGCAGGCATCAAGGGACACAGAGGTGCTGTCAATCAATTCAGGTGCTCACAGATTGAGTTTAAACATTTAACACTGAAAATATATGTCTGAGTGGCTGGATAATTAAGGTAGAGTACATCAGACACAACTGGCATAAAATACCTACTTAATAATATATGCCAATCATGTTGAGAAATCTGCAAACGGACTCTCATAAAGAATCTGATACCTGAGTCAAAGCTGCATACATTTTTAAACTGATCACATAACCTTGATGAGGCTGATACTGGTACTTTTAAAAAGGATTATGACATTCTGAGAATGATTTTTATTTTTAATGTTTTTTCCTCCTGATATTGAGCCATTAAGATATGGATTTACAAAGATTTTCTTAGGCCCCTTTCACATTTGTGCATCTGCGCAGTTACCAGGTCCTGCCTTTGCCTGTGTCCCCGCTGCCATTACCTGCTATGGGGCGGAAGGAATGCCGGAGCAGTTGAAGAGGGGCGGAGTCTGAGCGCACGCATCATTTATGACGCGCTGGAGACGCCGTTCCTGCGCTCCCCGTAGCAGGTAATGGCGGCGGGGACGCAAGAAAGCGCAGGAGCTGCCCACTTCTGCGTTCATGTGCAGCCCTGCTTTTGCCTGAAAAGTACCTGCGCTTGCTTTTTGGCTAGCGCAGGCAGGCAAACGCAGGTAACTGCACAGACGCACAAATGTGAAAGGGGCCTTAGTTTCAATAGAAGTCAATAGAGCAGCATGCATGTTCACCCACATTTCAATTCTAAGTACCTATCAGACATTTATAATATATGAAAAGAAAATTCAATACACAGTATGTTGAAAAAGGGAATGCCACATTGAAAAAGGTTTTTCCAAGATATACATTTTTTCTCTAAGTTTCTGATCTTTGAGGGTCCAATCACTGGGACGTCAATTGATCAAGAGACTGGGGTTCTGTAGCTCTGAAAGCTATCCTTGGCCATCTCCTGCATTTCCATAAAGAAAGCACATGCTCAACCTCTGCTTGGTTCAGACAGGTTTTGGTAGCGCCACATGTTAAACCTGTACTTAATTTAGATAGGTCTTTGTAGAGCCAAATGCTCGACCTCTGCTTCGTTCAGACAGGTACTTGTAGAGCGACATGTGGAGCCCACTGGGACTGGGTACTCTGTACCGGACAGGGGTACTGCTGGGGATATCACGACGGTCTTGGTCCGGACCGTGTCCTGGGTTCTGCAATAAATGGGGGTAATATTTACAGGGGAGTTTGTCGTGACGCCACCCACGGGTTGTGGTCAGGGTGACCACCGCTGCTGCAGAACCTCCGGAGATGATGTTAGGCGGCTGGGGATGTAGCATCTCTCCGCAGGTAGAGCTGGGTTCCCCGGGGCAGTGGTAGTAATAGTCTACAGATGGTGCTATGGATGTTGCAGGATAGGGGTAGTAGTAGAGATGATGGTAGTTTGTGAGGACACGCAAGGTTTGAGCACAAGGATCACACACACTCATGGTTTTGAAGTTTTTCCAAGGGTTTACTGCAGATGTTGTTAGCAGAGTACTGCCCACGGAGTCTGTACCGGGGTCGGGTTGCTCCCACCCTGTCCGGGTCCTCAGCTTCTCACTGCTGCGCTGTGTGTGTGGCCCTGCTGCCGCTTTAGCTAGGCTGCTGGCCCTGTCTCTCCTCACAGGTACCCCCTTTGCTAGGCAACTTGAGTCTTTCCGTGTGCTTCTGACCCCGCCGTGTTGCTTCGCTGAGGTACAGTGTAGATCTACAACCTCCACTATCCCAGTATTTTCTGTGCTGCGTGTTTCAGTCACAGATTCGGATCCGATATCTGGTCTCTGCGCTCCTCTGGGGCGAGTTATGAGGTAACTCAGTCTCCCAGATATGTTCCTCTATTTATTGTACTCCTCTCCTCAGACCCTGGCTTCAGGCCTGAAAGTAGTCAGTGGTCCCTGTCAGGAGCTCAGCACTGCTCCCATTTACAGGTCCTCCTCCTAGTGCTCCTTGCACTAAACTGAACTATCAACTAACTACTTCCTCCTCAGACCAGAATATATAAGGGAGCTGCTTGAGCTCCCCTTTCTGGCCAAGAGGTGCTAGTGCAGTGTCCAGTGTTGTGTGGGGAGTTAACCCTTGTGATGTTACTGTGGCACATTAACCACTGGGGTGCCACACACATGCTCTACCTCTGCTTTGTTTAGAGACAGGTCTTTGCCTTATGCTCAACCTTCGCTTCATTTAGACAGATCTTAGAGGCATATGCTCGACCTCTGCTTCGTTCAGAAAGGTCTTTGTAGAGTCACATGCTCAACTTCTGCTTCGCTCAGACAGGTCATTGCCACATGCTCGACCTTCAGTTGATTTAAACAGGTCTTCGTCGGGCCACATGCTCGACCTCTGCTTTGTTTAGACTAGTCTTTGTAGAGCCCTGTTTCTCAAACTTGTGGGGTCCTTAGAAAATGGAAAAAAGGCCAGCTCACTCCAAAATGGTAGAGAAGATCCAGATTCCAGGAGTAGTGCTCAAGGCAAGAAGATATGGTGACCAACCCAAAAAACTGAATATGTCTGGCAACATACATCCTCGGTGTAAAATCAATAGTTTATTCATAAATCCAATTAAAAATGGTTCAAGATTGATGAATAAAAATGACTCAAAGAATCATAATTACTGTTTTTGATCACAAATTAAACCTTAATCAGAACCCCTTCATGACCCAGCCTATTTTGACCCTAAAGACCTTGGCATTTTTGTCAATTCTGACCAGTGTCCCTTTATGAGGTAATAACCCTGGAACACTTCAACGGATCCTAGCGATTCTGAGATTGTTTTTTCGTGACATATTAGGCTTCATGTTAGTAGTAAATTTAGGTCGATAATTTTTGCGTTTATTTGTGAAAAAATCAAAAATTTGCATAAATTTAGAAAATTTTGCAGTTTTCAAATTTTTATTCTGCTAAACCAGAGAGTTATGTGACACAAAATAGTTAATAAATAACATTTTCCACATGTCTACTTACATCAGCACAATTTTGGAAAAAAGTTTTTATTTGGTAGGAAGTTATAAAGGCTCAACGTTCATCAGCAATTTTTCATTTTTCCAGCAAAATTTACAAAACCATTTTTTTAGTGACCACATCACATTTGAAGTCCCTTTGAGGGGTGTACATGACAGAAAACACCCAAAAGTGACACCATTCCAAAAACTGCACCCCTCAAGCTACTCAAAACTACATTCAAGAAGATTATTAACCCTTCAGGTTCTTCACAGGAACTAAAGCAAGGTGGAAGAAAAATAATGGACATTTTAATTTTTCTAAAATGTTTAGCCTCAATTCTTTTATTTTCACATGGGCAACAGGATAAAATGGATCCTAAAATTTGTTTGGCAATTTCTCCTGAGTACATAGATACCGCATATGTGGTCATAAACCACTGTTTGGGCGCACGGCAGGGCTCAGAAGGGAAGGAGCGCAGTTTGACTTTTGGAGCTACCATTTTTCGCTTTATAAGACGCACCGGATTATAACACGCACCCAGATTTTAGAGGTGGAAAATAGGGAAAAAAATATTTGTAGCAAAAAATGACTTTGATATGACACTCAGGCCCTGCAACCAGTCAGTGTTGGCGTCTGTTTCCTTCGGATGCAGGTGCAGCATGTGAGCAACACCAATGACTTCTGCTCCAGTGTCTGTTGGCGGGGAGACAGACGCCAGCACTGACTGGTCAGAGGGCTGAGTCTCATATCAATATCACATGGGACATGACTATGCAACTTCTGATAACGTTGGAACTGCTGCAGAATCAGGGGTATGGGTGCGTGCACACGATGAGTATACGCAGCCTTTTGGACGCAGCGTCTTGCTGCTGTGTCCAAAATGCTGCGTAGTACAGTACAAGCATAGTGGATGGGATTTGTAGAAATCCCATACTCACTATGCTTCATCCGACCGCAGCATTCTGACAGCTGCGGTGCGGGTTGCCACCATTCCGCTCCTTCTCAGCATGTTCATTTCATGCTGTGGAGTTGGAAGCGGCTCCCATCGGGGGACTGCAGGGAGAAGCCGCCCTGCACCCGCTGCACATGGTGAGTACAGGGCAGCTGGGGTCTCCCTGCCTCCACATGTGGCTTCACTTATGTCCGGAGGAGCCGCGTCCAACACACAGCTACTCCCGACTGTGAGCGCACACCCTTAGTATGGTCTTTATTACTTTTACAAGGGCCAACAAGATGAATGAGATGGGATTTGTTCATGTAGTAACAATCCCTTTTGGCTGCCTTCAGACTTGCAGATGCATCTGCAAGCATCTGCATGCAGACCGCGGCCCCTATATTTATAATGGAGCACACGGCGGTCTGCAGATGCTTGCAGATTGCCGTGCGCTCTCATTGCCCGCCATTAGTGATCTGTGCGCAGGCGGATGCCTGCGTACAGATCACACACTCTCGCCCGCACCAGAGACGCGACATGCTGCGTCCCGGGTGCGGACGCGGGACACCGGAAGGAGCAGATATGGTCCGCATCCGCACCCGAACGCAGCAAACGCTGCCAAACGCAGGCACTATGCGTTCCTATGTTAAACATAGGAACGCAGTGCGCATGCGTTTGACTGCGTATGGAAACGCAGCATACGCTGCGGCGCCAAACGCTAATGTGAAGGCAGCCTTAGAACTATCACTCCCAGCATGTACTGTAGATCCTATAGCATGCTTGGAGTTCTAGTTAAGCACAGTATTGGTAGTGTTAACTTTACTTTATTAGTGGTTATGTTACATATACATGTGCACTCACTTTAATGTGTCCTGCTTTGCCATCACCCTGCTGAAATGAAGGAAGTGGCCAGTCTGTATATAAAGATCTGATGTGATGTACTGTATGAGGGAGGGCCAGGGAGGGGGGCTGTACACTGTGCTGAAATATGATGCTCTAGCCCTGTCTCCTAATTACAAGTCACCACAGAGCTTGACCTGTATTCAGGGCCAGGGGAGCTGTACACTGCCGTTATATGCAGGCTCCAGCCCTGCTCTCCATACACTGAAGCTTCTGAACTGCAGACCGAGCTTCCTGCATTTCTGCTTGGTGTCAGGGCTCAGCAGGACATTACAGAGAGCAGAGGGAGTGAGGCAGGACACTGACAAACAAGGTACCTGCTGTGATAAGGGGCCGATCTGCCCTGCTCTGCCCCTGTCTTCATGGCAGTGAATCAGCACAAAGCTCAGTGCTGATTCACTTGCCACAGCTGCACCCAGCTCCTCCTTTCTCACTATCTGCAGCACACAATGTCCCCAGCAGCTGCAGGAGCGACCATGTGTGCAGGCTAAGCAGCTTCTCCTGCTCTCCCCTCCAAAACTTGGAGGAAAAAAAGTGCGTCTTATAAAAGGAAAAATACGGTAATTCTCCATTCAATAAGTGAAAGGGCGCTGCTTCCCTTCTGAGCCCTGCCGTGCGCCCAAACAGTGGTTTATGATTACATATGAGGTATCCGTGTACTCATGAAAAATTGCCCAACAACTTTTAGGATGCATTTTATCCTTTTGCCCATGTGAAAATGAAAGAATTGAGGCTAAAAAAACATTTTTGTGAAGAAAAAAAAAAAAGTACCTTTTCATTTTTACGGATGAATTTGTGAAACATCTGGGGCTCAAAGTGTTCATCACTCATCTAGATATGTTCCCTGGGGGGGGTCTAGTTTCCAAAATGGGGTCACTTGTGGGGATCTCCAATGTTTAGGCACACAGAGGCTCTCCAAACGCGACATGGTGTCCGCTAACAATTTGAGCTGATTTTCCATTCAAATTGTTAGCAGACACCATGTCGCGTATGGAGAGCCTCTGTGTGCCTAAACATTGGAGCTCCCCCACAAGTGACCCCATTTTGGAAACTAGAGCCCCCCAAGGAATGTATCTAGATGCATAGTGAGCACTTTGATCCTCCAGGTGCTTCACAAATTGATCCGTAAAAATGAAAAAAGGAAATTTGTGTGGAAAAAAAAAAACTTTTTAATTTTTACAGATCAATTTGTGAAGCACCTGGGGGTTCAAAGTGCTCATTATGCATCTAGATATGTTCCTTGGGGGGGGGGGGCTCTAGTTTCCAAAATGGGGTCACTTCTGAGGGAGCTACAATGTTTAGGCACAAAGGGGCTCTCCATACACGACATGGTGTCCGCTAACAATTGGAGCTAATTTTCCATTCAACTTGTTAGCAGACACCATGTCACGTATGGAGAGCCCCTGTGTGCCACCAGCACAAGGGCAACTGGAAGAGTTTGGGTACAGCACCAGCAAATGGCACCTCTAATGAATGCCCTATTTTCTGGGGTGGCTGTGGGTTGCAATTTGCAATGTGGGGGGCCCACAACATTTTGGTCTCTCCACGCTGAGAATTCCAGCCCCCCAGCTGCCAAGTTGTACCTGGCTGGCAACCAAAAATACGGCATGTCATTTTATTTGTGAAGTGATTTTTATTTTTTAAAAATGACGTGGGGCTTCGCCATATTTTTGGTACACCAAGTGCAACTTGGCAGCTACAGACTGCCACCAATCCCAAGCTGCCTCGTTGTATCTGGCTGGCAACCAAAAATATACCAAAGCCCTTTTTTTTTTTTTATTTCTAGAACTAATTCTAGAAAAAAAGGACATGGGGCTCCGCCATATTTTTGGTCCAGCCAGGTACAACTAGGCAGCTGGGGCTGGAATTCTCAGCATGGAGAGGCCCAAGTGTTATGGGTTCCCATGCTGCGAATTGCAGCTCGCAGCCCCCTAGAAAATGGCCCATTCATTAAAGCTCCATTTTCTGGTGCTGTACCCAGACTCTTCCAGTGCCCTGGTGCTGGTGGAAAACTGGTTAATAAAGAGGGTAATGCTAGCTTTTTGATTGGCAGCTGGCACTAAGCCCGAGATTCATAATGTCGGGCCAATGTTAGACCCAGCCATTAAGAATCTCTAGTAAATAGTGAAAACATTTTTCTCTGGTGCATATTTTTTATTTATTGAAAAAAAAAAAACACAAACAAAATTCAGACTCCATCTTTATTATAAAGATCCGACGTAGCCCACAGCGAAGGTCCCACGACGCTCAATCGCCTCCGACGTAGTCCACAACGAAAGTCCCACGATGCTCGATCGCCTCTGCTACATCCACCGTCCATAGTGGATTACTGCGCCCAGGCTGTCAGATCGCTACTCTGCAGCCTGATCCCCCTGCATGGGAGATGGAGCTGCAGAAAGCGATCTGACAGCCCAGGCACAGTGATCCACTAAGTGGATCACAGTGCCTGGGCTGCCAGATTGCCATTTTGCAGCTCGATCCCCCCATGCAAGGGATCGGGTTGCAGAGAAGCGGCGGCGGCCCACCGCGTCCATCCAGGCTGTGGGAGAAGCAGGGGGCGGCAGGAAGAAGCAGGCAGCGGCTTGAAAATGTGATCAGATCACTCCCCATCAGTGCTGGAGGGGGCGATCCCCGCCCCCTCCAGCGCTTCAGCCTGTAGAAGGGGCTCTGACCGCCCCTTCTATAGGTGGAGACAGGATTACTGTGATTGACTGTTTCAACAGCCAGTCACAGTGTTCCTGGGGGTGGGGTGGGGAATCCACCCCCCTGACCTCAAGCCCCGTTGCTATGTGATAGGAATCACAGAGCACCATGTCCTGATGGCAGTTACCGCGGCAATGGTGCCGCGGTACCACCATGACGTTGTACAACGTCAAAGGTCGGGAAGGGATTAAGATCTCATTTGTGATTGAAATACCCTGGATGCATGTTGCTGGACATCTTCAATTTTCTTCCGTTGGTTGCCGTATCTTCGTGGTTTTTTTGTTTTTGTTTTATTTTTTGCTGGCATCCCAGGGGTCCTACAACAGTAAGTCATTCCCTATTGTATGTAAATGGGAAAACATTGATGCGACATTGTCAGGTCATTTTTCAGTATGATGCTAATATTACCCTTTAAAAGGTATGCCCAGGCACCATTTTAAACAAGTAAAATCATTATTGTACCATTTGTAGTTTCCATGTAATTGTCAGACCCTGCAGGGTGCTCCTGGATTAGTCCTCTCCATTATAAGAAAACAGGAATAGTTCGGCTGCTTTATAAACTGTCATGTAATTAGGCACTCCTTCTCAGCAGCTCTCTCCTCCTCCTCCTCCTCCTTTGCTAACAGTGCAGTGTCAGGTTTCAATAGCTTCTGTTCTGATGAAGACCAGGAGGGAGAGAGCTATTGCCGATCTGATTTATCTACACTCCATCTCTTTCTGTAATCAGGCATCCCCCACCTGATCTCCTGAGCACTAATGTGATGTAAATATGTGACATGAATATTCATCCTATGGGGAGTGGACAGCAGAGAACTGTAGTGGATCACTCACTGTGATTGACAGATGGAATGATTCTCTTTATTTGAAGTTTACAGAAGATAGGAGGGAAATATAAATAAAAGTAATACATAAATAGAGAGCACTTAGAGTGAGGAATTATAAAATGATAGCAGTTACATATGGATTTTTGACCTGATAGTTTTCCTTTAAAACATGGTAAAGCACTTTTAATGTGAAAAATAGAATTGTCACTCTCACATCTATGAAAATATATTACGAAATTTGTAAGACATTTTTTCCTTCATTTGTTTGACATTTCAGCCTCTGTTATGCATTTTATAAACATTAATTCAGAATATCAGCATTTTTCTTGACAAAATTCTGTTACTACAAACACTCTTTTTCTGTGTATCTCAATAAATTACATTTGTTTTTTTTTTCACTCCTATTTTAGGTGAAGAATGGAGTTACTTATCACTGCCCAGATTGTAGCTGTGTTTTTAAGAGCCTGGGTAGTCTTAATACTCATATTAGCAAAATGCATGTGTTGGGGTCCCAGGCTGCACCTTCTACCTCCGGAGCAACTTCACATATGACTATGGTAAATTGATGATTGCATGTGGTGGTATTCAGTTTTTCATTGGTACTGACTTTTGCACACTTCTGCAATTGTAAGATTTCTTTAAAAGAGTTTCTCAGCCCTTTCACGACACAGACTTGGGAGCGTCCGGACACGGCGCACAGCCCAACGATGTCCAGCACACTACCCACCACAACAGACATGGGAAACATCGTAGGGCGGGGACAAATACCACGGAGGCCCTGCTCCTTTGCAATGGGGGAAAGGTCACATCCTGTGCTCTCCTGTAACTGCCCTGATCTCCCTACCGTCCTTATTCGGGTTCTTGCACCCCATCGCCGAGCAGAATACCTATGCCCTTGCTGGCCCTAATGTAAACCCTCAATAGGGAGATGTCTGTCGTGAGCACTAGTCCCAATCACTGCAATAAACAAGACAAGATGGGGAAGGTGAGACAGATAAGGAAACAACAAGGCAACTTCACACCTGCTGCCCACTCTCCAAGGCAGCAGACGGTTTGACAATGATCAGCTCTCCAGAGAACTACTTTAACCTCAGGTAGTAAGGCCAGGAATGAGTTCAGTCACCAGCAAGGAGTGCTGGAACTTGTGGCCATATAAAGGACATGGGAGTGGTCACAAAGTAACCACACCTGGAAAGAGAACTAGGGAGCTTGCTAGCAACAGAAACTGACATTAATTCCAACACTGCCGAAGGAAAGAAACATGTTTAATATGAAGTCTCAATACAGAAAAGAGACAAAGGTCCCAAACCAGTCACAAGTCTCCAAAGAAAGAGAGACCATTGTGACAGAACCACTCAGTTCCACACTGGATGTGAAAGGCAATGATGACTTTTAATTTTAATGAAAAGTATAGGTCCTGGAAGGTCTCTGTAGATTGCAACAGTATCAGCAGCGCTCAGCTTTCTGATGTGAATGTGAACTTTGCTGGTCAATTCCTTTTAATGGGAATCTCACCAGGTTTTTACCAACTAATCTAGCATAATGTAGAGACAGATATTTTGTTTCCAACCATGTGTCACTTACTAAGCTGCTTAGTGTTCTTTTTAGAAAAAACATTGTTCTACCAGCAGGAGACTATCACTGAAGGACTAGTACACCTGTTACCAGGTAGTCCTCCATATTCATGAACTTTGTAAAACCCAGTCTCACCAGTGCTTAACAGCTTTCTGTGTATTTCAGTGTACATAGGCAGAAAGCTGCCAATCACTGGTGTGGGTGGGTTATGCAGAGCTCAGTATTCAGAGGACTGCTAGATGTGAAACAGATAAATACATTTATCAGAATACCCGTAAGCAAACTCAGTAAGTGACACATCACTGGAATCTGGCACTCTGACCCTACTTTATGCTGCCCTCTGATGGGGTCGCAAAAACCTGGTGACAGATTTCCTTTACGTTCTATTGTGGGTTTGGGCAAGGTGAGCAATCAATAGCAGCCTAGAATGTGGTATGATTATATAGGAATATAACAGCTTTGTAAATCTGTTTGTATACAGGCAATAGCAAGTGTAGAAAAAAATGAGCTGCTGATTCATAAACCAAGACGGCTACATAATATGAAATAAAGCAATAAAGATTTATTCAGATAATATACTTATGTTTTCAGGGTTTATCTAACTTTCTCTTAATTTGATTAGGTGAATGACGATTCATAGGATAGCAGAATTCCCATATCAATGCATGGGTGCTTCTGCATTCACTGTATGTCAGAGTACACATGCTCCCTATCGCTCCTCCCATGTGAGGGCATGATAACCCTGTTCATGTGATCGGGGTGACCTGGGAACAAACAAATACCTGTTAACAAATGTTTGCCATAGGATAATGTCACGATGGTCTTTCTTACATGGGAGATGTGTGACTGACTAGTTTGGGACCTCTATCTCATGTCTTGAATGGGACTTCATATTATAAACTTAGATTCCCAGGCACCAGTGTTAGCCCACCATCCGACCCCTTCTCAACACGGTGCTCAGCGGTGTTGCACTGGCCTCAGTAAGCAAGTCCATATAATAGATAAGAAGGTAAGAGATGGCACTCACCGCTTGTATGGTTGTGTTTGCAGCTTTATTTCATCTGTGCATGTTACAAGTTACAGACAGAGGTGGAGGGAGGGGGTGCGGAGGTGGACGACAGTTGCTCTGTTTCGCACTGGATGTGCTTCAATAGGTCCAACTCCGAAACGGAGCTACCATCGTCCACCTCCGCACCCCCTCCCTCCACCTCTGTCTGTAACCTGTACCATGCACGGATGAAATAAAGAAGACTTGCTTACTGAGACCAGTGCAACCACGCTGAGCACCGTGTTGAGAAGGGGTCGGATGGTGGGCTAACACTGGTGCCCAGGAATCTAAGTTTCTAATTCACTGATCTTCAACCTCCTGCAGTGCACAGCAAATAAGCCCCAAGACCCAGAGTGAAATTTTCTCACAAGCTGTCATCTAATCAATGGCTAGCTCCAGCAGACACCAAGGCAATTCTACAACTTACGGGTTAAGACAAGGGAGGGAGGATGCGGAGGAGGTTTTTGAGGCTTGCAATAGGTCGGACCAGTTGAAGCACATCCAGTGCGAAACAGAGCGCCCGTCGTCCACCTCCGCACCCTCTCCTTTCACCTCTGTCTGTAACCTGCACAGACTTCATAGTATACGTGTTTCTTTCCTTTGGTAGTTGAGAAGTTCATTTCAGTTTTTGTTTGCTAGCAAGTTAGCTAGTTCTTGTCCAGGTGTGGCTACTCTGTGATTACTTCCATCCCCTTTATATGGTCACATGGTTCCAGCATGCTTTGCTTGTGATTGAATCCAATCCTGGCCAAACTTCCTAAGGAGAAGGAAGTTCTCTGGAGAACCTGACCGGCTGCCAAGCCATCTGCTGCCTAGGTGTGAGGCAGCAATGTGAAGTTGCCTGTGTCGTTTACATACCCGTCTCCCCTTCCCTTTTGTTGTTTTGGTTGCAGTGGTTGTCACTAGTTCTCCCGCCGTCTTGTCCTTATTGAGGGCTAAAATCAGGGCCAGCGAGGGACTAGATATTCTGTTCGGCGACAGGTTGAAAGATCCCGTATGAGGCTGCTAGGCAGGGAGCCCTAGGCACAGCCTCAGGTGAATGCAGGAGGTCACCTCTCCCCAGTTCCTTACGAGCAGGGCCCTCCGCTGTGTTTGTCCACCCCCCAGTGTTTCCCCATCTGTTTTTTTGTGTAGTGCGCCGGCCGCCGTTGGTCCATAGGTCCCTGTGATACTGTTTCCAGGGGCTCACTGTGTCCAGCATGACAGATAACCCCTTAAATGCCAAATAATTTACCCAGATATTTTGAAAAAGTGAAAAATATGCAAAACATTCCCCCCCCCTTAAAAAATTAGCACTTGTGTTATGCACCACCAGGGGACAAAGTGGTTCAGAAAGTGTTTTGTAGTTTTAGCTTCTATTTTTCACTCTCATAGATATTTGTTGAATACATTTATATTTCCATTAATTGATAAATATCTCTCTTTTAAGGAAACCTCACAGCCGTCTTCAATGTCCGATGCAAATCTTTTGCAGCCGTCTCCAGATGAAAAATGGAAAAATGTAAGTACCACAAATCTAAAACCAATTCACATTATAGTTGTCCTTTTTTTCCCCAGTTGCCTTTTTTATGCATTGTGGACTGCTAGCATCACATCAATGTTTTATAAATTTGTGGCTTTATATTTTACAAGATCTGAAAAGAAATGAATTTCTGTGCTGATTAAAGTTTTATAGCTATTACACTCAATCACTTGTTTAGTCTATTCTCTCTAGAAGTCTTCATATCCGCTTGCAATCATGCAAATAATTGAAGTTTTCTTTTCTCATTTCATGGTAACTTTCTTCTCACTACTTTTATTTAATACATAGCCATTAGTTACAGGGCAATGTATGGCCTGGAGCCTTCATACTCTGGGGGAAAAAAAGGAAAATAACTTTATTTTTTAATTGGTTTGCATTGATTAACTTGATTTATGGACTCTTTGAAGAGTACAGTTGTGGCCAAAAGTATTGACACCCCTGCAATTCTGTCAGATAATACTCAGTTTCTTCCTGAAAATGATTGCAATCACAAATTCTTTATTATTATCTTCATTTAATTTGTCTTCAATGAAAAAAACACAAAAGAATTGTCCTAAAGACAAATTGGATATAATTCCACACCAGACATAAAAAAGGGGGTGTACAAAAGTATTGGCACTGTTAGCAAAATCATATGATGCTTCTCTAATTTGTGTAATTAACAGCACCTGTAACGTCCCTGTGGCACCTAACAGGTGTTGGCAATAACTAAATCACACTTGCAGCCAGGTGACATGGATTAAAGTTGACTCAACCTCTGTCCTGTGTCCTTGTATATACCACATTGAGCATGGAGAAAAGAAAGAAGACCAAAGAACTGTCTGAGGACTTGAGCAACCAAATTGTGAGGAAGCATGAGCAATCTCAAGGCTACCAGTCCATCTTCAAAGACCTGAATGTTTCTGAGTCTACTGTGCGCAGTGTCATCAAGAAGTTTAAAGCCCATGGCACTGTGGCTAACCTCCCTATATGTGGACAGAAAAGAAAAATTGACGAGAGATTTCAACGCAAGATTGTGCGGATGGTGGATAAAGAACCTCAACTAACATCCAAACAAGTTCAAGCTGCTCTGCAGTCCGAGGGTACAACAGAGTTAACCCGTACGATCTGTCAACGTCTGAATGAAAAGGGACTGTATGGGAGGATACCCAGGAAGACCCCACTTCTTACCCCGAAACATAAAAAAGCCAGGCTGGAGTTTGCCAAAACTTACCTGTGAAAGCATAAAACGTTTTGGAAGAATGTTCTCTGGTCAGATGAGACAAAAGTAGAGCTTTTTGCGCAAAGGCATCAACATAGAATTTACAGGAGAAAAAAAGAGGCATTCAAAAAAAAGAACACGGTCCCTACAGTCAAACATGGTGGAGGTTCCCTGATGTTTTGGGGTTGCTTGGCTGCCTCTGGCACTGGACTGCTTGACTGTGTGCATGGCATTATGAAGTCTGAAGACTACCTACAAATTTTGCAGCATAATGTAGGGCCCAGTGTGAGAAAGCTGGGTCTCCCTCAGAGGTCATGGGTCTTCCAGCAGGACAATGACCCAAAACACACTTCAAAAAGCACTAGAAAATGGTTTGAGAGAAAGCACTGGAGACTTCTAAGGTGGTTCAGACCTGAATCCCATAGAACACCTGTGGAGAGATCTAAAAATGGCAGTTTGGAGAAGGCACCCTTCAAATATCAGGGACTTGGCAGGTTGCCAAAGAAGAATGGTCTAAAATTCCAGCAGAGCTTTGTAAGAAACTCATTGATGGTTACCGGAAGCGGTTGATCAGTTATTTTGGCTAAAGGTTGTGCAACCAAGTATTAGGCTGAGGGTGCCAATACTTTTGTCTGGCCCATTTATAGGGTTTTGTGTGAGATTATCAATGTTTTGCTTTTCGCTTCATTCTCTTTTGTGTTTTTTCATTTAAGACAAATTAAATGAAGATAATAATACCAAAGAATTTGTGATTGCAATCCTTCTCAGGAAGAAACTGAGTATTATCTGTCAGAATTGCAGGGGTGTCAATACTTTTGGCCACAACTGTATATTTGAAGAGATTTACGTAATAGGGAATGTAAGTGTGGCGCCCCTGTGACCAGGGTGGCCACAGGTAGGAACTGCAGCCAGGCAGGTGGAGACAGGTTGTTACATACACACCTTCAAAACACACACCCACGGACACAAGACCCAACCCGGAGCCCGGGACTCTAGGCGGGCAAGGGGTGGTAAGGCCAGTCATAGTGGGTGGGACGTAGGTCAGGTGACGAACCAGGTACAAAAGAGAGGAACTAGGAGGAGTTAGTAGGCGAGAGGGTGCCAAGTAGCAAAGACAAGAGCAGACAGGAAAGACAGAGAGACTTCCCGGAAGGCTTGAGGCTCCCTGGAGGAAAAGAATCCTGTGAGACACCGTTCCCTGGAGAGAAATCCCGCTCCATAGCCTGCAGCCCAAAGGAAGGGAAAGACAGAAACCGGACCAGTGCAGCTGGGTCCGAGGAAGACTGTAGCGCTGATAAACTACTGGCAGGACAGACTCCCCTGACATACCTGGGTAGTTACACGGGTAGGAGAGAGCTCGGTCATCCCTTGCAAGATAGGGACATCCAAGGCTAGGCTGGGACAAGCGAGTCGGCTTTGGGTGACCGAAGCTACACGCTGGTACACTGACACACCGACGGGGAAGCACAGATTCCAGATCTGGTCACCCAACACACGGGCTGGAGAATCAGCAGCATATAGGACCCAGGCTTGCTACCCATACCCCGGGAGAAGCCAAACAAGGGACCGAGCTGTCCTCATACAGCCCACGGGAAGAACAGAGGAGAGGAAAGCCTGAAAGGTTTCAGAGATTGAAGGGTCTCAGAGAGGAAACCTGGCTGCAGAGGGTTCAGAGAGTGTACGGAGTTAACTGTGTAAAAGAACTGCGTTGTGAACTGTTTGTACTAAAGAAGAGCTGCAAGTAAAACCTAGTGAACCCTGCTTAAGTGTCCCGTGTGTTATTCCCTGCACCTTGAACTGTATATACATATTTCACCCTGTCAGGAGTAGCCCCAACCCACGGCGGGCTCATCCATCTTGCTGCAGCACCATCCATCCATCCTCCTGGCAGAAGTATGCCGCAGCGGTGGTCCCCTCACTGACCACAACCCGTGGGTGGCGGCACAACAAACCCCTGTAAAAATCCCCTTTTATTTGTGGGCTCGGAACACGGTCCAGCCCAAGGACTGCCTTGATACCCCGGTCCGGTACCGAGTACCCGTCCCAGTGGGCTCCACATAAGCCTTTTTATCTATTATTTTTAATTATTTTTTTTTACTGTTTTTCATTTGCGCCTTAAACATCTTAATGAGTGGCGTGATGGAGCCAGATGCTCCTAATTCAGGAAAGGGTCCATGCCTCTTCATCAGTCAGGAGCTTCTGACCTGTGGTGTGCACCGTTATGCACCATGCCAGTCTCTGATTGTAAGATCGTCATGAATCAGGAGCTTCTAACCATTGGCATGCACCGCTATGCAACATGCCAGTCTCTGATTGTAAGATCGTCATGAATCAGGATCCACAACACATAAGAGCATTGTCCACTATTCGGACAACCCCTGCTCATTCCCCATGTTTGTCCCTGTTAAAATAAGAGCTTATACTCTCCTCAACCACAAGGCCAGTTCCAGCGTTGTCTGACCCGCTCTTCTGAGGCTCACGTGAGGTTGTCAGAGACCTGCACCCAATCACCTCCAGCTTGACGATCATTGTTCACTGAAGAATTTGGCACAAAGAAATGTTAACAAATACTACAAGACACCGAAATGAAAACAAAATCGTGCAGTAGGAAAAGAAAAGAAGGAAGATGAAAGAATGTGATTGTGAATTAAAATGTAATTTTATTAAAACTAATTTTCCTTAGTTGTGTTGTGTTCTATTTTACAAATTGTTGTCTAGCGAACATAAAATGACATGCAAGAAAGTTTTGCTAATGTAAGGAAAGAAAGACTTTTATGTATGAAACTAGCTGTGAGCCCGATTCTAAAGAATCGGGAGTCTAGAATCTGTATATAATTTTTTTAAGAGTTTTAAATAATAGACTTAAACACCAGATATATGACTAAGTAGGCGATGTAGGCAGAACTGTGAGGGTAGCAATATAGTGGAGGTGTAGTAAGAGTTAATGTCCGACTAACAGGACTATAACAGAGTAGGAACTTATAATGATATTAAAAATGTTATTGAAGGAGTTAATGTCCCACAGGCACTCCCACAACAGACTCAGCGCTGTAAATTATAACCAAAATGGTGTTCAAGGGGTTAATGTACCAGTGGCAGTAGTTATAAACACTACCAAATATGCAGTTAATGCAGAACTGGTATATAATGGGTTAATTTCGCAGTGTCATTACAACTATACACTGTGTAATAGAAATAACAACAATAATGGAATATAAGGGGTTAATGTTCCTACTGGCAGTAGTAATAGAGACTACAAAGTATGGAGTTAAGGCAGAAATGGTATATAAGGGGTTAACTTCGCAGTGGCAGTACAACTACACACTGTATGATAGAAATTACAGATAAAACGGAATGTAAGGGTTAATGTTGCTACTGTCATGAGTACAATGAGAGAAGCGCCTCACTGGCCATTGAGATACATGGAGGACTTTGAGTTTGACTTTGAGTAAATTTGAAACTCAAAGTCCTCCATGTATCTCAATGGGAGGTAAGGCGCTATGCTCATTGGTCGGCGCCAGCACACAGCGACCAATGAGAATAGCGTCTCACTTCCCATAGAGATATAATGGAGGACTTTGAGTTTCAAATTTACCGCTGTAAGTGAGGCGCTATTCTCATTGGTCGGTGCCAGCACACAGCGACCAATGAGAATAGCGCCTCACTTCCTATTGAGATATAATGGAGGACTTTGAGTTTCAAACTTACTGCTGTAAGTGAGGCGCTATGCTCATTGGTCGCTGTGTGCTGGCGCCGACCAATGAGCATAGCGCCTCACTTCCCATTGAGATACACAGCAGTCTTTAGAGCTGTGCATGGCCGGGCCCTTGGTTCTATTTTCGGCCACGGCGCTCTGCTCTCGTCGGTCGTCGCCGGGGCGGGAGACTCGCAATGGCCGCTTCGTGAGTCGCGTGGGCAGTGCGCGGCCACGAACAAAGCCACGAACAAAGCCACGGAAGTGGCGCCGTGTGCGACGGAAGTCGCTACGGCAATTATATAATAGATGGAGGATTACTGTCTTATCTGATGTTATGGGTCGAAGGCCTATGTTCACAGATTAGGTATAGACGCTATACCAACCCATCATAGGATAGTTTTGTTTCATGTATTAAAGTGTTTAGCTCAACATTGATCTTCAGAAGCACACCACTCCTGCCTTCTGGCTTGCCATGGGGCGGTTTGTTCCTCACTGATTGACAGTTTAGACCAGCTGTGCAATAATGCTGCAGGTCTGAACTGAGAATTCTCTGATGATGCTCGCAAAGGCAACATTGAAGAGCGCAGAGATACTGAGGCTGGGCATATCCAATGATCTGGCTAGTGTCCCTGCAGCATCTACAAGTTCTATAAGAAACCTCTTGTCAGCACTGTGCTTCTTGTCTGTCATGGTGGGTTTACACACACCAATTTATCTGTTCAATATCTGAACCAATCTCTGTTGCAGTGAATCATGGATACATTGCTCCATGTGTACACAGCCACAAAATGGAGCAATGTGTCCATGATTTCACTGCAACCAGAGATTGGTTCAGATATTGAACAGATAAATTGGTGTGTGTAAACCCACCATTAGAAGGGCTGCCTCTGCTGTCAATTACGAGGCAACAAGTAGTCAACAATAACTTTTTAAAATCTTTCTGTTCTTGAGAAAAGAGGATTTCCCTGCCAAGGTTGTATCTCTAACATACTTGCAGGCTGTCAACTATGTTGCTAAAAATGTAAGAAATGCAGAACTGTGCAGCTTTATTTTCTACCAAGCTTAAACTTTTCCAGTCCGAATGCTTTAAAAAATAGACACGTTAGGTGGTGTCTTGCGACTTATACATATGTCATACCCAACAAATCCATAATTGACTCCTCTGTATATCTCAGAACTACTCTCTTGATCCAGTGAATAGCATGAATTCCAGCTCTTGAACATGGATTTTTTTTTTTTTAATGCTTATTTTAGTGCAAAACAGGACAAAGTCATTACATGACTGGTGTATTCAGGTGTACGCCTTTCAATCACAGAATGCGATGTTAATCCTGACTAAGGTCGCATTCTGCGATTGAAATTCATAGACCTGAATACTCTAGTCATATAATGACTTTGTCCTGTTTTGCACTAAAATAAGCTAAAAAGAAAAATTCTTGTTCAAAAGCTGGAATTCATGCTATACATTTGGATTTTTTTGTAGTTAAGGCAGAGTAGTTTTCCATGCTTCATTGATTCATGAGAAGAGTTTATGGTGAGCTGGACTTTATTCATCTAATCTCCTGATATCTTCCAACATGTAATCTCCAGTCCTCCCAACACCTTTTCCTTTCCTCCACACTTATATGTTCCTTACCCAGTCACCTCCAAGACATGAGTTCCTCATCCATGCTATTCTGTGCTCCAACACGTCTGATTATCTGTCACATTCGGAACCTTCAGTTGAAAACCCAACTCTTCAAGAAAGCTTATGAGGCGGTCGGCAGGGTATGGGGTACTCGGGTACCGGGGCTGATGGCGTCTTTGATGGGGGAATCACGGCTGGTCGATCCCCGGTCCCGTGCCCTGGACCCTCAATGGCAGGGAACGGTGGGGGAATAAGGGGATTGTTAACGTGACGCCACCTATGGTACCTGGTAACGGGTATACCAGCGCTGCAGCCGGCCGCTGTGGTGATGGTGGGTGCAGCAGAGTGTGGTACAGCTCCCCACAGGTGGAGCTTTACCTCAGGGCAGCGGGGACTGATGAGGGGAATAGTAGTTAAGTCTTTTGCTGACGACCAAGCGGTGAATTGCAGCGATTAGACAGGCACACAGACACACAGGGATTGTTGTTTCTGTACCTTTTACTGATGACAGGGTAACAGGTACAATGAAAAAACAGACAGCGCCTCACCAGCTGGTCAGCTTCAAAAAAGTGTTTAATCCGTCACACAGCACGACGTTTCGGTCGTAGTGACCTTTTTCAAGTGCATGCACTTGAAAAAGGTCACTACGACCGAAACGTCGTGCTGTGTGACGGATTAAACACTTTTTTGAAGCTGACCAGCTGGTGAGGCGCTGTCTGTTTTTTCATTATATGTGTGGTCAAGTTGGGTGGAACTCCCTAACTGGAGACTTGCGCCTCCACTCTTGGAATCCAATGTGTTCCCCCTTTTTCACTTGGTGCTGTGGATATTTTGCTTTGTTAGGGTAACAGGTACAGTCCAGAGTATTAACCAGGTCCCTGGTGCAACTTGGGACTTCCACCTTGGAAAGTTATGAGGCCTCCTCTGTCTTTGTGCTCTGTGGTGTGGGTAAGTACTGCCTGAGCCTGAACCCACCACTTCTTCTCCCTCTCTGGGCTTTGATCTAAACTGACAATGAGGGCCTTCTGCGGGGTCCCTATTCCTCTTCTGGTCCCTGGTCCTATGCTTGGTCAGTTTTAGCATCTCTTACTTTGTTCTCCTCAGGGCTGAACCCCTCCTGAGTCTTCCGGGCTTTTGCTGTAGCTCTGAATGCTGGCAGCGTCTGACTCCGGTGTCCGGGTGTACTAAAGGGCTGTAGTAACCGGTTCCCTTTTCTTAGTTCCCTTCTTTCTCCACTTGCCTCCGACCCTTTCTCTAGGGTGCGCACAGCGGTCAGTGGTCCCTGGTCCTGGGCCTGGATCTCTCCCAGCAACCAGCTCCTCCGTCTCCTCTCTCTTCCTTCTCACTGCAGAATCTAAACTCACTTCTGGGACTGACTAACTCCTCCCCTCAGGCCTGGATGTTCTTAAAGGGGAACTGGCTTAAGGCAGCCAGTAGAGCTCCCCCTTCAGGTCTGGGGTGGAAGGTGTGGTGTGCTGTGCGAACCAAGGTGTAATTCCCTCCTTGCATCGGTGGATTCTGAGACAATCCCCCGCAGGGGTGCCACATTTACAGCCTGCATTGACTCCACTGCCACCTCTACACCAGAGCTGCTGCTAACCTCCAAAATAGAAAAACTCACCAAAATTGGTCGCTTTTTTTACCCCTTGCATCTAGCAGGTGGCTGCAGATTCCCCCAGGAGGTAGCACATGTGTCTAGACACCGGTACACAGACCCCTGCAACCTATAACATGGGGCGGTTTGTAGCAACCAGCGACCATCCATGTATGCAGGGAGAGGCTGGTGGTGAATGCAGACACATGGACACCATTAGGCCCCTGCCACACTCAGGTGTTACATAGTGTCTGAGCAGCCTATTGGTGACGCCTCCTATTAGACCGGGCGGGCTGTTCAGCACTGATATATGCAACACAGTGACAGACGCCCCCTAGAGGAAAACAACCTCAACTGCAAAAGATAAAAAGATGCAGGTTGACACTAAGATAAAGATGTAAGGTGTCAGTTGGTATTATGGCGCCAGAATATCGTAAGCTCGTGACCCACCGTCAAGGGCCCTTACACTCACGAGTACCTAGCCACATGTATAACACATGTATAATTTAGCTTTAGACAAAAATAACCGAATAGGTACTAAATATCAAAATAGAAAAACTCACCAAAATTGGTCGCTTTTTTTACCCCTTGCATCTAGCAGGTGGCTGCAGATTCCCCCAGGAGGTAGCACATGTGTCTAGACACCGGTACACAGACCCCTGCAACCTATAACATGGGGGCGGTTTGTAGCAACCAGCGACCATCCATGTATGCAGGGAGAGGCTGGTGGTGAATGCAGACACATGGACACCATTAGGCCCCTGCCACACTCAGGTGTTACATAGTGTCTGAGCAGCCTATTGGTGACGCCTCCTATTAGACCGGGCGGGCTGTTCAGCACTGATATATGCAACACAGTGACAGACGCCCCCTAGAGGAAAACAACCTCCAAAATATCCTGTAGAACGTAGGCCCACAAGGGCAGAGGGTCCTCTTCCCTCTGTACCAGTTCCTCATTGTTAGTTTGTTTACTGGAATTTCTGTCTGTATTTTGTATGTAACACCTCTTGTATAGCACCATGGAATCAATGGTGCCCTAAAAATGTATAATAATCATGTAATACCAGCAGGAAGGCATCTGACTTTTGCAATTTATTCTGCAGCAGGACAACGACCCCAAATATATCAATGACTAAGCAACAAAGAGTTCTGGAAGTGATGATATGGCTCTTAGGGCCCCTTTACACACCACCACTGAAAGGTAGCAACTGCCTGGCATTGGGGATATTTATGCCTGTTGCCATGAAATTGCTACGAAATGGCGGCGTGTAAATAGGGAAATTCCTTCCTGTGTCCTGACAAAGGAAGGAATTTCCCTATTTACACGCCGCCATTTCGTAGCAATTTCATGGCAACAGGCATAAATATCCCCAATGCCAGGCAGTTGCTACCTTTCAGTGGTGGTGTGTAAAGGGCCCTTTCGGAGTCCTGATCTTAACATCATCAAGTTTTGTGTAGGTTTACATGATGACATAGAGAACCAGAAAGATTTGCACAATCCTACATCGACAGAAGATCTGTATTCTCCAAGACACTTGGAACAACCTCCCTGCCAAATTCCTTCAAAAATGAAGTTCAAGTGTATGTAGAAGAATTGTTGCTGTTCTGAAGGCAAAGGGTGGTCACACCAAATATTAACTTGATTTAGATTTCTCTTGTTCATTCACTTTGCATTTTGCTAACTGAAAGAATAAATTGCCAAGTCTTGTGTTTTTAAATGCATTCTTATTTTATTCCACACCTGCCTAAAGCTATACATCCTGGCTATTAGCTGCCATATCTTAGCCTGGATCACAGCTTTAGCACCAAGGCTCATTTTAAGGCTGAGCTTCTCAGAATTGTGGCCATATTCATGATCCAACCAGATAAATGAGTGGTTGAAATAAGAGCTGCAAGCGTATCACTAGCTCTTAAGCCCCCGTCACACATAGTGAGATCGCTGATATGTCACAGGTTTTGTGATGCAACATCAACCTCGCCAGCGATCTGTTATGTTTGACACTAGCAGCAACCGGGCCACGCTGTGAGATCGCTGATCGTGTCAAAATGGCTTGGACATTTAGGAGACTATGGACGTAAGGGATTGTCTTGGTTCGGGAGAATAAACGTTTTAAAGATGGACATTTCCCGAAGCTTTTATATCTTTTCCAGACCCTCCCGATTGCGGTTCCCAGAGCCTTTTTTAAGTCTTTGAGGTAACTTTGCAGAGATTTCGTTTGGGGCACTTCTAAACCGCGTCTGGCCCATGACATACTGACTCGAACTAAAGGAGACGGGGGATGGGTCTGCCCAATTTCCCGCCTATATCATGCAGCGGCCACTCTGACGAGGATTGTGGACTGGTTCCATGGGACCTCTTCTCGACAATGGGTGACTCTGGAGGAGACTATTCTGGAATGGCCACTGACAGCATTGCCGTGGATCCCGAAAAATAAGCGTCCACCTAGTGTGCTCCTGTCTATACTGACGAGTGATACGTTGCAGCTGTGGAAACAGAGTGAAGGAGTGTGCGGAACTAACTTCGTCCCCCGGACCAATGACCCCATTGTTTGGCAACCCGACTTCCCTCCGGCAGTACACGCCTCTAAGTTTCTGTTATGGAAATCTGACTCAAAAACTAGGCTAGCTCAGGTCTTATTGGGCAGGTCGACCTTTCCTTCCAGAGCGGACCTTTGCTCCTTGGACCCGGAGGGATCAGTTCCCTGGTACCAATATATGCAGCTGAGGTCTTTTATCTCATCCCTCTCTCCGCTCTCTGTCTTATTGACGGAGACTACGGGATTCGAGCCGCTCTTGTTGCAAAGCCCGGCCCCCTGCCATACGCTTTCTCGTATATATGTTTTGCTGGCACGGGTGGAGATTTTGGATCCTTGTGGTTTGTCAAGGAATGGGAACGAGATTTGGATGCTACCTTCTCGACTCAGGGTTGGCAAAAGACATTCTTGTGCACACATAAAATGGCAATGGCATGTAAAAACCAGGAGACAAATTATAAATTGGTCTCCAGGTGGTATCGATGTCCTCAAACAATTCACAAGTTTTTTCCGACGATTTCGGATCAATGCTGGAGATGTGGAGTGGAAATTGGATCATTCTTGCATGTCTGGTGGCAGTGTCCCGCTATCGCCCGACTGTGGAGTAAGGTGTTTGAGATATATGGACACATTACGGGTGAAGCCATACCCTGTTCTCCACAAATCCGACTGCTCTCGATGATACCGGGATCTCCCAAAACCATAAAGAGAGACCTGCTCCAACACTGTCTTACGGCAGTGCGGACCATAATCCCGAGGAAGTGAAAATCTCAATCCTCTCGACTATCCTTGAATGGGTGAAGGAGATGGACTTCCTATGCAGGATGAAAGACTCTCGGCACACACTGGTGTCCTGACCTCCAAATTCTATTGTACATGGACGGGTTGGATAATGTTTAAAGAAACCCCTGAATTTAATGAGCTCTTGTTATAGTACTCCTTCGGGCTGACTAACAAGATATTTTATCCAAAACCTGACCGTAACCTGATATCTCGGATTACTGCTCTCTAATCGCCCTTCTCTGTTACACCTTATCCCCACCCCTTCCCTTTCTGGTCTCTTTCCTTCTTTCTCTATTCTTTCTCTCCTATACTCTCTTTTGTGTGCGTTGGACCTCTCTCTAATAGGTCCCTTTACAAGTTTCTCAGGCCTTTATAGTTGGGAAGCTACTCGTTCCTTGTCCCAGTAACGGGATCATGGGTTGATACGTGTATAGGGCGACAAGAAGATGTGAACTTATGATCGTTTCCGTTTGTTAACGCTTGTTTTTGAGAATTACTTTCTATTCGATGTATTTAACACGCTAGTTTTGATACCAGCAATGAACTTCCCCTGTTAATTCACTGTTTTGAGTGACTGCAACTGGTTTATGAGATCATATAACGACTCTTCATTATTGATTGTTACTGTTCATGTGTTATATACCAATAAAACAGATTTGTTGAAAAAAAAAAAATGGCTTGGACCATTTTTTTGATCGTCGGGCTCCTGCTGGGCAGCATGCATCAGTGTCTTTGACAAGGACAACGACCAACGACCTCAGTACTACAGTCTGAGTGACAGGGTCCCAATGACGCCGTATAGTTGCTGCGTCGGTGGTGAGATCTGACTGTTTGACATCTCACCAGCGACCATGTGGCGACGCTCCAGCTATCCGTACTAGGTCGTATCATTGTCGGGATCGCTGGAGCGTCGCCAAGTGTGACGGACCCTTACTCCCAATTATCTCATTGACCCACAGAATGTATCACAATACAGTCTCAATTTAAAACAATCCCTGGTTAGCTGAGTAGCTTTTTTTCTAGACTGAATGATAATACTGTTCTCTGCAAATACAGTATGGCAATAAGAAACCATTACACTAATTTTTGTGTTCCAATCCTTCTTTTCTGAGCTGGGCACCCGAACAGCAGTGTATGACCATATAGAAGATATATCCATGCTCAGGAGAAATAACACTCCACATTTTTTTTTTTTTTTTTTACAGTGGTTTCCCTTTTTTCCTTTTTAGAGATGAGCGGAGCCATGGAAGCTCGGGTTAGCTGGGTTTGGCCGGACTTTAGTTAAAAGTTCTGTTTGGTACCTGAATTTGACCTGAACTTGACACCGGATCCCAAACCCCATATAAGTCAATAAGACTTGAACGTCTGTGCTGTAAAAGGGTTGTAGTTAGGGCTAGGGGGCAAAAGAAAGCAAAATGGGGGCAATTGCCCTGCAAACATTGATATGGAATGAAAAAAAGTCATTGTCTCACACTTATTTTTGATAACCAGCGCAACTGTATAATATATATGTATGTGTTCTCACCACTATGTGCCCATTTCTAAACTATGTAAAACTAGTGAACAATTCCTATAATGAGTTTCTGGTATTGTTATTTAATGTATTGTTTATACAATAGGTAAAGTAGTACATTTGGGGTTGTCCAGAAAATACTTATATGATGTGGTATAAAATTTTATTGGTTGGAATTTGGCCATTGCTTTCATACAAGTTAAAGCCCAATTTTTTTTTGTCTGTAACTACTGGTAGATTTATTTAAAATTCTCTGCCATCTTAGGGTACCTTTACACGCTGCAACTATCACCGGCGATCGGAGGCAACCGAAGGTGCGCGCGCACGTTTTTGACGGTTGCTACCGAACGTCAATACCACATGTACACGCCGCAATTGCGCCCTCAACCTAAGGGAACGTGGCTCCCAGAAGTTGCTACAGAACCTGCGGGAAACATCCGGTTGCCTCCTGACGCCGCTTCACACGCCGCAAACTCCAAAGGAATGTGGGCATACATGTTCAGCGCCACAAGAACATAGGTGTGACAGAGTTGTGTATTCCGCGCCCCAAACAAGCTGATTAGACAACGCAATAGCGTCATGATTGGCAATCCTGCGCAGGAAGGCTGGTTAATACATGATGCCATTGCAATTGTGTAGTGTGATTCGACAGTTCTTCAAATATGGCGTCCTGTGAAGGGACAGTCAATGGAAACACAGTAGCCCCCACCAATCATCGCTGATGGGGCGCGGTATCCAGCACGCTGTGGCACACCTCTGGGAAATCACTAGGCGAAGCAGATTCCATCCCTATCGCCCCTTCACACGCCAAAACCAGGGCAATTCACTTTGTGTTGCCTCTGGTTTTTGAACAATGCTCTGATACCGCAATCGGGAGCAACTTCGAAAATCACCATCACTTTCCCCAATTACACGCCGCAATTTCGTAGCAATTTCAATGCAACGGTGACGGAATTCCGGATTGCCTCTCAGTTGCTACACTGTAGTTGCGGCGTGTAAAGGTACCCTTACAGTCAGTGGCTAACCCAGAAATTTCCCAAGGTAGGGGTCCAAGAAACACACACCGGTCCTGAAAGGGGGGTGTCACCCCCCAGCGGGGTTCCGAGGGCAAAGCCCCCGGTGGGGGGGTTTGGGGGAGCGAAGCCCCCCTAAAAGCAGCCTCTTTTGTGGGCCCTTGGGTGCTGTGTAATTGTTCCTGTCTCCTGACATAGGGGTCCAGCTCCTTGTGTACTGCACCACTTCTCAGGGCCGTCCAAAGGGGGGGGTCCAGACACGTAGGTCCCCCCCCTTGGGTGCGCCTATGCTTACAGTTCATAGGAACCAGTAGTTCTCTCGATGGGGTAGAAACATCTAGAATTGACATTCCAATTACAAATGTTCTTAGTCCAATTGGTAAAGTTAATTTGTGGGACAATATAATTTTTTTTTTTTTGTTTCTAATTTGTAATCACATCTAGTCCCTTCCATATAAATAATACACTTACATAAATGGGAAGTAACTGATTTCTTGAACAGTTGGAACGCACAGACTAATAAAAAAAAAGGTCTTAAATGTATTTTGAAAGACAAAAAATGACAGAAATCGCAGAAATCAAATAAAATTAATATAGGAATGAAATGGTCATAGCGGGTGAGCCTACAGGAGGAATTAATTTGCCATTCTTATTCATCTGAGCGTTTATACATTTTAATTTGACCACTTATACCACTTAAGCGGCCGTCACACGCTACGATATCTTGAAAGATATCGCTTGAACGCGCCAGATTAAACATCGCTTGAACGATGTCTGTGCGTGTGACGGCAAGATACGACGAACGATAAATGATCAAATCGCAAGATCGAGATCTGAGCTCCGGACCTCACATCTGACGATGTCGACTCATTAGATAAACGGAATCGACGTGTCTAAACAACCGATATCGTCTACACGTTAGGAACTGCGCGATGCCTAAATCTAGCATGTAGGCGTGGCAGGAATTGCTCATTGTGTCGCCTCCTCAGTTGTGATTAGTTAACCTTAATGGTTTCGGATTGGCTGCTTCTACATTAGCTCGCATTGGTGGAAGATAATGCGTTCCCATTGGCTGTCCTCACAGGGCGCCATTTTTGAAGAGCTGTCTTCAGCACCACACATAGGCGTCGCCTGCACTATCACGCATTGTCATGTACAATTTAATGTGCACCCACAAGTTCGTCAACCTGATAAAAGAACCTGCGTGGTACATGAGGCTGCTATAGTGTTCACCTTGTCATACACCCAAACAAACTTGACAGACACCGCGCACACAACGCGGCGCTACGTCACGCACATGGGATATTGTCCCGTAGGTGACACAGAAGTGGTTATTGCCGTGTTACGCCGCGTAGGGCGCCTTTAAGTTTTGTAACGTCACGCAAGGGGCGGTCCTGACGGAATGAAGTTGGTTTCAGTTTTATTCCGCCTGCAAGGTGCTAGCTCCTCCCATGCACATTGCAGCTCAGTCATGGCTGCAACACGCCGCGCTGCCACGTGGGGGATAGCGGTTTCTACCTTTTTCAGTAATAAACGTATTTTTTGTGGTATAGCACATCGTGTTTACACATGTACATTGCGAGGCACATCACAGGACATTCTGAAGATGAGGCCGCCATGTTTCCAAGGACATCTGACCAATGAGGACGCAGTACTGACCACCAATGATGTAGTGAGGGGCGCGGGTTGTTAACCATGTAGCACGCCTATGTGCTCCAATTTAACCTTGGAAAACGCCCAAATTTACCCCAACATCGTTTACGAGGTTTCTGTGTGACTGTTTGCTGAACGATGTGCACAGATGATAAGTGCATCGCTCATACGACCGCTGGATCGCTGCATCGGAGAATCGTCTGAGCGATATCTGTGGGTGTAGCGTTGTGATGAACGATCTCACACATCGATCGGGCGATGTGCAAATCCGACATCGTTTCTGACATCGTTATCTATATCGTAGCGTGTGACGGCCGCTCATATTGTAGCTTGATGTGTGTATCTACCATATTTCTCTTATTATTTTGATAAATCAAGAGTTTGCATTAATTGCTTACATTTTTACCAGCAGGCTGTAGTCTTTCGCCCTGTGCCAGCTCAGACAGACACAGCAAGCATCTCAACTTCTGGGCAGCAAGGACAGCAGACTGTTGTGGCTGATGTAATTGAGCAAATTTTGGAACTGGCTGAGCCAGTGTCTATAGAAAGCCACCAGAGTCAACAGTCGGGACAACCATTGAACATTGCAGTGGGGATTAATCGAGACATTTTACAAGTGAGTATACAAGCTGTAAGTGGCATTATCTGCTAATCAAGATGTATTAAAAGGGAACCTGTCATGTCATTTTGTGATATTAAACCGCCCTCAATGTGATTTAAATGATGCAATGTGCATTATGAACATGATGTTCTAAAAACAAAATTCCACATATTTACCTTAAAAAAAGTCTTTTAATGTGGAGGCAACGGTACACACACTTTTCTTCAGTCATAGGGGAGGCGCTTTTGCTTACTGTCACTCAAGTTCATTCATGATAATTTTTGAATTTCGTCATGCCCCCCGCATTGTAATTGACTTACATCACTGCAAGACCTGTGGCGATGTCACGACCATCTAACTGTAATGGGCAGAGCTAAGCCTAAAAGGATCTTTTACTTCAGCTTCAGGCTGCTTAGCACCACTCATTATGGTCGTGACATCACCACAGGTCGTGCATGCCCTGCCAGTGATGTCAGTCAATTACAATGCAAAGGTCATGACTGGTGTTGAGCGAATATACTCGTTACTATTCGCTACTTGCACAGATAGTACAGTATTCACGAAATTCGTTACTTGGCGAGTATCGCTGGTGCTCACGAGTGATGTCGATCATTCTCGAGCTGACACAAATTGACAGCTCCCACCAGTAAATAATGGGAGCTGACACCTCAGTGAGAGTAGATTGAATGTTAGGATCTCCCTGGGGGCACAACAAGGTGATTTAGGCAGTATAAACTCAAAAAAGCCCACCTCCCGACCTGTCCTGGAAAGACTCGTTTTATGGCCGGATGTGTGTGGGCGGAGCCTAACATTACTCGCTATTCGGATGAATATTCGACTATTAAAAAATACTCATTGCGAGTATAGCGAGTGTGAATATTTTGCTACTTGCTCATCACTAATCATGACGAAATTACAAAAAAAAAATAAGAATGAACTTGAGTGATACTAAGCAAAAGTTCCACCCCTATGACTGAAGACAGGTGTGTGTACAGTCACCTCCGCATGTAAAGTCTTTTTTAAGATACATACGTGGCATATTTTTTTAGAAACCCTTGTTAGTAATGTACATTGTATAATTTAAAACTTATTGGGGGCAGTTTATTATCACAAAACGACATGACAGGTTCCCTACAAGGCAACAGAAGGATATGATTTCCTGACACCCAAGTCGAAAGTCTGTGAGCATCTTCTGAGAGGTTCACAGCATTTTGAAGACTTAATTTTTTTAGGGTTTTTAGATGCTTTAGTGTTGACTAACTTGTTTAGTTTTGTGCACAGTCCAATCTGTGGTCAGCATGATACTGAAATAGAGTAACTGATCATTGAGATAGATAATTAGTTAGAAAAGATTCAATATATCTTGTATCATATTTGACACTCCTGGTGTTTGTATGCATATGTCTTGCGGGCAGTACTATTAGGGATTGCCTGCAGTAATAAGGGGAGACAGTCAGACACTGAATAAGACCACCCAATAGACTTCTGTGCAAACAGATTTAAATGAATAATATGCAAGTTTTACTGGAGGTTCACCCACTAAAATAAATCATCTGGTCAGCTCCTTCTGCTTTATAACATTCGGAATAAAGATGAGATCAGATATTATTTTCAACATTGTTGACAGATGCTCTTTATTGTAGGGACCAAGACCAGTGATAAATAGTGATTTTATCAAAGTGGCAGCAAGCAGCCCAGTAAGAGACACTTCACTGTAATCAGGGTCTCTGTCAATACTTTATTCTACTTACTGATTAGGCGACATAAACCTGGTGACATTTCCTTTAATGGTGGCCTAAAAAGATACATGGTAACAATATGCTGTGTTCTTTTTTTTTTTAATCAGATAATTTCTATTTATCCAAAACGAATCTTACACTAAAATCACATCAAACAGACATTTGGATAATGTCCAAGTTCACAAGAAGTATAGTTATAAACAGATAAACAAACTCCTCCACACCCCTCCCTACTGTAGACATCAAGTATATCAATCCCATCCCACAGCCAGTACTTAGCAAATCCATGGCATGAGAGTCAGGCATAATAAGTCCATCATGTGATTAGAGTTGAAGTATATCCATCAGGTCTGTAGAACTTTAGGATGGCCTATACATCATCAATTTCCGATAGTACTTCCCCCCCTTCCAAGCAGACCAAATCCTGTAGAATACCACTGTAGCGTTTCTCTTTTGGTGTATGATTTCCTCCAAACGTATTGTGTAATCCACTTGTTGAATGTATTCTTTCCTAGAGAGGGGCTCGTCCCTGATCCAGCATCTAGCAATCAACTTCCTCACCATATACAATAATCTAGCAACTGCCAGTTTCTGTAAATTATTAAGAGCAATTTCCTCAACATAACCACGCACACCAGTGGGATTCGGGGCACTACACAGTCATACCACCCTTCAATTAAGCTGAGCACCACCATCCAGAATGCCTGCAATCTCAAGTATACCACAACATATGTAAGATGCCTGGTTAGTCATTCAGACGCCTCAGACATTCAGAAGTACTTCTCACGCCCACCCTATGCAAAAACACGGAGATCTATAGACCCTATGCACAGTGTACAATTGCGACAACCTTCCCGGATCCCTCAATGATAATTTTGGAATATATTCCAGGATAGTCTCCCAGATCTGATCATCTAATACCCCAAGCTTTTCTTCCTATTTATCTCTAGTCCGAGTAGGGTGCCTCAATAAAAAGGTGTGCAAAAGATCTTTGTATACCGTGGATATAACATCTTTTGTGGTTCCATACATATATATATAGTCAAGAACAATGTCCTTCTGCACCTCCAGTGCCCCCGTACGCCTTTTTTGTCTAAATGCATTTTGGACTCTGATATACCAGAACCGATTTGCCTCCGATATCTGAAATTCTTCAAGTAGTAATTCAAAAGTCCTCAGATTTTGGTTCGATAACACTGCGACATATAGCACAACCCTTTCTGCTTCCACACTTTCTGCTCTTCCAGTTTATTAAATTCACCTAAATTATAATTTCCCCAAATAGGAGTATATATTGTCAGCCCATTCACCTCTATAATTGTTTTAATTTTAGTCCATAGCTTATGCACTAGATACATTGTGGGGAACTTTCTACCCATTCTACCAAAGACACCAGCTTCCAGTCCGAGTACCAACAGAGCCCTCCGTACCACATGCTCTACCAGAGCCTGCACTGAGTTCCGCCCAGCCTGCAATACCCATCCTCTAATGTGCTGAGATTGAGACGCCAAAAAGTAAATCCAAGGATTAGGCAGAGCAAGCCCCCCTCTTCCTCACTTGGAAGACGGTGAAGACGACACCCAGGGGAGCCACATTGGTGAATTATGCAAAACGTATAAAGGTTTAGGCATAAGGACCAATTTAGATAGATTCGTCCTACCCGCCACCAAGACATGCAGTTTACACCATGTTTAATCTTTAACCCTCAATTTAGCCATTACCGGGAGCACATTAAGCCTCATGTACTCAGTAACTGGTACAGTAACTTGGATATCAAAATTGATAGATCAATTTAAATATTTAAGTCTAGTACAACCATATTCCTCCAAGCCACTGAGTCTACCTCTATCCACCAGCATAAGGCGCGATTTATCCCACTTAACTTTAAGCCCAGACACCAAACTCTCCACTACAGCCAACGCCTGATTCAAAGATTCCCGGGGATCCTGCAAGAAGAGAAGGACATCATCCACATAAAGTGCTATCTTTTCCTCCATTGAACCGAATTTAAACCCTTTTACCGCAGTATTCTTCCGAATATGAGCAGAAAGCGGCTTAATCGCAATGGCAAATAGCAGTGGAGAGAGGGGACACCCTTAATGGGTCCCCTATTGACCATCAAATCTATCTGACCTCTCTCCATTTACCCTATCTGGGAGGAATAAAGCAGCCGCACCCATGAGATGAACCCCTATCCAAAGCCCATCCGTTCAAGAACCAGCCACAAATAGTCCCACTCCACACAGTCAAACACCTTATGGGCGTCTAAAAATGCCACAGCTCTACACCCCACATTATTCGCAGGCAACTGAATGTTTAAAAACAGTTTCCTCAGGTTAATGGCCGTCGATTTGTTAGGCATAAAGTCAAACTGATCCGGATGAATCATGCTTGTGATCATCCCCACCAACCTATTTGTAGTAGTGAAAAGGGACTATAGGACTCTGGTCTTCTAACATCCTTATCCTCTTTGGGCAGGATCACAATTGTCACCTCTCTCATAGACTACGGCAGCCTCCCCTCCTCCAGGGCCCCCAGGAATACTTCCCTCATCTAGGCAACACCACATCTTTAAGTGTTTATAACATTTCTGCTGGCAAACCATTTGCCCCAGGGGCTTAATCGTTCGCCATGGAGACTCACACGTCCTTCTCGAAGCTCATCTTACCGTCCAATGGGAGCTGCTCCAAGCATCTTTCCCTGTCACCCGCCATCATCTTAGTCTTTGGCAAACTATCTTGCACTTCTCCCCTCCCTAAGACTGAAATTCCAAAGTCTCCTTTGGGGTGGGCAAACATATCGCCTCCCTCTCTGCTACCCTCAGGTCCTCCAGTGCCCAAAGCTCCTCTCCTCTAGACTCAGTCTTACACTTAAAAATATCCCTAATAAATAACCCCCGGATAAAGGCTTTCATTTTTTTCACACTATGCCAACAGACGCACTCCCATCATTCTCTTGAAAGAAGTCTTCTATATCCCCGCAATCTTGCCCATATCAAGCAACTTAAGCCAGGCTGGGTGGATTTTCCACTCCCCCTGTGACTCCCACATCCTAGTCTAGTATGTAAGACCACCTCACCGGCTTATGATCTGAGCCACCCTCGGCAAATAATCCACTTTCCCAATCCAGGAATCCATTTATCTATCCCCCAGTGCCATATCAATTCTCGACATGGAG
This sequence comes from Allobates femoralis, assembly GCA_033576535.1. NCBI lineage: Eukaryota > Metazoa > Chordata > Amphibia > Anura > Aromobatidae > Allobates > Allobates femoralis. The sequence goes on from JARQOC010000005.1 coordinate 193,129,392, forward strand.
CCATGAGAGAAAGAGAAACACGAATAACACTTCACATCCAAATTTCTCACCCTCCACAGATCCACTAAACCAACCTCTCTGATATGCTTTGCAAAGGGCATATCTCCATCCCCCCTCATCCCCTCGCAAGGTCCAACTGTTCTTCTCAAGTACCTGGACAGATTATGCAGGAAGGCATGATGTAACACTGCCACTCCCTTAGTCCTATTGGCGAGACCCAAATATTCCAAGTTATAACCTTAACTGTTCCAGTCATTATGTAATAAAAGTTATAAATACCTCCCAAAGCCTCTTCGTACCTTGCCTTCTACAGTCCCTTCCCCAACTGCCCCCCCATACCAAACGTACTCAGTAGCCAAACTAACACCCTTATCCCTGCCTCTTCCCTCTCTTACCAGTTAGCTTCCCTCTATATGAGAGTGGTTAAAATCCCTTAATCTAGCCTCCGATACCTTCTACCCTAGCTGTCCCTCGCCAGGAACAAACCAATAAAGTATAAAACAATAATACAGTTTGCCTGTCATCCCCCTCCCGCCTTTAGTAAACATTTCAACCATAGAAAAATGGTCTAAATCAGTGAGCTGCAAAAAATCATGCTGCAGCTATACAACTCAATAACCAACACCACAGTAGCTACCGGTCCAAAAAACAGAAAAATGGAAAATAGTCCAAATTGGTCCAAAAGTGTACATCTCATGATGTCCTCACTCTGCCGGCTCCATTATCTCGCAGTTTCTTGATGTTGCGCTCCAGCCAGTCCATAGCTTCCTCTGGTGATTGGAAAGGATGTACTCTCTCGAAGGCAACAATCCTCATCTTTGTGGGGTACAACATGGAATATTTCAGTCCTAGGCCTCCCAGTCTCCTTTTCTCTTCCACAAGCCACATCCTCAATATTTGCACTCAGCAAAATAGTCCGAATTGATGAAAATATGCTGCTTGTTAATCATCATGTCTTCAATGTTTCTGGCTTTCCTCAAAATGGCATCTCTGTCATAGTAATTTAGTATTTTCGCCAGAATAGTACAAGGGCCAGATCTGGGAGGCTTTGGTCTCATGGGCACTCTGTATGCTCTCTCTACAACAAACACCTTAGAGAGAGCTTCAGCTTCAATTTTCTTCAATAACCATTTCTCCTTAAACTCCATGGTATTAGAGCCATCGTGTTTTTCTGTGACCCCCACAGTCCAGACATTGTTCCATCGCGAGCGGTTCTCAAGATCATTCTTAGCAGTAACCTCAGCCAGCTGCATAGCATACTGTTTCTGGGCTTTCTGTAGCTTATCAATTTGATCCTGTTCTCAACTTCTCTGGTTCGAACATCTGCTTTTTGCATTGCAGCTTTTATGCCTAGTATCTCAGCCTGAAGACCATGCACTTGCTGAGTTAGTTTGGTCAAAGGTTCTTTACAGAAGCTCACAATAGCATATGCATGCTTAATGATGGGCTCATCACTGATAGAAGCAGCCCCTCTGCCTGACCAGCCATTTCTTGCCTCTCCCTGGGGGCCTGCGGACTCACACTCTTCTCCCTTCATATCATCTTCTTGGGCCAGCTCCCATTCTTCTCCCTTCTCTTCTGCCCCTGCCTCCAGCTCCCGCTGCCCTTCCAAGGCCTTGTTTCCCACCTCCACCCTGGCAAACCTTTCAAGCCGGGCCGCCACCGCCATCCTCCTGGCGCATGCCAGGTTCTCTCTGGCCGCGTCCTCCAGGGCCTCGGCGCCATCTTGGAATCTGTCGCCCTCCGCTGCGCCAACATCCCGCTGCCTTCTGCATGTCGTGTTCGCGCCTCACCCGGCTCCGGTGACACCCGCGGGGTCTAGAAGTTAGGCACCCTGCAAATTCAGCCTGAATAGGCCCATCAATGCGGCGATCGCAGCCCACAAGCAAGGTTTCAGGAGGGAGATCTCTGAGCTGTGACCACCCACATCACTGGCTAAGTCACGTCCCCAACAATATGTCATGTTCAGCGTGCCTTTACACATTACATGATGGAGTGCCTCAGTCTTTTCTTGTCTAAACAGATACTTGGTGATGAATCTGTAAACTATAAGGCTAGGATCACACAGCAACTTGGCACAGTGTCAGCTTCTGACTTCTCATCTAATGACTGTCAATTAGATCACATTGCGATCATGACTATCGTAATTGCAGCCTTGAATAAACAGTTTCTAAAATCCAATATTGATTGCAAGTCACTTACAACCTTACTCCATAGACTTCAATGAAGGGTCACAGGGGAATTGATAAATCTCATACAATCTACCTGCCATGAGGCATATATTTTATTTACTTTTCACAGCCATATCCCGATCTCTAAAATAGTAGCATACGAGCAAGTCACTAATTAGTTCCTGAAATGTTTTTGGTAATTACGTCTTTGAGAATTGCTGTCGTATTGACCGTGTTGCTGGGTATTCCTAGCTTTGAAGTCAACCGTGGTATAGAGATGCACAGAAATAATTCTGCAAAATTCCTTTTGTCAAGCCACTAATGTTCTGAATAAATCTGGAATGCAAGATTAATAGCCCTATGCTTGATTACATTAGAATGACTAGATAGTCCGCCACTGGTGGCATTTAGTAGGTGGTGGCCATGCATAATGCTGCAGTACTTTTTATGTATTAATGTATTTATATTTTAAAATATAAACATTGTTGTTTTTTACTTTCTTTAAAGTAACCCTATCAATGCTGCTCAAGCTATGGACCGCATGGATCAGTGCCTTGCAGCCATATCATTATTATTCTGAAACATTTTTGCGTTTCAGACAAAATATAGTTTAAAGAGCCAGCGGGGCACTAATGGGATAGACAGACTGGGCAAGTTCTGCTCAAGGTCAATTCCTCCTTACTTACTCAAGGTGATTGACAGGATCTCTTACTGTTCACACACGTGGAAGAGACCGGTCAACCTAGAGTGGTATGGGTTAGGTGCTGGACTAGTCTTATATCTCTGCCTATGTTTCTGGCCACATCTTTAAACTGTTGGCCCTAAACATCAAGACTGGTGTTGTTCATGCCAGTCTTGATGAAGGATGGCGTTGGAGTCACACTCCTAATTCGTGAAGTGTGGCATTCACTACAAATCCGTCTCAAGAACCTGCTGAAGTAAGATTTGATGTGTAGTCATAAATTGACAAACTACGGTCATTACTATGTCCTTGTCCTGCCTCAGCTCCCTCACTGTGTTCAAGCTGAGCAAAAATGGAATGAGAATGCTAGAAGCTACATTATTTTAGAAATGTGAAAAAAACGCCCATAGTCAATTGATCTTCCTTGATCCCCAAAAGGTATACAGTATATCTGTAAAGATCTTTTTGTCAACATTCAGTTGAAGAATTGATAGTTTGTGAGCTAAATTTCTTTGCCAGGAGAAAATTATCTGACTATCAACTTTTTTTTTTTTTATGCTGTCATGTTAGCAAGCTTTAGAAAACAGCGGTCTGTCCTCCATCCCGGTTGCTCCACTTTCTGGTGATCCCAGCCAGGGAAAGTCAGCCATTCAGGAGATTGAATGTATATCACGTCAACAGATAGACTGTAATGACCAAAGTCCTGCACTAGAGCCTGAAGATCAGGAAAAAATCGAGAAGCCAGAGAAAAGAATCTTTAAGAAGAAATCCACTTTTTCACAAGGTAAGGCGTTGATGGGTTGACTATCTTTGGGGACACCTTTTTTTTTTTCTTAAATGTATGTGTTTTGGGCTAAAAATCAGTTTTGTAGTTGGGTTTCGTTTAAAACATTTTCACCATTTTCCTTAGCCTCTGTGTTTTAATGTCTATTGCTGACTGCATAATGAATTAACTGAGAATCTGTCAGTCAGCCCTATAACATGGTCTTGACAGTAAAGGGCCTGTCACACGTGTCAATGTCGCCCGCGATATCGCTCATGCGTCACAAATTATTAATCGCCTGAGCGATGTGGAATTATCGCAGGTAAGATGTCACACGCGTCAATATGACCCAGCGATGCGGTGATGTCGCCATCTTGCGAGCGATTTTATTTAGTCGCTTGTATGATGTCAAAATAGAAAATACGTCGCTGAGTTTAGTGTCACACGCTGCAATGCACAAGGTCTACTGAGCGATGAGCGACAGGTTTTACGTCTGGCAGTGAAACCTGCGATCAGCGACATATCGCTGGTTGCATCGCTTGGTCACACGCTTCAATGTCGCTCCTGCGTCACTTTTACGTCGCTCGAGCGACTGAAAATCCGTGACGTACGAGCGACATTGACAGCGATATCGACGCGTGTGACATCTGTTGACATCTTTACATTTGTTTACATTTGTTGACATTTGTTGACATCTGCGTGTGACACAGGCAGGAGGTGTGTCAGATATAAAGGGAATCTGTTAACAGGTTTTTTGCTATGTAATCTGTAGAGCGGATGATGTAGAGCAGAGGTCCCCAAATCCAGGCCTCAAGGGCCGCCAACAGTGCAGGTTTTCAGGATTTCCTTAGTATTCTACAGGGCTTGGAATCATTAACTGTGCAGATGATCACATTAACACCTGTGCAATACTAAGGAAATTCCTGAAAACCTGCGCTGTTGGCGGCCCTCGAGGCCTGGAGTTGGGGAACCTCTGATGTAGAGACTGAAATAAAGTTTTCAGCTGTGTCATTTACCAGGCTGTTGTTTACTTGCAATTAAGGTTTTATCACCAAGAGATTATCATTGCTAAGACTACAGGGCACAAGAGCACTTGTCCAACTATGCTTAGTCCTCTGATATGCAGTTCTTTGTCAGTAGACAATATATACTGTGTGCAGAATTATTAGGCAAATGAGTATTTTGATCACAATACTTTTTATACATGTTGTCCTACTCCATGCTGTATAGGCTTGAGAGCCAACTACCAATTAAGTAAATCAGGTGATGTGCATCTCTGTAATGAGGAGGGGTGTGGTGTAATTACATCTTCACCCTATATAAGGTGTGCTTAATTATTAGGCAAATTAGGCCTTTCCTTTGGCAAAATGGGTCAGAAGAGAGATTTGACGGGCTCTGAAAAGTCCAAAATTGTGAGATGTCTTGCAGAGGGATTGCAGTTTATTTCTAAATTTTGTGCATTATATTGGTTTACCTGGTGAAAATAAACAAGTGAGATTGGAATATATTGGTTTTTAATAAGTTGCCTAATAATTCTGCACAGTAATAGTTACCTGCACAAACAGTTATCCTCCTAAGTAGCCAAATCTAAAAAAAAACACTCCAACTTCCAAAAATCATGAAGCTTTGATATTTAAGTCTTTGGCGTTGATTGAGAACATAGTTGTTGATCAATAAATCAAAATAATCCTCTACAATACAACTTGCCTAATAATTCTGCACACAGTGTGCACAGCGAGCTGTGGTGTGGGTGAGATTAGCTTTCTAATATCTGGTACATCTAAGAGCCCTGATTGTGTCACAACTGCTGCATCCAGTAAATTAAGTGATGCCTTGTTTTAATCAGGGTCTCTTTTCCTACATAATGATGTTGTCAGATTAGGTAGCAAAAACCTGATGACAGATTCCCTTTACGCTAACGTCAGAAGTACATCCAAAGGGTACTAGGCTTCCTCTTCTACTTCCTATAATGGTGGCACCCACTCTCGTTTTTATCCTTAAAGCTTTGATTACTGTTAATTTTGTAATAACTGCAACAACTTAACTTTTAAGTCCAAGTTAGTGTTTTAAGATAGCAGCTCATACAGGGAGAAGCCCCAGTGACTACACCCACCTAGGCTTAACTAAAAGCAATGTTAACTCATTAGGTGGCAAATACTTTGATTGCTAATCTCTCCACAACGGAGAGGTGAAGGAATAATAACAGAAGAATAAATAGAATAAAAGTTTTATTCCACTCTACAGTCACTATTACATCATTTGTTATATTTGTTCATGAAAAATTTGGTGAAAGGTCCTCTAACATTTACTTGCATCAATATAGAGAAAATTGCAGCAGAAATAGACACACAAACCCAATCCGGGTTATTCAGTCACCGCTTCGCTTGTGATGAGCCCATGTGTTCTTTCACTTGACCTGTATCTCTTTCCTTTACTGTATTAATAATTTTGAATTCTACATTTGTGTGACTGGTACGTTGATTTCTCCGGTATTTTAGAAATGGCTAACCACGTTTTTCTTAACAATGATTGATTAGTTTCAGGTTCAGTTCGGGAGGAAAGTGGAGTCCGATGGCATGTCTGTACCTACTGTGAAAAGGAATTTAAGAAGCCCAGTGACTTGGTTCGCCACATTCGAATCCACACTCATGAGAAGCCATTTAAGTGTATGCAGTGCTTTAGGGCCTTTGCTGTGAAGAGCACCCTCACTGCCCACATAAAGACTCACACCGGCATTAAGGCTTTCAAATGTGAATTCTGCATGAAGTGTTTTTCTACCTCTGGAAGTTTAAAGGTCCACATCCGCCTGCACACTGGTAAGTAGCCAAACTCTTGTGTCTTTTGTGGAGCGAGATGACAATTTTATTGATACCATTTCAGGATAGATTTGACATTTTGATTGCTTGGTAAAGCATTTTGTTGGGGTATTCTGGTGACCAAAAATACATTGTATGTTTATATTTAAAAGTTTTTGAAATGATTTTGATCAGACTTTCCGGAACACAGGAATACCACATATGCATATTTTTAAATTATCTTCTAGTTTCATTTTTTTTTTTAATCCATTCATTGTATTTATAAGACCCCTAAGTGTACCTGAACTTGTGCTATATACAGCACTGCCACAATATTGCTGCATACAGTAAAAATAGCCTTTTGAACCTCAACCAAAGGGTGGCTTTCAAAGGAGCTCTGTAATGACAAAGACAGAGGTTTTTAACAAACCCTTGGCTGTCACAGCAAGCCATCGGTACCCCACCATCGCGTGCCGGGTGCACCAATGGACACATAGAATGATGCACCCTCATACTGGCGCTTTTAATGCCGCTGTCAGAGTTTGACCATGGCATTTAACAGGGTAATTGCAGGCGGAGAGGGCGCCATCCATCAAATTTTAGAGGCATGTCGGGCTGTAACACACAGCCATTACCTACTGCTGATGGAGCGAGCTCACCCATGCAATAGTGTAATACACCCACTACTGACTTGCGTATGTATGGCAGATCTGGCTGAGGGGTGAAAGCAGGCATGGGGACCTCCAGGCCTTAAGGGCCGCCAACAGGTCATGTTTTCAGGATTTCCTTAGCATTGCACAGGGGTTGGAATCATCACCAGTTCAGGTGATTATATTATCACTTGTGCAATACTAAGGAAATCCTGGAAACCTGCACTGTTGGTGACCCTTGAGGCCTGGAGTTCCCTATCCCTGCTTTAACCCGTCACCTTGAGGTTAAAGGGTTGTTGCCAACAATAAAAGTTCTATTATATCTAAAAGTGAGCTGATAACTGGTAGATCAGTGCAGGTCATTTCACTGGCATTCCCACATATTTATGCTGTTTTTTTTTTTTTGTTGTTGTTTTTTTTTACTTAGAAAATGCATAATGTGGTGCCAGATATGAGTCTCTTTATATCATGGTAATTTTTACACTTTTACCAAGAGGGCATGGCTAACTGGATGATATGGGGGCATGTCTTTAGGCTAATTTGCGGTATTACTCTGTGAGCAGCTCCCCCCAAAATAGCAGCAAATGATAAACCTCAGATCTCTGGAACTCCATGGCAGATTTAAAAAAATGACAAAAGTGGAATACTCAGAGAAGCAGCAGGAATAAAATAAGCATTGAGCAAAAACTGGCCACTTTCCACCTACAGAATGGTCCTCTCTAATGCCTTTTCCTGGTAATTGATATGCTGATCAGATAATCAGGTGAAATTCTACTTCCCAAAGTTCATAGCTAGCCTCATCTCTGTGACTAGTGGGCAGCACTTGCTTCACTGATGATCCAAGCAGCCGAGAACCACAAATGTTGGCATCCTAATAAAAGCGATAAATATAGGTGCCAATGAGAAGTATCTCAGGCATGGGTCAGCTACAGACAGGACAGTGCGGTTTTACATCTTGCTTTCTCTAAGATGTGGTGACTATTTGGTAAAACTCCTTGTATTGATATTACATCCAAAATTGCCAATAAACATTTGAGCATACCTCCTTGTATAGATGTAGTTATAACAATGAAACCCATTTATGTATTGCCCATTTACCAGAGTGTTTGTCAGAAAACTAGTCTAAAACACTTTGAAAAGTTGCAAACATTTTTCTTAACATTAGTTTCTGGCAGCTCTTCCAAAATGAACAGAGCAGCAGAGGAGCTGGGATGGGGTGTGTAAAATGACTGTCCATCAAATTCATCAAAATTGGTGACATTTCTTATGCCAGAAATTTTATTCTGGCTCCCAAAGGAGGAGCATAGAAGTGTCTCGCCAGATATGGCGCATCTATTTCCTGTATACCTCTTATTAAGAATGGCATACAAAACGCCTTTCTTAATGAATCTGGGCCTATATATGTGGCTATTTTATAATACACGTAAAATTGGTCAGTGTAATCTGGTGATGTGACCCTCAGACCAAACAATAAGCTATAAGCTTTTGTGCCCGCAGCAGTCTCCAGCCATAAGCTGCTTTTTTTTCCAGATCACTGTGGTTGAGCTTGACTTTCCTGAGCGCGTACCTTTTGTAACAGAATTCCACAAGCATAAAAAAGATGTATGAATGCACATGATGTAATGATGAAGATGAAAATGACTACTACAAATTGTCATGGAGCTCTCAAAGGCCTGCTCCAGGCCGCAGAGATCAGGATTGATGGAATTCTAATATCAGTGATTATAGAGAAAAATACATAATTTAATTTGCCTTAACACTATGCTATCAGTCTGACAGACGGCATGGGATGAAAGTAAAATAGCTCCAATCTCTCAACATACCCTTATATTAAGGTGTCATGTATAAAACCATGCTGGAGAGGCAATGGTGTGTAATAGGAATAGTGATTATTGGTAGATGTCCTTTACTTCAACTTTTCACTGGATGCGGCTCATTTTGCCAGTCTTCATTGAGTGATCTGTAGGGTTCTTGATACTGAATTATTGTCATTGTTAAAAAGAGGGAAAAAACAACATACATTGTGTCAATTGTAAAGCAAGGGTACAGGATACTCCTGCAAGGGAAGCACAGCTAGGGCAGGCGTTTCAATCAAAGTTATAATATTCTACGCTGGTCTCTCTTTTGTTGCAACAATCTCTGAACGCCTTTTGTGCTTTTTACAATGTTCTTCTGTAGAGTTTAGCAGAAAGCTTCAGATTGCCCTAGTCCGGCCTCCAATTCAATCCTCCATGTATGCCAGGCTGAGGATGTAGTATTTGCTTCTGAGCCTAGGCTCCATGGTGAGTCTGGTGCTTACTAGGCCCCATGACCTATGAGGACTTGTCATTAGACCACATGTAACGTCATGGCACGTGACGCATTGCAATATCACAATACCACCTTGGGAGTGCAAGTGACACCAAGGATACCAGTCTGAATACTGGAATAAGACACTGCTCCTTTTGGGCTTTGGAGACACAATATACATTCAGTGTGAACTAGGACTCTCTTAAATATGTCAGTATTGACTGCTACCAGTAGTGAGACTTATACAGCTCTGTTGTGATTGAGGAGGCCACAAAAAAAATTAATAAGCCGTGAGTTAAGGGAATCTGACAGCAGTTATTTAATCTGAGAGAATAATAATATAAGGCACAAGAGCCTAATTCCAACAATGTGTTATTTATTAGGCTGTGTGCTGTGGTTTAGAATCAATCAGTATTTTATCACTAGGAAATCATCACTGCTGGACTACTTCTTACATACAGAGCAATAAGGCTTCTCTGTGTAACCCCGTTCCACCACTGATTGGCAGCTTGCTAACAATTCACCGTGTACGCAGGAACTTAACAATCGGGTGTGGGTGGGGTTACACAGCACAAAGCTTAGCTTTGCTGCATCTGTCTATTAGTGCATCTCAATGAATTCGAATACCTTCAAAATTCAATGCAATATTGCCATGTTTCAGGGCGTTTCTGGGAGACCAGAAACATGTTGACTAATAAATCAATATTTTATTTACCCTTTGATATCACATGGAATGCGGCAGCGTTTTAAACCTTCATCCTCCCTCCTTTAATTTTCTGAAATAATGACCTTTGGGTTTTCATTGGCTGTAAACCATAATCATCAACATTAACAGAAATAAACCCTTGAAATAGATAACTGTTTGTAATGACTGTATATAATATATGCAATTCACTTTTTGTATTGAATTACTGAAATAAATTAACTTTTTGAATTCATTGAGATACGCTAATACTGTACATCAGACAAAACAGGTAATCTACCAAACCTACATCAAGCAGCCCAGTAAGTGATATGTCCCTTTTTTGTCCTATGTTATGCTGCTCACAGATTATATAGCAAAAACCTGTTGACAGATTGCATTAACGAGAATAAGAAAGATACATAATTACACTAAAAGAATAGATAACATTGTTGTGACACAAGTTACTACAGTAATAACTAATCTCTGATGTGCAGAAAACAGACTAGTAACGAAAATTAAATATAATATTACTACTTGCTCGTAGTAAAGAGAGGTCAAAACAATCTGGGGTCAGGTCCAGGAAATGGCGCAGTATCAGCTAGGGATATTCAGAAGCGAAGTCCAATTCAAGCCTAAGTCTGGAGACAATAGTGAAAAAACAGAATACAGTGGAATAGGCAGAAAGAGAAATCAGGTCACAAGCAGAGAGTCAAGTCCAGGAAAGGTAACTAATCAGGCAGGGTCTGACTCCGAGCACAGAGAGATCAAATCTACACATCCAAAGGCAAATGTACAATTGACACAGAATAGGGTAGAAGCTTGCTTAACCCCTTTACGACTAATGACGAGTATACTCGTCATGGCTTTGAACTGTCACTGCTTCTAAACGAACAGTGACAGTTCAATTCTAAAAGCTGTCAGTGACAGCCAAAGGTTAGGGGAAGAGGTGTGGGGACCCCTGTTAGAGGTCCCCACACTCAGAGCGATGTGATCGGTCAGTCAATCTGACTGACCGATCACATCATGATCGCGCAGGAAAGTGCTGAATGTCAGCACTTCCCTGAGCGATCGCTGCAGGAGTCGGGCTGTCAGCTGTGCCCGGCTCCTGCACACATCCCCTTCCTGTGCCCGCTCTCCTCCGTCCTCTCCCTGCTGTGTCTACATCTTCCCCCCCATCCCCCCTGTCCCCTGCTGTGTCTGCCCTACCCCCCTGTCCCCTACTGCCCCTACTGTGTCCACCCTCCCCCCCTCATCCCCCCTGTCCCCTACTGCCCCTACTGTGGAAACCCTCATCCCCCCTGTCCCCTACTGCCCCTACTGTGTCCGCCATCCCCCCACTCATCCCCCCTGTCCCCTGCTGTCTTTTCCGCCCCCCCGCCACAGTACCTGCGATCACCGTCGGCTGAAGTTAGTAGCGGGGGGGGTGTTGGGTGCAGGGTGCTGGACGGTGCAGCATCCCCGCCCTCCAGCGGCATTGCACCGCTACTTACCAGTTACTGGCGCGGGGCACGCTGGAGGACGGGGTGTGTAGCTGGCGCCGCCCCCTTCTCCACCTCCGCTCCCCTAGCCTGCCTGCCGCTTGGTCCACAGGTGCGGCCCTGGTTAAGACCCCCTGCATCCCTGATCCCCCATCCCCCTGCAGAGGGATCCCTGATCCCCCATCCCCCTGCAGGGGGATCCCTGATCCCCCATCCCCCTCCAGGGGGACCCATGATCCCCCTGCATGGGGATCCCTGATCCCCCATCTCCCTGCATGGGGATCGAACTGCAGAAAGAGATCTGACAGCTCAGGTGCAGTGAACCAGTAGATCACTGTGTCCAAGTTTTCAGATCGCTTTCTACATCTTGATTCCCATGCAGGGGGATTCCGCTGCATGTGGATTGAGCTGCAGAAAGCGATCTGACAGCTCGGGCGCTGTGATCCAGTGGATCATGGCACCCAAGTTGTCAGATCGCATTCTGCAGATTGCTCTCCATACAGGAGAATCCCCCTGCATGGGGATTGAGCTGCAGAAAGCGATCTGACAGCTCGGGCGCAGTGATCCAGTGGATCACGGCGCCCAAGTTGTCAGATCGCATTCTGCAGCTTGCTCTCCATGCAGGGGAATCCCCCTGCATGGGGATTGAGCTGCAGAAAGCAATCTGACAGTTTGGGCGCAGTGGTCCAAACTGTGCAGTGATCCGGGCTTTCAGACCACTGCGCCCAAGCTGTCAGATCGCTTTCTGCAGCTTGCTCTCCATGCAGGGGATTCCCCTTGCATGGGGATCGAGCTGCAGAAAGCAATCTTGCAGCCCCGGCACGGCACCCGGGTGCCAGATCGCTGCTCTGCAGTATGATCCTCCTGCATGAGGATCGAGCTGCAGAAAGCGATCTCTCAGCCCCGGCGCTGCACCTGGGCTGCCAGATCGCTGCTCTGCAGTCCGATCCTCCTGCATAGGGATCAAGCTGCAGAAAACAATCTCGCAGCCCCAGCGCTGCACCTGAACTGCCAGATCGCTGCTCTGCAGTCCGATCCGTCTGCATGCGGATTGAGCTGCAGAAAGCGATCTCACAGCCCCGGTGCAGTGATCCACATAGTGGATCACTGCACCCAGCCTGTCAGATCGCTACTTTGCAGTCTGATCCTCCTGCATGGCGATTGTGCTTCATGGGACCTTCGTTGTGGACTACGTTGGAGGCGATCGAGCGTCGTGGGACCTTCGTTGTGGACTACGTCGGATCTTTTTATAATAAAGATGGAGTCTGAATTTTGTTTGTGTTTTTTTTTTTCAAATTGGCCCAATATTATGAATCTCAGGCTTAGTGCCAGCTGCCAATAAAAAGCTGGCATTAACCCCTTTATTACCCAGTTTGCCACCGGCACCAGGGCAACTGGAAGAGCATGAGTACAGCGCCAGAAAATGGCGCTTCAATGAATGCGCCATTTTCTGGGGCGGCTGCGGGCTGCAATTCGCAGCATGGGGGGCCCAGAACGCTTGGGCCTTTCCATGCTGAGGATTCCAGCCCCCAGCTGCCTAGTTGTACCTGGCTGGGCCAAAAATATGGCGAAGCCCTATGTAATTTTTTTTTTCTTCTAGAATTAGTTCTAGAAATAAAAAAAAATGGGCTTCGCTGTATTTTTGGTTGCAGCCAGGTACAACAAGGCAGCTGGAGGTTGCTGGCAGTCTGTAGCTGCCAAGTTGTACCTGGCTGGACCAAAAATATGGCGGAGCCCCACGTAATTTTTTTTTTCTAGAATTAGTTCTAGAAATAAAAAAAAAAGGCCTTCGCTGTATTATTTGTAGCCGGCCATGTACAACTTGGTAGCTGGCTGACTGGAATCCTCAGCGTGGAGAGACCCCAATGTTGTGGGTCCCCCATGCTGCAAATTGCAACCCACAGCCACCCAAGAAAATAACGCATTCATTAGAGGCGGCATTTTCTGGTGCTGTACCTTAACTCTTCCAGTTGCCCTTGTGCTGGTGGCACACAGGTTCTCCATATGCGACATGGTGTCCGCTAACAATTTCAATGGAAAATTAGCTCCAATTGTTAGCGGAAACCATGTCGGGTATGGAGAGCCCCTCCCTGTGTGCCTGAACATTGGAGCTCCCCCACAAGTGACCCCATTTTGGAAACAAGACCCCCGAAGGAACGTATCTCTAGATGCATATTGAGCACTTTCAACCCCCAGGTGCTTCACAAATTGATCCGTAAAAATGAAAAAAAGAAATTCTTTGTGGAAAAAAAAGTGCTTTTTCATTTATACGGATGAATTTCTGAAGCATCTGGGGTTCAAAGTGCTCACTATGCATCTATATACGTTCCTTCGGGGGTCTAGTTTCCAAAATGGGGTCACTTGTGGGGGAGCTCCAATGTGGAGATACACAGGGACCCTCCAAACGTGACATGGTGTCCGCTAACAATTTGAGCTCATTTTCCTTTCTAATTGTTAGCGGACGCCATGTCGCGTTTGGAGGGTCCCCGTGTGTCTCCACATTGGAGCTCCCCCACAAATGACCCCATTTTGGAAACTAGACCCCCTAAGGAACGTATCTAGATGCATAGCGAGCACTTTGAACTCCCAGATGCTTCACAAATTCATCCATAAAAATGAAAAAGCACTTTTTTTTCACAAAAAGTTTCTTTTTGCCTACATTTTTTCAGTTTCACATGGGCAAAGGGATAAAATACATCCCAAAATTTGTTGGGCAATTTCTCCTGAGTACACCGATACCTTATATGTGGTCATAAACCACTGTTTGGGCGCACAGCAGGCTCAGAAGTGAAGGAGCGCCATTTCACTTTTTGAATGGAAAATTGGCTCCAAAATTCAAATTGCTCTCCTTCCCATCTGAGCCCTGCCGTGCACCCAAACAGTGGTTTATGACCACATATGAGATATCTGTGTACTCAGGAGAAATTGCCCAACAAACTTTAGGATGCATTTTATCCTGTTGCCCATGTGAAAATGAAAAAATTGAGGCTAAAAGAACATTTTTGTTACAAAAATTAAAATGTCCATTTTTTCCTTCAACTTTATTTTAGTTCCTGTGAAGCACCTGAACTTGAATATAGTTTTGAGTAGCTTGAGGGGTGCATTTTTTGGAATGGTGTCACTTTTGGGTGTTTTCTGTCATGTACACCCCTCAAACAGACTTCAAGTGTGATGTGGTCACTAAAAAAATGGTTTTGTAAATTTTGCTGGAAAAATAATTGCTGATGAACTTTGAACCCTTATAACGTCCTACCAAAAATTTTTTCTTCTTCCAAAATTGTGCTGATGTGAAGTAGACATGTGGGAAATGTGATTTATTAACTATTTTGTGGCACATAACTCTCTGGTTTAGCAGAATAAAAATTAAAAATTTGAAAATTGCGATATTTTCAACATTTTTGCCAAATTTTTGATTTTTTCACAAATAAACGCAAAAATTATCGACCTAAATTTACTACTAACATGAAACCCAATATGTCACGAAAAAACAATCTCAGAATCACTAGGATCTGTTGAAGCGTTCCCGAGTTATTACCTCATAAAGGGACACAGGTCAGAATTGCAAAAAATGGTCCGGTCATTAGGGTGCAAAGTGACTCGGTCCTTAAGGGGTTAAGTTGAGGTCTAACCAAGTGACTTGAAATGCATGTGATCTTCAGCACAGAGCCAGCCCAGGCTGACCATCTCCAAAACAACCTAGTAAAGGACAATGACCCTGTGGAGATTGTGACAATTGTTTATCCCATTCAAATTTACAAATGTCATAGTGTAGCGTTGCCCTCATTGGAGTTGTTCCATTTTTAGGATTTAAGGTAGCATAGCACTCAATATTAGACCTTGGCAAGCCTTAGGGCATTCCATAATTTTGGAGGGCTTAAGTCAAAACAACCGATTTGAAAATAATAAATGCACATTTAGAAAAATAAAATGAGAAAAGGCGTTATAACTGGTGATGGACAACCAATTCACTTGATATTTTACCCTTCATAGTCAGAATAAAGCTTTGTAGTGTAAAAGGGTCCTCCCTTATTTTTTGTAAAATCGTGCCCTTTGCTTTCACCTCAACTTTCCCCATCTTCCTCATGAATAACAGCAAATCCTTACCTAATAATCACATCATGTCTAGATCACAGCAATCTCCCCACGCAATCTAGAAACAGCTTATGTATTCGCCCTCCTTTGTCTGTAGATGGTCACAGCAACAGAGTTCGTCATCCTGAACAAACTGAGTAACATTAGAAAGTGGACATTACATCTTAAATAGAACAAATGTTACTTACAGCTTGTAAGAGACTGAAAATTACAATTTATAACTGGTCACATGGTTCTTAAAGATGTCCTTTTACTGGATTAACATTGGATTACCTCCTATGGTGCCGCCCAACTGATCCCGGAACAGTTTTTTTTTTCTTTTTTGTTCCCTACTGTTAATCCTCCTGGTACCGTATATACTCGTGTATAAGCCGACCCGTGTATAAGCCGACCCCCCTACTTTTGCCCCCAAAACCTGGGAAAATCTATTGACTCGTGTATAAGCCGAGGGTGGACCCCAGCACAGGTATACAGGCCCCCCAGTGGTAGTATACAGCAGCCTCCCCAGTGGCATATACAGGCCCCAGTAGTATATACAGCAGCCCCAGTGGTATACAGCAGCCTTCCCAGTGGTATATGCAGACCCTACCAGTATATACAGCAGCCCCAGTGGTATACAGGCCCCAGCAGTATATACAGCAGCCCCAGGGGTGTACAGCAGCCTCCGGGGGCATACAGCAGCCCCAGCAGTACACAGCAGCCCCAGCGGTACACAGCCACCCCCAGGGGTACACAGCCGCCCCCAGGGGTACACAGCCGCGCCCAGGGGTACACAGCCGCCCCCAGGGGTACACAGCAGCCCCCAGGGGTACACAGCAGCCCCCAGGGGTACACAGCAGCCCCCAGGGGTATATAGCCGCCCCCAGGGGTATATAGCAGCCCCCAGGGGTATATAGCAGCCCCAGGGGTACACAGCCATCCCCAGGGGTATATAGCAGCCCCCAGGGGTACACAGCCATCCCCAGGGGTATATAGCCGCCCCCAGGGGTATATAGCTGCCCCCAGGGGTACACAGCCGCCCCCAGGGGTATATAGCAGCCCCCAGGGGTATATAGCCGCCCCCAGGGGTATATAGCAGCCCCCACGGGTGTATAGCAGCCCCCAGGGGTACACAGCCGTCCCCAGTGGTATACAGCTGCCCCCAGGGGTACACAGCTGCCCCCAGGGGTATATAGCAGCCCCCAGGGGTACACAGCCACCCCCAGGGGTATATAGCAGCCCCCAGGGGTACACAGCCGCCCCCAGGGGTACATAGCCGCCCCCAGGGGTACATAGCCGCCCCCAGGGGTACACAGCCATCCCCAGGGGTATATAGCCGCCCCCAGGGGTATATAGCTGCCCCCAGGGGTACACAGCCGCCCCCAGGGGTACACAGCCATCCCCAGGGGTATATAGCCGCCCCCAGGGGTATATAGCTGCCCCCAGGGGTACACAGCTGCCCCCAGGGGTATATAGCAGCCCCCAGGGGTATATAGCCGCCCCCAGGGGTATATAGCAGCCCCCAGGGGTACACAGCCGCCCCCAGGGGTACACAGCCGCCCCCAGGGGTACATAGCCGCCCCCAGGGGTACATAGCCGCCCCCAGGGGTACACAGCCATCCCCAGGGGTATATAGCCGCCCCCAGGGGTATATAGCTGCCCCCAGGGGTACACAGCCGCCCCCAGGGGTACACAGCCATCCCCAGGGGTATATAGCTGCCCCCAGGGGTATATAGCTGCCCCCAGGGGTACACAGCTGCCCCCAGGGGTATATAGCAGCCCCCAGGGGTATATAGCCGCCCCCAGGGGTATATAGCAGCCCCCAGGGGTACACAGCCGTCCCCAGGGGTATACAGCTGCCCCCAGGGGTACACAGCTGCCCCCAGGGGTATATAGCAGCCCCCAGGGGTACCCAGCCACCCCCAGGGGTATATAGCAGCCCCCAGGGGTATATAGCCACCCCCAGGGGTATATAGCAGCCCCCAGGGGTACACAGCTGCCCCCAGGGGTATATAGCCGCCCCCAGGGGTACACTGCTGCCCCCAGGGGTACACTGCTGCCCCCAGGGGTACACAGCCGCCCCCAGGGGTATATAGCAGCCCCCAGGGGTATATAGCAGCCCCCAGGGGTACACAGCTGCCCCCAGGGGTATATAGCCGCCCCCAGGGGTACACTGCTGCCCCCAAATGCTGGCACTCGCCCCCCTGCTGCTTAACTTACCATCCGGTATTCTGATCAGCGCTGCTCCTCGCTGGTCCCGTCTCCTCTCCGTCCTCGCGGCTTCCGGGATCCCGGCCGTCGCAGGTATGACGTCATACCTGCGACGGCCGGGGATCCCGGAAGCCGCGAGGACGGAGAGGAGACGGGACCAGCGAGGAGCAGCGCTGATCAGAATACCGGATGGTAAGATAAGCAGCGGGGGGGCCCTTACAGCAGCGGGGGGGCCCTGACACAGAGGGGGGGCCGAGTGGCAGCGTTTGGGGGCCATATGCACTGCTTCCCCCTGATTGACAGGGGGATGCAGTGCATATTTAATGAGCGGCCCCACGTGACGGGGCCGCTCATACAGCAGCCTCCCCCCGCCTCCTGCAGCCTCCACAGCCCCCACCACATCACATACCGTATATGACCCGTGTATAAGCCGAGGGGTAGACTTTTCAGCCCAATTTTTGGGCTGAAAAACTCGGCTTATACACGAGTATATACGGTAATTGTTATATAAATGTCCTCTTCAACCAGCTGGGCATACAACAAAGAACTTTTCTGTGGACGTTTGTTTTTTCTCCTCTGACACTGGCCAATCAAAACACAAAAACACAAAAAAAAGTTCACCAATGCCCAATTAGTTGAAGAGGAAATTTCCATCTTGTTCACGGGGACACAACTTTGGAACGAAGGGGCATGAAAGAAATAAATCTGTTCCTTAATCTGAGGGGCAGCTCCAATGTGAAAAAATATGTCGTTTAAATGAAAAAAATCCAGTGATCGCTCCTCTTTAAAGCTCATGAATAGTGATGAGCGAGTGGCATAATTTTCACACTCTATACTCGTGACAAGTACTTTTTGATACTCCCATATTCATCCAAATAGCGAGCCCAATGTTAGTCAATTAGTGATGTGCTCTGCCCCCACACACACTCAGCTATAAAACGAGTCTTTCCGGGACAGGGCGTAAGGGTGGGCTTTTTTGCGTTCTTACTGCATAAAACACCTTCTGTGCCCCCCAGATAGAGCCTGGTTCAATCTGCTCTCACTGAGGTGCTGGCTCATTTTGTGTACTGAAGGGATCTGGTGATGTGTCAGATCGATAATGATCGACACATCACTCACGAGCACCAGCGATACTCGCCAGGTAACGTCTATCGCGAATACTGTACTATTCGTGCAATTAGCGAGTAGCAATGATTACACTCGCTCATCACTACTCATGAACCTTGTGATCTTCTCTGTTTTGGCTTCATGGTTAATTGCCACTGACTGGATATGTGTATTATCTTTGACTTAGAAATTGCACATGTATATCATATATGTTAGAAATATGATCTATTTCTGACTTCATTTTTTTCCCCTCTCATTATTGTCTATTAAACATTAGGTGTCAGACCGTTTGCCTGTCCCCATTGTGACAAGAAGTTTCGCACTTCAGGCCACAGAAAAACCCATATTGCTTCGCATTTTAAACAGTGTGAGTTGAGAAAATTACGACAACAGCGGAAGCCTGGCAAAGTACGCACTGGGAAGACCAATGTCCCGGTGTCAGAAATCCCATTACAGGAGCCAATTCTCATCACCGATCTTGGTAAAGTAATGTTTTCTTATTAGGAAAATGTAAAGAATAACACTGTGCTACCGGCTATTGTTCCAAATGGTGTCATTATTTATGGGTTCACAGACTTAGGGAAGAATGATAGAGTATTTGTCCTAAGTAAATAACTATGTATTTATCAGCATTCAAAGTAATCGTCAAAACAAATTATGCACTTTCTGAGGTCTGACCGCTTTTAGATCGGTCTGATGCCTTAAGCGTTTTTTTGCACATTACTATTTTTGATCAGTGTTTTACTAGTATATGTATGCGAAACCAGGAGTGTCTCCAAAACACAAACCAGGTGTCAATCTAACAATTATGGTTTTCCTCAAATTGGTCCACTCCTATCTTTGATTTACAAACCCTGATGCAAAATACTGACCAAATAATGAGATGCGAATGAACGCCTACATAGATGAATGCAAAAATGTTGAGGTGCCTGAACACCCTCTTGACCCTATCTATGCACATGCATGCTTTTTTTTGGTAAAGTATACTTGAATTTCCAATTGGGTAAGGGGAGTATGCTTCTGTCAGACATCCCGAGCAGCACAAGAGGATTGGCCATTAAAATAAACTTCCCCTGACATATTCTGTCTACAAAGAGTCCAGGTGCCCCCATACAAATAAGATATCGGTACTTGGCTGTGTCCACTAAAATTATCACTTTGCTCTAAAGTAGTGAGTGCCTTTAGACATTTTGTAAGTTGAGATGCACATAAAATACTATGTTTTAGCGCCGTCTAATTGATATCGGAAATGGCTAGAACTTGAAAGAAGATAAGAGTTATTGGGTAAAAAGCCTAAGGACAAACAGCTTGCATCACACAACGGTAATGGACCCAACAAGCAAAAACAACAAAGGGCATATTATATGGATTTACGTATATAATTTATCATATATGAACTTTGGATAAAATAAAACCATAATTTATACATGCAGATCTGCATTTGTTACTTAAAATGAACCTGTCACGATGTACATACAGTCTGTTTTGTGGACAGCATGCCACAGAGCAGGAGAGACTAAGCAGAATGATGTGTAGATTATAGATTTGCTGGAAAAGATTCAGAATAAGTCTCCATTCCCGCAATGAGCTGTTAGGTGAGTTTTTGATGTTGCGGAATTTCTGCTCCATTTTTGCATCTATTATGTAAATTAGGTTACTTGTTGCGTTTTTATCGTGTTTTTGTAGTAGAAACTTGATTCCAGCTCGCCCAGTTGCTCTATGCTCATCCACCTAAGGCTCAGATGCGAGCCTCGCCCTGGCCTCACATCAAGGATAAAAAAAAAAAAAAATAGGAGTCCGTCTCAACAGGACTGGATTTTCCTTTTCTTTTTATTTTTCAAAAGAAAATCTAGTACATACAAAAAAAAAAAATTACATGGTCGACATGACCCAGTCGATGCCTTTTGACTACACTCATGAGTAAGACTGCTTAGTGCAGTCGAACCGCGTCGACTGGGTGATGTCGACTATGTAAATTTTTCTTTTGTATGCACTAGATTTTCTTTTGAAAAAGAAATCCAGTCCTGTTGAGCCGGACTTCAATTTTTTCTATTATCCTTGCTGCGTTTTTGTGTCTGTTAGATATGTCATAATGTAAATAAAACAGGTTTGTTTTTGAAGCTTCCTGAAATTTGGCTTTGAGAAAACTTTGCCAACTTTAGGTGCAGATCACATTAGTTTTTTTTATATATTTCCACTGTGAAAACGCACTAAAAACATATGTGCGTTTTTTAACAGCAACTTTTTTTGCATTTAATATGTTTAATAATTTTAACCCCTTCCCGACCTTTGACGTTGTACAACGTCATGGCGGTTACCGCGGCACCGTTGCCGCGATAACTGTCATCGGGCCCCAGTGCTCTGTGATTCCTATCACAGAGCACTGGGGCTTGAGGTCAGGGGATGTCGATTCCCCACCCCGCCCCCAAGATGATGGTGATTGATCTGCCATACAGTGCATCATCACTGTGACCCCACAGACTACAACAAGAGGACACTTGATCCCTTGATGTCGTCTGTGGGGTCACGCTGATGATGCACTATATGGTAGATCATTGCCATACAGTGCACCATCACTATGAAACAAGACTAAATCAAGAGTACACTTTATCCCTTGTTGTAGTCTCTGGGGTTAGAGTCAAGGTGCACTGTATGGCAATGATCTGCCATAAAAGGGCGTCATCACGGTGACCACACAGACTACAACAAGAGGACACTTGATCCCTTGTTGTAGTCTCTGAGGTCACAGTGATAGTGCACTGTATGGCACATCATTGCCATACAGTACACCATCACTATGACACCAGACTACAACAAGAGGACCCTTGATCTCTTGCAGTCTCTGGTGTCAGTGATGATGTACTGTATGGCAATGATCTGCCATACAGTGCATCATCACCATGACCCCAGAGACTACAATCAGAGGACACTTGATCCCTTGTTGTAGTCTCTGGTGTGGAAATTATCTGCCATACAGTGCACCATTACTATGACACCAGAGACTGCAATAAGAGGACACTTGATCCCTTGCTGCAGTCTCTGGATGTAGCAGTGGCGAGCGAGCGTTGTGGGACCTTTGTTGTGGACTACGTCGGAGGCAATCGAGCGTCGTGGGACCATCGTTGTGGACTACGTCGGATCTTTGTAATAAAGATGGAGTCCGAATTTTTTTTTTTTCAAATAAAAAGATCTTTCTCTGTGTGGTGTATTTTTGGACGATTTACTAGATTCCTAATGACCGGGTCTAACATTGGCCCGACATTATGAATCTCGGGTTTAGTGCCAGCTGCGAACAAGAAAAGCTTGCATTAACCCCTTTATTACCCAGTTTGACACCGGCATCAGGGCAACTGGAAGAGTCTGGGTACAGCACCAGAAAATGGCGCTTCAGTGAATGTACCATTTTCTGGGGCGGCTGCGGGCTGCAATTCGCAGCATGGGAGCCCAGAACGCTTGGGCCTCTCCATGCTGAGGATTCCAGCCCCCAGCTGCCTAGTTGTACCTGGCTGGACCAAAAATCTGAGCCCCACGTCATTTTTTTTTTCTAAAATTAGTTCTAGAAATAAAATGACATGGAGGTTTGCCGTATTTTTGGTTGCCAGCCAGGTACAACTTGGCAGCTGGGGAGCTGGAATCCTCAGCGTGAAGAGACCCAAACGTTGTGGGCCCCTCATGCTGCAACCCACAGCCACCCCAGAAAATAGCACATTTATTAGAGGCGCTATTTTCTGGTGCTGTACCCCAACTCTTCCAGTTGTCCTTGTGCTGGTGGCATACAGGGGCTCTACATACACGAAATGGTATCCGCTAACAAGTTGACTTAAAAATTAGCTCCAGTTATTAGCAGACACCATGTCGCGTATGGAGAGCTCCTGTGTGCCTAAACATTGGAGCTCTCCCACAAGTGACCCCATTTGGAACTTATCTACATTCATAGTGAGCACTTTTGCTTCACAAATTAATCCGTAAAACTGCAAAAGTACTTTTTTGTTCAAAAAAAGTTTATTTTTTCATTTTTACGGATCAATTTGTGAAGCACCTGGGTGTTGAAAGTGCTCACTATGCATCTAGATAAGTTCTTTGGGAGGTCTAGTTTCCAATTGGAATTGTTGGCTGACACCATGTCGCGTATGGAGAGCCCCTGTGTGTCTAAGCATTGGAGCTCCCCCACAAGTGACCCCATTTTGGAAACTAGACCCTTTAAGAAACATATCTAGATGTATAGTAAGCACTTTGAACCCCCAGGTGCTTCACAAATTGATCCGTAAAAATGAAAAAGTACTTTTTTTTCTCAATTTTTTTTTTTCATGTTTACGGATCAATTTGTGAAGCACCTGGGGCTTCAAAGTGCTCACTATGCATCTAAATATGTTCCTTTGGGGGTCTAGTTTCCAAAATGGGGTCACTTGTGGGGGAGCTCCAATGTTTAGGCAATATTTATTGTCTACTAACAATTGTCAATTCACTGGTGCCAGATCAAAATAATTCACATTTACAGCAAGTTCCTCTACGTTTTTCTTTTGGTGTTGAGGTTTTTGCCACACTTTTTATCTTTATACTGCAATAATTTTAGCTGTACTTTAAGAATTCAGAACTAATGATCAGAAGATCATAGGTTCAGACCTCTGAAGGGACTAAGACAGTAAAGAAGCAAAAAGTTAAATTCATCCCTCTTTCCCTTTGACAAATAGAGAGTAAGAAAAATACCTTATCAACACAGGATAAAAATCTGAAGTAGCAAAATATAAAATGATGTAACCTGAACAATTTTTAGTATCTTTGTTCCCTGCACAATAGACTTCATAAAAACAACTCCCAGTTCCGGCTCTGATGTAGAAACCACGGAAAAAGCGAGCTCCGGGCATCTACGGCCAATAAAGCGCATTACAAAGCCAACACAGGGATCGTAGCGACGAGTCACAGTACCTGACGGTGTGGGGACTCCCGAGACCCGGATATACAAGTGGCTGCGGAGCACGGGCAACAAGGAAGAAGACGCTGGCACAAAGTACAGGGGCGAGACCTCAGACTAGATGGCGGGGAGCGCGAGGAGGAGAGACAAGATGTAGCTGCAGCACAACAACCAGCTACAGGTGCCTCGCAGTAAGGAGGGAGAGTGGGTACTGGGAGAGGCGGAGAGAGGAGGCCTCTCAGCAAGGGAGCTGTCCAGGAGCTCGGGGCAGTCAGCATCACAGCTTTCCTAATAATGGCGATGATAGTGAGGAGACATGGGGCCCCCAAAGCTTTGTGGCCATGGTGAATGATCTAAAATCTCACCTCGCAGAGAGTCTGCAAAACACAGTGAGGGAGGCAATAAAGGTTTCAGTGGCAGAGCTTCATGACATAGTGTCTCAGCATGACACCAGGTTGCAGGAGGCAGAACAGCGCCTCTCTGACGCTGAGGACAAAATTATATAATTGGAGCAGAAACTGTCAGCTGTCTTGAAACAAATGCGCTCAATGGGAGACAAACTAGATGATCTTGAGAATAGATGCCGTAGAAACAACTTGCGGATTGTGGGGTTGCCAGAAAACATAACACTCCAACAACTGGACATTAATGAACAAGAACTCCCAAAGGCACTGGGGTTCTCTGCACCATGCAAAGTTGAGAGACCTCATAGAGTGGGAGCACCGCCACAGGCAAATGGGGGAGAACAGCCGAAAAGCCCAAGACAAGCTATAGCGCGTTATTTGGACTATAAAGAGAAATAGAAGATACTCCAAACTTTTAAGAGACGCAAACAGCCGCTTCTCATAAGAGTCTTCAAATTAGTGCTTTTCAATGACTACTTAGTGATAGTTTCCAAAAAAAGGAAGCAATTCAATGAAGTCTGCAACCTGCTTTACAAACGAAAAATACCTTTTCAACTCATCTATCCGACAATTTTAAAAGTGACTGATGAAACCAACACGCTGATATATTGTAAAGACGCCACTGAAGCATTAAGACGTTTCACAACAAGCTCCAGAAAATCTGCCCCCTCCCCCTCGGCGGGAAATGAGGTAGGGCGGTCCAGGATCACCAACTGTTGGAGGGATACCTCTCGCCGTAGGAGAAGATTACCGCACATCATCATTGCCACATAGAGCAAACACGACGCCCAGACTGGAGACAAGGAGTACAAATCATGGATCGCTGATGGCAGAATTGCAAGATTTGGTAGACTGAACTTGCTGACTTTTATCGGGTGACTGGAGGTACCTTATGGGGTGTGGACGGAGGGGAGCAGGGGTGTCCCGGGAGGGACTTGCTGTGCCCCTTTTCTGATTTCTCCTCGCCCCCCCCCCCCCTCTTTTTTTTTTTTTCCCTCTGGCTCTAGCAGTCTCTTGTCGAGCTCAGGCGCTTGGGGGAGTTTGCAATATTTATCGCCGTAGTGCTTGCCCATGGACTGAGACTTGACAACTTGGTCGGGGGGGAGGAGGGAGGAGAGGGATGTCACAATTCCCTCTTTTTGTCCGCTCCATCCCTTCCCCCACCATTTTTCTTTCAAAAGGCTGTGTGATGTGGGGAGCAGAAACCTAAATCTCTGAGGACTACATCAGTAATATGGAAGATAATGGCATATGGTTGGGGAAGGGGGTGGGGGGGGAGGGAGCAGTTGTTTGGGGTTTTATTGCTTGGGATGTTCTGGATGATATTCACTCTCTGGTGCCTTTGGGATAGGTTAGGTTCACTATCAGAGGATAGATTGGTGAATTGTGATATTATACTTCTCTTTGGTGCTAAGATAAGTCCTGACTCTGACGTCTTTAGTGCAACAAGCCATATTGTTCAAGACAATGGTTAAGGTGCTGTCATGGAATATCAAGGGGCCGAGATCCCCAGGGAAAAGATCCATAATTTTAAGACCTCTAAAGAAGTTGAAAGGAGATATTGTCCTCTTGCAGGAAAGTCATTTACAAAAGGACAAATTGTTCCGAATGCACAAATCATGGGTTGGGGCAGTATATGGGTCAGGGGCCAAGGCAGGAGTCATGATACTAATTAATTAAACCTTCCCCCATAAGGTAATAACCAGTGACCATGACGAGACAGGACGATACGTCCATGTGACTGTGAAAAGTCCAGGGGAATTGATACACATACACAACGTCTACGCCCCAAATACAGGACGACCAATATTTTATGAAACCCTTCAAACCAAACTGTTGCAGACTGACCGAAGCAATCTAATCATAGGGGGAGACTTCAACGCGGTTATGTCCACAGAGGAAGACAGAACGATGGGGGAGACCCCAGACTACCAACTAAACCAACGACTACAGCATTACAATAATTTGCAGAGGGTCTGGGCGTACATGACATATGAAGGCTACATAATCCAATGGAAAGGGAATTTACTCCTTTTTCCCACCCTCACAATGTGTGGTCTAGAATCAACATATTTCTGGTGGGTGACAAAGTGACCCATAGAGTCAGAGACGTGGACATGTTACCCATGGTGATATCGGACCATAGCCTGGTAATGCTACACCTGTCAGACACACACCCCAGGGGGACAGACTTCATATGGCGTTTTCCCACATATTTAAATGAAGACTCCAACTTTTAATTACTCTTGGGAGAATGGTGGTCTGAATATCAACACACCAACAGAGCTCACATAGATAACCCAGGACTGTTCTGGGAAACGGCTAAAGTGGTTATGCGAGGGAAAATACTGGCCTATACTACAACAAAGAAAAAAACCGATAAATGAGAAGTTCCACAAACATAGTGAAGAGGTCAGAGGGGCGTACTAAGCGTTCAAGCATGTCCCACTCCACAAAATAAATACAACTGGATGACCCAGAAACAAGCTTTTGAGGAATAGGCCAAAGTAAAAGAGAACATGTCACAAGCTGATTGGGAGGCAAAACTGTATAAATTCGGGGATAAGGCGGGGAAAATCCTGGCAAAGTTAGCAAAGGGTAGCATGCCTTCCACACTGATACCGACAATGAGGGGTGGGAATGGTCTGTCCACGTCTGATCCCTGGGAGATTATCAAAATTTTGGGCGATTACGTTGCCATATTCTTTGGTCCCCAGCGGATTCTGATGAAGTGGGGGGGGGGGGGGAAGTGGCTTAAAGGAATTGGGCTCCCAACACTATCAGAAGAAAGTCTGTATTCACTGAATGCAAAAATTAGTCTGATAGAGGTTAAAGATGCTATAGGAGACCTCAATCCGAGCAAGGCCCTGGGCCCTGATGGCTTTAGTGGAGGCTTTTATAAGGCACTAAAGGACCAGGTGGCATCGCATTTAATGGCTCTATTCAATAACTTATTAGAGGGAGACTGAATCCCAGATCAGATGAACATTGCCCACATTAAGTTAAGACCAAAAGATGATAAAAATTTAGATAACATGGGAAATTACATTCCCTATTTCTTTAATTAACCTAGACTTGAAGCTGATTTAAAAAATTTTTGCAAATAGGCTGGCCACGTTGCTACCCTCTTTAATTGAAAGTCAACTGGCGGGTTTTGTGAAGGGGCGCTCAGCCGTGAGGAATATACGGAAAGCCATGTTGGTGGTAGACGTAATTAGATCAAGAGGAAGTGACGGCTCTGGGGATCCAGCCATGGTCACGCTACTGTGTTTCCCCGAATATAAGACAGTGTCTTTTATATTAATTTTACCCCCAAAAGTCCCACCCTGTCTTATATTCGGGGTTTGACTTATATAAAAAAAAAAAATGACGTAGGGTTGCAGCCCCCATACAGTATCCCACACAGCCTCCCATACCGTAGGGTTGCAGCCCCCATACATTATCCCACTGCAGCCTCCCATGGGGTCCCAGCCCCATACATTATGCCACTGCAGCCCCCAGCACAGTACAGTTAAAACCGCAATTCCGCCGCACAGCCGACTTGCGGCCGACTTGCGGCACACTTGCGGCAGGTCCCCATACAATGTACGGTACTGTATGGGACACTTGCGGCAAGGTGCGGTAACCGCACCTTGCCGCACCTTGCCGCAAGTGTCCCATACAGTACCGTACATTGTATGGGGACCTGCCGCAAGTGTGCCGCAAGTCGGCCGCAAGTCGGCTGTGCGGCGGAATTGTGGTTTTAATGGGCAAATCAAGGAAACATCCTTACTTTTTAATGGTGGCCTCGGGCTATGGATTCCTCCGCGGTGCAGGGCGTTGACCAGCTGCTTCTTCATGCAGGAGCTTCTAGCCAATCAGCACTCGAGCTGCTAGCCAATCAGAAGCTCCTGCCAGCAGCGGTGACGTCAGGCCGGGGCGACAAGATTAACCCTATGCCCTCGGGGTTACCTGCGGCACCTGAGGGCAGAGGGGATCCCACGGGGGACAGCGGACCTGCGGCTGCACATGAGGCCAGAGGGGATCCCACGGGGGACAGCGGACCCGCGGCTGCACCTGAGGGCAGAGGGGAGCTCACGGAGGACAGCGGAGCCAGCGGGACAGCGGGGACACAGGTAATATGCAATGGGCAAAAAATGGCACTGTAGCGATCCCCTGTCTTATATTCCCCGAAAATAAGTCACCCTGTCTTATTTTCGGGGTATGACTTATATTGGCAAATTACGCGCCAGCCCTGCCCTGACTTATATTCGGGGTGACTTATTTTCGGGGAAACACGGTAGATGCTGACAAAGCCTTTGATAATGTTAGGTGGACATGGCTGGATCTAGTACTAGACACATTTGGATTACAGGGGCCGTTTAGAATTTTTCTCCGTAGTCTGTACTCCAATCGCAGAGCAAGAGTCAGTATACCGGAATTTTTATCGGCCGTTTTTAACCTCGGAAGGGGAACTCGGCAGGGATGCCCTTTGTCGCTGCTGCTTTTTGATCTGGCAATTGAGCCACTATCCCAATTTCTAAACAAAGAGGGAGGATATTCAGGAATAACAGTGGGAGATACAGAATAGAGAGTTAATCTGTTTGCAGACGACATTGTACTGTACCTTAATAACCTACAGAGGGACCTACCCACGGTATTAAGACATATTGAACAATTTTGGAAGTTCTCGGGTTTCAAACTAAAAAGGGGAAAATTTAATATACTTTTTTTGAGAGATAATCCGCAAGCTGATACAAGTAGATGCTCCTCGCCGAGCCTATGTGGTTTCCCGATTGCGCCAAAGTCCCTGAAATATTTGGGAATACAAATAACAAGGACAATAGACCAGATATATCATCTAAACTATGACCCTCTGATGGAGAAAATAAAATCAGAACTGGAGAGGTGGAGAAACCTACCTTTGTCACTAGGCCAATGCCACCTGGTTAAGATGATCAGCTTCCCGAAGCTGTTATACCCATTACAAACCTTGCCACTATTATTGAGGCGTGAAGACGTGGACAGATTAAATAAGTCGTTCTCTAATTTCATATGGAGAAACAAACGTCCAAGAATTAGACTTATTACACTGATGTCTCCCAAGGAGTGGGGAGGACTGGGCTTTCCTAATGTCAGGAGCTGTAATCTTGCTTGTTTAACCAGGCACATACTGGACTGGATGAAGGGCTCCAGCAAATTCTCAGACTACAACTTAGAAGCAAATTTATGTAAGCCCTAGAGTTTAACTTCCTTACTACACACATCCGGGGCGAAGCTGGAACAATTTATAAAAAAGATGGCCATCTTTCATGATACCATAGCCCCATGGAAGGCCGTCCGGAAAAAACTATGTTTGCCCTGGAAAGTTTCTAAGTATCTCAATTTGTGGACTCATCTGGATTTTCCCCAGGGAAGATACAATCAATTGTTTGCAGCTTGGCGGGAGGGAGGCATTCACACAGTGAGGGATCTGTTCCATACCATGGAGACGAGATGGTTACAGGGAAGAGAACTACTAGATGCATACAATCTAACATACATGCAGATCCTCCAATACTACCAAGTAAAACATCATGTCATGCAATCTTTGGTGAAGCGAACAATGCCTGAAGATTGTATTGTGAAATCTAGTGACTGATGCAATTTGATATTGACTACATTATTGTCTTATTCGTCATTGCTTTTATGCATGGTTTGTGTGTTTTTTTTCCTGGTTTTTCTCCTTCGCCTCATTGGGGGACACAGACCGTGGGTGTTATGCTGCTGTCCACTAGGAGGCGACACTAGGCAGAATCTGCAAAAGAGTTAGTGGCTCCTCCTATGCAGTTATACACCCTGGAGCAGGAAGTGCTTCTCCAGTTTTTGCTTAGTGTCTGTAAGGAGGCACACGTTCTTACTATTTCTTTATTATTTTACTTTGAAGCTGCATTTTTACTTTTGAAGGGACATGTCGACCACAGATACCTCCCCAGACTCCATAGTTGAGCCTCTGGGTTGAGCTATTTTGTCAGATAAGGGCTATTCCTTCCTCGGCCCTCCACTGTTGGAGGTGCAGGGTTAAAGTGATTTCCATACCTGCCGGTTCTGAGGCCCGCATTCCTCCCCAGTCCCCACTGATGGGGCTCTGGGTCGCAGAAATGCCCCATGTCCCCACCGCAAGCAGCAAGACACTCGGAAACAAAAACCGGCAAAAACAAGGGGGCCCCGATCCTCGGCTCCCATGGGAAAATGGAGACAACATGACGGCACCAGGTAACATCTGGGTTGCAGTATTGGGGCCCATGGGATCTACAGATGCCCTCCCCATTCCCCCTGGCTGGGAACTTGGGTGAGTCACCAGCCTTAGGTGCCTTCCATAGCACTGTCTGGTACATGGCAATTCCCTCGGCTGCAGGGTCCCCCAAGGCTGCTCACAGCCTCTGCTACCCAGTCCCCCTGGGTTCTCCTGATGGGGGCTACCACCTGCTGCAACATCTCCCCCTCATTCCAGGAGATCAGCTTTGCTGCTCTCTCCTGAGGGGGCCCATACTGTGGGCAGGAGCACCAGTTTTTCTGGGCTCCTTACAGAGCCAGCACAGTACCTGTACCTCAGGAGACCCAGTCCCCTGGGTTCTCCTGATGAGGGCTGCCACCCTGCTCCAGGAGATCAGCCTTCGCTGCTCTCTCCTGAAGGGACCCATACTGTGAGCAGGAGCACCAGTTTTTCTGGGCTCCTTACAGAGCCAGAACAGTACCTGGACTCTAGGAGACCCAGTTCTCCTGATGGGGGTTGCCACCCTCTCCTCCACTTCCAGGAGACCCAGTCCTCTGGGTTCTTCTGATGGAGGGGCTGCTCTGTGCCAGCGCTCATGTGGCCACAGCCCCTGGGGTTCAGCCGGGTCCAAATCCGTTCCGGTCCCGGACTGGACCTCCGCGCCGGCCTGCGATCATTTGCGGCCTCTATTTTTACTTGAGGCCGCGGCTTCGGCCTAGCGCAGAGCCGCCGCCTCTTTTCCCGCCCCCGGCCCGCCTCCTGGATGATTAAAATGACACGGATAGCGTCATGGAGGGGGCGGACTGGAGCTGCACAGGGGGCAGGACGGCTATTCCTGGCGCCTCTCGCTCATTGCGAGATTTCATGCGCGCCTTTTTTGGCCACAGACCCTCCCCCCTCTGCCCATACAAGCCCTGAGCTGCAACTAGAGCACTCAGGGAGTTGTACTGGGGATTAGGAGCATAGGGTGCTGAGGTTAGGGAGCCCTGATACAGAACAGGAGCCCCTTAACTTCAGTAAAGACTTCCCTACAGCCCCCACACGAGCAGTGGCGGCCATTATATTAGATGAGGTGGCTCAGTGGGCTAATGCATATATAAACGTAAAGTTTTCACTATGCACACACTGTACAGCGGAGCCGAGCAGGGCTTCCTCCCTGCTGCAGCTCCACACGCTTCTCCCCTGCGGCACATGATAACCAGGGGCTCTGTGGTCTTCCCCCCTACTACATACCCCCCCCCTTCCCTCCTCCTTAGCTCCGCACAGTACAGCTGGGGCCAGGTGCCCTCAGTGGCTATTACATGATGACACAACAGCAGCAGGTGCCAGGATCTGGGGCCCGGCAGGCCCCCCCTACCCCCCTGCTGCATCTATCAGGTAGTCGGTGCCTAATGGGTTCAGCAGTGTTTCCGCTGCAGCCCTCAAGACACATGCCTTGCAGCTGCGGCCCAGCATCAAGAAACGCAGCGGCGCTCCCTCCTTACTGCAACTCTCAGGGCACACAGAGGTACTTCCTCCCTGCTGCAGTTTCCTAAGAAACAGCTTGGCAACCGTCAATGGGCTACAGCCTCAAATAGATCCCCTTTGAGAGAACTAGGTTGTGGTGGAATTACGACTTTAACTCGCAGGTTTCTCCTGGGCCCTCCATTGTTGGAGAGCCCAGTTGCAGTTGATGTAACCTACAATTACCTGACAACTGCAAGGGTCCCAGGACCGTCTGCCAATCCTTTCCAAATCCACAGCTGGAGTTCTGGTTGGCGGTGATGACAGTCGAGTCTCACAAGACGCAGGATGAAACACCGTGATCCGCAACTGCACAAGTAATTTAGCTACGGGTCTCTGGAAGCTAAGACTATAGCATAGTCCGTCCTCAGCTCCCAACTGTTGGAGGCGCTGGGTCGTAGCCGAGCTTGCTATATGCCATAGTCCTTCCTCGACTCCCCACTGTTGGGGACTCGGGTTGAAGCTGCGACGGCCCAAGGCCTGGCCGGCCTCCGTCCCCAGACTACAAAGATGAAACTCTGGAGTACTAGCCCTGTTGCCAATCTCTTCACTATACCGATATTAGGTATTTGGGTTGAGATAACACGTGCAAGCACTCTGCGCAGCCCGCTTCAAAGCGGGACCTCGCAGACCCCCGACCACATTAACCCAATGAATGGGCCCTTCTGGACCCCGTATGACCGTGGCTCGAACCTTCTTCCACGCCATCTATCCCTTCTCGACTCAGGAGTCAATAAGAGAATACTCATGGTGGGATAGCGCTCGCTGTGTGCACCGCAGGACACCGGCGACTGAACTATTGTGGGCGCAGTCTCCGGTTTCGGCCAGCGCCGCTCCTGACTTCGGCTCCCTCCAGACCTCCGTGCCGGGCCTCTGCGGTTCCCGGGCCCCGCGTTTTACACAAGGTTTTGGCCTAGCCGTGACATCACTGGCTTATCCGCCCGCCACACCGCCTGACGTCGGAGTCTCCGAAGCGTCAGCACAGGGGGTGGGGCGAGGCTTAAAAGGGCTGAAGTGCAAACAATACAATGTTTTTTCCCAGCCTGAAGTTGGCAATGTCCATACTGCATTTCAGAAGTCTCCTATATCTGGATGACTCCCTTATCAATGCATGACTTTCAAGTACTGCGATCACAGTGGCATTTGCACCGTGCTCGTTAAGAAGACTCTGTGGGATCGACCTCCACAGGTCTACCGCAATTCCAAGGCACATGCTGCAGCACAGCACACACATTCCAGGAGTCCCAGCTCCACTGCTTACTCCTGACGGCCGCATGCTGCAGCATCACATATGGAGTCTCAGCCGTATTGGACGCACAGCATCGCATGCACACCGCGGGCTTTAGATGCAACACATCCACAGCTCTAGTCTAATTTCCCTAGACAAGTCACAGATTCTTCGTCTTGGGATCCACAGCCTCCGTCAGAGGTCTCCTCAATCCTTCACAACTGCCATAAGAGTCCTAGACAGCATAGTGGCAGCTTGGGAGTCAGTTCCATTGGCTCAGCTACATCGCCGGCCTTTGCAATTCTCCATGCTCAGGCGTTACACGAGAACAGGATGGGGTGCGATGTACCCCCATCACAATGCACATGGCAGTAGTCTTACCCTGTCTCGATGATGCCCCTCAATCTACGAACATTCGTGCAGTATCTCTGGTACTGAAATCATTCAGTCACCTTCTAGTATTCGGACATGTCAGGATACAGTCAGACAATGCCATAGCTGTGGCATATGTCAACCACCAGGGTGGAACCCGCAGTCTCTAAAGGTACCTTTACACGCCGCGACAGCAGGCTGGATACATCCCGCTACTTCACGTGCACGAGCATGCTCAAACGGCTACAAACGGTCAAAGCATCTCCTTTACACGCCGCGACAAGGTGCGCTACGCCACGCTACATCTATAGCTAGCTACATCGCCGGGTGTGTCAAGCAGCCAGCTGTAGCTTAGCGTACCACGTTTACACAGCGCAACAATAAGCTAATATGGGCGGACCTGGTACAGCAGGGACAGCACATAGGCGTGCCACGATCTTGGATTACGAGCCGTCCGTACGATGATAGGACAGCGCAATATCATCATGATTGGCCAGGCATCGCAGGAGGCTGAGACATCCAGCACGCTCGAGCAATTGTGTAGTGTGACTGGTCAGCTCCTTAAATATGCCGCCCTAGGCAGCGACTACCAATCGTCATGCAGGAGCTTCCTCCAATGATCGGTGATGGGGCGCGGTATCCCGGAGCCTGGGTCACGCCTTAGCTACATTGCAGCTACAGCCCCGGGTGTCCAGAGTTCCCTTCCGTTGCCTCTTTACACGCCGATACAGCTCGCTACCATCGGCGTTGTAGCCATCAGTTTTCGAGCAGACCTAGGAAACAGATGTATCTGTTGCCGGCTGCAGCGTCACGTCTTCAGACGCCGCTACGACGGGCTACATTGGCGCTACAAGCTACATTTGTAGCTTGTAGCGGGATGTATCCAGCCTGCCGTCGCGGCGTGTAAAGGGCCCCTAAGAGATGACAAGTTCGCCACATCTTTCACTAGGTGGAATCCTGAAACACTGTACTGCCAGTTGTTCTCATATCAGGTGTACTCATCTGGGAGGCGGATTTCCTAATCCTCAAAGGGATGGACTCGGGGAACTGGCCCCTTCATCTAGAGGTCCTCCGTCGAAAGGCCAACGCCAGGAAACCACAGATATGGACCTGTCGGACTCACGCCTCAATGCCACGGTCCCGGCTGTCCTGGCCTGGTCTCAGGATACACAGTCAGTGGGACAGACGCACTAGTCCAAGCATGGACCGGTATCTGTATCTCCTATATTCTTACCCCACTAACAGATAGTCTGGAATATCAAACGAGAATGTCACCGGATCATCTTCGTGGTCTCAGACTGACCCACACGCACTTGGTGCGCAGACTCGTCCAATTTATAGTAGCAGTACCAGGACGTCTAACAGACAGTCCAGACCTGCTCGCTCACGGCCAGTTCTCCCTCAGAATTCATCGCATCCCAGGTTACTAGCGTAACCTTTGAGACCTGGAACTTAACCCAAGAGGTTCTTTACTCAGGATATTGTAATGTCCGTAGTCGCAGAGAGACACCAGATTTGTCAGCGATATCCCATCACACATGTGTAATCGTTTTGTTTTTCTTTTTTTGCTTGGGGCACCTCTAGAGGTCATTCCCCTTGGCCCTACTTCATACCAGCGACTCTCTGTTTTCTTCCACTCAGACCTAGACTCAGGTTTGTCCTTAGGATCTCTCACACAGCAGGTTTGTCAGCTGTTTTTCACTTGCCACCAGACTTCTATGAAATCCTTCCTCGAAAGGTCGACTATTTAAGGTCTCCATACAGCAAGGCTTTCACCCGTGGGGACCTGACCTTGGTCCCCACGTCACTATAAGAACCACCTTTTCAGCCTCGATGGGATATTACCTTTGGCATCCTCATCCAAATAGTTGTATGGTTCGGTGGCATTTATTTGTCTCTGCAGAAGTATCGGTACTTGCAGCGGTCTCACGTAATCCATCCTTTTCAAGTCTTCCATCTGGACAAGATTGTCCTATGGCTGAGGTAGGTTTACTCCTTCCACCTACATGGAGATATCCCTCTGCCATCGCTTCGCCCGACTCCAGTCCGCTCGCGGTCGCGAAGGATCTACATATGCGGGACCTTGTCAGGCCCCTACGCGTCTAGGTATCCAAGACAGTGCCCATCCAAAAGGTCAGATTCTCCCTTATACTTCTTCCAATTGGCAGAAATAAAGACACGTCAGCCTCTAAGGCTCCTCTAACCAGTTGGTTTTCTCTAACCATCCAAGACGCTTATACGATCAAAAACTTATCCCTTCTGGCAGGTCACGGCACATTCTACTACGCCCGTGGAAGCCGCCTAGACAGTTCGGTAACAGGTATCGGCGCAACAAGTGTATAGGCAGCCAAACGGTCAGCCTACACTCATACCCAAGCCAGTATCGTGCCTGCACTCAGTCCTCGACAATCGCAGATCTGGGTACACGTGCCCTCCAGGCGGCAGCAGCCCGCCTGTCGGTACATTGTTCTTCACTGACCATGCTCAGTGTTACTAGTTCCATTGTTCTTTCCCACCCAGGGACTGCTTTGGGACGTCCCACGGTCTGTGTCCCCCAATGAGGCGAAGGAGAAAAGGAGATTTTTGTGTACTCACCGTAAAATCCTTTTCTCTTAGCCTCTAATTGGGGGACACAGCACCCACCCTATTGCCCTTGGGGCCTTTTATACAGTTCTCACATAGCTTCTCAGCTGTTACATGGTTAACATGTTTTACACATGTTTGCCTATTATAACTCTGTTAACTGTTGACTGTTTAAACTTATGCCTGTTTAGCTCCAGGCCTTGTAGTACTGTGAGCCTGTTTAGTTACAGGTCTTGTTATACGATTATTACTTCATTAACTCTTCACTGTTCTACATGCGCCTGCTTAGTTACACGCCTTGTGGTACTAGTATTACTCTGCTAACCCTTAACTGTTTACACACGTGCCTGTTTGGTTTCAGGTCTTGTTACACTGTTATTACCTTGTTAACTATATTTGTTTACACAGGTTGCATGCGTAGACTTCCTGTGTCACTGTTATTATCTGTTAGCTCTCCTACTGCTTTAGCACAAAACTGGAGAAGCACTTCCTGCTCCAGGGTGTATAACTGCATAGGAGGAGCCACTAACTCTTTTGCAGATTCTGCCTAGTGTCGCCTCCTAGTGGACAGCAGCATAACACCCACGGTCTGTGTCCCCCAATTAGAGGCTAAGAGAAAAGGATTTTACGGTGAGTACACAAAAATCTCCTTTTTTTTAATCCCATACTTTACTCTATTTTCGCCTTATTTTAAGACTTTTTATATGTGCTCGCCTTTTTTTTTTGTTTTATTGTTCTCTACTTTGTGGGAAGAGTTTAGTGATTCCAGATGTTGTTGCCTGTTTTTTAATTGTGGCTTTTTAAAGCGAACCTGTCACCCCCTCCAGGCATCTAAAGATAACATAGCCACCTTCTGCAGCACTAAGGCTGCATTCTGACAAGGTGTCTATAGCATTTATGCTCCCTTGATTCACTGAAATAAAGACTTATATAAAATCTGTTTCAAACCTGATCCAAGACCGGGAGGCGGGTTTTCATGTGTCTATCTCCCTCCTCTGTGGTGTCAGTCATCCCTCTCTGCTCTCTGTGCACCGCCTCCAGGGCCATCTCCCTGCATTACAGAGCTTTGTCAGCTCTGCTACAACATAGAGCTGCTGTTATAGGAGACCCCACAGTAGTAAATCTAGCAGGAGGATCCTTAGCAGACAAAGCAGTGCCTGCTACGTAGCAGCCCCTGAGCTGAGCAGTTTTCACTTTCAGTTTCTTGTACCCAGCAGCATTGCTCCTCAGCCCCTGATCTAAAGCACAAACTCAACTCTGCTGCACTGCTGACAGCTCAGCTCAAGGGCTGCTACGTAGCAGGCAGTGCTTTGTCTGCTCGTCCTCCTGCTAGATTTACTACTGTGGGGTCTCTTATAACAGCAGCTCTATGTTGTAGCAGAGCTGACAAAGCTCTGTAATGCAGGGAGATGGCCCTGGAGGCGGTGCACAGAGAGCAGAGAGGGATGACTGACACCACAGAAGAGGGAGATAGACACTTGAAAACCCGCCTCCCGGTCTTGGATCAGGTTTGAAACAGATTTTATATAAGTCTTTATTTCAGTGAATCAAGGGAGCATAAATGCTATAGACACCTTGTCAGACTGCAGCCTTAGTGCTGCAGAAGGTGGCTATGTTATCTTTAGATGCCTGGAGGGGGTGACAGGTTCGCTTTAAAAAGTTAGAAAATTTGATGCAATTTCACTCCAGTCCCCTCTGGAGTATTTTCCATTAAGCCACGTGGTTTGTGACATTATGTGCCAACAATTAATAATACATTCATCAATCAAAAAACCCATTAGTGAATTTGCGCCTTAATCCATGCATCCCGCACATTATTTCCATGAATCTGGCGCCAAAAAGGACAACTAATATCACAACACAAAAAAGAAAGGTGACTGTAAAAAAAAAAAAAAAAAAAAAAAAAAGATACCAAACCGCACAAATAATGTGTTTATTATTGTCTATTGGCTATATTTTTCTTGATCCATGATAAACATGATGCATTATAATGCAAAAGTTAAAAAGCACAAATTAAACTGCTTCCAATATATAGCTATCTTATAAAGGAGATCAGTGAGAATTTTATTGGCTAAATGTACTAAACTTTTATATCGAGAAGTGGAGGGATCTTTAGCATTAAATTAAACATCGATTAAACAGATGGGGCTGTAAACTGTACCATTATCAGCTTTATGGGCCAAATTACATTTTATTTTATACATTAAGAAAAACTGCTGCAGCTTTTTTGCCAACATAATTCTAAGAGATTGTAATTTTTACCTAAATGGATGCTGGCAATTTATGGTTTCCCATTGCAATTCATTAAAAGTCCTGCCTGCTCTCTGGTGAATATATTTCCCTGTTTAGTAAATTTTGTCCTATAGATTTTACTTAGCAGTGTGTGATGTAGCGGCTTGCTGCATTGAGAATATGTATGCTGGGACTTATAGTTCAGCAAGTTAAAGTAATGCATTATGCTGTGACCTGTAAATCCACAGGTTCAGGTAATGTATTACAAGTGCAGGTAAGGTAAAAGACAAGGGTGTGTCTGGATAATGATGTTTCCTCACACACCTGGTGTCCCAGGGAATATAATCTCTGTGTAAGGCTGGGTTCACATTTGCGGACCCCTCCGCAGCGTTCTGCAGAGGGGATCCGCAATGTGACCGCAGCGGCCGCCAGATCCTATCTTTATAATGGGAGCGCACGGTGCTGCGCTTGACTGCGCATGACCGTGCGCACCCATTCACTCCCATATGTGATCTGTGCGCAGGCGCATACCTGCGCACAAATCACACAGTCTCGTCCGCACCAGGAATGCAACATGTCGCGTCCCTGGTGCGGACGAGACTGTGTGATTTGTGCGCAGGCATTCGCCTGCGCACAGATCACATATGGGAGTGAATGGGTGCGCACGGTCATGCACAGTCACGCGCAGCACCGTGCGCTCCCATTATAAAGCTAGGAGCTGGCGGCCGCTGCGGTCACATTGCGGATCCCCTCCGCAGAACGCTGCGGAGGGGTCTGCAAATATGAACCCAGCCTTAGTGTGATTACTTTTCTCTGTGTATCTGGCAGCAGGAGTTGCCCTAGAAGACATATGGCCAGGAGGCCAGATCTCATGCTTAGAAGCAGGTGGCTTCTTGGAAGGCATGTGGTTCAGGGACCAAGGGACCATGGGACCTCTCTTGTTTGGGATCAGCTGGTGCCCTGAAAGGAATGAAGTCCGGTGCAGAGACTGGGATGGCTCTGGAAGGAACCTGTGAGGGCTCACTCGCAGTGCTTGGAGCGACTGTTGACCTGGAACGCACCTGGTATGGAAGCGTGGTAACGGCCGGCATCCTGGAAGGAAGGAGACCACAGGAGTAATCTAGAATCCACAGTCCTGAGGATCTGGAACTAGCAGCTTGTTGGTGATCCCAGGGAGGCAATTTCCTAGATGCTGGACTGCGAGGATCTTGTGTGTGAGTTCGGGTTCCTGCAATGACACACTTTAATGAACTATGTAAGGTAACCATGTGATCAAAAAGGGACTATGTAAATAATGCCAGACAGGCATATCTGCCATTGGGACAGACTGGTATATGTCACTAAAGTCCAGTTGATGTATTGTAAATGAACTGCGCACTATATGCAGTTTATGACGTGGTAATAAACTGCTGGACCTTATTTTACGTAAAAATACGCCTGTTTGCCTCAATCCTGCTTCCATTTGAGTGTCCCCCAACTTGCTACCAGTGATCAAGTCCATACATGTGTTTTTAGACCATTGCATTTTGTAGCTCAAGAACAGAAAAATGGAATATGGATGGAATCCCTTGAGGGGCCATTGGATTTTAATGAGTCACTTATAAAGAGTCACTTAGGGCTTTCTCCAGCTTCCATGCAGTTACCCACTCTTGTGCTTGCATCAAGAACAACACTGCTGAAATGGAATCAAGATAGAGAACAAAGTGTCTCATTATGCCTCGGTAAAGTCAATGGGCCCATCAATGGTTACGCCAGAATCCCATTTCTTTAGATAGAAGGCCCAATTGAACCATTAACTTGTGTAAACCACTCAATGTCTATGGTTGGTATGTCTGCACACATGCTAAAGGGTTGAGGGCTGCTGGTATGAATTGATGCATGTCATCATTACATCAGGACAGAAGTATGATTGCCAGTCACAAGTGGTGGAATATGCCATACTATGTTCACCTCTTTGTCATGGTGTCATTTATATCAGAAGCCGCGTCTCTCATACAGTGAATCTTAAACCGTACCCAATGGATTTGATTTGATTGCTAATAAGATTTGTAAGGGAACTGAAGCAATTTTTCTCATTTAGCAGTCTTATGTGGTAGAACTGCTCTCTGTGCCAGATGCGTGTAGAAATGTTCAAGCTACAAGTCTATATATGTAAATTTTGCTGACTTAGTATGCACTTTTTAAATAGTCCTGAAACTCTCATAGGCCATTATCATGTCAGCAACTTGAATTTTGAAGATGGAGAGAAGTTCAGATCAGGCAGACATTGAATGACAAAATACATATAAATAACTGTGTAATATCGTATATACACAGGATGAGCCATTTGTATGGAAATACCTAAATAAAATGGGAACGGTTGGTGATATCAGCTTCCTTTTTGTGGCACATTAGCACCCCCTACCATATACTAATGTGCCACAAGCACGAACTTAATATCACCAACCATTCCCATATTATTTAGGTGTATCCGCATAAATGGCCCACCCTGTATGTGTGTGTATTTTATATATATATATATATATATATATATATATATATATATATATATATATATATATAAACAAAGTTGTTATTTATATGTATCTTGTCATAGCATATTCAATGTCGCCTGATCTGAACTTCTTTCCATCTTTAAAATTCAAGTTGCTGACATAATAATGGCCTTTGAGAGTTTCAGGACTGTTTAAAAAGTGCATACTAAATCGGCAAAATTTCTGGGCCATCTACTAGTGCAATTACCACAGAAATGCTGCATAGCAGAGCGGAGGGAGTCAGGCTGGGGGCGCAAAATTTGATTTCAAGAATACGCCCATGGGGGCGTGATAAAGGATCATGGAGGCTGCAAACCAACACACCCAGGGAGACTATTGCATATAGCCCCCGCTTCATTATCATCCTAATGAGTAAGTATAAAAACGTTTTTAGAACATTGAAAACAAGCATTTAGCAGAGAGAGGGATAGTTATAATGGTAATAGGAAGGTGCAGGGACATGTATTGTTAGGTTAGGGCCCTTTCACATCAGCGTTTTTTTAAATTTGCGGCAGATGCGGTGAAAAAACCGCATCTTCCGCAATTACCGCATACCGGCTCCACTTGCGGCGCGGTTGCGGTAAACGCAATGCAAAGTATAGGCGTACTTGTGGCAGGTGCGGCAAGTGCGGTTTTGCACTTGCGGCAGGTGCGGCAGCGAAAAAAAACACGGTCAGCAGCAAATTTAAAAAAACGCTGATGTGAAAGGGCCCTTAGGTGGTTTTTAGGAGGTGACAGGTTCCCTTTAAATATGACTTGAAACTATTTAGTATATGATTAATTATGCAGATACTTGTCATGTCACTGCATTGTTCCTGTTTAGCTCCTGGTGTTTGAATATTTTTTTTCT
The DNA here is from genome assembly GCA_033576535.1 of Allobates femoralis. Taxonomy (NCBI): domain Eukaryota; kingdom Metazoa; phylum Chordata; class Amphibia; order Anura; family Aromobatidae; genus Allobates; species Allobates femoralis. Next base: position 193,171,147 of record JARQOC010000005.1, read on the forward strand.
TTCTGTATACAACAAATTACAACCTGTTCTCACATTTCCTAATAGCTCAGTATAAAAGGTCAGTGGTTCAAAATGAGGATCAGCCATGAAGAACATTTCCCAAGAAAAAAGAAACTGCATCATCCAGCTCATCGATAGCGGTCTCTTGGCAAAGAAAATTACCAAACTGCATCATGTGAGTGCCATGACAGTATGAAAAACACAAAATGCAGTCCATCCATGTATTCAAAAGCCAAGAGGTGGACATCCATGTAAAATATCAGTCAACTATTCAGTTCATCACAAAGTCAATTCTGGTGGCTCATATGCTTCATAATAGTGAGATCACAGATGTCAATGCAAGTACTGTGTGATGCACAGATGTTAAAGCGAACCTGTCACCCCCTCCAGGCATCTAAAAATAACATAGCCACGTTCTGCAGCACTAAGGTTGCATTCTGACAAGGTGTCTATAGCATTTATGCTCCCTTGATTCATTGAAATATAGACTTTTATAAGATCTGTTTCAAACCTGAACGAAGACCGGGAGGTGGGTTTTCAAGCGTCTATCTCCCTCCTCTGTGGTGTCAGTCATCCCTCTCTGCTCTCTGTGTGCCGCCTCCAGGGCCACCTCCCTGCACTACAGAGCTTTGTCAGCTCTGCTACAACATAGAGCTGCTGTTATAAGAGACCCCACAGTAGTAAATCTAGCAGGAGGACCCTGAGCAGACGAAGCACTGCCTGTTACATTAGTAGCCCTTGAGCGGAGCAGGTTTCACTTTCAGTTTCTTGTACCCAGCAGCATTGCTCCTCAGCCCCTGATCTACAGCACAAACTCAACTCTGCTGCACTGCTGACAGCTCAGCTCAAGGGCTGCTCAAGGTCCTCCTGCTAGATTTACTACTGTGGGGTCTCTTATAACAGCAGCTCTATGTTGTAGCAGAGCTGACAAAGCTCTGTAATGCATGGAGATGGCCCTGGAGGAGGTGCACAGAGAGCAGAGAGGGATGACTGACACCACAGAGGAGGGAGATGGACACTTGAAAACCCGCCTCCCGGTCTTGGGTAAGGTTTGAAGCAGATCTTATAAAAGTCTATATTTCAATGAATCAAGGGAGCATAAATGTTATAGCCACCTGCTCAGACTGCAGCCTTAGTGCTGCAGAAGGTGGCTATGTTATTTCTAGATGCCTGGAGGGGGTGACAGGTTCGCTTTAATGCAAGTACTGTGTGATGCACAATACACAAGTCTGGAATTGAGGTCCGAAAAAAGATTGTCTCTATTTAAATATCGTCATATGAAGCATCAGCTTGAGTTTGAAATAAGAATACGACATATAGGTAGTAGAAGATTGGAAACGGGTGATTTTGAATGATGAGATGAAAGTCAATAGACTAAGCCCTGATGGGTGCAAATTGGTCTGGTATAATGGAAAAAAGGGCTAAGGGATCGAGAAATTGAAGGAACTGTCAAGTTTGTAGAAGAAGTCTGATACTATTGGGTTGTTTCACAGCCAAAGGCATTGGATACTTGATCAGGATTATTGGTGTTCTCAATGCTAAGCTATATGTGAGTATCCTACGAGATGAGTTATTTCATACACTTGAGGACTGTGAGTATGAAAAGGACGACATAGTTTTCTAGCAGAACAATAACTTGAATAAAGAAATAGTTCAAGGACAGTGAAGTAGAGTTGCTGGATTGGCCCCCAGACCTCAACTCAAAGGAACAGTTGTGGTTAGAGTTGAAGAAAAAGCTGTATACTTGCCCAAGTATGTCGACCAGTATGCACCAACATTGGAAATGTGTAGAAGATACCTGGAGTCAGATTTCAGCCGAATCTGATCGTGAGCATGCCCAGAACAATTCAGGCAGTGTTGAAAACAAAAGGTGGATTTACAAAATAATAAACATGTAAACTTTGATTTTTAGTAGCAAAACCGTAACAATGCAGTGACATGACAAGAGTCTACATAAGTAATGCTATCCCAAAAGGTTGGAAATCAAATTGATGTATGAGATGGCCAAGATGATTGTCTATAAAATGAAGGTAGTCTCGCACTCAAAGCTGTAGTGAATGGTGAAATTGTAGCCTGAAAGTCAAAAGTTCCAAACATTGTTACCCTTTTGCACGTCATTTTATCGCTTTACTTTTTCATTTATCTCTATCGTTTGTTTCTTCTTATTCATTTAGGCCTCATCCAGCCCATTTCACGGAACAGTCAGTTTTTCCAGAGTTACTTTATTAATAGCTATACTCATGAAGCTGAACGACCTTACAAATGTTACTACTGTCATCGAGCATATAAGAAGTCCTGTCACCTCAAACAGCACATCAGGTAATAAGAAACCGCAGTAACTGAAAGATGACTGCTTTGATCCAGACCCTTTGTTGTAATACAGCAGACGTTGCTGCGAGGAATGTGTGTGACATACATATATACATACACTCAGCTTTATATATTCGATAAATAATGTGTGTGTGTATGTATATCTATTATATAATTGCCGTAGCTGACCTCCGTCGGAGCGGCGCTGCTTCCGGTGGCTTGGTTAGCGAGTCCAGGTTTCATCTCCTGGACTCTGTCCGTGGCCGCGTAGCGGCCACGCGACTCCCGAAGCAATGCCCGCAAAGCGGGCATTGCGAGTCGTTGCAGCCTCGCGAAGCAATGCCCGCGAAGCGGGCATTGCGAGTCGCTGACACCTACCACTAACCAAGCCACAGAAGCCCATACTACTGTAGTGTACACCGCTATAGTATACTACAGTCCCATGCCCATAAGCGCCATGGGACTGTAGTATACCATCGCGCTGTACACTACAGCCCCCTGCCGCTCTAAGCCACTACGCGCTGTACACAAGCCCCGACCCGCCGCACCTATGCCCCTACCCCGTAAGCCGCACCTATGCCCCTACCCCGTAAGCCCCCTATGCCCCTACCCCGTAAGCCGCACCTATGCCCCGACCCGATGCCCCTACCCCGTAAGCCGCACCTATGCCCCGACCCGCCGCACCTATGCCCCTACCCCGTAAGCCGCACCTATGCCCCTACACCCTAAGCCGCCCTAACCCCTGCCCCCTGCCGCCGCACCCCTACACACTAAGCCCCGACCCGCCGCACCTATACCCCTACCCCCTAAGCCCCGCAGCCTCCTAAGCTCCCGCCGCACCTAAACCCCTACCCCCTAAGTCCGCCGCACCCCTACACCCTAAGCCGCCCTAACCCCTAACCCACTACCCCGCCGCCGAAGCCCCTACCCCCTGCCGCCCCTAACCCACTACCCCGCCGCAGCCACTACCCTCTGCCGCAAGCCCCTACCCCCTAAGTCGCACCTAACCCCCTACCCCCCATTCCACACCTAAACCTCTACCCCCCCCCTGCCCCCTAAGCCCCGCCGCCGAAGCCCCTACCCCTGCCGCCCTAACCCACTACCCCGCCGCAGCCCCTACCCCCTGCCGCCCTAACCCCTAACCCACTACCCCGCCGCCGAAGCCCCTACCCCCTGCCGCCCTAATACACTACCCTCTGCCGCAAGCCCCTACCCCCTAAGCCGCACCTAACCCCTACCCCCGATTCCGCACCTAAACCCCTACCCCCCCTGCCCCCTAAGTCCCGCCGCACCTAACCCCCTATCCTCTAAGCCCCCCCCCGCCTCCTAAGCTCACACCGCTAACACCTAAAGCCCTACACCCGAAGCCCCCGCCGTCCCCTAACCTAACGTCCACTAACCTAACGTCCCCGTCGATCACTTACATGCCTTCAAGTAATCTGATCGTCCGTCCGGCCAGGCGTCCTCTTCCTCCGGCCCCGGGGGTCTTCTCTCTTCTTTCCGCCATCTCCGCCTCTTCGTCCGGCCCCGGGGATCTTCTGTCTTCTTTTCGCAAACTTCCACCTCCGACGTCCTCTTCCTTCTCATTAAGATAGAATGGACGAAAAATCCCCCATTCTACCTCAATGAGATCTGAGGCCCTCTTCTGATTGGTCGCTGTATACTGCCCTCAGCCAATCAGAAGAGCCCCTCATTTTTTTATTATTTTTAAATTATTTTTAAATTATTTTTTTTATTATTTAATTTATTTATTTTTTTAAGTCAGACTGAGACGCAGTTCTCATTCAGGTCCGCATTTTTTTTTTTTTATTATTATTATTTTTATTTAATTATTTATTATTTTTTTTTTTTTTTTATTATTATTTTTAAATTATTTTTTAATTATTTTTTTTATTATTTAATTTATTTATTTTTTTAACTGAGAGTGAGACACAGTTCTCATTCAGGTCCGCCTTTTTTTTCCCCATTGACATACATTACCGGTGTGTCGGCGATTTTATGGCCGGCCACCTGGTTCTATTTGTCGGCCCTAAAATCGCGGACACACCGCTAATGCATCTCTATGGGCAGTCAGCCCGATTTCGGATTGAACGCCGACCAATCAGAATTCGAGCTGACTGCCCATAGAGATGCATTAGCTGTGTGTCCGCGATTTTAGGGCCGACAAATAGAACCAGGTGGCCGGCCATAAAATCGCCGACACACCGGTAATGTATGTCAATGGGGAAAAAAAAAGGCGGACCTGAATGAGAACTGTGTCTCACTCTCACTTAAAAAAATGAATAAATTTAATAATAAAAAAAATAATTTAAAAATAATTAAAAAATAATAAAAAAATAAATAAAAAATAATAAATAATTAAATAAAAATAATAATAATAAAAAAAATGCGGACCTGAATGAGAACTTTGTCTCAGTCTGACTTAAAAAATAAATAAATTAAATAATAAAAAAATATTTAAAAAATAATAAAAAAATAATAAAAAAATACATAAAAAATAATAAATAATTCAATAAAAATAATAATAAAAAAAATAAATATATGCTAATTATATCAGCCCTTCCAGTGGACCTGAATGAGAACTGGGTCTCAGCCTAAATAATAAATTTAATAATAAAAAAAATAATTAAAAAATAATAAAAAAAATAAATAAAAAATAATAAATAATTCAATAAAAATAATAATAAAAAAAATAAATATATATGCTAATTATATCAGCCCTTCCAGCGGACCTGAATGAGAACTGGGTCTCAGCCTAAATAATAAATTTAATAATAAAAAAAATAATTAAAAAATAATAAAAAAATAATAAAAAAATAAATAAAAAATAATAAATAATTCAATAAAAATAATAATAAAAAAAATAAATATATGCTAATTATATCAGCCCTTCCAGCGGACCTGAATGAGAACTGGGTCTCAGCCTAAATAATAAATTTAATAATAAAAAAAATAATTAAAAAATAATAAAAAAATAATAAAAAAATAAAAATAATAAATAATTCAATAAAAATAATAATAAAAAAAATAAATATATGCTAATTATATCAGCCCTTCCAGCGGACCTGAATGAGAACTGGGTCTCAGCCTAAATAATAAATTTAATAATAAAAAAAATAATTAAAAAATAATAAAAAAATAATAAAAAAATAAATAAAAAATAATAAATAATTCAATAAAAATAATAATTAAAAAAATAAATATATGCTAATTATATCAGCCCTTCCAGCGGACCTGAATGAGAACTGGGTCTCAGCCTAAATAATAAATTTAATAATAAAAAAAATAATTAAAAAATAATAAAAAAAAATAAATAAAAAATAATAAATAATTCAATAAAAATAATAATAAAAAAAAAAAAATATATGCTAATTATATCAGCCCTTCCAGCGGACCTGAATGAGAACTGGGTCTCAGCCTAAATAATAAATTTAATAATAAAAAAAATAATTAAAAAATAATAAAAAAAATAAATAAAAAATAATAAATAATTAAATAAAAAATAATAATTAAAAAAAAATTCTAATAATAATGATATTACTGCTAATAATAATGCTATTAATGCTAATAATAATGTTATTAATGCTATTATTAATGCTAATAATGCTATTATTAATGCTATTAATGCTAATAATAATGCTATTAATGCTATTAATAATGTTATTAATGCTATTATTAATGCTATTAATGCTAATAATAATGCTATTAATGCTATTAATAATGTTATTAATGCTATTATTAATGCTAATAATGCTATTATTAATGCTATTTATGCTAATAATAATGCTATTAATGCTATTAATAATGCTATTAATGTAATTTCTATAGTTTATTAATGTATTAATGCTATAATGTATTAATGCTATAATGCTAATTATTAATGCTATTAATGCTATATAAGCTATTAATGTTATTAATGCTAATATTAATGCTAATAATGCTATTAATAATGCTATTAATGCTATTAATTAATGCTAATTAATGCTATTAATAATGCTATTAATGCTAATAATTTATGCTATTAATGCTTAATGTTATGTATCTAATTAATGCTAAGTATATGCTATTAATCTATTAGCTATAATTATATGCTATTATATTATTAATGCTATATATGCTATTAATAATGCTTATTAATGCTATTATAATGCTAATTAATGCTATTATTAATGCTATTAATGCTATATAATAATGCTATTAATGCTATTAATAATGCTATTAATGCTATTAATTAATGCTATTAATGCTATTAATAATCTATTAATGCTATTAATGCTATTAATAATGCTATTAATGCTATTAATAATGCTATAATGCTATTATATAATGCTATTAATGCTATTAATAATGCTATTAATGCTATAATAATGCTATTAATGCTATTAATAATGTTATTAATGCTATTAAATGTAATGCTAATTAATGCTATTAATTAATGCTAAGCATAATGTAATGCATTTATATAATGCTATAATATCTATTAATGCTTATAATCTATAATAATGTATTAATGCTATTATTAATGCTAATAATGCTATAAATTAATGCTATTATGCTAATAATAATGCTATTAATGCTATTAATATGCTATTAATGCTATTAATGCTAATATTATCCTATTAATGGTATTATTAATGCTATTAATGCTATAATAATGCTATTAATGCTAATAATAATGCTATTAATGCTATTATAATGTTATTAAAGTGAACCTGTCACCCCCTCCAGGCATCTAAAGATAACATAGCCTTGAGCTGAGCTGTCAGCAGTGCAGCAGAGTTGAGTTTGTGCTTTAGATCAGAGGCTGAGTAGCGATGCTGCTGGGTACAAGAAACTGAAAGTGAAACCTGCTAACCGAAGGGCTGCTATGTAGCAGGCAGTGCTTTGACTGCTCAGGGTCCCTCCTGCTAGATTTACTACTGTGTGGTCTCGTATAACAGCAGCTCTATGTTGTAGCAGAGCTGACAAAGTTCAGCTCTGTAATGCATGGAGATGGCCCTGGAGGCGGCACACAGAGAGCAGAGAGGGATGACTGACACCACAGAGGAGGGAGATAGACGCTTGAAAACCCGCCTCCCGGTCTTCGTTCAGGTTTGAAACAGATCTTATAAAAGTCTTTATTTCAATGAATCAAGGGAGCATAAATGCTATAGACACCTTCTCAGAATGCAGCCGTAGTGCTGCAGAAGGTAGCTATGTTATCTTTAGATGCCTGGAGGGGGTGACAGGTTCGCTTTAATGCTATTATTAATGCTAATAATGCTATTATTAATGCTAATAATAATGCTATTAATGCTATTAATAATGCTATTAATGCTATTAATTATGCTATTAATGCTAATATTTATCCTATTAATGCTATTAATGCTATTAATAATGCTATTAATTCTAATATTTATCCTATTAATGCTATTAATGCTATTAATAATGCTATTAATGCTATTAATTATGCTATTAATTCTATTATTTATGCTATTAATGTTATTAATAATGCTATTAATAATGCTATTAATCCTATTAATGCTATTAATAATGCTATTCATGCTATTAATAATACTATTAATGCTATTAATGCTCATAATAATGCTATTAATGCTATTAATAATGTTATTAATGCTATTATTAATGCTAATAATGCTATTAATGCTATTAATGCTATTAATAATGCTATTAATGCTATTAATAATGTTATTAATGCTATTATTAATGCTATTAATGCTATTATTAATGCTAATAATAATGCTATTAATGCTATTAATAATGCTATTAATGCTATTAATTATGCTATTAATGCTATTAATGCTAATATTTATCCTATTAATGCTATTAATATTGCTATTAATGCTAATAATAATGCTATTAATGCTATTTATAATGTTATTATTGCTATTATTAATGCTAATAATGCTATTATTAATGCTATTAATAATGCTATTAATGCTATTAATAATGTTATTAATGCTATTATTAATGCTAATAATGCTATTATTAATGCTATTAATGCTAATAATAATGCTATTAATGCTATTAATAATGCTATTAATGCTATTAATAATGCTATTAATGCTATTAATAATGCTATTAATGCTAATATTTATCCTATTAATGGTATTATTAATGCTATTAATAATGCTATTAATGCTAATATTTATCCTATTAATGCTAATAATGCTATTAATAATGCTATTAATGCTATTAATTATGCTATTATTGCTATTAATGCTAATATTTATCCTATTCATGGTATTATTAATGCTATTAATGCTAATAATAATGCTATTAATGCTATTAATGCTAATAATAATGCTATTAATGCTATTAATAATGTTATTAATGCTATTATTAATGCTAATAATGCTATTATTAATGCTATTAATGCCAATAATAATGCTATTAATAATGCTATTAATGCTATTAATGCTAATATTTATCCTATTAATGCTATTAATGCTAATAATAATGCTATTAATGCTATTAATAATGCTATTAATGCTATTAATTATGCTATTAATGCTATCAATGCTAATATTTATCCTATTAATGGCATTATTAATGCTATTAATGCTAATAATAATGCTATTAATGCTATTAATAATGTTATTAATGCTATTATTAATGCTATTAATGCTATTATTAATGCTATTAATGCTAATAATAATGCTATTAATGCTATTAATAATGCTATTAATGCTATTAATTATGCTATTATTGCTATTAATGCTAATATTTATCCTATTCATGGTATTATTAATGCTATTAATGCTAATAATAATGCTATTAATGCTATTAATGCTAATAATAATGCTATTAATGCTATTAATAATGTTATTAATGCTATTATTAATGCTAATAATGCTATTATTAATGCTATTAATGCCAATAATAATGCTATTAATAATGCTATTAATGCTATTAATGCTAATATTTATCCTATTAATGCTATTAATGCTAATAATAATGCTATTAATGCTATTAATAATGCTATTAATGCTATTAATTATGCTATTAATGCTATCAATGCTAATATTTATCCTATTAATGGCATTATTAATGCTATTAATGCTAATAATAATGCTATTAATGCTATTAATAATGTTATTAATGCTATTATTAATGCTATTAATGCTATTATTAATGCTATTAATGCTAATAATAATGCTATTAATGCTATTAATTATGCTATTAATGCTATTAATTATGCTATTAATGCTAATATTTATCGTATTAATGCTATTAATATTGCTATTAATGCTAATAATAATGCTATTAATGCTATTAATAATGTTATTAATGCTATTATTAATGCTAATAATGCTATTATTAATGCTATTAATGCTAATAATAATGCTATTAATGCTATTAATAATGTTATTAATCCTATTAATGCTAATAATGCTATTATTAATGCTAATAATGCTATTATTAATGCTAATAATAATACTATTAATGCTATTAATAATGTTATTAATGCTATTATTAATGCTAATAATGTTATTATTAATGCTATTAATGCTAATAATAATGCTAATAATGCTATTAATAATGTTATTAATGCTATTATTAATGCTAATAATGCTATTATTAATGCTATTAATGCTAATAATAATGCTATTAATGCTATTAATAATGTTATTAATGCTATTATTAATGCTAATAATGCTATTAATAATGCTAATAATAATGCTATTAATGCTATTAATACTGTTATTAATGCTCATAATACTGCTAATAATGCTATTAATACTGCTATTACTGCTAATAATAATGCTATGGCTTATATTATTGCTATTGATGATGCGATTATTATTTAAAAATGTTTAAAAAAACAATAAACATATTTTAGATACCCGATGCATTTGCATCAGGCTAACAGCTATAACTACTATAATCAAATTAATGCACGTTCTAGAATCCCGATGCATTTGCATCGGGCTCACAGCTAGTAATATATATATATATCTCATATCAGGCAGTCATATACATGCATATACAGATGCACAGTCATGGGTGAAAGTGTTGGCACAGCACTTGAAATTGTTCCAGAAAATGAAGTATTTCTTTCCGATACTTATTGGAATTACATGTTTTGTTATACACGTTTATTTTCCTTGTATTGGAATAACACTAGAAAAAGCAAATTGGACACAAAGCCCCCAAATGGTTCAGACAAAATTGATGCCATCCTTCCAAAATTGTGGGTAGACCTTATTTTAAGCTTGCTGTGGCAAGCAACCGGTGACTGCAATATGAAAATTACACCTAAAACCAGGTTAAAAGGGGAAAAGTTGACTTAATCTTTGCATTGTGTGTTTGTGTGTAAGGCGGGCGTCACACACTACGATTTTGTGTGGGAACTCCATAGTGATGTCAGTGGTGTGCACTTGTGGACACATCGTTAGTGAGGTGTCACATGTATAGATAACGTTCAGGACGCAGCAGCGATATTATGTGCAGGTATCGCTCACACAACCAGCGATTGATGCTTGTCAATGCTGTGAATAGGAGAAATCATAAAGGAAATAGTTATCACGGTGTCACACAGAACAATGCAGCAGATTGGATGATCGACATCGTGTGATATGAGGTCCGGTTCTCATATCTGGATAGAACGATCTGACCACTTATCGCTAGTCGTATCATGCTTTCACACGCAACGACATCGTAGGAGCGATGCCAAATCAGGCACTTTCCAGCGATATGTTGGCATATATCGTGGTGTGTGACGCACGCCTAACACTAAGCATGAAGAAGAGGACTTTCTGAGGACTTGAGAACAAAAATTGTTGTGAAATTATTAACCACCTCAAGGTTACAAATCCATCTCCAGAGATCTTTGATGTTTCTTTGTCCACGGTACACAGCATAATCAAGATGTTTACAACTCATGGTACTGTAACTAATGTGGGTTGCAGAGAAAACTTATGAAAGGTTGCAATGCGGGATAGTCTTGGTGATGGATAAGAAGCCCCAATCAAGTTCCAAAGACATTCAAGCTTTCTGGCAGGCTCAGGGTGCATTAGTGTCAGCACGAACTATAAATCAACATTTGAGTGAAGTGAAACGCTGTGGCAGAAGACCCAGGAGGGCTCCATTGCTGACACAGAGACATAAAAAAGGTAGACTGCAGTTTGCCAAAATGTATGCGCGTAAGCCAAAATCCTTTTGGGAAAGTGTCTGTGGGCAGATAAGACGTATCATTCTGTTGTTTACTGAAAACATAATGAGGCCTACAAAGAAGTACACAGTACCCAGGGGTGCATCAAGCCCCCTTGCCGCCTGAGCCCTAATTGAGGGGGGAAGGGTGCTGTCAGATCCCGCCGCAGGTGAGGAGCGGTGGGGGGAGATTGTGCTATCAGCGCCACAGGGCTATCTCTACAGCAGGGGGAGAGGCTGTGTCTTACCGCAGCCGGCGGCGCCCGTCAAACATGAAGCCGCTGTGTGGAGATGGAGCTGCCCCCTTCTACACGGCCGCTCCCCCTGCCTACTTGCCGCCTGAGTTTAAGGGCTCACACTGTCCAATGGTCCCTGACAGTACCTACACTCAAGTATTCTGGAGTTTCAAAGATGCTTTGGGTTTGTTTTGCTGCCTCTGGCACTGGGTGTGTTGACTGTGTGCAAGGCATCATGAAATTACAAAAGGATTTTGGGTCTCAGTGTAGTGTCCAATGTCAGAAAGCTGGGTTTTGTCTTTAATCATACCAGGAGGACAATGACCTCAAACCTACTTAAAGAAGCACCCAGACATGAATGGACACAAAGAGCTGGAGAGTTCTAAAATGACCAGCAATAGGTCGATTCTAAACCCCTTTGAGCACCTGTGTAGAAATCTTAAAATTGCTGTTGGGAGAAGACATTCTTCAAATATGAAAGACCTGGAGCAGTTCGCAAAAGAAGAGTGGTTCAAAGTTCATGTTGAGAGGTAGAATAAGCTTGATGGTTATAGGAAGAGATTGTTTGCAGTTATTTTTTCCAAAGGATGTGCATATGAAACAAAAATAAAAAAACAGAAGTTTCTATTACAAAAAATTTTTTATTTCTAAGGCCTATGACCTTTTCAGTCAATGAAGCTTCATTTTTGCGTAACATACTATTTTTGTTGATGTAATTTTGGGCTATATACAACATTTTGATTACGTATTGCATTTTTTGATTAGTTGAAGGCAAACTGTCATTCTGGAGTTTTTATTTATTTATTTTTCTCTTTACAGTTTTACCAATCGGGTTAATTACTTTTTTTATATTTTGAGAGAGATCAGTTTTAATAATTTCATAATTTTTTATTTTTAGTGGGGGAACAAGGTGGTGATTTAGATGTAACTTTTAATTATATTTCTTTCAAGTATTTTTTGTTTTATTTTACTTTTTATTGTATTTTGTAGTCTCCTTAAGGCCACGTCACACGCTTCAATATCGTTAATGATATCGCTTAAATGACACTTTTTTTAATCGCTTAAGCAATATCGTTTGTGCGTTGTTGCGTGTAACCGAACAATTTTTAAATGAAAAATCATTTGATCGCTCGTCGCAGATTTGTTATCCTGACCTCAAATTCGTCGTGCGTCGTTCAATTAACCAGTGTTCAACCTGCTGTATTGTTGTGTGTGACACCGTGCAAACTATCTCATTGACTATTTCGCCTATTCCTGACACTGGCTGGCCTCAATCACTGGGTTGTGCGCTGGATCGCTGGCACATTGCCAAGTGTAAAATCGTTAACGAGATCTATGCTTGTCACACCGCACAAGCAATATCGCAAAATTGTTCTAACGATCTCGATCACGTGGCTTTACAGGCGATATCGTGATCGATATTGAAGCATGTTACGTGGCCTTTAGGATATTTGAAAACCTGCATTATACACAGTTTCCTATGAATGCCAGCCACAGGATAGTTTTCATAGGAGCACAGTCATGACAGTCACTGGGGTTTTTAGCTGGCTTTTGACTGCTATCGCAACCCATTGGCACCTGTGAGCTGCATCCTGTAAATTCTTCTGTCAAAGATTGATACCGACATTTATCAGGTTAACTTTGGGCAGAGCTCTGCTTCACTTGCAGTTGATACAGGCAGATGATGGCAAAGAAACAACAAAATTAAATAATAGAAATTTTACAGTATCACAATGACCACTGAACCATTCTTAGATTTAAACTTCCTGTTTCAGAAAATAACACTTGTACAAAATCACAATGAACGCAATATAACCCTATCTTTTGTAGTGTGTAATGAATTTACGCTAAGGTCATTGTGAAGGGAGGGGGAGTAGGGTCAGCTATGACATCACCTATTGTGATTGGAGGATTTTGTTAATAGAGGTGTTACCTGTCACTGTAATCCTGCCTCTGATGAGTCTGCTGTAAATTCATTTTGAAAGGACATGAAGTACGAGTCTGGCCATATTATAAATTGCAAGAATACTTAATTCAGATTTTAATAAATTTAGTGATCCAAAAAAATTGCCCACATTTTTTAAAAATACTTATAACACAAAATTGTGATTTAAAGGAGATTTACCATATTCAATAACATTTTGTCCTGTCTGCATTTCAATGAAAAGCCATTTTGCACTGATCCTCCCCAGGTCTTTGCCATTGCTCCCAGTCTCTTGCATTGGCTGCTGCGCTGACATCTAGTTCACAGCAAAGCAGCCAATCGGCTAGTACAGTGACTCTGGATTGGATGTTCTGTCTACACTGGCAGAACCATTGAGCTTACTGATTGGCTTCTGCACTGCTGACGTGACGCAAGTGCCGCATCTAATGCCAGACACCAGGAGCTGTGGTAGCGTCTCCCCAGCGGACCCATGGGAAGTGAGTAACGCTTTTATTATTTTTTAACAAATTGCACTTGGGGCAATACATTATGTGAAGGAATAGAACCCCTTATTATTGACAAAAAACTCCAGATTCCAGCCCTAACTTTTCATGTATAGTATTAAATCTGCTTCTAATGAGGAGGTATTTACATGTCTTTAATTGAAAAGACGCTGCTAGCTAAGGCAAGATAAGAGAAAAAAAAAACATATTTGGCCACTTACAAATATCCATTGCATTTAGCAGAATGCTGTCAGCCACTCTGAAGGCCACTTTACACACACAGATATCTGTGACCAACTTCTGAACAGATCTCGGGTTGCAGTGAAATCATGGACACATTGTTCCATTTTGTGGCTGTGTCCATGATTTCACTGCAACCAGAGATCTGTTCAGAAGTTGGTCACAGATATCTGTGTGTGTAAAGTGGCCTTAAGAGGTAACGCATGTCTCCCAACACCGATGCTCAATCTCCTACAACCCTGGCATGGGGGCGATTGTAGCATCTGCGTCCATCCATACCACAAGGAGGAAACTGGTGGTATTACTGGACACAAGGTCACCCCAGGGCGGCAGCCACTCCAGGCAATGTGAAACATAGTGTCAGAGCACAGCCTATTAATGACACCCAGCTGTTAAACAAGGCGGGCTGTTCCGCACCAAAAATATGCTCCACAAGTAACTGACGCTCCCTAGAGGGCCCAGCCTCAAACTGCAGAAAAATAAAAAAAATGCAATAAACATTTTTTTGGGAAAAAAAATTTGAGGAGTTAGTTTGATATTTTGGACCAAAATAGCGTAAGCTCGTAGCCCCCTTCACGGGCCCTCACGCCTACGAGTACCTAGCCTAGAGGGCCCAGCCTCAAACTGCAGAAAGATTAAAAAAATGCAATAAACATTGTAAGTGGCCAAATTATGGTTTTGTTTTTTTTTTCTCTTCTCTGATAATCATGTAACCTATTCGGTGAACTTTCAATTTAGATTATACATATGGTTTAACATATGGCTAGGTACTCGTAGGCGTGAGGGCCCATGAAGGGGGCTACGAGCTTACGCTGTTTTGGTCCAAAATATCAAACTAACTCCTCACGTTTTTTTTCCAACAAAATGTTTATTGCATTTTTTTTTATCTTTCTGTAGTTTGAGGCTGGGCCATCTAGGGGGCGTCAGTCACTTGTGGAGCATGTTTTTGGTGCGGAACAGCCCGCCTTGTTTAACAGCTGGGTGTCATTAATAGGCTGTGCTCTCACACTATGTTTCACATTG
Source organism: Allobates femoralis (assembly GCA_033576535.1). Lineage (NCBI taxonomy): Eukaryota > Metazoa > Chordata > Amphibia > Anura > Aromobatidae > Allobates > Allobates femoralis. Next base: position 193,186,536 of record JARQOC010000005.1, read on the forward strand.
CCTGGAGTGGCTGCCGCCCTGGGGTGACCTTGTGTCCAGTAATACCACCAGTTTCCTCTTTGTGGCATGGATGGACGCAGATGCTACAATTGCCCCCGTGCCAGGGTTGCAGGAGATTGAGCATCGGTGTTGCGAGACATGGGTTATCCCCTAAGTGTGGCTAACAGCATTCTGCTAAATGCAATGGATATTTGTAAGTGGCCAAACATGAAGGGGGGTTCTCTTCTCTGATAATCATTTAACCTATTCGGTGAATTTTCTAAGGCAAGATAGCAGCCATAGTCACCTAGAATAAAGGAAATCTCCACTCAATGGCCACAATTCATGAAGCTGGTCTTGGTGAGGGGTGTATTGAATTCAGAAGACCCTAATTTTAATAAATCAGGAAGAGGTATGAAATCATTATATATATTGAGCCCTCTACTTAGGAGCCAAGTAATCGCCACATATCTGAATGGTTGCCATACATCTCCTGCTGTTGTCACTGCATACATCATGCTCATCTAACCACAGCTTCCGCAAAATCAGCAGGCCACTGCCACAGCTTCCACAAAATCAGGCCACTGCCGCAGCTTTCACAAGATCAGCAGGCCACTGCCGCAGCTTCCACAAAGTCAGCACGCCACTGCCGCAGCTTCCACAAAATCAGCAGGCCACTGCCGCAGCTTCCACAAAATCAGTAGATCACTGCCGCAGCTTCCACAAAATCAGCAGGCCACTGCCGCAGCTTCCGCAAAATCAGGCCACTGCCGCAGCTTCCACAAAATCAGCAGACCACTGCCACAGCTTCCACAAAATCAGCAGGCCACTGCCACAGCTTCCACAAAATCAGTAGATCGCTGCCGCAGTTTTCACAAATCAATAGACCACTGCCACAGCTTCCACAAATCAGTAGACCACTGCCGCAGCTTCCTTCTACACAAAATTCACACTGAATTGTCTGTTTGGCAACAGTGGTAGAAGTCAAATATACTGTATCTTTGCTGAAATGTTTCATAAAAATAACAAATTTCTTCAATTTTGTTTTATATAGGTCACATACCGGTGAGAAGCCCTTTAAATGTTCTCAATGTGGGAGAGGCTTTGCATCATCTGGCGTTTTAAAAGCTCATGTCAGGACTCACACAGGATTAAGATCTCATAAGTGTCCTATATGCAATAGCGCTTTTACAACTGGTGGCAGCCTCCGGCGGCATATGGGCATTCATAATGACCTACGACCGTATATGTGCCCATATTGTCAGAAAACATTTAAAACCTCTCTCAATTGCAAAAAGCACATGAAAACTCACAGGTAACTATCAACCAAGTGAACTCTTAGTTTTAATTTTTATTTAAGAGAATTTTTTTATTTTTATAGCATTAAAAAGGTTTTTAGTTTACATCTCACTATCATCATGGGATTTTGCAGCAACTCTCATTTCCATATCAGGCACTGAGAGCTGCTGCTGCTTGCAGAGGTGACAAAGCAACAGTAGGCTGCCAGCAGGTAACATGCTTATGTCTTACTCTAATAAATACGAAGCAATCACTGATCTCAGGGAGACCAGTCCAAGAAAACACTGAAGGCAACCGGATAAAGCACTCAACACAGTGAATTCCTAGACGCATTGCCCCCTGGGAATTATGAATATACAAATAAAGTCTGTAGAGACACAGGACTAGCCAGATCTGGCTAGTCCTGTGTTGAGACTCCTAATCGAGGCTCCACAGACTTTATTTGCATATTCGTAATTTTCAGGGGGCAAGGCGCCTAGGAATTCACTGTGTTGAGCGCTTAAGCCGGCTGCCTGCAGTGTTTTCTTGGACTGGTCTCCCTGAGATCAGTCAATGCTTTGTGATGTTGGTCTACTAGGAATTGCTCCCACCTTGCCAGAATCCTACTCCACACTCATGACGGGCATCACCCCAAAACAGCTGTCTGTGGATGGATACCTGGCCTTGGTATTCCCTTGTCATATCTGTAAGCTTGTAATGAGCTGGATATTGACTCAAATGGCCATTTAATATGGTGGTTATGGTGGTCTCCTCAAAGAGCCACCTCATGGCTAGGTCCTTCCCTGGAGGGATATCTGGCTAGTTCTGTGTTGACTCCTAAACGAGGCTCCACAGACTTTATTTGCCTACTCTAATAAATCACATACATGTGCATTACCTGCTGGGTGTCATACAGTTTTCTCAGGCACTCTTCTGCCCATTACGCAGCATGGTTTAACACTCGATTCAGCAATAAGTAGTCTTGTCCAACCCCTTTACGATTTTGTGTTTTAGTGATATCGTAGCACAGTACGAAAAGCTTATATAAACCCAAAATATTTATTGTGAGTACCGTATATACTCGCGTATAAGCCGAGTTTTTCAGCCCAAAATTTGGGCTGAAAAGTCCCCCCTCGGCTTATACGCGAGTATCAAAAAAAAAAAAAAAAATACAGCCGCAGCCCCGGAGGTATACAGGCCCCCCATCAAGTTCCAGGGCCCCCCCCCCCACTTGCGCGCCAGCCTGTAAGGTAAATTCATACTTACCGGTGTCCAGTCGCGCCGCCCGCAGCTGCCGACATGACGATTCCGGGCTCCATTCAGCGTGTCTTCCCGCGGCTTCCTGTAGTCGCGGGCAATGACGTCATTGCCCGCGACTACAGGAAGCCGCGGGAAGACACGCTGAATGGAGCCCGGAATCGTCATGTCGGCAGCTGCGGGCGGCGCGACTGGACACCGGTAAGTATGAATTTACCTTACAGGCTGGCGCGCAAGTGGGGGGGGGCCCTGGAACTTGATGGGGGGCCTGTATACCTCCGGGGCTGCGGCTGTATACAGCCCTGGGGCTGCGGCTGTATACAGCCCTGGGGCTGCTGCTGTATAAAGCCCTGGGGCTGCTGCTGTATACAGCCCTGGGGCTGCGGCTGTATACAGCCCTGGGGCTGCGGCTGTATACAGCCCTGGGGCTGCTGCTGTATACAGCCCTGGGGCTGCTGCTGTATACAGCCCTGGGGCTGGGGCTGCTGCTGCTGTATACAGCCCTGGGGCTGGGGCTGCTGCTGCTGTATATACCTCTGGGGCTGCATATGGGGCTGCATATACCTCTGGGGCTGCATATACCTCTGGGGCTGCATATACCTCTGGGGCTGCATATACCTCTGGGGCTGCATATACCTCTGGGGCTGCATATACCTCTGGGGCTGCATATACCTCTGGGGCTGCATATGGGGCTGCATATACCTCTGGGCTGCATATGGGGCTGCATATACCTCTGGGGCTGCATATACCTCTGGGGCTGCATATACCTCTGGGGCTGCATATACCTCTGGGGCTGCATATGGGGCTGCATATACCTCTGGGGCTGCATATGGGGCTGCATATACCTCTGGGGCTGCATATACCTCTGGGGCTGCATATGGGGCTGCATATACCTCTGGGGCTGCATATGGGGCTGCATATACCTCTGGGGCTGCATATGGGGCTGCATATACCTCTGGGGCTGCATATGGGGCTGCATATACCTCTGGGGCTGCATATGGGGCTGTATATACCTCTGGGGCTGCTGTATACTACCACTGGGGCTGCTGCTGTATACTACCACTGGGGAGGCTGCTGTATACCTCACTGCTGGGGGTTGTATACCTGTGCTGGAGTCCACCCTCGGCTTATACGCGAGTCAATACGTTTTCCCAGTTTTTGGGGGCAAAAGTAGGGGGGTCGGCTTATACACGGGTCGGCTTATACACGAGTATATACGGTACATTGTTGCATTGAAGAAAGGGGTTTTCTGCTCTTTATTAAAACTTACTAATGGGAAGTTAACACAATAAAACAAATGTATAAATAAAATAGTAATATATGTATACACTGGCGATCAAAATTAGAGAACACACAATTTTCTTAATGTTTAAGTCATTGTGTTGTCCTATGTTATAATATCCTAACATGAAGACATTGGAAGTATTTTAAGCTCATTTCATAAATTGAATATATTCTAAAGCACAGAATAAAAATGTAAATGAGATGAAAGAAAACACTGATCAAAATTAGGGAACATTTTAAAATGTTGGTGTTAATCTGCCACCTGGTGCTAATTTCCTTAATTATCCTACAAACCCTATTTAACTGGCAGCCTAACTTTACAGTTTACACTCCCTTTGCAAAAATGGTGTGCCATTCCAAAGAGACAGAAACCCTCCAGCAGCAGGTTGTCCAGATGAAAACCAAAGGAATCACCCTATCAGCCATAACAACAGAAGTTGGTCATTCCAAGTCTGTGATTTCTAGAATATTGCATCTTTACAACATCACAAACTCTTTCAAACCCCCAAGAAGGCTTGCCACCCTTGAAAGACCAATGCAAGAGAGGACAGAATAATGCAGAGACTCTCCATGGGTAATCATTTCAACACTGCAGCTGGAATAGCTCACCAGTTCAGCATTGAAGAGAGTAAACATCTGTCTCGTCATACAGTGTGATGAATTTAAGAGCATTTGATTGAAGCCATCTGCAGTGACCAACCAGAAAGAATCAAAAGGCTAGACTCACCTTTGTGAGGAGCATTTGTGTGGACAGAGGAGAAGTGGTCCACAGTTCATTTAAGTCATAAAGCAAGTATAATTTATTGGGTCTGATGGGAAACATGATGTTCGTCGACAATCTGGGGGACAGACTGAACGCAAGTGTGTAAAGAAGTCAGTTAAAGGTGGTGTAGGAAATGTCATGGTTTGGGGAATGTTTTCTGCTGCAGGGGTTGGACCTCTCATACAGCTACATAGCAGAGTGAATGCAATTGTGTATCAGAACCTTCTTCAACAGCACGTAGTTCCTTGCTTGCTTCAGCACTCAATCTATTAGATATTTTCATGCAGGACAATGCCCCTCTCACACAGCAAAACAAGTAAAGCAGTTCCTTGATACAGAAGACATTGAAACAATGAAATGACCACCCAGAGTCCTGATCTAGGCCCAATAGAAAACCTTGAACAATCCTTGGTGATGTATGGCAACCATTTCAGTTTATTTGGCGATTACTTGGTTCCTAAGTAGAGAGCTCCAGAAACCCACAACAATCACAGAACTGTGGAAGAGGCTGGAAGAACAGTGGCCCAAAATCCCACCAGAGCAGGGAGAGAGACTAGTGATGTCCTCTGGCGCAAATGTGCTGAAGTCATTCAAAGCAAAGGCCTGTACACTTCCTACTGATTGGTGACTGTTGTAACCTTAAAAAATTTAGTTTTAATCTTTCTCTGTGCTACAGTCCATGCTGTTCTTAATTATGATCATCACATTCTGTGTACAATAAAGGTTTTAAGTTGATAAACCTTGGTTATTTTGGAAAACACTGTTCTGGTGGCATGGTATACCCTTACACAAAAACTTTCAATGTTGATCAATGTAGATTACATTCTGCCTTTAAACAATTAAGTGATCATACATTGTTCTTTAATATTGATCACCGTGTATATACACACGAACACATTACAAGACAAGTTCCCCAGGAATCTACTTTCTGCTTCAGCCCTGCTAATCTGATGCTCTCATGTTAACTGGACAAGGCTCCTGCATAAAACGGGTGGAACAAAAACATCGAGATGGGGTTCCAGTAGTTTAAGAACAGTGAAACTATTCTAATATGAGAAGGTAGCAGATTGGTACAGAGCATGTAAACAAAGGGCAACCTACAGCATGCAAGTATGAATCTATGTCATTTTCTGTTTAGCAAAACCCCTGTCCCCCAGCTGCATTTTGAAAAAAAATGCCAGCTATTCTCTTCTCACCCTCCCTAGGTGCAGCACTGAGTCTGCATGCTGTCACTGGCAGGGCTGGGAGTCTGAGTCATGAAGTTGGAGTCGGTGTCCATTTTGGATGGAGTCTGAGTTGGATCTTGGGAAATTGAGGATTTGAAGTCTGATGTGACTTCACAGCCATGGTTGTGGAGTCGGGAGTTGGTGTCCATTTTGTTGTCGTTGGAGTCTGAGTCGTATTCAGGGAAATTGAAGAGTCAGAGTCGCATGTTTGGCTTACCGACTCCCCATCCCTGGCCCTGGGTGTCATTGTCTACAGTGCTGCAGCCATTAATGGAGTTCAGCGGCTTTGTCTAAGATGACAGTACAAGCCGCTCAGAGACGCTGATGTCGCTGGCTGCACCGTTTTCAACATAACGCCAGCACTGCAGACAATCACAGATACCAGGAGTGGTGGCAGGGAGTCAGTGCTGGACCCAGGGAAGGAGCGTAAAGCTGTTTTTATTTATAAAACAGGCTGCAGCCGGCGGACAATGGTTTTCTGCAACCAGTAAACTCCTTTAATGCCACTATTAAATCAGAGCACTAGACTTTTATCCCATAGAGTACAACTAAAATCTAAAAGCAGTGCTGTACTAATGGAAAATTATATTTGTGTGCTTTTTTTTTCCCTTTCTGTTTTCATAAAAGCTTTTGTACTATTTTCTGTCCTAATTACAGTTTCTATACAAATGCAGTAATTACTAAACCCGGCCACCACCACCATTGTACTCTGCGCACATTTTCTCTGCATAGTGTATGAAGGTTATTAGGATGTTTGTGTGTTTTGTCATCGTGGTAGGAGTGTAAGTGACAGCTCAGAACAACATATTGCTTTTATTCCCATACACATGTCCCTAAATAATGACTTTCATATGTTGCTGAGTGCATCCAGCTTGACAGAAGGCGCGGGGGTTCAGTAATGTGACCCACTATGCTTAGAGAAGAACACAACCAAATATGTCTTCTCCAAATGTGCAAATGTTTCTTAGATGAAATGTTGACATGGGAAACCAGAACAAGAGGTATTCTCATATATCGGACCATTAGGATTACAGCTCGGCCTCTTTCTTTCAGACTGTATACAGTAAGTGTTTCCATTAGGATCTCATGTCACTATGGCTGTGTGATTTCAAGCAATTTTCCTTATTTTTTTATTTATTCAAATACTGGATCTGAGAACATTTCGGGATGATTAGAGTTTCCAACATTGAATACTGAGCTGATTTAGTTCTTCACCTGCATGAAATGGTCTCCTTTTCTGTAAACCACACCTAGACTTGTAGGTCAAATGTCCTTAATCTTTTTGATTGAAGAGATTTTAGAGTAGTCACACAGAATAGAAAAGCTGCTGAAACCCATGGATTTGTGCACTTGAAATCCACAACAGAATACAGTAGCTAGCTTGTGAGTGCCATTTGTTTCATGGAAATTTACCTCTGATGCAGTTTGCAAAATCCACAGTATGTTAATTTCTGAGGTCGAGTTTTTTTTTTTACCTTGGATGTAATCTCTTTGAAAGTAGCAGGAGTCAAATCCGCCTTGATATCGCAACAGCATCTCCATTTTACATGTAGTTTGGCTGGAGATTTCTGGTTGAAACTTGAAGCTAGTTTGCAGCAGAAAAAAATCTGTAACATGAAGACCTGCCTAAAACCACCCCTTTTTTATTAGAATGGAGTGTATAAAAACCCCTCAACAAATAGACGTGTTGAAGTAAACGGTAAAGAAACTTGTCTTACTAAAATAATCCAAACAGTAATTTGTATATTTACCCAGACATAGTTTCCCCTGAGATCTTACATTATTTTGTATAAGATTGGCTTGTAATTGCATGACTCAAAAAGTTTCTTTTCGTGTTTGTATTATGATTAGGGCACACATTTTTTTCAGTGTTTGACACTTATTTTGCAAGGTTTCTGCATGCTGGATGTTGACTTACTGTTTGATTGCAACCTATTCTTTCCTAATCTGTGTATTCTGAAAGTTAATCAACAGTGAGTTGCACAAAAAATCTTAAAATAGGAATAGTGTTAGATCAGTGCCCTGCCAGTATATAGTACCGGTGCCCCAATACACGTTTCACCTGGCTTCGTCTGCGATTGTGTTAGGATGAACAGGAAGGTAAGTATATATACCAGCAGTCAATCAATGTTAGCCGATTGATGAAGTGTATGTCACAGTCAGACTTTTTAAAGTTGTGTAATCGCGTTTATAGATACATGACATTGATGCATGTTCACTCTGAGGATTTCCAGTCTTGTAAAGGCATTTCCCAATGTGCGTTCAGATGCCTGCTGCCATTCCAGAGCAAGATCTGTACTGGTATGAAACCAAACCCTTAGCTTAATTCTCTAGGAAACTGTCCTGGCACTTGCTGGACTTCAGCGCTCTGAAGCCTTTTTCACAGCAACTTATTAACGATCCAGCAATTGGTTGATTTAGGGGTAGTCTTATGGCCGCTTTACACGTCCCGATATCGTCGTCCAACTTCGATAAAAAGTCACGTGGTTCGTGCGTTGGTACCGATATCGTTCGAGCGTTGTGTGACGTGAATGTACAATTTGATGCAAGAACGATGCCAAAATGATATCGGGGAAGAAATGAGCAGGCTCTCCAACTGCCCGATATTGGATGGACGATCTGGCAGGATCGTGCTGTGTGACAGCCCAACAATGACTTGGAGAACAACTTCCCCTTTTCATTCTCATGTTAAATGGCCGTTCCCTGGTTTGCGCGTACAAGGGGGCGTATACATCGCAGTTGTGTTGCCTGCCGATATCGCCCTGTGTGACATCTCCTATGCGATCTTGAATATGCAAATAGAGTCTGTGGAGCCTCGGTTAGGAGTCTCAAACACAGGACTAGCCATATATCCCTCCAGGGAAGGACCCAGCCAAGGGGTGGCTCCTTGCGGAGAACACCATAACCACCAAATGAAGTGGCCCTTTAAGTCAATATCCAACTCTTTTACAAGTTTACAGATATGACAAGGGAATACCAAGGCCAGGTATCCATCCACATACAGCTGTTTCGGGGTGTTGCCCCTCATCAGTGTGGAGTAGGATTCTGGCTAGGTGGGAGCAAGGCCTAGTAGACCAAGATTGCAATGTATTCACTGATCTCAGGGAGACCAGTCCAAGAAAACACTGCGGGCAGCTGGCTAAAGCGCTCAAACACAGTGAATTCCTAGGCACATTGCCCCCTGGGAAATATGAATATGCAATATGTCATATCTGTAAACTTGTAAAAGAGTTGGATATTGACTTAAAGGGCCACTTCATTTGGTGGTTATGGTGTTCTCCGCAAGGAGCCACCGCTTGGCTGGGTCCTTCCCTGGAGGGATATATGGCTAGTCCTGTGTTTGAGACTCCTAACCGAGGCTCCACAGACTCTATTTGCATATTCATATTTCCCAGGGGGCAATGTGCCTAGGAATTCACTGTGTTTGAGCGCTTTAGCCAGCTGCCCGCAGTGTTTTCTTGGACTGGTCTCCCTGAGATTAGTGAATACTTTGCAACCCTATGCGATCTTGGATTTCAGCCAAAAAAGTGTGCGCTCCCGTGCTGTTGTATACAATATCGAAACTATGTTGGGACGTGTAAAGCGGCCATTACAAGCAGCAATGTCCTTGTGTATGAAACCCTTTTAATGCAAAGCAATAATGACTGTACATGTTTCCTTGGAGGTAATCATGATAACTCAAGACAATTTTTTCAATCACTCATCCCCCCTTTTAAAGCAACCAGTTGCTCTTATAATAAAATTAGTATCCCTTATGGCCACTTTACACGCGGCTACATTTCTAGCTTATCCACAGGTAACTTACTGGCTGCAGTGAAATCATGGAGACATGGTTCTATCTTGTTGCTGTGTACAAATGGAATAATGTCTCCATGATTTCACTGCAGCCAGTAAGTTACCTGTGGATAAGCTAGAAATGTAGCCACGTGTAAAGTGGCCAATAAAGATATCAGCTGCCTTGTCCTTGTTAACACTTTCTCCTGAGCTAACAAGAAGATCACTGAAAATATATAAGCAGGTCATTTTGCTGCACTGCTGAAATTCAGTGAAAATGGCATTTTTTGCAGATTAAGTTAATTTTCATGGCAAGGAATTACATTTTTTATTGTAATTCGCTTGATCAATCTTCAAAACACCGAAGAGTTACTTTAAATTTATGACTATAAATACAAAGGCAGCAAACATTATGAAAACCAAAATGTGTGTCACTCTCAAAACCCTTTGGCAACGACTGTAGATTCAGTCTTTACTTTTTCTTTTAGGTATGAAGTTGCACATCAGCTCCAGCAGCATCAACCAGCAGCTCCAGAGGAAACCCCTGAAGACCAAATCCATGTGTCAAATCAAATACAGGTAGAAATAGACGGAACCGGACTTCATCAGCCAAACAATGTAGCTGTCCAGCAAGAAACAATATTACAGCTGAGCCCTCAGCCAGATATGGGCGCCGTCTCACCAGCACTGGAGCAGACACTTGCTGATCAGCCCTTAGAAAATGATGAAGGTAACCCTACAGAAAAGAGTAGATGTTCTGGTAGTTTAGTAATGTACCTCTGCTTTAAGATGCTAAGACACGAAAAATGCATAAACAGACATTTTCAAAGCAATCCTCGTGGGAATGCAGAGTTCATCTTCGTGTCAGAAGAGGAATTAATATTTTATGATAATATATGTAAAACTTTCCCTACCTACATGTACTTTGCATTGTTACTGTCATGTAGGAACCATTATTTCTTGGGTACAGTATCTATATAATAGTTATTGCTTTTCTCAGTCACATTCACAGACACAAAGTGAAGAAACTGCATTGGAAAAAGTAATATTTGGCACAAGCTATATATCTATTAAATGTAAGCACTGTTTATTACAGCTTAGCAAGCTGTATTGGGAAATCTATCACACACTGCTATATTCTATAGTGTCGCATTGTAATTACATCTTAGGAAAAGTTTCCCATTCTGTTTAATTAATGATCAGTACTAAATGGAACCTGTCTGGTGATTCATGCTGCCCGAACTACTAGTGATATCAGTCAGACACCGGATCCATCATTAAAAATATATAAAAAGTCATCCTGAAATGCTGCAAGATTTTATAGAAAACACCATTTAAATTGGGATCTGGGGACGCGGTGACAAGTGGGGCTAGTCATGGGGGGCCACCCACTTCTTCCTGCCCGGCCCTGCTTGACCGATAAGTCTCTCCTTATTTGTTTTAGGGTACCTTCACACGCCGCAACCGCGGAGAAATCTGACCGGCGATCTGTTGCCCCGTCACCATCCCCAGTGAAATTGCCTCGCAATTGCAGCGTGTAATTGGGGAATTTGGCAGCGATAAAGGTTGCGTCTGGTTCCGATTTCACAGCACTGCTCCAAAATCAGAGGCAATCATGAAGGCGAAATTCCCTGCTTTTGGCGTGTGAAGGGGCGATAGGGATGGAATCTGCGTCGCCTACTGATTTCCTGGAGGGGTGCCACAGCGGGCTGAAGACCACGCCCCGTCAGCGATGATAGGTGGTGACTACTGTGTTTCCATTGGCTGTCTCTTCACAGGGCGCCATATTTGAACATCTGTCCATTCACACTACACAATGGCAATGGCGTCATGTATTAGCTAGCCTTCCTGCGCGGGCTGGCCAATCATAACGCTATTGCGTTGTATAATACAGCGTGTTTGGGGGGCGGAATACACCAGTCTGTCACACCTATGTTCTTGTGGCGCTAACCATGTACGCCCACATTCTTTGGGGATTGCGGCGTGTGAAGCGGCGAGGGAACTCCACCGGATTGCTTCCACTGTTGGTGTGGCAACTTCCGGGGCAACACATCGCCTTAGGTTGAGGGTGAAATTGCGGCGTGAAAATCACCTTCGGCGATCTGAAGCAACCATGAAAAATGTGCACGCGCATGTTAGATTGCCTCCTATCGCTGCCAAAAGTTGCGGCGTGTAAAGGTACCCTAAAGGGGGAGACACGTTATTCTAGCAGAACCAGGCAGGGAGAAGTTGGCTGATCTACTCCCCTTTGACCAGTTCCCTTAGTCATGTTGTCTCCCAACCCCCTGTATTAAACATTTTGTATGCTCTAAGAGGCTACAATGCTTTAGGTGACACATAGGTATTTGTAGCAATAAAGCCTGTCTCCAAGGCAAGAGACAACCTTGTGAGAGACGTGTCAGTCTGTCATCACATCACCCTGTATGACTGCGACTCTCTGACCAGGAGTGTGTCGGCTGCATGAAAATGCATGCAGCTGACATGGCTCCTGGCAGAGAGCGGGGGCCGTGTCGGGTGATGCGATTTGACACTTCTGCAAATCTCTTGCATGACTTGTATGACGCCGGCTTTAATGTTGACAGTGATTCATGTAACATTGATCGCCATAGAACTTCACTTTTAGCAATAGCTATCTCAAATGTGCATCTTAGGAGAATAAACATGACTATGTCATTGCTCCTGAATTAGTTATAATTTGTATTTTGTATGTGATGACATTGCTGGTGCAACACCTCTCTCCAGTTTATTTTGAGGCAACCACATTTGTGTTAGTGATAATGGTCAGTAAAAACAAATACCTTCTTTACTTTGCAGAGCTGCGTGTCTGGTTTGGCTGATGTGTTTTCTTCCTTCTGAGGGAAAGCACTCCTATTTTCACATTAGACATTGCCAGTAAGCGAGTCTCAGTAACCCAACTTGGGTCTCTTTAATGAAGATCAGTACTCACCTAATTAATACTTTATCACTATATAGTGTTCCTTTACGTAACTGTACATCACTGTGAAGCTGTGCAGATAAGGAGCGGGTTCAGGAGTTGTGCCCGCTTCATATGGGGCAAATATCAACTGTAGTGTGTTATAGTCAGTTTCCTGAAAAATGCCCACAAGGAAAAATGCCCACAGGCAACCCTAACAACTAACCCTAACTCCAACCCTGTGGGCATTTTTCTTTTAAGCATTTTTCTGGTCATCTTTATAGCTGGCATCGCATCTGTCTTAAACAGTGACCAAGCTTACTCTGATCACTGCTGTATAACCATTGATATGCCACTGCCAATTACTGACACTAGCATTTAAGAGTCATCACTGGTTTCAGATGCGTTGCCTACTGAAGATTCATGTTAATTCCATCTTAGTTTAGGCTTTGTACAAAAATATTAATATCAATACAGTGAAGGAAATAATTATTTGATCCCTTGCTGATTTTGGAAGCTTACTCACTTTCAAAGACATGAACAGTCTATAATTTTAAGGCTAGGTTAATTTTGCCAATGAGAGAATATCACAAATAAAATCCAGAAAATCACATTGTCGAAATTTATGTAAATGTATTTGCATTTTGAAGAGCGAAATAAGTATTGATCCCTCTTGCAAAAAATACTTAATACTTGGTGGCAAAACCCTTGTTGGCAAGCACAGCAGTCAGTTATTTCTTGTAGTTGATGACGAGGTTTGTGCACATGTCAGGAGGAATTGTGGTCCACTCTCTTTGCAGATCATCTCTAAATCATTAAGATTTTGACACTGTCGCTTGGCAATCAGAGCTTCAGCTCACTCCATAAAATTTCTATGGGATTAAGGTCTGGAGACTGGCTAGGCCACTCCATGACCTTAATGTGGTTCTTTTTCAGCCACTCTTTTTTTGCCTTGGCTGTATGTTTTGGATCATTGTCATGCTGAAAGACCCAGTCACGAACCATTTTTAATGTCCTGGCAGAGGGAAGGAGGTTGTCTCTCATGATTTTACGGTACATGGCTCCATCCATTGTCCCATTGATGCGGTGAAGTAGTCTTTTGCCCTTAGCAAGAAACACCCCAAAACATAATGTTTCCACTGCCATGCTTGGCAGTGGGGATGATGTCTCTTGGGTCATAGGCTTGATTCCTCTTCCTCCAAACATGGCGAGTTGAGTTAATGCCAAAGAGCTCAATTTTTGTCTCATCTGACCACAGCACCTTCTCAGAATCACCAAGGTGTTCATTGGCAAACTTCAGATGGGCCTGCACATGTGCCTTCTTGACCAGTGGGTTTTTGCGGGCAGTGTAGGATTTTAATTCCATTATGGCATAAGTGTTACCAGTGGTTTTCTTAGTGACAATGGTCGCAGGTGCCTTGAGATCATTAACAAGTTCCCCTCGTGTAGTTTTAGGCTGATCTCTCACCTTTCTCATGATCCTGGATACCCCACGAGGTGAGATTCTGCATGGAGCCCCAGATCGATGTCGATTGACACTCATTTTGTATTTCTTCCATTTTCTTACTATTGCACCAACAGTAGTCTCCTTCTCACCCAGCTTTACTTATGGTTTTGTAGCCCATTCTAGCCATGTGCAGATTTAGGATCTTTTCTCTGACATCTTTTAGAAAGCTCTTTGGTCTTGCCCATGTTGTAGAAGTTAGTCTCACTGATTTATTGAGTGAGTGGGTAGAAGTCTTTTATACAGGTGACAATTTAATACAGCTGTCTTTAATGCAGGTATCGAGTTGATTACGAGAGTCTTACTGGTCTGTAGGATCCAGTACTCTTAATGGTTGGTAGTGGATTAAATACTTATTTCTCTCTTCCAAATACATTTATATAATTTAGACCATGTAATTTTTTTGGATTTTATTTTTGATATTCTATCACTGTTAAAATTACCCTTTCCTTAAAGGGAACCTGTCACCTGGAATTAAGGTCTTGACCTATCACTAGCTGTCCCTACACCTTCCTAGGTGCTCCCTAACCATCAATCTCTGTTCTAAATGTGACTTGTAAAGAGTTAGAAAAAAGACTTAATACTTACAGCACGTCGCTCTCTCAGGCGACGGGAAAGGCGGCCCCAGGCTCCATTGTCCCCTCCTTGCAGCTTTCCAGCACGCCCCGCTGGGCAGCATAATTCTTTATTCATATCCTCCTGAATTTGTAATCTCCCGCCTGTTTTCATGTCATGATGCACCGGCCGGTACGACACATCCGGCCCAGTGCATTATGGGCCTGATCACGTGATCAAGCCCATAATGCACCGCGGCCAATCGTGTTCAGGCCGATAATGCATCGGGCTGGATGTGACATACCGGCCGGTGCATCATCACATGAAAACAGGGCGGGAGATTCCAAATTCAGGAGGACATGAATAAATAATTATGCCACCCAGTGGGGCGTTGCTGGAAAGCTGCGAGGAGGGGACAATGGAGCCTGGGGCCACCTTTCCCGTCGCCTGAGAGAGCAACGTGCTGTAAGTTCAAAGTCTTTTTTCTACCTTTTTACAAGTCGCATTTAGAACATAGGGGGATGGTTAGGGAGCACCTAGGAAGGTGTAAGGACAGCTAGTGATAGGTGCCTTAATTCCAGGTGACAGGTTCTCTTTAAAGTTATAGACTTTTCATGTCTTTGTCAGTGGGAAAACTTAAATCAGCAAGGGATCAAATTATTTCCTTCACTGTATGTCTGACGAGAGATATATGTAAAACGTATGGCTTTTGGAAAAAGAGCAGGAAAAAATGAAAAATAACTAGTTCTGAAAGGGTTTGAAGGGTGAAATTGGCATAGTTTATAAAGCCCCGATGATAACTTATCATATCACAAAATATGTAAAGCTTTCAGAAGGAAGTAGAAATCTAATGTATTCCTTAACCATGTTTTATACATTTTCAGATAGATTTGTTACATCCCAGCATACTCTGCAAGAAAACATTGGCCATTATGAGCCCCCGGTTTTGCCATCTCAGACATTTGACCAGCAGGGGCTTTCCCAAGGTAAAGCAGAACAGAGTTATTACAGAGTTATTGATGCTATGGATGAAGTAATTAATGTAGATTTTCTCATGTGTGTTCATGAAATACAATTACCTAGGTTTCGCCGTGACTGATGGATTTAGTCAACCAACATCGTTCTCCACTGTGCAGCAGCTGCAGGATTCCAGCACGCTCGAGTCTCAGGCTCTCTCAACAAGTTACCAGCAGCCAACACTTCTGGAGGTGCCCACTACAGATGCTATTAATGTGGTGTGTCTTCCAAATGCCTGATTTTCTACACTGATAACTTTGCTGCTTTTCATTCTTTTTAATTCTGCTATCTTATCTAAAGTGGCTAAAATTATACTTGTTAACTCAGTTTATGCTCTAAGAGTGGCTTCACACTTGCGTTCGCCTGCGCTGCGTATTGCGGCGGGCGAATGTAAGCCGAGCGTAAGCACCGCCCATCCCGATGTTTAACATGGGGACACACGGTGTATGTTCTTGGGTGCGGATGGCCGTGCATACTCATTGCTCCCCATGTGTGATTTGCACGCATGCGGATGCTGGCATACAAATCATACATTCTCGTCCGCACATAAAGGAACATGTTGGAGCAGTGTCACACATGGGTAGCAATGAGTACGCACGGCCATCCAAACCCGAGCACATACACCGTGCGACCCCATGTTAAACATAGGGATGGGCGGTGCTTGCCCTCGGCTTGCGTTCGCCCTCCGCAATGCGCAAGCGAACGCAAGTGTGAAGGCACCCTAACATCTTACACTCTGTTTCTGAGACAGGAAGTAGCTGTCTGACTATTTACACTGCCAGCCATGTTGGCTTTACTGGTCTAATATACCTTTCACATGGTCACCTATTGTTTTCTCCCTCTTGTAATCACATTAAAAAACTGAAAAGTACAGACCAGTCATATCCACAAATGACGAACCTAACTGTCTCTTTCTATTCACGTGGACAGCCATCACGATGACTGTGAGATAACTAGGAACCAGGGCACCTGACCTTCCCTCAAACTAGAGAGCCCTATACTTTTCACTATCTCAGGTCTCTCCTTCATTAGGAGTACCCCTAAGTCTCTGACTTTGCCTGCTCTTGACCAGTCCTGATCTGATTCCCCCTCCCCCTTCCCCGGAACAAGGAAGTAATAAAACCCATACATAAAGACAGACAAGAAAAAAAACGAAACTCAGTCACAAAGGTCACAAAGCACTCACACAGAAAGGTAAAACATTTAGAGTAGCAAGAGGAAAAACAAGGAAGCTACAGAACAACAGGAGAGAATTCCACAGCCGCACCAGGTACATAGCACCACTTTATCTAGAAAGTCTGGGACACCACACCTAACAGACCAACATAGGATATAATATAGCTGGCATGGGTAGAAGGATTCCTTCAGCATAAATAGGAGGGGAGCCGTTGTGATAGGCCTTCCCACGACATGTGATAAGAGAAGCAAGTAGATGTTAACTCTTGCTAGCCTGTCTATATATCAGTAGACGCCCGGGTCTGCCTGTGTTTATTCCAGACACCAGAAAAACCATCCGGCGGAGCATCAGAATCTGCAATCTGAACAGAGCTCAATGTCACCATGACAGTCAGCGAAGTTTGTGCAAAACCCTGTATGATAACAGCAGAACAGCAGACCGGTGCAGGGGAGGCCTAATATTTGCATGCATTAGTGTAGTCTGTGAACACACTTGTTCATGCTATGATCTTTTTTTAATGCAGAGGTCTATGTGGAAAATTGCCTATGTTCATGAGCTAACCTTAATCTATCTTCACACCGTTACAGACAAATATATACAGCTCATGGAACAATAATGTCCCTGTGAATCCATAATGTGCATCCAAAAAACTCATCTGAGGTCTAAAAATTAGATATTCGCACAAGGAATGTATCAGACAGACCAGAATCGGCACCTCTTATTTTCAAAGATCACATGTGCATTGCATGAATTGTTCACACAGATAAAAAAACAATGATTTTATCAAAATGACAGCAAGCAGCCCAGTAAATGACACATTGCTGTAATCAGGGTCTCTGTCACTATATTATGCTGCTCTCAGATTAGGTTGTAAAAACATGGTAACAGAATCCCTGTGAAGGGTTTGTATAATTTCTGTACATTATTCCCTTATCTGTACCATATGTTTGGGGGTCCTACAGTTGGTCTCATAGACATCGAATGGAGTGAAGATGTGCAGGCTTCATATCCATTTCTTCTAAGTGGCCTCTGCTGACATCGAGCTAAATGCTTATTTCTTTATGGTACAAGCACTATATGTTACATTGTATAACATCTTTAAGACTATGCCGTCATCTTTAAGTGTATTAACAGTTCTCCCCGTTGTGTTGCTGACATTGTAGGTCTCCATATAATACTTGAAGGTATTTATTCTTCTCTTCCAAAAACCTTTCAATGGAGCTAGCTTCACTTTACCGCTATTCCCACAGTGTTCTTGCTCGGCTTTGTTCCGTAGATGGCAGTTCCACTTTTTACATGAGGGCATTGGGTTTGTAGGCTTCAATTGTTATCCTGGTCTTTCATACAATGCACCCATTGGCACTTACCCCTATGCAGCATACAAATGTAAAGATCAGACTTGAAAACCCTTCACCGAGGACAAGTACCCACTCGTCTCTTCTGGTTTTCAGACTGCCCGCTTAATTCAGGAGGACACACAGGAAGAAATAGAACTTCAGACTCAACGAACTCAATTTCTGGAGGCTACAGAGGAGCAGAGCCGACGTGCCTACAGGCCAGTAATATATACAGATCTCACATTTATGCATGTGATATAGAAAATAATATTGTTATAAAATTGCTATATTGTATTGAGAAGGCTATAATGCAGCTGCAGACATTTACAATACATGCTTTTCTAACACAGATGTGAGTACTGTAATAAAGGTTTCAAGAAGTCCAGTCATCTAAAGCAACACGTCCGATCACATACTGGAGAAAGACCATATAAGTGCTCTATATGTGGCCGTGGCTTTGTTTCATCTGGAGTACTTAAATCACATGAAAAGACTCATACAGGTAAAGTGTCCTCCTGGATATGTACTGATGTTTGCAGAGTTCAGTCTACATCCACCAAGGTTTTGTAAATGTGTATTGTTTAAAATGCTAATTGATCTTGTTGGTTCACCAACTCATGACCCCATATAGCAGGGGTGGGGAACTCCAGTCCTCGAGGGCCGCAAACAGTTCAGGTTTTCACGATTTCCTTAGTATTGCGCAAGGATTGGAATCATCACCAGTGCAAGTGATTATGTTATCACCTGTGCAATACTAAGGAAATCCTGAAAACCTGCACTGTTTGCGGCCCTCGAGGACTAGAGTTCCCCACCCCTGCCATATAGAGTCAGACTGATAGCAGACTCCTTTACACTCCCCTATTATAAAATCATTATCCAGCAGCATTTTCCACAATGCTTCATATGTCTGAGGGTCCGATTATGATAACTATTAGACATTAACGAGTAACACACTCTCCCATCATGTATTCAACAAGTAAATTCCCTTATCCATATCAAAAAAGGAATACACCTTAAGAAATAGTAGTTCTTATTTAGCAGAATTGAGGTCTCCTTGTATGTGTACATGAAAAGTCACCTGCTTCGTGATAAGAAAGGGTAATTCATAAAATCTTGTACTCCTCTAACATCTCTAAATCTTTTTTTTTTTTAATCGGGTTCATTTTTATTGAATTGAATAAAAAAAAAATGTTTTATAATATAAAGCAAGACAATCCGCAAAACATAGATCAGTACTCCGGTAACAACATATTAGAAAAGTCATAACCTCATTCCCCCCTACAATATTGCATTGGTGCAGATGATCAGCTATAACATACAATGACATTTGTTACCACTTGAATGCATGTTATCTAATTAGGAATTTAAAACTCCACATACAACAAGGCGTCCTACCAGAATGAATGTCCTTGAGATGTCACGGGGGCAACTTGTATCCAACCTTAATTATAATTCTCTATGTCTAATGCACATTCCTGGCATAGTACACTCAAGGGGAGTCCCGGGGTCTCCAACCATGCCTCCCAAATCCTATAGAATTTCTTAAGATTATTCATCTTTAGATAAACACCCCTTCCTAATCTTATTATATGATTTGGTTAGTTTTTGGGTTCTCCAACGGTCGGGGGAGCAGCATCCAACCATGATAAGCTAACAGCTTTCTAGATATACCTGCAGCTCTGGATCCACCACCCTCATCATGTGATCCCAAAATGCACACATATTGATCTGGCCCAATCTTTACCCCATATACCTTTTCAATAAGATCTGGAGTGGATTTCCAGACGTTTTTTTCATATTACCAAATGCCCACATCATCTGGATAAGATCGGCGTCCTCTTGCCTCCATCTGTGGTATATACTGTCTGCTCGCATTCCTATGGTGTGTAGTAGCTTCGGTGACCTATACACTCTGTGCAGTAAATATATTTGAGACAGCCTTTGACTTTCAGACTCAGACAATCTAGGTATCTGAGCCAGAATCATTTCCCATTGCTCATCCTTAAATTGCCAGCAGTGCTTCTCCCACTTATCCCGGACACGCAATGGATCTTTGCTTATCCATTTATTCACCATGTTCTTAAATAACATAGATATCACCCCTTTAGAGCAGAGAGATGTAAGTAGATTGGTAATAATAAGGCTATGGTCTTTATTAATAGGTGTACTCTGTATTTGGGATTCCATTGCATGTCTTATCTGCAGGTATTGGATGAAGGAACAGCGTGGCATATTAAATTCAGTCTGTAGTTGGTTAAAAGTTTTTAGGACACTATTTTGGAATAATTGAGATATCGGATGTAATCCCCTACTCTCCCATAGTCTTCTGCACTGCAGTTTCTGCAATTGTGGTAATTTTTGATTATTCCTTATGGGGTACTGTTCTATCAATCCAAAAATGTTCCAACATCTTTTGCCCTCTGTCCTCTGTCCCACACCTTGTATATCTGGTTGAGTGTTGGATGCATTGAGCTTCTTTTCCCCTGTGATCCTGCTTCTAAGTAGCTGGCTGGAACTTTCCATCTTGTGCTTTCCCTTATTATTTTGCCCCCTGCATCAAATCCCTCCTCTTTCCCTCATCCTCTAAAGTGCTGCATCTGGGCCACTACATAGTATTGCCACGGATTGGGCACTGCAAGTCGCCCATCTCTCTTAACATCTCTAAGGGTATGTGCACACTGGTAGTTTTACTGCAGGTTTAGCAGCGGAAACCGCCGGTCGGTTTCCATGAGTTTTATGTAAATTTATGTTAATCCAAAAGTGGCTTTTGGGTTAACATTAAAACCTATGGAAACCGACAGCCGCTGTGCACACACCGGCGGTTTCCACATGATCATCTGTTGCTAAACCGCTGGGTTCCCAGCGGGTTAGCAACGAATGAGCATGTTCTATAAACTGGCCGGTTATGCAGCGGCTGCAAGCAGAATCATGTACTGCTTCCAGCCGCTGCAACACCGCCGGCGCTAACCCGCTGTGCACCCGCCCGTAGCCCGCCGCACACCCGCGGCACATACCCGCCAGGATGCCGGTGGACGGCTCCAGATCTTCCTGGCGGGTCCGCCCAGCCGCCGCCGACACAATCCCGCCCACCAGTGTGCACATACCCTAAATCTTAATTCTTCCGATGTGCATTTTTTTAAAAAATGATTAGCATTGACATACTTTTGTGTTATATCATTCCTTTTATAGTTAAAGGGAACCTGTCACCTGGATCTAAGCCCCTACACTATCACTACCTGTCCCTGCACCTTCCTAGCTGCTTCCTATCTATCCCTCTCTGAGCTAAATCCACCCTATAAAACAGCAGAAAAATAACTTATAACTTACAGAAGTCCCTGAGGCTGGGGACTGAAAAGGTGGGCCCAGGCTCCATTCTGCCCCTCCTCAATGCAGCAGCACATGCCCCGCTGGGCGGCATTATTCTCTCTTCATCGCCGCCTCCTCCATTTGGAATCTCCTGCCTGCTTTACACCTATCATGTTGTGGTGATGCGACCTCGATGTGTCCCCTGACCAGGACACTGTATATGGGAGATTGTATCTTCTGCTCGGTAGCAGCACACACAGGGTTAGCTACTGCTGGAGCTGAGTGCTGACTGAAAGCACTGATGCCCAGTTGTGCGGGTGAATAGGAGATGATATGAGCTGCCCTGGGCTGTGGGGAGGGGGTGGAGTGTGTCAGGACAGCAGCAGGAGCTGCTGTGTAGAGAGCTGTGTGAAGATATAACACAGCCTGTGAGCTCTCTCAGAGTGGACGTTCATGAGGCTAATGAGTGGACGGTGAGGAGAGAAAGGTTGTGTGCTGACCTAACACAGCCTACCCGGGGGAAGGTACAGAGCTTCTATATCAGCTGTTGGGATTGTATGAGGTTGTACTCAGCTGTGCCCTGGAACCTGGAGGTCTGTACATACCTGAACTGTGCAATTAAACTGTGTGCTGTGTGAGTAAATACCTGAGTATACATGATAGGTGTAAAGCAGGCGGGAGATTCCAAATGGAGGAGGTTGCGATGAAGAAAGAATAACACCGCCCAGCGGGGCGTGTGCTGCTGCATCGAGGAGGGGCAGAATGGAGCCTGGGGCCGCCTTTTCAGTCCCCAGCCTCAGGGACTTCAGTAAGTTATAAGTTATTTTTCTGCTGTTTTATAGGGTGGATTTAGCTCAGAGAGGGATAGATAGGGAGCAGCTAGGAAGGTGCAGAGACAGGTAGTGATAGTGTAGGGGCTTAGATCCAGGTGACAGGTTCCCTTTAAGGATTCCTTGACATATTTAAGAATGGGGGGGTGGGGGAGGGGTTATGATTGCCGGTGGTCATGGGTGATGCAATTTGTTTAAGATTTAGTTTTCTTGATTTTGTTTTGCATGTTGAAGAGCTAATACAACTTTACCTTTAAAAAAAAAAAAAAAAGTAACACATTAATAAACAAAATAATAGAATTTAGTATATAAATTGTGGTAGGTCTGCACAAAAATGTGATTTTAGGACAAGCTTAACTGGGAATGATTCTGATTTTCTATGCTGCTGCATTTTAGAGAATTGGTGCAGCACAAGAAAAGTCTTGGACATTGAAGTGGGAGGTTTGGATTATGAAGGATGTTGATCTTGGATAGTTAGCAGAACATAGGGCACAGGTAGGCTGTTACAGAGTAGAAAGACAATATAGGGAGGTGAGTGTGGTATGTTTAAATTTAAATTCTGATGTGAATGGGCAATCAGTGCTTACACTGGCACATGGTAGGGACCTTGATGAACCTAACAGAAAAGAGTCTAATTTCAGCTTTCTTGATAAATTAGAGGAAGGTGATAGAATAGTAGTTGGTTACTGTAATTAAGGAGAATCTGTCAGGGGGGTTTCACCTCTCAAATTAGAAGACAAGTCCATGAATACCTTTACATCTGTTCCTCCATTACTAAGAAATCAGCATTTGAATTAATATGGAAATAAGGCTGTAGATCTAAACTGTCTGTCACACAAGCTGTACTCACCAGCCTCTCTGCTGTGTGACTTCAGGCAAAGGAGCAATTAGTCAAGCACAAGGGGTCAATGCTGGGTAGGGAAAAGAGCTGGAGCAACAAAGGCCTCAGATGTAGAGTTTTATTTACATATCAGTTTAAATGCTGGTTTCTTAGCAGTGGAGGAACAGAGTGACTATATAAAAGTATTGTTTTACTTGTCTATAAAAGAGCTACATGCACATATATAAAGTTTGGGTGGGTAGGGAAGATTAAATCCAGTTTATAGATTCCCTTTCAGATGAGATTGACTTTGGAAACAGTAAGATTGGTCACACACACATCATGTCTATTGACTGAGACTTGCCCAAACCAGACAATAATCTAATGTGAAGGGGATGTTTCCAACCTCATTGGCAGATATTAGGTGGATGATCATTTATGCAATAGGATTTCGATTGCCCTATTAGTTAAAACTTGGGCAGACACCCTTGGCCAGAGGAGACTGGTGTATACTCTTACATTTCCTACCGATAACACATGTACAGTGGGTACGGAAAATATTCAGACCCTTTTAAATTTTTCACTCTTTGTTTCATTGCTGCCATTTGGTAAATTCAAAAAGTTAATTTTTTTCTCATTAATGTACACTACACCCCATCTTGACTTAATACCTTAGTGACGGCCCACTGTATATAAACGTCCTAAAAACAGGGTCCTTATTCTGTTAGGACGTTAAAATAAGCCCTAACAGAATAAGCGCTGTAGCGCCCCCCAGTGGCCGAAAATCTCCAGGGTTTCAGCTAACGGGGGTAGCTGAGACCCTGCAGATTATGAATCGGGCCAGTTTTTACCGATACCGGCTTTGTGATCACGGTTATACACCGTTTACCGGTGTATAACCGTGATCACATAAACATGTATATAATCGCTGGTAAAAATAATGATTTCTCTGTCATGCCACAGGATCACACCTGTGGCATGACAGAGAAATGTCTGCCCTGTCTCCCGGTACCGGTACACAGCCCCCAGTACCGGTACCGAGCCTGCACTCCCCTCCCCTTCTCCTAAAATGGCGCCGCAGCGCTCAGGAAGCTGCCGCCTGCAGCCTACTTCTGCAGATTCCTTCTGACATGTCACATCAGAGACAGAGAGGGACCCAGTGCAGTGCCCTGCCCCCCCCCCGCTTCCACCCAGAACCAGCTCCCCCTGCACCCCCGTTATCCTCCTCCTCCATCTCTCTAAAATAGCGCCGCAGCGCTCAGGAACCGCCGGCTGCCCCCTCCTGCTCAATCCTCTCCGATGTGACATGTCACCCATGTCACATCGGGGAGGGATCTAATGCACCCTGGCCCCCTGCCCCCTGTTTCTAACAGCCCACTCTTCCCACTTCCCTTCCCCCCCCCCCCCCCCCCCCAGGTCATCCCCCGATCTCATCTGTCTTCATCTCCCTGGAGCGGCTCCTTCTTCTGCTGGCTCCCTGTGCTGTCTGCCAGCTTCTTGCGCAGACAGAGCAGGGAATGCTCTGTCTGCTAATAGACAGCTCATGACCTGAGGTCATGGCTGGTCAGGATCATTTGTTCACAAAGGGTCAATTGTGATTTCATGATGCGATCACAATTGACCCTTTGTGAACTAAGGATTCTGACCTGACATGACCTCACTGCGATCATGAGCTGTCCGTCTATGCAGAGACTGCACTATCTGTGATTAGACTGACAGCTCATGATCGCAGTGAGGTCATGTCAGGTCAGAATCCTTGGTTCACAAAGGGTCAATTGTGATCCCATCATGAAATCACAATTGACCCTTTGTGAACAAAGGATCCTGACCTGACATGACCTCACTGCGATCATGAGCTGTCCGTCTATGCAGAGACTGCACTGTCTGTGATTAGGCTGACAGCTCATGATCGCAGTGAGGTCATGTCAGGTCAGAATCCTTGGTTCACAAAGGGTCAATTGTGATCCCATCATGAAATCAGAATTGACCCTTTGTGAACAAAGGATCCTGACCTGACATGACCTCACTGCGATCATAGTAACACAGTAACATAGTAACATAGTTTTTAAGGTTGAAGGAAGACTTTAAGTCCATCTAGTTCAACCCATAGCCTAACATGTTGATCCAGAGGAAGGCAAAAAAAAACCCATGTGGCAACACTAAGCTCCCAATTGGGGGAAAAATTCCTTCCTGACTCCAGATACGGCAATCAGACTAATTCCCTGGATCAACGCCCAATCAAAGAATCTAGTATGTATAACTTATAATATTATAGTTTTCAAGAAAGGCATCCAGGCCCTTCTTAAATGTTAGTAGTGACTCACTCATTACAACAGCATGTGGCAGAGAGTTCCATAATCTCACTGCTCTTACAGTAAAGAATCCGCGTCTGTGATTATGATTAAACCTTCTTTCCTCCAGACGTAGAGGATGCCCCCTTGTCCCAGTCTCAGGCCTAAGAGTAAAGAGATAATTAGAAAGGTCTCTGTACTGTCCCCTCATATATTTATACATTATTATAAGATCACCCCTAAGCCTTCGTTTTTCCAAGCTAAATAACCCCAAGTTTAATAACCTGTCTTGGTGTTGCAGACCCCTTAGTCCTCTAATGACTTTTGTCGCTCTTCTCTGGACCCGCTCTAGTTCAGCTATGTCTTTCTTATACACCGGAGACCAGAATTGTACACAGTAATCTAAGTGTGGTCGCACTAGTGACTTGTATAGAGGTAAAATTATGTTCTCCTCATGAGCATCTATGCCTCTTTTAATGCATCCCATTATTTTATTTGCCTTTGCAGCAGCTGCCTGACACTGGCCACTAAATGTGAGTTTGTCATCTACCCATACACCCAGGTCTTTTTCAGTGACAGTTTTGCCCAGTGTTTTACAATTAAGCACATAATTATACGTTTTGTTTCCTCTGCCCGAGTGCATAACTTTACATTTATCCCCATTAAAGCACATTTGCCATTTAGCAGCCCAAGCTTCTAGTTTACATAAATCCTCCTGTAATATAAAATTGTCCTCCTCTGTATTGATTACCCTGCAGAGTTTAGTGTCATCTGCAAATATTGAGATTCTACTCTGTATGCCCCCTACAAGGTCATTAATAAATATATTAAATAGAAGCGGGCCCAACACTGACCCCTGTGGTACCCCACTGTTAACTGTGACCCATTCTGAGTGTGTTCCATTAATAACCACCCTTTGTTTCCTATCACTAAGCCAATTCTTATCCCACTTACACATATTTTCCCCTATCCCCATTGCCCTCATTTTATGTATCAACCTTTTGTGTGGCACCGTATCAAAAGCTTTTGAAAAGTCCATATACACCACATCCACTGCATTTCCTTGGTCCAGTCCAGAACTTCTTCATAGAAGCTTATCAGATTAGTTTGACAGGAACGGTCCCTCGTAAAACCATGTTGATAATGGGTCATGAGGTTATTTTTCTTCAGATACTCCAGTATAGCATCTCTTAGAAAACCCTCGAGGATTTTACCCACAGTAGAGGTTAAGCTTACTGGCCTATAATTTCCAAGTTCAGTTTTTGTCCCCTTTTTGAATATTGGCACCACATTTGCTATACGCCAGTCCTGTGGTAAAGACCCTGTTATTATGGAATCTTTAAATATTAAAAATAATGGTCTATCTATGACAGTACTTAATTCCTGCAGCACTCTGGGGTGTATCCCATCCGGGCCCGGGGATTTGTCAATTTTAGTGATTTTTAGACGATGCCGTACTTCCTCTTGGGTTAAGCAGGTGACATTTAATTGAGACTTTTTGTTATCACTGATCATATTGTCTGTCATGGGATTTTCTTGTGTAAATACTGTTGAAATACTGTTGTAAATACTGTCCGTCTATGCAGAGACTGCACTGTCTGTGATTAGGCTGACAGCTCATGATCGCAGTGAGGTCATGTCAGGTCAGAATCCTTGGTTCACAAAGGGTCAATTGTGATCCCATCATGGGATCACAATTGACCCCTGTGTGAACCAAAGATCCTGACCTGCCATGACCTCACTGAGGTCATGAACTGTCAGTCTGTTAGCAGACAGAGCAGTCTCTGCATAGACTGATAGCTCATGATTGCAGTGAGGTCATGTCAGGTCAGAATCCTTGGTTCACAAAGGGTCAATTGTGATCCCATCATGGGATCACAATTGACCCCTGTGTGAACCAAAGATCCTGACCTGCCATGACCTCACTGAGGTCATCAACTGTCAGTCTGTTAGCAGACAGAGCAGTCTCTGCATAGACTGATAGCTCATGATTGCAGTGAGGTCATGTCAGGTCAGGATCCTTGGTTCACAAAGGGTCAATTGTGATCCCATGATGGGATCACAATTGACGCTTTGGGAACCAAGGATCCTGACCTGATATCACCCTACTGAGGTCATGACCTGTCCTTCTCCTGGAAGAATGCCAGATTTTATAGCATATGGGGGACGCCCCCATATGCTGTAAAAGACTGGAGATCATAGAGAGACCTCCCACTGGACTACGTCGGACCTTCCTGCTGGACTACGTCGGACCTTTTTACTGGACTACGTCGGATGCCAAAGAATAATAAAGATGGGGTCTAAATAGTGTCTGTGTTTTTTTTCTAATAAAAATATTTTTTTCTGTCTTGTGTCTTCTTTACAATTTACTAGGGATTCTTAATGGCCCGGTCTAATATTGGCCAGACATTAAGAATCTCGGGCTTAGTGCCAGCTGCAAAAAAAAGCTGGCATTAACCCCTTATTACCCAGTCTGCCACCGCTACACGGCAGCTGGAAGAGCTGGATACAGCGCCAGAAAATGGCGCTTCTATGAATGCGCCATTTTCAGGGGCGGCTGCGGACTGCAATTCGCAGCGGGGGGGGGGGCCCAGAAAGCTTGAGCCTCCCTACGCTGAGGATTCCAGCCCCCAGCTGCCTAGTTGTACCTGGCTGGCCCAAAAACATGTTTTTTTTTTTATTATTTCGTGAAATCATTAAAAAAAAAAAAAAAAAAAAAAGAAAAAGGGCTTTCCTATATTTTTGGTTTCCAGCCAGGTAAAACTAGGCAGAAGGGGTTGGTGGCAGCCTGTAGCTGCCTGCTGTACCTGACTAGACCAAAAATATGGCGAAGCCCCACGTCATTTTCTTTTAAAATTTAATAAAGAAATACTAAAAAAAAATGCAGGAGAGGAGACGACCAGGACACGGTGTCTCCGTATCTTGTGCACATGCTCTTAAAGTGAGAAATTGGGTGAAAAAAAGAAAATGTTCAATATGACGTTATCAAATTCTGTGAAGTAGCTGTAGCTTCCAAATGCTCACTATACCCCTAGATATAATCCTTGAGGTTTCTAGTTTGCAAAATGGGGTCACTTGTGGGGGAGCTCCAATGCTTAGGCACATAGGGGCTCCCCATATGCGACATGGTGTCCGCTAACTATTGGAGCTAATTTTCCATTCAAATTGTTAGCAGACACCATGTCGCATATGGAGAGCCCCTGTGTGCCTAAACATTGGAGCACCCCCACAAGTGACCCCTTTTTGGAAACTAGACCCCCAAAGGAACATATCTAGATGCATAATGAGTACTTTCAAGCCCCAGGTGCTTCACAAATTAGTCCATAATAAGGGAAAAAAGATTTTTGTGAAAAAAAAAGTACTTTTTCATTTTTACGGATCAGTTTGTAAAGCACCTGGGGGTTCAAAGTGCTCACTATTCATCTAGGCAAGTTCCTTGGGGCGTATAGTTTACAAAATGGGGTCACTTGTGGGGGAGCCCCAATGTTTAGACACATAGGGGCTCTCCATACGTGACATGGTGTCCGCTAACAATTGGAATTGTTTGTTGATACCAAGTCGTGTACGGCGATCCCCTGTGTGCCTAAACGTTGGAGCTCCCCCTCAAGTGACCCCATTTTGGAAAATAAACACCCCAATGAACTTATTTAGATGCATAGTGAGCACTTTGAACCCCCAGGTGTTTCACAAATTGATCCGTAAAAATGAAAAAGTACTTTCTTTTCCACAAAAAATTTCTGTTTTCATTTTTATGGATTCATTTGTGAAGCACCTGGGGTTTCAAAGTGCTCACCACCCATCTAGATAAGTTCCTTGGGGTGTCTAGTTTCCAAAATGGGGTCACTTGTGTGGGAGCTACAATGTTTAGGCACACAGGGGCTCTCCATACGTGACATGGTGTCCGCTAACAATTGGAGCTAATTTTCCATTCAAATTATTAGCAGACACCATGTCGCGTTTGGAGAGCCCCTGTGTGCCTAAACATTGTAGCTCCCCCACAAGTGACCCCATTTTGGAAACTAGACACCCCAAGGAATTTATTTATATGCATAGTGAGCTCTTTGAACTCCCAGGTGCTTCACAAATTGATCCGTAAAAATGAAAAAGTACTTTTTTTTTCACAAAAACTTTCTTTTGTCCTCAATTCTTTCATTTTCACATGAGCAACAGGATAAAATGCATCCTAAAATTTGTTGGGCAATTACTCCTGAGAACACCGATACCTCATATGTGGTCATAAACCACTGTTTGGGCGCACCGCAGGGCTCGAAAGGGAAGGAGCGCCTTTTCACTTTTTGAATGGAAAATTAGCTCCAAAAATCAAATTGCGCTCTTTCCCTTCAGAGCCCTGCGTGAGCCCAAACAGTGGTTTATGACCACATATGAGGTATCGGTGTACTCAAGAGAAATTGCCCAACAAATTTTAGGATGCATTTTATCCTGTTGCCCATGTGAAAATTAAAAAATTGAGGCTAAAAGAACATTTTTGTTGGAAAAATTAAAATGTCCATTTTTTGTTTCCACTTTGCTTTAGTTCCTGTAAAGCACCTGAAGGGTTAATAATCTTCTTGAATGTAGTTTTGAGTAGCTTGAGGGGTGCAGTTTTTGGAATGGTGTCACTTTTGGGTGTTTTCTGTCATCTACGTCCCTCAAAGGGACTTCAAATGTGATGTGGTCACTAAAAAAATTGCTTTGTAAATTTTGCTGTAAAAATGAGAAATTGCTGATGAACTTTGAACCCTTATAACGTCCTAACCCAAAAAATGTTTTTTCCCAAAATTGCGCTGATGTAAAGTAGACATGTGGGAAATGTTATTTATTAACTATTTTGTGTCACATAACTCTCTGGTTTAACAGAATAAAAATTCAAAATTTGAAAATTGTGAAATTTTCAAAATTTTTGCCAATTTTTTTTATATTTTCACAAATAAACGCAAAAATTATCGACCTAAATTTACCACTAACATGAAGCCCAATATGTCATGAAAAAACAATCTCAGAATCGCTAGGATCCGTTGAAGCGTTCCTGAGATATTACCTCATAAAGGGACACTGGTCAGAATTGCAAAAAACGGTCTGGTCATTAAGGTGGAAATTGGCTCCGTCACTAAGGGGTTAAAAAAACATAAATGTAGAAATTTTTGCAAATTTATTAAAAAAGAAAAAGTGAAATATCACATGGTAATGAGTATTCAGACCCTTTGCTCATAATTGAGTAGAAGTACCCTTTTGAGCAAGTACAGCCATGAGTCTTCTTGGGAATGATGCAACAAGTTTTTCACACCTGGATTTGTGTATCTTCTGCCATTCTTCTTTGCAGATCCTCTCCAGTTCCATCAGGTTGGATCGTGAACGTTGGTGGACAGCCATCTTCAGGTCTCTCCAGAGATACTCAATTGGGCTTAGGTCAGGGCTGTGGCTGGGACAGTCAAGAATGGTCACCGAGTTGTTCTGAAGCCAGTCCTTTGTTATTGTAGCTGCGTGTTTAGGGTCATTGTCTTCTTGGAAGGTGAACCTTTGGAAGAGGTTTTCATCCAGAATATCTCTGTACTTGGCCACATTCATGTTTCCTTCAATTGCAGCTAGTTCTCCTGTCTCTGCTAAAAAACACTCCCATAGCATGATAATGCCACCACAATGCTTCACTGTTGGGATTGTATTGGGCAGATGATGAGCAGTGCCTGGTTTTCTCCACGCATACTGTTTAGAATTATCACCAAAAAGTTCTATCTTCTTATCATCAAACCAGAGAACCTTATTTCTCATAGTCTGGGAGTCCTTAATGTGTTTTTTGCAAACTCTATGTGGGCTTTCATATGTCTTACACTGAGGAGAAGCTTCTGTCGGGCCACTCTGTCATAAAGGCCTGACTGGTGGAGGGCTGCAGTGATAGTTGACTTTGTGAAACTTTCTCCCATCTCCCTACTGCATCTCTAGAGCTCAGCCACAGTGATCTTGGGGTTCTTGTTTACTTTGCTCACCAAGGCTCTTCTCCCACGATTGCTCAATTTGGCTGCATGGCCAGGTCTAAGAAGACTGGTGGTCCCAAACATCTTCCATTGAAGAATTATGGAGGCCACTGTGCTCTTAGGAACCTTGAGTACTGCAGACAATCTTTCGTAACCTTGGCCAGATCTCTGCCTTGCCACAATTCTGTCTCTGAGCTCCTTGAGCAGTTCTTTTGACCTCATGATTCTCATTTGGTCTGACATGCTCTATGAGCTGTGAGGTCTTATATAGATAGGTGTGTGCATTTCCAAATCAATTCAGATCAGTTTAATTAAACACAGCTGAATTCAAATGAAGGCGTAGAACCATCTCAAGGAGGATCACAAGGAAATGGACAGCATGTGACTTAAATATGAGAGTCTGAGAAAAGGGTCTGAATACTTATGACCATGTGATATTTCAGTTTTTTTTATTTTAATACATTTGCAAAAATTTCTACCATTTCTGGGTTTTTTTCAGTCAAGATGGGGTACAGAGTATACATTAATAAGAAAAAAATTAACTTTTTTGAATTTTCCAAATGGCTGCAATAAAACAAAGATTGAAAATTTTAAAGGGGTCTGAATACTTTCCATACCCACTGTATGCTCATCCAAATAAACATGAATGAGTATGAAGGATCCACAGAGGACTGAGTAAAGTCTAAAGGCCCAGTCTCACATAACAACGCATCAGCAATCCCGATAACGATGTGCAGAGATCGCTGGTGCGTCGTTCACACATCGCTGGTAAGATGTCAAAGGGGTATCTCACCAGCGATGTGAAAATCAACGCACTAGCGATCCAGAATTATACCGAGGTCGTTGTGAATTTTCTCTCCATAGCGCAGCATTGAGATTGTTGCTCATTATCTGTCAAACACAACGATGTAGCGTTTCCAGCGGGAGCACAACGACGCAGGAATGACCCAGAGTAGTGTGTAACGATCAACGATCTCACAGCAGGGGCCAAATCGTTGGTGTGTATCACACAGAACGACATCGCTATTGGGATCGCTGTTGTGTCACGAAATCTGTGACGCAACAGCGATCTCGTTGGCGATCTCTTTATGTGTGACAGGGCCTTAAATCGCACCTCCCCTGATTTTTGACTATTGATAACATTTGTACCTGCGGCGATGGCTATGGTGCTCTGTCCATTACCCTGAGAATAATGGAATTGGAGGTGTTCAGACTTTCCACAAGGTTTCCTTTGCTTCTAAGGTGCCTGTTTTGGGGAAAATAAAAACAGGACAATAAGAAGGCAATAATAGCAGACTAGAGGACATCAGAATGGATCAACATTGAAATAATGATTCCTCTAAAGAGTTATACATCCTTCCCAATTTTTCAAAAATCCTTATTTACAAAGGAGTGTTACACTTTTCAGAGAGAATATATAGCAACTGCAAATACTAGCATTGGCATAGCTCTTTATATACTGCTTAGGCCCCTTTAAGAATGTTGATTAGATTTTGTGTCTGTTATTCTAGGGGTTAAAGCTTACACCTGCACTATCTGTAATGCTTCCTTCACTACAAATGGCAGCCTGACCAGGCATATGTCCACACACATAAGTATGAAGCCCTACAAGTGTCCTTTCTGTGACGAGATGTTCAGGACGACTGTGCACTGTAAAAAGCACATGAAGAAGCACCAGAATATTTCCCCAAGTCATGTGTCAGAAAATGAAGGGAGCGCAAGAGAGGAAGGTAGACCTCTTTATAGGCTGACGGATTTAAAAAGCTTGTGTTGTGCATATGTGTCATATATATGTATACAAAAGTAACCTTATAGTTCTGTAATTGTAGTAGTCGTTTGTAGTTGAAAAAATACATATTAACCGCTTACTGACAAATGTTACGTCATACGCCAGCTCTCTGACTATATACATAGCTCATACAGAGATCTTGCTCAAGTCTGCCTTTATAAGCTCATTTCAGTATTTAGTGACACCTCTGTATGCCACTTGGTCCCATTGCTGCAGGGCTCCGTTCATGAATACTCAATGATGCACACGATCACTACTCTGTTTACTTCTGCTTAGTGTTCTGGTCTTAGGGCACTGGCTTCAACCTACTCCTGCACAGCAGTGAGGACATTGACTATCTCTGTATTCCCAAGATTTCACACACATGAGGATCAATTTGCATACATAGTTGTCACTAAACATTGAAATAGGCTGTGGTGGCAGATTCTCGGGAAGATCTTTCTCCCACCCAGATCTTAATACCTCATTACACCTCAGAGAAATTCACATTATTCCTAAAATAAGTCATCTGTTTTCTTTTGTCAAGGTATCATTTTGTTAAACTTTCTAATGACCGTCATGCCCACATGCCTTAGGAGGGTTGAATTTTCTGACAGATTCTCTTTAAGCTCTGGACCTATTTTATAATATGCATTAAACTACTTTAAATAGGAGAAGTGTGCCTTGAAGAAGAGGATGAAAATGGTGACAGATCTGCGTCTCGGAAATGTCGTCAAGGAGTCATTACCTTCACTGAAGAGGAAACCGCCGAGTTGGCAAAGATTCGACCAAGAGAAGGTGCCACAGTCTCTGAGAAGGTGCTGGTCCAATCTGCGGCAGAAAAAGATCGTATAAGTGAGATTAAAGACAAACAGTCTGAAATGGAAACCGAGCCTAAGTTTGCCAACTGCTGCACATATTGTCCCAAAAGCTTTAAGAAGCCAAGTGACCTAATCAGGTAAAATATCTTTTATCTATTCTTTCATTTCTAACCAGTGCAGTTACTTTTTACAATTGAAACCAGAAGTTTACATACACAATATAAAAAGACACATATGCATGTTTTTCTCACTATCTGACATTAAATCAGAATAAATCTTTCCCGTTTTAGGTCAGTTAGGATTCATTTTGGATATCCTTCCACAAACTTCTCACAATAGTTGGTAGAAATTTGGACCTGTTCCTCCTGACAGAACTGGTGTAACTGAGCTTTGTCTGTAGATCTCCTTGCTCACACCTGGCCTTTCAGCCTTGCCAATACATTTTCAAAATTATTGAGATTAGGGCTTTGTGATGGCCACTCCAAAACATTGACTTTGTTATCCTTAAACCACTTTGCAACCAGTTTTGCAGTATGCTTTGAGTCATTGTCCATTTGGAAGACCCATTTCCACCCAAGCTTTAAATGGTTGATGTCTTGAGATAATGCTTCAGTTTTGCCACACAATCTTCTTTCCTCTTGATGCCATCTATTTTGTGAAGTGCACCAATCCCTCCTGCAGCAAAACAACCCCACAACATTATGCTTCCATCCCCATGTTTCACAGTTGGGATGGTGTTCTTAGTTTTCGAAGTTTCTCCATTTTTCCTTAAACAGTTCAAATTTAGTTTTGTCAGACCACAGGACATGTCTCCAAAAATGTAGGTCTTTGCTCCAGTCTGCATTTGCGAAAAAGAATTAGGCTTTTTTATGTTTTTGTATTTTTTTGAGTAATGGCTTCTTCCTGGCAGAGTGGCCTTTAAGTCCATATTTCTCACATCTCAATCTAAGACATTAGTCATTATTAGGGACTCTGTCCCTCTTTGATCCTATGACCGCTTCCCATTGTGACGACCATCCGCTACGAGGCTGAGCTGCTGGTAAGACCGCACCCCGAGACCCTTTACTAATATACAGGGAATCTGGAATTATAGCGGAGCCCAGGAGGTAGCTGCCTATGATGAGCAGTGGACAGGAGCAGGAAGGTTGCCAGAAAGGGAATATTAAATAAGACCTGAAAGCGTAGTCAGGAGTCCGGGTCAAAACCAGGAGGGTAGCGAAGGTGCAAAATTGTTAGGCAGTAGAAGGGTCAATAATCCAGGCAAAGGTCAGAGTCAAAAAGCCGGAGGGCAGCTAAGGTACAAAATCGACAGGCTATAGAAGGGTCAAAAATCCAGCCAAAAGGTCATAGTCAAAATACAAACCCACACTAGATCACTGGGGAAACCAAGACTTTATCTGGCGGCCTGCAGGACAGGCTCCAGGGTATTTGAAGGGTGCGGTTTCCTCTCATAGGCTGGAGCTCACAGCCTGATGACCTCATCTGGACCGACCCTAGAGCCAGGCCATATGGTTATGCACGACTGGTACTAACCACCCTACTTCTGATAGAAGAGAGAAGCCTGTACCTACCAGATGCCTCAGCAGGAACCTCTCTTCTCATACCGGCATTACCCACAGGAGAAAAACGGCGATGCCCAGCGGCAGAGGCAGGTGTCAAAGGAGCAAGTCCATATGAGGACCCGGCACGCCTATCTCCGGCACCACCATCCGAAGGAACCCGGTGTCTCCCAGTGGCCAGGACAGGAAAACAAGCCACCGAGTCCAACGGCGACGTGACACCCATCCTGTAGGAATATTTGCAATAAAATTTTTGTGTTTGTCTGAAGGAATTTTTTTCCATCTATTTAGAAGAGCATTTTTGAGTTCAGACATTAATGATCGATGAATGGACGTAGCTCAATATGTCAGTTCCAGTTCATCCCAACGGTGTTACATGGGGTTGATGTCAGATCTCTATGTGGAGTAGTCATGTTCTTCCACACCATACTCCACTTCTGCCATTATGGATTTTGCTTTGTGCATTGGGTCATGGCATTTTTAAACGGTGAACAACAAAGCTGGAAGAATACAATTGTCCATAATGTCTTGATATGTTTAATCTCTTTTTTATTAAAGTATAAACAGACAAACAAATATACATAAAGTACACCCAATACATTTTATAATAGTGTAAACGCTTTCATTTACACTTGGTATCTTCACAGAGCCATGTTTACATATCAGTTATGCAAAGTGTTTGTCGCCCTGCTCTTCGTTGCTATTATGGTGTCTCAATATTTTTGCCACTCTATGCTCAAATTTTGTATCTCGACACCTAGTCAGCGGGTGTTTTTATCTCAATGGCAATGTTGTCCATAGTGCCCGTCTGATCTATTCCAGTATCTTAATGTCTTCATATGCTGAAAGTTTAAGATTTCTCTTCACTGGAACTATAGGACATAGGCCAACCCCTGAATTGCAACCCCCATGCCTTATCTTTAACCTGCAGTCAGGAGGTTACATTCTGTTGGGATTCGCCAAACACAGAGATGTCAATCAAATTGCCAGATCGAGAAGTTTGATTCCTCACTGCATAGTTTACGTTTCCACCACTCCATAACCTAGTGGCAGATTGCTTTACCCCACTCCATGCAAAGCTTGGTATTGTGCTTAGTGATGTAAGCCTTGTATGCTGAAGTTCAGTTATTTACACCTATGCCGTGAATCTCCTTTTGGAGTATTTGTGTTGATGTTAAGGCCAGAGGAGGTGATTTTACTTCAGTACACACCCCAGTACTCAACGACCCTGAATTGTCACTTTATGTGGTCTCCACTCATGGCTGAATGTCTGTGGTTCCTAAACACTTCCACTTTTCAATAACACCACTAACAATTGATCAGGGAATATTTAGAACTGATTTGTTACACTGGTGACATCCTAATGAGTACTACGCTTGACTTCAGGGATCCCTTTGGTAGTACACCTTTGTTCACAAATGTTAGTAACAAAATTGAATTGATTAAGGGGTGTCCAAAAACTTCTATCCATATAGTGTATCTGTGTCTGTAGAGTAAACCAGATCTGTCATGGGCGTTAAAGGTGAATTTTAGAACTATAGGCCCCTACTCCCTATTGTGTTTAGGCCAGAAATCTTGCTTAAAACACTTTCAAAATTTGCAACATTTTAACGCGACAAGTGATGATGCAAAAACCTTGGACACCTGATTTGTGTCCATGTTTTAACAGATCATGCTTCTAACTCTTAAAAAATAAATAAAAATGGAAAGCAAATGGACCCCATAATAGTCTACGAGGCCTATCCAGTTCAGCGTGGGGAGAGAGGGGGACACAAGCAGGTGTGTAGACAACAACTGTTTTGCACGTTTGTGCTTCAACCGGTGGACCTGTTGAAGCACAAACGTGCGAAACAGCTTTTGTCTGTACACTTGCTTGTCTCCCCCTCTCACCCTACGCTGAACAGATGTAGTGCACCAGGATTTACCTGTTTGAAATAAAGAATGAGTTTTACTTTCCCGAAGTGTGCTGCGGTCTTCTTCAGAATTGGACTAATCTGTACATCAGTCTGTTCACACTTGTCTATTACCTGAACACTGACATTCTCTTTTTTTATTTTACATTATTCCGATACAGCTTGTATTATCTGCTGCTTATCTGACCTCATTTTCAGAGCCGCTCTACAAGCAGCCGATGTTGATTGCGTCTCAGTCTGTTGTGATCACCGCCGCTCTGCAAATAAACATGTTGCCTGTTACTGCTGATGATGTTCATGATAAAAATGGATCTCAAATTTCATAGTTGGAAATGCACAAATGCTCGGAGAATGTGTTCAGCGGATTAGGCTGTGCACTCATTTCCAATAATGTTATGGTAATGGCATACGCAAGGCGGCTATCAGAAAGTTCTCAATTGGAATGAATAGGAAAACATTTTGGTTAATGGTTATGTTTATGGAGCTAAATGTTTTTGCATCCAGCTATAGGGCTGCTATCCTTACAAGCGCTTTAGTTTTCAATCAGTTTTATCTGCACCTTTTTAACCCGGCATGTTTGTTTTATTGGGCACTTTCGTCTATATCTGATTACAGTAAGGACATTGATCACAAAAGATTGGAATATTGCATTAAACATAATCTGATACCATTGAGATTCCCATATAAAGTTAAAGGAGTTGTCCAAATTATTGTGTGTTTTTGATGCTTTTTTTGCAGCAAAAACACTGCTTTTTTTGCTACCAAGAGATCAGGTTTTCCTGCAAATTTGCAGTAGAAAAATCACCCTGTTTGAATAGTGAAATGAGTAATAGGTGCAAATATTAGAAAGCTCTCTCCTCCAACAGTAATTCTTTAGAGGCTTAGGCCCCTTCACATAACGTTTTTTGTGGATCCATGTCTATCCGTTGTAAAACTGATATCTGATTTGGCCTCCATGTATCCATATGGGCATACGGATTGGTCCTTATTTGCATCCGATTGTGTCAGCTTTTTTTTCCGTCCCTAAAATCGGAACCTGCTTCAATTTTGGCCTGCTTTGAAAAAATCGGACAGAAACAGATTAATTGCTGTCTGTTTCAAATAACATGGAGCACGATGGAGATGGATCTGACAAAAAATCTAATCCATAAAACTGATTTGATTTGCTGTACTGCGCATGCTCAGAAGCAAGGTACAGCCCTATCTCTGATGACTGATGACAGATCCGTGGAAAACACTGATCCATGGGCATCAGTGGCATCTGTTGTCACAGGATCGCCATGGATGTGCAAAGAACGTGATGTGAAGGGGGCCTTATGTGAAGTGGGGTAATCACAACATATCTATTTGGTCTTGACACAGCCTCGTAAAGAAAATCTGTCTCGTTGAAAATGGTGTCTATATGCAGGCAGGATTTTATGGAGGAGGAGCTGATCAGATCAATATACTTTTGTGTTAGAAAAGTTTCAGTAAACCTCGATTTTTATCAATGGGAATCCCTGGTGTTTGTGTATACGAGCCAGTGGGGCGGTCTTATTCAGTTTACCCTGTATAATTGTGCTATCAGAATTAGCTGTCAATAACTGTGTAGGACAGCCCACTGGACTGATAAATACAAACACCAGGGATTTCAATACATAACATACAAGTAAGGCTATGTGTGCATTCTACAGATTTGGTGCAGAAACTTTTTGCTGAAAATATTCATCCTCTGGCAGAAAAACGCACCAAAAACGCAATTTGTTTTAGGTGTAGATTTGATGCAGATTTTTGCCTTTTTTTTTTCAAAAAGTCAATAGCTGGAAGGGCTGAAAAACACAGTGAAATCTTCACCAAGAATTAACATGCTGCAGAATTTCTCTACACTAAATCTGCGTCATATCTGCAAGGGAAAAATAAGCAACATGTGCGCAACACTTCAGAATTGTCATAGACTTTGATGATTTCAGGATAGGCATGCAAATCTGCACCACATCTACATCAAATCGGCAACAAAAAAAACGCATCAAATCAAATTATAATATTATTTATATATATTAAATCTTTTCCAACAAATGTGTTTATCATTCTCCTTACCTTCCCCTTGTCCATACTATACTGTCCACAGATCGGACTGCGTGTACATTGTGACAGATTCCTTTAAAGTATGTGCCACGCTGCAGATTTGGTGCAGAATAATTCTTCACACAATCTGCATCTTCTGTCAGAAAAACGCATCAAATACATAGCTTGTTTTTGTGCATTGCTTTTTTATAATGAGGTTAATGGTGGAAGGGCTGAAAAACAATGGGTAATATGCACCAATAATTGACATGCTGCAAATTATTTCTGCAACCAAATCTGCACAGACCAAAAAAGCAATACATGGACAGCGCTTCTGAACTCTCATAGACTGGGGAAAGGATGGGCTGCAGATTGTGATGTAGGTTTGTCATAAAAATGTTTCAAAAAACACATTAAAAAACACAGCGTGGGCACAAGGCCTAAGAGTTCCAGTGTGGCTGATTCACTGAGACTCCTGGTAAATGAATAGTTTTCAATTAAAGGTGTTATCTAGTAATAAAATATAGAAAATAGTAATGATGTGGTTCATACACAACATATTTCTTCTTCCTTTCAGGCACATCCGTATACATACTGGAGAAAAACCTTTCAAATGTGATGAATGTGGTAAGAATTTTACAGTAAAATCAACACTGGATTCCCATGTGAAAACTCATGCAGGTTAGTTAATAGGTGTGTTAGTTTCCTGTATGTTCTGTACATGATCCACAGCAGGACGTCTTTCCACAATAAAGCTTTTATTTTGTCAAGCCATGACACCTTGTTTTCTCTGAGATGCTAGAAAGAGTATGGAAAATAAGTGATAAAACAGGTTCTGCCACTGTGAAGAGAAAATTCTGAAAAAATTGAAAGAAATTTCTGCCAGGCAAGGTGATTCTAGAAGGAGTTTCTGTATTGTGAAATATTTTTAAACCTGTAAATAGGGATGGGCGAACACCTAGTGTTTGGGCACAGACCCTGAATGTGAACTTTGCCGAGTAGTTTGTGTTACATTTCGGGTTCACGTTCGGCTGGGGGCTGAAAAAAGAAAGAAAATAGTGGTTAAACATAAGCTTATACTTACCGGCATACGGACTCTTGTATTTCCAGAGTCGCTCATTAACTTTCTGGGTATTCACTGCCAAGGGGTGGAACATCCAATCACAGACACTGTCACTGCGAATGGGCGTCTGTGATTGGCTGTTCACGAAACCTGTAAATTGAGGCTTTGCAGTATTTTTGTTTGCTGGCAGGTACAACTAGGCAGCTGAGGGCTGGAATCCTCAGAGTGGGGAGGCCCAAGTGTACTGGGTCCCCCTCTGCTGCGAATTGCAGGCCGCACCGCCCTACAAAGTTATGCATTCAATAAAAATGCCAATTTCTTGCGCTGTACTCTGACTCTTCCACTTACACTAGTACAGTTGGAAGGCTGGGTGATAAATGGGTTAATACAAGATGAATATTACCAGTTGGCACTAAGCACAAGGTTCATAGTATCAGGCCAATGTTAGACCCGGCCATTAGGAACCTCCTAAATAAATGTTAAATTAAACAGCACACTGTGAAAAATATTTTATTTGCAAATGTGAAGACAAATAGAAAAATAATTTATTTGAGAAAAACACAAACACATCCCTCATTAACCATGTTTATTACCACCAGAACAACCCTCCACACGAATTCTCTGTGACATCCATCCACAGGGGTAACTGAAACACACTGCAGGATGTGGCGGGGTGACTTCACAGTAAAGTTCCCCTGGGTTCAGCGCCAGCAACGAGGCTGAGCTCAGACCTCGGGTGAACGTCCTTCATCACCGCACCTGGCAGGTGCTAAAACGTATGGGCTGTTTCCAGGTCATGTGAACAGCCGATCACAGATGCCCATTCTCTATGACAGCGTCTGTGATTGGCTGTTCCACCCCTCAGCAGTGAATACCCAGGAAGTTAATGAACAGCCCTGGAAGTACAAGCTGGCTGTACAGCTCCCATTTCATAACTTTAAAGTCAGAGTTCAGGTTTCAGACTCAAGTTTGAGTTGTATTCGGCCCCGAGCTTGAAGTTTGAAAGTCCAGTCGTATCAGCCGAACACGAACATTGGCGGTTCGCCCATCACTATTTGTAAGTTTTTGAGCACGTATAAGTAACATTAAGTGCAAAATCTGCAAGGTGTATAGGTGCTGGGTGCATTCACAAAATGCACAAGTTTCTTTGGTAAATCAGATTTTATTTGTCAATTCTAATTAATGAGTGTGCATAAATAAATTGATTTATAAAGCATCTAGATTTTAGGATACAATGGAAATATTTCCCATTGGAATCTGTGAATGGTCTGGTCAAATATTATTATTATTATTATTATTATTATCTGCTGGAAAAAAATGGATTACAGACAGATTAAGGCAACGTTCAATATCTAGTGAGTTTTTTTTTACCTCTGTGTTTATAAGCCAAAGCCAGGAATAAATGAAAAATACAGAATTGGTACACAAGTTTCTATTCTACTTTTCCTCTGATTGTTGACTCCTGATTTTGGCTTACAAATACTTAGGTTTAATACTGACCAACTACTCAGTGTGTGAACTTGACCTGATACATATTGTACACAGATGGCAAGTGAGAAAATAATCATCTGAATTTGTTCTATGAAACTCAGATGATTTATATATGGGGAAAAAAGTAAATAAATTGCTCACCGTTCAGTGAATGATGAAATGTATCCTTTCCATGGTGGCTGTTACAAATACTGCTGACTGTCAGAAAATCTATTCAAAGAAAATAGTTGATTGGTATATCCAAAAATAGGTAACACCTTCAACTTTCATTTCATACGTATCAAATAATTAAAATTCACAGGCAAACCCTCTTATGTATTTGTGACATTGTGTCTACTTCCATTGTCCAAT
The DNA here is from genome assembly GCA_033576535.1 of Allobates femoralis. Lineage (NCBI taxonomy): Eukaryota > Metazoa > Chordata > Amphibia > Anura > Aromobatidae > Allobates > Allobates femoralis. The sequence goes on from JARQOC010000005.1 coordinate 193,228,826, forward strand.
TTATCCAAAACAACCACAAGTCATGTGACTTTTATACTAGGACTAGATGGCAGCCCGATTCTAAAGAATCGGGTAGTCTAGAATCCATATATAGTTTATTTAGTAATAGTTAGGGGAGTGCGGTGAAATTAATTGTGTGTATAGAGGTGGCTCAGTGGTTAGCACTGCGCGGTGGCTCAGTGGTTAGTACTGCGTGCGGTGGCTCAGTGGTTAGCAGTGAGTGCGCTGGCTCAGTGGTTAGCAGTGAGTGCGGTGGCGCAGTGGTTAGCAGTGAGTGCGGTGGCGCAGTGGTTAGCAGTGAGTGCGGTGGCGCAGTGGGTAGCAGTGAGTGCGGTGGGTCAGTGGGTAGCAGTGAGTGCAGTGGCTCAGTGGTTAGCAGTGAGTGCAGTGGCTCAGTGGTTAGCAGTGAGTGGGGTGGCTCAGTGGTTAGCAGTGAGTGCGGTGAGATTGGTCAGCGCAGCGGCGTGGGCAGAGTGGTCAGCACAGCGCCGTGGGCAGAGTGGTCAGTGCAGCGCTGTGGGCAGAGTGGTCAGTGCAGTGCCGTGGGCAGAGTGGTCAGCGCAGCGCCGTGGGCAGAGTGGTCAGTGCAGCGCCGTGGGCAGAGTGGTCAGCGCAGCGCCGTGGGCAGAGTGGTCAGCGCAGCGCCGTGGGCAGAGTGGTAAGCACACACATACACTCCGCTATACTTACCACCGACCCTGCGTCTTCCCCGCCGCCTGGATCCTGAGTCGACATGTCGCCGCCCCCGGACGACTGGATCCAATATGTTGTCCGGGTAGTTTTGCGAGACATCTTGGACGCTATATTGGATCCAGTAGTTTGGGGGCAGCGACATGTCGACTGAGGATCCAGGCAGCGGACGCAGGGCCGGTGGTAAGTATAGCGGACTGTGTGTGTGTGTGTATGTGTGTACAAAGTTGAGGGAAGTGTAGAAAAAGTGACGGAAGTGCGTACATACACACATATACACACATACTGTACATTGCATATGGAGGGGTGAGGAGAGCGAGGCTGGAGGACAGGGAGAGGAGAGCGGAGGCTGGAGGGCAGAGGAGGGCGGAGGCTGGAGGGCAGAGGACAGGGAGAGTAGAGCGGAGGCTGGAGGGCAGAGGACAGGGAGAAGCGAGTGGAGGCTGGAGGGCGGAGGAGAGGGAGAGGAGAGCGGAAGGTGGAGGGTAGAGGAGAGGGAGAGGAGAGCGGAAGCTGGAGGGCAGAGGACAGGGAGAGGAGAGCGGAGGCTGGAGGCAGAGGACAGGGAGAGGAGAGCGGAGGCTGTAGGGCAGAGGAGAGTGGAGGCTGGAGGGCAGAGGACAGGGAGAGGAGAGCGGAGGCTGGAGGGCAGAGAAGAGCGGAGGCTGGAGGGCAGAGGACAGGGAGAGGAGAGTGGAGGCTGGAGGGCAGAGGAGAGCAGAGGCTGGAGGCTGGAGGGCAGAGGAGAGGGAGAGGAGAGCGGAGGCTGGAGGGCGGAGGCTGGAGGGCAAAGGACAGGGAGAGGAGAGCGGAGGCTGGAGGGCAGAGGACAGGGAGAGGAGAGCGGAGGCTGGAGGGCAGAGGACAGGAAGAGGAGAGAGGAGGCTGGAGGGCAGAGGACAGGGAGAGGAGAGCAGAGGCTGGAGGGCAGAGGACAGGGAGAGGAGAGCGAAGGCTGTAAGGCAGAGGACAGGGAGAGGGGAGCGAAGGCTGGAGGGCGGAGGGCAGAGGAGAGGGAGAGGAGAGTGGAGGCTGGAGGGCAGAGGAGAGCAGAGGCTGGAGGGCAGAGGACAGGGAGAGGAGAGCGAAGGCTGGAAGGCAGAGGACAGGGAGAGGGGAGCGAAGGCTGGAGGGCGGAGGGCAGAGGACAGGGAGAGGAGAGCAGAGGCTGGAGGGCAGAGGAGGGCGGAGGCTGGAGGGCAGAGGACAGGGAGAGGAGAGCGGAGGCTGGAGGGCAGAGGACAGGGAGAGGAGAGCGGAGGGTGGAGGGCAGAGGACAGGGAGAGGAGAGCGGAGGGTGGAGGACAGGGAGAGGAGAGCGGAGGCTGGAGGACAGGGAGAGGAGAGCGGAGGCTGGAGGACAGAGGAGAGCGGAGGCTGGAGGACAGAGGAGAGCGGAGGCTGGAGGACAGAGGAGAGCGGAGGCTGGAGGGCAGAGGACAGGGAGAGGAGAGCGGAGTCTGGAGGGCAGAGGAGGTCGGAGGCAGGAGGGCGTAGGCTGGAGCGCAAAGGACAGGGAGAGGAGAGCGGAGGCTGGAGGGCAGAGGACAGGGAGAGGAGAGCGGAGGCTGGAGGGCAGAGGACAGGAAGAGGAGAGAGGAGGCTGGAGGGCAGAGGACAGGAAGAGGAGAGAGGAGGCTGGAGGGCAGAGGACAGGGAGAGGAGAGCGGAGGCTGGAGGGCAGAGGACAGGGAGAGGAGAGCGGAGGCTGGAAGGCAGAGGACAGGGAGAGGGGAGCGGAGGCTGGAGAACGGAGGCTGGAGGGCAGAGGACAGGGAGGAGAGAGCGGAGGCTGGAGGGCAGAGGACAGGGAGAGGAGAGAGGAGGCTGGAGGGCAGAGGACAGGGAGAGGAGAGCGGAGGCTGGAGGGCAGAGGACAGGGAGAGGAGAGCGGAGGCTGGAGGGCAGAGGAGGCTGGAGGGCAGAGGCCAGGGCAGAGGAGGCTGGAGGGCAGAGGCCAGGGCAGAGGAGGCTGGAGGGCAGAGGCCAGGGCAGAGGAGGCTGGAGGGCAGAGGCCAGGGCAGAGGAGGCTGGAGGGCAGAGGCCAGGGCAGAGGAGGCTGGAGGGCAGAGGCCAGGGCAGAGGAGGCTGGAGGGCAGAGGAGGCTGGAGGGCAGAGGCCAGGGCAGAGGAGGCTGGAGGGCAGAGGCCAGGGCAGAGGAGGCTGGAGGGCAGAGGCCAGGGCAGAGGAGGCTGGAGGGCAGAGGGCAGAGGAGGCTGGAGGGCAGAGGGCAGAGGAGGCTGGAGGGCAGAGGAGGCTGGAGGGCAGAGGCAGGGCAGAGGAGGCTGGAGGCAGAGGCCAGGGCAGAGGAGGCTGGTTGGCAGAGGCCAGGGCAGAGTGGAGGGCAGAGGAGGCTGGAGGGCAGAGGCCAGGGCAGAGGAGGCTGGAGGCAGAGGCCAGGGCAGAGGGGAGGGCAGAGGAGGCTGGAGGCAGAGGGCAGAGGAGGCTGGAGGGCAGAGGCCAGGGCAGAGGAGGCTGGAGGGCAGAGGCCAGGGCAGAGGAGGCTGGAGGGCAGAGGGCAGAGGAGGCTGGAGGGCAGAGGGCAGGGCAGAGGAGGCTGGAGGGCAGAGGGCAGGGCAGAGGAGGCTGGTTGGCAGAGGCCAGGGCAGATGGAGGGCAGAGGAGGCTGGAGGGCAGAGGCCAGGGCAGAGGAGGCTGGAGGGCAGAGGAGGCTGGAGGGCAGAGGCCAGGGCAGAGGAGGCTGGAGGGCAGAGGCTGCTGGAGCCGGCAGGGCAGACTCACCGCGGGCCGGCCATCAGGTTTACTCTTTACTGTAGCAGGAGAGGAGGGGCGGGCAGAGCTGCAGGAGAGGAAGTCCCGCCCTCCCTCCTCTCCAGGCACGGGCAGGAAGCGCGGGTACCCCCAGGGCTTGTGTGGCCCCCCGAGGTGGCGGGCAATGGGCCCCCCTGCCCCCCCCGGTATGTAGCTACTGGCTGGAGGGCAGAGGGTGGAGGGGAGTGGCTGTGGGCACATGGAACTTCCGAGGTCGGAACGTTCCGTGTGCCGGTGCCTGTAGCAGGGGGGCATCCCGACTACAGTGCACTGGATGAGCCTGGGCGAAGACCATCACGGAAGTGGGCGTGGCCTTCTCCGAATGTGGCCTTCGGGTTTTATATATAAGATTGTGTGCATTTGGATACTGCAGAGGCTCATGGAGCAGCAAAAGTACTGCAGGATCCAAATAGGGCATGACACGAGAAATGGCAGCTTTAGAAGGACTAGGCACTGGTGGTAATAAAAATATATTTGTAAAATAAGTAATACAAAGGACATTTAAGGGAACCTGTCACCTCCAAAAACCACCTAACCTATCAATACCTGTCCCTGCACCTTGCTATTACCATTATAACTATCCCTCTCTCTGCTAAATGCTTGCTTTCAATCTGCTAAAAAAACATTTTTATACTTACTAATTAGGATGATAATGAAGCAGGGGCTATATGCAATAGTCCCCCTGGGCATGTTGGTTTGCAGTCTGAATGATTGTTTATCACGCCCCCATGGTCGTGATATTGAAAATAAATTTTGCGCCCCCAGCCTGGCTCCCTCCGCTCTGCTATGCAGCATTTCTGTGGTAATTAGGCTGAATGCGTAATTTCTGGAATCGCGGGCCCCATAGCAACCCGATATTTACCTTAGCAGCACATAGCGCTGCTAAGCAGGGCTCCATAGAACCCTGCATAGCAGCGCACACCGCTGCTACGGTAAACATCGGGTTGCTAAAGGGCCACAGTCCTTTGGAAGTTCACTGAGCTGTAGGTTGGATTTCTGCTGAAGGTAAAAAAAAAATCTCTAAATCTTCTTCCTTAGCGAGTGTGACACGAGCTGAGCGTGACCGGAGCGTAAATGCGAACGGAAGTAAGTGTGTGACTTGTGATTCAGTGAGGAGGTATTTGGGAAGCCTAAAACAAATTCCTGTGTGAATTGCTGTGAGTTGCTGAATTGTGAATTGCTGAGTGCTTTTCTACCTTTATTGGGCTTTCTTAACTTTTATTTTTCTTTCTACAAGTTTACAGTATCTTATTTTACTACCTGTAAGTTAAGGGTTGACTACATTGCACTTAAATCCTGTGGTGTAGCTATACTCGCAAAGGGGTTAATTAACGGTGGTGGTTCATAAATATGGGTTTATAAGAAGCCGCTGCTTGGGGCTTCCAGTCCTTTGGAAGTTTAGTGAGCTGTAGGTTGGATTTCTGCTGAAGGGAAAAAAAAAAATCTCTCTAAATCTTCTTCGTTAGCGAGTGTGACACGAGTAAGTGCGAACGGAAGTAAGTGTGTGACTTGTGATTCAGTGACTTTGGATTCAGGGTGTTTGGAAGGGAGGACTTACTGAATTGCTGGTTGTAGTTTATTAATACTTTACATTTCCTTTTACTTATCATGTCTGTCTGGTGCAATCCCCGTTAGGAAATAAGCTCCATAATTGCCATCCAGTGTACATCTTTCCATATGTATGCAATCCTTGAACAGTCGGTGGAAGTGCATACTGCTGTGTGAGATGTGAGCACGTTGTGCATTTGGAAGCCCAGATACTGAATCTAAATCAACAGCTGGCGACACGGAGATCCATAGACAATATGGAAAGGAGTCTGCTGCTCACTAAACAGCTGCTCATTGGAATAGATGTGGGGGAGGATGGTAGCATGGAGCTGCAGGACAGTGAGGCAGCTAGCTGGGTGACAGAAGGTGGGGTAGAGGGAAGAGTGCCAGGGAGGCTAGCCCTGATCTGGCACACCCCAATAAATTTACTAAGTTGGCATATGAGGGGGGTGTCAGTACAGGGATAGCACTGCTGCAGTAAGGCATGACCTCTGAAAGCCAGAGGAGTGTCAGCTCCACTCAGGGGGAAAACAAGAGAGTAGCGCAGGCCAAACAGGTGCTGGTAGTGAGGGACTCAATTATTAGGGGAACAGATAGGGCAATCTGTTACAAAGACAGAGATCTTCGAACAGTGTGCTGCCTACCTGGCGCGCGAGTCCGGCACATCGCTGATCGGGTTGACAGATTACTGGGAGGGGCTGGTGAGGACCCAGCGGTCATGGTGCACATTGGCACAAATGACAAAGTTAGAAGTAGGTGGAATTAGAAAATTCAGCTGCAAGCTTAAGGCAAGGACCTCCAAGGTAGTATTCTCTGAAATACTGCCTGTACCACATGCCACACCAGATAGGCAACAGGAGATTAGGGAGATAAATAAGTGGCTCAGAAATCGGTGTAGGAAGGAGGGGGTTGGGTTCCTGGAGAACTGGGCTGACTTCTCTGTTGGCTACAGGTTCTATTCTAGGGACGGCTGCACCTCAATGGGGAGGGTGCAGCTGTGCTGGGGGAGAAAATGGCTAGAAGGTTGGAGGAGTGTTTAAACTAGGGATTCAAGTTACTTGGGAAAAGGTGTATGGCGATCCGCGCTGCCAGACTGACTCGCATCAAAGAAGACACTTGTAAATGAAGTGTTGATCAAATCCTTCTTTTATTCACCGACGCGTTTCGGTGCCCACCTGGCACCTTCATCAGGGATTGGTGGGGTATACAGGAGAGGAAGGTAGTGTAAATAGTAACCTGGGCACAAATAATGAAATTGGGGGTGGCATGGGGGTGAGTTTAGAACAGTCAATATAGTATGAAGAAATAGAGGTAAAGAGAGATGCATAAAGTGCATGTACACTAATGCCAGGAGCCTCACCAACAAAATGAAGGAATTAGAATTAATTTTGTTGGAAAATAATTAAAACATGGTGGGGATATTGGAGACATGGCTGGACGAGAGCCATGACTGGGCTGTTAATTTACAGGGCTATAGTCTGTTCAGAAATGACCATACAAATAAGCGAGGGGGTGGTGTGTGTTTATATGTAAAATCATCCTTAAAACCCATCCTTCGTAATAATATATGTGAATGTAATGAAAATGTAGAGTCTCTGTGGGTGAAGACAAGGGGAGGGGGAAAAATAATAAATTACTGATAGGGGTTTATTATAAGTCTCCAACAATGATGGAGGTGGAGGAGAATATCCCCATAAAGCAAATGGATGAAGCAGTGACTCGGGGAGAAGTCATTATTATGGGGGACTTCACCTACCCTGAAATTCATTGGGGAACAGAAACCTGCAGTTCCAGCAAAGGTAATAGGTTTTTGACAATTATAAGAGACAACTGGTTTAGGACCCAACAAGAAAGGGGGCAGTGTTAGACCTAATATTAACCAACAGGCCGGACCGCATATCAAATATACGGGTTGGAGGTCACTTGGGTAATAGTGATCACAAAATAATAAGTTTTCAAGTATCCCTTAATAAGATGTGTAGTAGAGGGGCTACAAGGACACTAAACTCCAGGAAGGCAAATTTCCAACGGTTGAAACATGATCTTAGTGCAATAAACTGGGATGTTGTCCTGAGACATAAAAATACACAAAGCAAATGGGAGACGTTTATTAGCATTGTGAGACAGTACGGGGGATCATATGCAAGGGGCGCTATGTCTCCCCCAGAATGCGCACTGTCACATAGTGAGCCCGGTATAGGGTGTGAGAAAAAGGGACGGTCCGCTCCCTCCGCTCCGGGTCTTGCAAGGTCCCGGAAGGAGACAGAGTTAAAAGCCTGGTTAAGAGGCAGGGCGGGGTTTTCCTTGTACACAGCTTTTTGCCTAAGCTGCAGGAGCAGCAGAGATAGACTGGAGAGGTCTAGAGTTCCAGGAGGCCGTGTGCTATACTAACACAGTCTAGCCCGGGAGGGCTGGGAGCTTGGGGTGACCTATAACGGAAGCCCATAACCTGAAGGAACCGGGTTACTTTGTATGAACTGTATCCTGTGTACCCGGCTGCGACCCGGATTCCGGCAGCTTGTGCCACTGCTGTGTGTGTATCAGCAATAAAACCAGGTACTGTTTGAACTATTGCCGGGCTCAACGTGTTTCCTGACTTGCAATCCCGGCGCTGCCCCACAGCATCCTGAATAGGATCTGTGCACAATATATACCCTATGGGAATAAACATGCTAGAAATAGGAGGAAACCATGGCTAAATAAGGCTGTAAGGGGCGCAATAAGTGACAAAAAGAAGCATTTAGGGAATTAAAGCAAGTAGGTAGTGATGAGGCATTAAATACAGAGAATTAAATAACATCTGTAAAAAGCAAATCAAGCAAAGATTGAGACACAGAAGACTCCTTGCCAGAGAAAGTAAAAAAAAAATCCTAAAATATTCTTTAACTACATAAATAGTAAGAAATTAAAAAATGATTGTGTTGGCCCCCTTAAAAATAGTCTGAGTGAAATGGTGGATGAGGATGAGGAAAAAGCCAATATGCTAATGAGATTTTTTCAACAGTATTTACACAAGAGAATCCCATGAGAGGCAACGTGATCAGTGATAACAAAAACTCTCCATTAAATGTAACCTGCTTAACCCAGCAGGAAGTACGGCACCATCTAAAAATCACTAAAGTTGACAAATCCTCAGGCCTGGATGGGATACACCCCAGAGTACTGCAGGAATTAAGTACCGTCATAGATAAACCATTATTTTTAATCTTTAAAGATTCCATAATAGCAGGGTCTGTACCACAGGACTATAGCAAATGTGGTGCCAATATTCAAAAAGGGGACAAAAACTGAACTTGGAAATTATAGGCCAGTAAGCTTAACCTCTACTGTGGGTAAAATCCTAGAGGGTTTTCTAAGAGATGCTATACTGGAGTATCTAAAGAAAAATAACCTCATGACCCAATATAACATGGGTTTACGAAGGACCGTTCCTGTAAAACTAACCTGATAAGCTTCTATGAAGAGGTAAGTTTTGGACTGGACCAAAGAAATGCAGTGGGTGTGGTGTGTATGGACTATTCAAAAGCTTTTGATACAGTGCCACACAAAAGTTTGATACATAAAATGAGAGCAATGGGGATAGGGGAAAATATTTGTAAGTGGGTTAAGAACTGGCTCAGGGATAGGAAACAAAGGGTGGTTATTAATGGAACACAGTTTAGCAGTGGTGTACCACAGGGGTCAGTATTGAGCCGTTTCTTTGTAATATATTTATTAATGACCTTATAGCGGGCATACAGTTTAGAATCTCAATATTTGCAGATGACCCTAAACTCTCCAGGGATATCAGTACAGCGGAAGACACTTTTATAATACAGGATGATTTATGTAAACTAGAAGCTTGGGCTGATAAATGGCAAATGAGTTTTAATGGGGATAAATGTAAATTTATGTGCTTAATTGTAAAACACTGGGCAAAACTACCACTGAAAAAGACCCAGGTGTATGGGTAGATGATAAATTCACATTTAGTGCCCAGTGTCAGGCAGCTGCTGCAAAGGCAAATAAAATAATGGGATGCATTAAAAGAGGCATAGATGCTCATGAGGAGAACATAATTTTACCTCTATATAAGTCACTAGTGCGACCACACTTAGAATACTGTGTACAATTCTGGTCTCCGGTGAGCGACCAAGGTTATTCGAGGACTGAGGAGTCTGCAATACCAAGACAAGTCATTAAACTTGAGGTTGTTTAGTTTGGAAAAACAAAGGCTTAGCGGTGATCTTATAATAATGTATAAATATATGAATGGACAGTACAGAGACCTTTTTAATGATCTTTTTACTCTTAGGCCTGGGTCATTCCATGTCAAGTGATCCAAAAATGAATATTTTTTTTCCCTGACGTCCTCAGATTTTTTTAATTTTTTTTTCTATATGAAGAACAACTTTATCTAATTACAAAAAAAAAGTTTTGAATTTTTTTCTTTATCAGTTAATTTTTTACAGATTTTTAAAGTTTTAAAAAAGTGCGAATTTTGGCCTGGTATGGCTTTACATTTTCTATCATATCTCGGGCTAGAAATAAGATAGAGAAACAAAATAAACACCAATCTACTCAGAACTGTGCAGGCTTTCATCAGATACATCACAAAAGGATCTTTGTTAATATTTTACCCATGTGATTGCAAGCGCAAAACTTTAAAACGCATTTCCGAAAAATCGGCGCGCTTTAAATATTTCAAAAACTGCCCATGTGTCTGCTTTGCTCTTAGCCACATCTGTACCAAATTTCAAGTTGGGATCGCAATGGGATCATATTTTAACATATTTTACTAGTAATAACGTCAATGGGTCATTCCATATCAAGTGATCTAAATATGAATATTTTTTTTTACCTGAGGTCTTTAGATTTTTTTTTTTTTTTTCCTTTATGAAGTACTACTTTAGTTAATTCCAAATTAAAAGTTTAGAATTTTTTTCTTCATCAGTTAATTTTTTACAGATTTTTAAAGTTTAAAAAAAGGGTGAATTTTGGCCTGGTATGACTTTACATTTTTTTTATCTCAGGCTAGAAATAAGATAATGAAGTGGGAGAGGCATCATTTTACTCAGAACGGTAACAGCTTTCATTTGAGATGTTACAAGACTATGTTTCTTTATATCAAATTCAAACTATTGACGGGCAATTGTGAAAAAATGACTGATTGTGTTCTTGGTGATTTTTGAATTGACACTATAATAGTTAAATATTTTGCACTTAGGTCCAATGAATGCGTCCATGGGGTCAAGCTGGGACAGAGTCATCACAAATTAGCCTTATTTGCAGATGACCTGCTACTTTACATCTCCCAGCCCCTGGTCTCCATCCCTTCGGTCTTAATGGAGTTTGAACGGTTCGGACAATTGAGCAACTTTAAAGTGAATTGCTCCAAAACCGAGGCACTCAATATTTCTTTGCCTGAAGAATTGGTTTCTCATCTATCTAAACAGTTCCCATTTAAATGGAAAGTAGAAGCCATTAAGTACTTGGGAGTCCTTATACCAAAAGATCTTAAACAAATATTCAATTTAAATTATCAACCCCTTTTGACTAACGCGGAATCGGCATTTACCTCCTATAGACAATTAAAGCTATCCTGGTTCGGGAGAATAAACGTAGTCAAGATGGATGTCTTGCCCCGACTCTTATATACTTTTCAGACAGTTCCTGTTCTATTGGATAGAGGCTTCCTCTCCAAAATGCAATCTATGATCCTTAGATTTGTCTGGGGGGGCAAGAGGTCCAGATTGCGAATGAATATCCTATCCTTGCCCAAGACCAGAGGAGGGGTTGGACTACCCAACATACGAGCGTACTTTGTGGCTTCTTCTCTTGTTAGAGCTCTAGATTGGCATTATCATGCGTCCTCCAAGAAATGGGTAGGGGTGGAGCAAGAGGGTTTGGGGATTCCGCTGAAACACCTGCTTTGGATTTCCCCTAAAGACTCCACAGACCTAGTACCTTTGACAGACATGACCAGAAACACCTTGAAGGTATGGCACCTAGTGACGAAAACCCTCCGCTTAAACGACAGACTTAGCCCTTTGACTCCCCTTTTTTCCAACCCATCTTTCCCACCCAGATTTGACAGGCAGAGATTTTTATGTTGGCGGAGTGTGGATGACACCCGAGTAGGACAGACTCTGTCCAGTGGTGGTTTGCCCCCGATGGCAGAGCTACAACTCAAAGAACCTACGAGACCTCTTAAGTGATTCGAATTTCTCCAATACAGAGCATACTTATATTCAGCTGACCACTCTTGCAGGGTAAGATTGACGCCCAACGTATTGGAGAGGTTATTCCAACTGGAGGCTCCACCGAGGCGCAAAATATCAGTTCCATACCAGGCCTTAGGGTCCATGAGAGAGCAGGGCACCCTTTACTTCCAACGTGCTTGGGAGAGGGAATTGGGGTGTAGCATTTCAGAAGCTAATTGGCAGAAATGCTTTATATTTACTCACTCACTAGCTAGCGCTTGTTCTGCACAAGAAAGAAGCTATAAGCTGCTCACTAGATGGTACTTGTGCCCGACGACAGTCCGGAACATGGTCCCTGGAACCCCTGATACCTGCTGGCGCTTTGGGGAAGAGAAGGGTACAATGATACACATTTGGTGGAGTTGTGGGGAAATCCGGCGGTTCTGGTCTGAGGTTTTCAATGCATACGCCCGGATAACAGGTAAACAAGCCGAATGCTGCCCAGAATCGGCAATGTTATCCATTTTTCCAGGTCCTATTGGGCTACAGAAGAGGGATATTCTCCGCTTCCGCATCTTGGCTGCTCATGCTGTGATCCCGAGGTTCTGGAAATCAAGCCGGGCTCCATCTCTACTTGATTGGTTCAAAGAATTGATGGACATATATCGAATGGAGGAGCTCGCAGCTGATGCGTCGGGATCTCGGAACAAATTCTTAGGGATTTGGGTTGAATGGATTCTTTTTCACGACTCTGCAGAATTTAGGAGTATCTTTTCCAGCACAGATAATATGGCTCGACCTCTGGCTGATGGGGAGCCAGTGGGATAAGTACCCTTTCTCCTTCCCATACCTCACCCATCCCCCCCCTCCTTTTTTTCTTTTTTTCTTACGTGGCTTTTCTTTCCCAGTATAACTTTTTCTAATGGTTTTTGTTTCTCTTCTCTCTCTCTTCTTTTCTATCTCTCTTTTCTTTCCATCTGATACATTCAGTCTAGGTATTTCCTTTCTACACCTATACCTTCAGAATTCTAGTGAACATTAGACAGGTATCGGAAACTCTGAGCTGTGAGTAGATCATTAATATTTCGGCCTTCCTTTCCGGTACACCAGTCGATAGACTATTCCAACTAGGCCTCAACAGGTAATGACCCACTTACGTGGTCAACCTGTTAGAAGGGGCCAAGTGATAAAAATCATTCTGCTGGGGCTGCTTGTCCCCTTGACATCAGAACATCTCAAAACCCTGAGAAAGGTTGTATACTTGAGTGTTTGGAATTATATTTAGATTGTAGTATATATTGCACCAGATATAAGCGCAAAAGTAAATTTGCAGCTTATCTTAAAGTTACTAATAACTTTGTGAATTCTCTTTTTGTATATTTTATATGTCTCAAGATTTTGTTAAAAGATTGAATGTATGTCTTTCATATGTTTTTTCAAAATGTAATAAAAATGAGATTAACCATAGTTAAATATTTTAAAATATGATCCCATCACGATCCCAACTTGAAATTTGGTACAGATGTGGCTAAGAGCATAAAAGACACATGGGCAGTTTTGGAAAATTTTTATTAAAACGTTTTTTTCGGAAATGCGTTTCAAAATGTTGCGTTTGCATTCGCATGGGTAAAAAATTAAAATTAACAAATATACTCTTGTGACATATCTGGTGAAAGCCTGGACAGTTCTGAGTAGAATGTTGTTTATTTTTTTTTCTCTATCTTATTTCTAGCCTGAGATAAAAAAATGTAAAGCCATACCAGGCCAAAATTCACCCTTTTTTTAAACTTTAAAAATCTGTAAAAAATTAACTGATGAAGAAAAAAATTCCAAACTTTTAATTTGTAATTAACTAAAGTAGTACTTCATAAAGGAAAAAAAAAAATAAAATCTAAAGACGTCAGGTAAAAAAAAATATTCATATTTAGATCACTTGATATGGAATGACCCATTGACGCTATTAATAGTAAAATATGTTAAAATATGATCCCATTGCGATCCCAACTTGAAATTTGGTACAGATGTGGCTAAGAGCAAAGCAGACACATGGGCAGTTTTTGAAATATTTAAAGCGCGCCGATTTTTCAGAAATACGTTTTAAAGTTTTGCGCTTGCGATCACATGGGTAAAATATTAACAAAGATCCTCTTGTGACATATCTGATGAAAGCCTGTATAGTTCTGAGTAGAATGGTGTTTATTTTGTCTCTCTATCTTATTCCTAGCCTGAGTTATGAGGAGATACGTAAAAGCAGGCAACAGCGAAATTCACACTTTTTCCGAACTTTGAAAATCATTTAAAAAAAAAGTAAATTTTTAAAAAAAATTTTCTCTTCACATTTTGCATTGTCTGACATGCTATTATCAAATAACAAAATCTCAAAAGAATTAAAAATATAGAGGTAATAATCATTGGTTCACTTGACATGGAATGACCCGCCTGAGACTGGGACAAGGGGGCATCCTCTACGTCTGTAGGAAGGAAGGTTTAATCATAATTACAAATGAAAAATAAGAGATATCTGCTGCAACACTAACACTAAATGTGCACAATTCATGAGTGCAAGGAGCGGCCGAGCTGCACAGCTAATACAAGTAAAATGATAAAATGTATTATGACAATCACTGCACTAGAATATAATGCAAATTGGAAGACTTGGCTTCAGCTGTGGCCACTGCGGAGTGCCTGGTGAGCGACGATAAGGTGCTTCCATCTCACCGGGTCCTAACACTATGACTAACAGAGTTGTGCAATGTGAATGGGTTTATATGCCCTTATTTTTAATTGAACAAGGAAGTGTGTGCTTGGCTCCAACAAGATGGAGACCCAAGCTGGCCTCTGGGCAGGGAAGGGGGAGGAGGGAGGGCAGTGATTGTCATAATGCATTTTTATCATTTTACTTGTATTGGCTGTGCAGCTCAGCCACTCATTGCACTCATGAATTGTGCACATTTAGTGTCAGTGTTGCAGCAGATATCTCTTATTTTTCATTAGTATGTATTTTTCTGCTTGCACCTGCACTTAGAGGTTAGATGCCAGTCATCTATATTAGTAAACATATTCACAGATGTGGTTTCTTAAGTGTAAGAGCAGTGAGACTGTAGAACTCTCTGCCACATGATGTTGTAATGAGTGACTCACTACTAACATTTAAGAATGGCCTGGATGCCTTTCTTGAAAACTATAATATTACCAGTTATATATACTAGATTCTTTGATAGGGCGTTGATCCAGGGAACTAGTCTGATTGCCGTATGTGGCGTCAGCAAGGAATTTTTTCCCCAATGTGGAGCTTAGTGTTGCCACATGTTTTTTTTTTTTTGCCTTCCTCTGGATCAACATGTTAGGCTATGGGGTGAACTAGATGGACTAAAAGTCTTCCTTCAACCTTAAATACTATGTTACTATTACCACAGGAAGGCTGCATAGCAGAGTGGAGGGGGCGAGGCTGGGGGCGCGAAATTTAATTTCAAGATCACGCCCATGGGGTCTGATAAACGATCATTCAGGCCGCAAACCAACACACCCAGGGGGACTATTGCATATAGCCCCCACTTCATTATCATCCTAATTAGTAAGTATAAAAACGTTTTTTAGCAGATTGAAAGCAAGCATTTAGCAGAGAGATGGATAGTTATAATGGTAATAGGAAGATGCAGGGACATGTATTGATAGGTTAGGTGGCTTTTTGGAGGTGACAGGTTCCTTTTAAAGAGGCTTTCTACTACTACTTTGACATCTTTTCTTTTGCCCTAACTATCTCTTTCCCAATATACTTCTGCTGTCTACCCTGCTCCTGTAAACTTATCTCTAAGATGCTTTTAAATATCTTTATTAAGGTTCTAGCTTTCATCTTCCAGGCTGCAGACAAGAATCAGACAAACTCAGTAGAGCGGAATCAGACAAACTGAGCAGAGCATGTCACCGGTGGAGGCTGAGAGGAGAGTGATATCTGATCTGGGCATGTGGCTGTCACTCATGGAGAGGCAGCCCCACCCCCACTAGTGATGTGCTTTGCTCAGTTTGTCCGATTCTGGTCAGCAAGGAAGATCACAGCTAGAACGTTACTAAAGATATTTGAGCGCCTGAGGGGCCCTTTACACGCCGCTACTGGCGGGTGGATACAACCAGCTACAGGCTACAAATGTAGCTTGTAGCGTCAAAATACCTCGTAGTAGCGGCGTGTAAAGATGGTAGGATGCACCCGGCAACAGATACATCTGTTTCCGAGCACTGCCCGGAAACAGGTGGCTACACAGGCGATTGTAGCGAGCTGTATCGGCGTGTAAAGAAGCAACAGAAGGGATGTGTCGACACCAGGCAATGTACCTGGTATGTAGCTGGGGCGTGACACAGGCTCCAGGATACCGCCCCCCTTCAGCGATCATTGGTGGAAGCTCCTGCGTTACGATTGGTAGACGCTGCATAGGGCGGCATATTTAAGGAGCTGACCAGTCACACTACACAATTGCTCGAGCGTCATGCATTAAACAGCCTCCTGCGATGCCTGGCCAATCATGGGTTTATTGCTTTGTCCTATCAGTGTACGGACGTCTCGGAATCCACAATTGTGGCACGCCTATGTACTGTCCCTGCTGCACCAGGTCCGCCCATATTAGCTTGTGGTAGCGGTGTGTAAATGAGGTACGGTGAGCTACAGAAGGTGACTTATGGCACCCGGCGGTGTATCCAGAGATAGATGTAGCGTAGCATAGCGTAGCGTAGCGTAGCTTTTGGCGGCGTGTGAAGATGGTGCGTTGACCGTTTGTAACCGTTTGTGCGTGCTCGTGCACGTGAAGTAGCTGGTTGTATCCATCCTCCAGTAGCGGCGTGTAAAGATACCCTAAGGGTACCTTTACATGCGGCTACATTTCTAGGGTGGCTACAGGTAACTTACTGGTTGCAGTGAAATCATGGAGAGATTTTTCCATTTGTACACAGCAACAAGATAGAACCTTGTCTCCATGATTTCACTGCAACCAGTAAGTTACCTGTAGCCACCCTAGAAATGTAGCCGCGTGTAAAGGTACCCTAAGGGGCCCTTTACACGCCGCTACTGGAGGATGGATACAACACGCTACAGGCTACAAATGTAGCTTGTAGCGTCAATATAGCCCGTAGTAGCGGCGTGTGAAGACGGGACGAGACAGCCGGCAACAGATACATCTGTTTCCGAGCACTGCTCGAAAACAGATGGCTACAAAGCCGATTGTAGCGAGCTGTATCGGCGTGTAAAGAAGGAACAGAAGGGTTGTTTCTACACCATGCTATGTAGCTGGGGCGTGACACAGGCTCCGGGTTTCCGCGCCCCCTTTAGCGATCATTGGAGGAAGCTCCTGCGTTGCGATTGGTTGTCGCCGCACAGGGCGGCATATTTAAGGAGCTGACGAGTCACACTACACAATTGCTCGAGCGTCAAGTGTTAGTCAGCCTCCTGCGCTGCCTGCCCAATCATGGTATTATTGCTTTGTCCTATCAGCGTACGGACGTCTCGTAATCCACAATTGTAGCACGCCTATGTGCTGTCCCTGCTGCACCAGGTCCGCCCATATTAGCTGGTTGTAGCGGTGTGTAAATGAGGTAAGATGAGCTACAGATGGTTACTTGAGACACCCGGCGATGTATCTAGCTGTAGATGTAGCGTAGCGTGGCGCACCTTGTGGCGGCGTGTAAAGGTGGTGCGTTTGCCGTTTGTAACCGTTTGGGCATGCTCGTGCACGTGAAGTAGCGGGTTGTATCAATCCTCCAGTAGCGGCGTGTAAAGGTACCCTAAGAGATAAGCTTGCAGGGTAAATAGCAGAAGTATATTAGGAAAGTGGTAGTTAGGAGAAAAGAAAGGAGGTCATATTAGTAGTGAAAAATCTCTTTAAGAAATGATCTTTATAGTGCTGGACTTTTTATTTAATTCAGCGTAACTCTGTCAGTACAAGCAGAGCGAAAGTTGTGGGTTTAGAGCAAAAACAAAGAATCTGGAAAAGCTTTCTAATGAATAGCAATATTGACTTTCATTTCATTACCCAGCTAAGAGGTTTTGTGCAAGACAAATTGGGTGTCACTTGGGGATGGAACGAACAGCAGTTATAATGAGTAGAAGCCAAAAATGGTTTTTGTAATATCACATTTGAGATTCTCTTGCAAAGCCTGAAGCAAACTGCTGAATTTTGACATAAGCATTGGAATTGGGGTCAGAGATGTGGAACAGTAATTGAAGATTATATCAGGAGGATTCTGCTATGATAAAGACATTACTGAAACAATACAATATTGCTGAGAAATGCTGCCATGATAGGAGCAGATTTTACATATAAATACTTCCAAATTGATATTTGTAATGTGTAAGTTAGATAACTTTAAATTAAAGATTTTCTCACTGTTTAGACAACCCCTTGTTAAATGGAATAGTGCCCCATGTAAAATAAAAAAGCATATACTCACCTGTTAAAACTGGGGGATATTATCTCTTTGCTTTGCTCACATGACATAGCATGATATTGCAAGCGTTCACAGACCGCTGTGACATCACTAGAACGATGCCAGCCTGGGCAGTAGGCAATTCTAATAATTATTCTGATTACTTTCCTTTTTAAAATCTGCCACACAGCTCAAAAAATGTGGGCCTTTTTATTTATCACACATTCTTATGGTCTTTACCAGGGCAGTGGTGCTCACAGGGCAACAATGCAGAGCTGCCTAAAGAAAGAGAATCCTGTTAGTGATGCCCTCTTGCTAGGCATCAACTGAACACATCTGACCTGGTTATAGGCCTCTTAACAGGGGGATTGTCCAAATAATGGACATCCTCCTTAAAGGGGTTGTACCACAAGCAAAGTTAATTTTAATCGATAGATCTTGAAATAATCATAATTTCCACAATTGGATGTGATAAGATTATAAAGCAAAAACCTTCTGACTTTTCCTTTTAATAAAGCTATGTAGTGTACAGAAACATCAAACTTGTGATCTGTGTTTGTTGGTATAGCAGATTTGTGAAGTCTGGTACAACTGAGGCCTGTTTCCCAGTGTAACTGAGGCACCCCTATGGCTTTTTTAAATGGCTTTTATTACATACCTGTGGCAAATAAAACCTTAACAAATATGTCCATAATATCTTGAAGATTTTGTTTAACATATTATTTGGTATGAAATAGTAACAGTAGAATTGGTGAAAATTGATTCACAGGACCCAGTCCAGCTGCCAGGTCAGTAATCGCTGGCTGTTTAATGGCAGCCCTGAAAACCGTGTCCTACCTTCCAGCATCCTAAGCTTTTCTTTTGATATGCTGGCTAAATGCATATTGTGGAGACACGGGGGTCAGTGGGTGCTCTCGTCCACTGGCCCGGCCACCTTTAGAAAGACTGCATGGACCAGGGCTCATCCCAACTTAACGACTGAGCTCCTTAACCCTGGATAGAACACTACTGAGACAACACAGGGTGGGGGAACCACAATAGTACTTCATTGGATTCCCAACAGTCAAAGGCATATAACACATAACCAAGCAAAACACAAAATGTAACAGGCAACAGAGACTCACCCTTCCGCTGGCTCACCAGGTATTAGAATCTGTGTTTTGGGGCTTCCAGGGCCACTTACTCGGATCCAGCAGCACCCCGCTTTCGGCGGGCACTCACTGATAAAGGAATAGCGGCGAGTGTAGGAAGCTAATCGATAACAGAGTCTGTAGCAAGGTGACAGAAATGTCCCAACCTGGATTTCTTCCTTAAGTAGTCTCTGGTGCACCTTTTGTCGGTCCGAAATACCTACACTGAGGCCACAAAGCATATTAACCTCTGGTTAATGAACAGGCCCCCTTATATACCCTGATCACTCATTTCAGTACATTGGGGACTTCAAAGTTGGTGGAATAAGACTCTGCTCTCATTGGCTACATTTCAAGCTGCATACATAAAATTCCTATGAGTCATGAGTCTCTGACAGAGGGGATCAGGTAATTTGCATTGAATTAGCAATACACAACCTTAGAACAATGGAAGACTTGCATACTTAATTTTCTCATGACCGTCTCTGACAGACGGGGTGAGATAATTACATTAGAAATACACAAACTTTGGACAATTAAGAGGCTGGCAGATACACAATGTCACTCATCTCCGGTTACCATCTTCCTTCAATATAAATGATGTAGAATCATATTCGTTTGGAATTCTCCTGTTTTTCTACATTTAATAAATAGTGAGTGAGAATGACACTACAATGGATTTGTGCTATTGATAGGAAATTATCTTATTTGACCTATCATAACTTTGACTTATCATAAGTTAATATACAAAAGACCAACTTGTCTGACTAATTTAAGAAACGTAACTCATGCCATACATTGAAACAGTCTATGTCGTCACACACATGTGACAATTGTACCAGGTTGACTAATCAAAAGAAGAGCTGAGGATGCTGAGAGGTAGTTGGCTGTTCTTACAGCTCCGGTCCATTGACCAGAAATTATTGCTCTGGCTGCTGGACTGAGCAGCAAATGTTTTACCTCCCAGAAAGCAGTATCTGTGATCCCAATCTGTCCAGTCTGTATACTCTTTTGCATCTTTTTGGCTATGTGCACTTATAGATTGACCGATTATTCTTACTGTACACCTTGTGTAATACTAAGCCTCTTTTCTAGTTTATGTATATCTGTCTATTCATGTTTTTTTCAGGTCAAAAGCTATTTAGCTGTCATGTCTGCAGCAATTCCTTCTCCACCAAAGGTAGTCTTAAAGTACACATGAGACTACACACTGGCGCGAAGCCTTTTAAGTGCCCTCACTGTGATATGCGCTTCCGAACATCTGGACGGAGGAAGACGCACATACAATGCCATTATAAAAGTGATGCTAAAAAAGTCAGGAAGCCTATTGTGCGGAGGCATCTCTCCCATAATTCAGCTCCCAGTACTACCTCCAGCACTGTGGATTCACTCCAGCCAATAAATCTACTTAATTCATCAGGAACAGACCCAAGTGTCTTTATTACAAACAGTTCTGTTCTTTCTGGACAGTTTGACCAAAGTTTGCTCCAACAAGGTCTGGTTGGACAAGCAATTCTTCCTGCTTCAGTATCAGGTAAGTTCGTAATTGGCAGATTTCACAGACATTTGCTTTTAAAGAGAACCTGTTGGCATTATGTAATAATGTACAGTAAAGATGTGGCCATAATGGTGTTGTGATACTGATTCAGTAGATATGTTTGCTGAAGAAATCTGCTTTGTGGTTTATTCAGCATTGGAATTTTTTTTGAGATTTAACTGCACAAGGGCAGGATTGCACATAGTGCCTGCTCCTTGGCCTGGCCTTTCCCCCTGCATCCGGTGGCTGATTTTCCAGTCACCTGCCCCCTGTTTAAAATGTTGTTCTCTATAGGTGTGGACAGCGCATGCACATACGCACATTAAATTGCGCATGTGCAGATTGAATTCCCAGCTCAATTCATCATCGTTCTATCACACGAACGCTGCATCCAATAGGCAGTCGCTAATTGACTGTGGCTCATTAATATTCCATCATTGGAGACCTCTGCACTGACAAAATAGTAAAGGCTGCAGCCAGTCCGCAAATCCTGATTGTATACAGTGCTCATGTGACAAAGCCGGGAAGCCCGCGGCCAGTGAACGAGTGAAACGCAAGCTTTTGTCATTTTACTCGGGGAAATCATTTAAGTAAGGTCTGCCCAAGTAGTGGATAACCCCTTTAAAGAGATTATTCATGATGGCAGTAAAAAAAAAAAAAACACCCAGTACTCCCTTATTCTTTTACACAATGATCCAGAGCTGCCCCGGTAGTGTTTGTCTACAGTACGGCACTTGAGCACATGTAAATAAAGACCGGTAGCACCGCTGAGGACTTAGCGCTGCACAACTGGGGGAGGGCAAATTAGTTAGATTCTGTAATTTTTTTTTAGTTTTTAATACGTTCTTTTAATGTTTATACATTGGCTGGCCACTTTATATTCAGAGCATTGAATTAAATATGACTCTAGCCAAAAAAGTTATTGTACTCACGCCAGTCATTTTGGATGCACCTTTTTCGCCGAAATTTGGTTTTGGTGACTTGGTAACTTTTGCATTCAGTTTTAAAGGGGTCTCTTTCCACATCTGTGACTTAGAGGTAAAAATGAGTATTTGATCAAAAACAGAGTTGTAAAAAGGACTTGACACATTTCTGTCTTTGGCAAGAATAATGAAATGAAAATATGGTGAACCCTCCAAGGGAGCATTGCATGAGTGGTGTAATTGGAGATATATCTTTTATTATTTAATAAGTGATAGCTTCAAAAAGGTTTGTTAGCTAAGACATTGCACAGGGGATTAAATAGGTCATATCACTTCTTAGGAACGATGCCTCTTTCCTTTTTGCATTAAACATTCGAGACCCATGGATCAAGTCTTTAGGGGACTTTACCCTACTTCAATGAATTTTGTCTTTTAGACCTGTTTGCTGCCTATTTTATTATTTCTTAAGCGTAATAAGAATCATTTAGTTTTTTTCATGTAGGTATTGATATGTCACAATATTTATTTTTGTTCAGCCGGTGGGGATTTAACTGTGTCGCTGTCAGACTGTAGTTTGGCCACTCTGGAGGGAATCCAGTTACAGCTCGCTGCCAACTTGGTTGGGCAAAATGTGCAGATTTCTGGAATAGATGCCTCAGGGATTAACAACATAACACTACAGGTAACCGTTATTGACATATATCTGTTAGAGAATAGTTTACATTGCATTGCTCCCATTGACACTGTGCTGATTATTTTTTTAGATTGACCCCAGTATTTTACAACAAACACTACAACATGGCAGCATTATACCCCAGCCGCTTACTGGTGACCCAACTGCAGTACAGTCCAGCGGCAGTCTACAGACCAGCGACAATGCTGTGCCAGCAAATGTTGTACTTCAGCCTATTGCTAGCTTATCTCTTCAACCTGCTGCCACATCGTCATCCAACCTGACTATTACCCCCATCACTGAGCAGGAATCTGTTCTGTCTACTGGCTCTGCAAGTAAGTATCTGTATCGTCATCAACATATTGGCATTTTCTCGACCTTCTTTTTTTTTTTAAAAGGGGAATATTCCAACATTGCTGATACAGCCACCTGGTATTTTCCAGTCCACCGCTCTGGAATATATACTTGCCATTATACTGAAATGTGTACCCAGACCTTTGGACTACTGCTATTCGAACATTTAGGAGTGGCAATATTAGGTGACAGTGCTGTAGCTGGCATTATTTGTGGGCACTGCTTTTTATGACAATGCTATAGAGTTGCACTGTTTGGCACATATCATGAGCATCATTAGACCAGGGCATTTAAGCGAATGAGTAGTATTGTCCTGAAGAGGTTTGGCCATAATGTGTAATGTAGTGTAATTTTCCATCCACACCTCTGAGTGCTGTTGCTAAGCCATTAGAAGTCATGTATCACAATCTTTTTCCATGTCCCAGATTTTGAGCTGCAGAGTACATCATTTTGTTCATTTATAACCAACTAGATGTGGACAATGACTTTGACATCATGTTAAAGGCAGGCTCTCTGGCACTGGGCGCAGCGGCTGTCTCTCCCTCCTGTCCATGCTCTCTCTCCCTGTGCTACCTTCTCCCATGTGTGCTCACTTCTTTGACCCCTTATGCGCTTTCCCACTTGTGTGCTGTTCTCTCTTCTCATCTGATCTCTGCTCTGAGCAGTCTAGCCCCTGTGCATGCTGTCTCTGCCCCCAGTGTGCTCTCTCTGCTGCCCTGTGCGTTCTCTCTGCCCCCCTGTGCATTCTCTCTGCCCTCTGTGCGTTCTTTCTGGTGCCTCCCCCTGTGTGTTCTCTCTGGCGCCTCCCCCAGTGTGTTCTCTCTGGCACCTGCCCCTGTGCGTTCTCTCTGGCGCCTGCCCCTGTGCGTTCTCTCTGGCGCCTGCTCCTGTGCATTCTCTCCGGCGCCTGCCCCTGTGCGTTCTCTCTGGTGCCCCCCCCCGTGCGTTCTCTCTGGCGCCCCCCCCCTGTGCATTTTCTCTGGCGCCTGCCCCTGTGCGCTCTCTCTAGCGCCTGCCCCTGTGCGTTCTTTCTGGCCTGTTCCCCTCTGTATGCTCTCTGTGGCCCCTCTGTGCACATTCTGTCCCCCTGGGCCTCCCTGTGCACCCTCTGAGCCCTCTCTCTTTGGCCCCTCTGGGTGTTCTCTGTCACCCTGTACCTCCATGTGCCTCCTCTATGCACTGTCTGCCTCCCTGTGCCCCCTTCTGTGTCCTCTCTGTGTACCACTCCCCATGCTGCCCGCACTCCGTGTCACAGCTGGGATGGCAGTACAGTAGAGGACCTCGATGACGTCAGGGTCATGTACTTAGTCACTTGCACAGGCGGAGCCAAAGTCAGGCTGAGCTAATCGATGTCAGCAGCAGTGTAGTAGTTTGGCGGGTCCAGGCATGTGTTTCAGGTTTGCATTGGGTCCAGTTATTGACAACACAACTGGCTGCAGTGCGCTAGAGGCCCATATTTGCACACCCATCGCCTGGGTGTGGAAATATGGAAGCCACGGCGAAGTGGATGTCACGTGATGGGAGGACATTGGGACGGAGGTGGACATCATGCACAGCAGTCTGACGTGATCCCTGTTGTGATTGTCCACTCAGTGTGAGGTGTCAATCTCTATTGAGATGAGATATAGAAATTGGTTGCGCCACGCTGCTTTATGTTTTATATCCACCCTCTGTTAAGTCACCGTCCACTTGAGGAAGACGCCCTGAGCGTCGAAACATGTTGTGGGAGAGGACCTAGTGTGATTTGAACAATAAACTTACAGGTAAAATACTTGTTGAAGTGTAGCTGTCTTCATATCCCAGCGCTCACCCAAACATCGTTTTATTCCATTGCCTGCAATCTCTATTGAGAGACTGAGGTGGGCTGAGGCAGCCCCCCAACTCAGCTGCATGCATAAAACTCAGTGATTTGATTGTGACAGAATGGCTGCATCTAATAATCTGTGATACATAACTGGATTTAGATTTTTTTTTTTGCTTATGTTATGTTGAGGAGGTAGCAAAAACCTGCTGACAAATGTCCTTTAAGACTTTAGTATAATAGCATAAATTGCTTGTGGTCCTTACTATGATCTCTTCCATGGCCTTCATTTGTCTCACAATCTCTATCTCTATCTATCACATTCTGGTCTCTGTCTCTTTATTTGTATCGCAATTCCTCTTTTTCTCATTCTTCCACTTTTTGGCTTGCCCCTCCTCTCCTCTTCAATTTATATTCCTTGGTTCTCCAGTGTCACATACGCAACTGACCTACATATATTGGTACGTTCTCACGCCGCAATCTCGGCTGGGAATCCTAAAGGCAAAATGTTGCCCTGGAGCAATCGCCGTGAAATCGCCTCACAGTTGCAGTGTGTGATTGGGGAATTTCGCGGCGATAAATTGCCTCGCGGCTGTCGCCTGATTCCTGAACAATGCTCAGTAATCAGCCGCAACCACGAAGGCGATATTTCCGTGTTGTAGCATGTAAACGGGCGATAGTGATGGAAACAGCATTGCCTAGGATTTCCTGTAGGCGTGCTTCAACTGTTCTGTAGTCTACACCCTGTCTGCGATGATTGGTGTTGGCTACTGTGTTCCCATTGGATGACAGTTGACAGGGCGCCATATTTGAAGAGCTGTCCTTTCAGCAACACACACATCTTTTGCGTCATGTATTAGCCAGCCTTCCAGAGCAGACTGACAAATCGTAACGCTGTTGCGTTGTCCAATGAGCGTGTATGGGGCACGGTGTAAACCACTGTGGCACGTTTATCTCCTCGCACCGCTGAACATGTATGCTCACGTAGCCTTTAGAATTGCGGCGTGTGAAGCGGCGATCGAATGAGGCAAGATTGTTTCCGCTCTCGGTGAGCCGATTTCCGGAGCGACACATCCCCTTACTTTCAGGGCGAGATTGGGGCGTGTAATGCCGCCATCGGCAATCTGAGGAGACCATGAAAAATGTGCACACGCACGTTAGATCGCCTCATATCACAAGGCAAGATTGCGGCGAGTGAAGGTACCTTTTTGGTTAGGTCTACACATTTAGGTAGGTCAGTTGCACATTGCAATGTTTTTGGCACTCTCCTGCCATATTGCATTAGATTTGCAGTCCTTTGGCTATCCCATCCTGGTGGCCAGATGTAGCCCATGCGCCCTAGTTTGCCAAGGGCTGGTGCACATGATCATTCTCATGTCACGACAGAATCTGTTTGATAAAACTTTAGTGTTTTGTCAAACAGTGTGACATTTTTTTACTAAATTATTTTTATTTTGCTTTGGTTTTTATCAGAAATTGAATTGCACATGTATATAAATGTGTTTATATTACATTATCCTTATTGTAATTGTGATAGCTAAGAATTTGAGATGTGCTAACTCGCAGATGTTCGGGTTTAGCGGATCTGGATGAACTTTTTCTAAATTTAAGGTTCGGGAACGAACTTGACCCGAATCTGAGCCTGAACCCCAAAGCCCATATAAGTCTACAGAGGGCAGTAATGGCTGGGGGGTCTGCAAAAGGAAGCAAAATCAGGATTATAGCAGGAGACTTATACATGCTAGTCTCCAGCGCTGCAGTCACACTTGCTTCCGGGTCCTCTCATTAAGCCTCATGTTTATTCACTTCACTAATTCCAACAGCTAATCACAGACGCGCACACTCTGTGACGGAGTCTGAGATTCGCTGTTCAGTCAGACTTCGCCCCCTCCCACTGTGCAGTCATCTGTTATTAGTTGCCATACACATTAGTGTATGGGCAATGAACCTGCTATCGTGGTGAAAAAGAAATAATTGAAAAAAAAATTGTGTATGGGCCCCTTGTATTTTTGATTGTCGGCACAGAAAAAGCTGATGGCTAAGGTCACAGCTGGCGCGGCGTGGCTGTGACCCAAGATGAACTCAATACTAACGTCACCGCTCTCACAGCTGGCTGTCAGTGTGAGATAGCTGCTTGCAGTATTGGATTGGTAATGTATGGGTCTCATAGAGACCTGAACTTTACCAATCTAGGGCTTGATGACTGCTTTCAATAAACAACTGTCATTAACCTCTTCTATTACCCCGATTGCCACCGCACAAGGGGAATTGGAAAAAGGGTAAAGTGTCAAGACTTGACGCTTCTAATGAATGCGCCATATTCTGGAGCGGCTGCGGGCTGATATTCTTACTCGGTGGGGGGGCAATAGTGATGTGCTTCCCAGGGTGAAATACCAACCCCAGCTGTGTATTTTATCTTGGTTGAGTATCAAATTTGATGTGCTTCCCAGGGTGAGAATACCAACCCCCAGCTGTGTATTTTATCTTGGTTGAGTATCAAATTTGCGGGGACCCCCACGCTGCCATGTTTTTAAATTATTTAAGTAATTTTAAAAAAAACCTGTGTGAGGTCAATGTGTTTGATACACAGCCATTATAAAGGGCACTGCTGGGGGCTGCAGGCCACAACTGTCTGCTTTATCTGAACTGAGCATCAAAAATAAGGGGTACACCTACACGATTTTCTTCATAATTATTTATATATTTTTACACACATTATGACGTCCGGTTCACTGCCATACATGTGTATGGCAACCAATCACAGACACCAACACAGATTGTGGGGGTGCAGTCTGACTGAACAGCAAATCATAATTTTTGTCACAGAGAGTGGAGATCTGTGATTGGCTGTTGGAGTCAGTGCAGTGAATATGCCTGAGGCATAATGAGCACATCCGGAAGCAAGTGTGACCGAGGCAGGCAACTGTTAAGTATAATTCTCCTGTTTTAATCCTCACGTTGCTTCTTTTTACAGCTTCCCTAGCCAAACCCAAGCCCAAATAGTCCCATTCCCAGTTGTACTGCCGGATCAGATCGCTCATCTGTTTTGCCATGATTGCTTTTTAGATCCTTGAGGTGTCATGGTCTTTCTGATGGATATCATAATCTATTTGTTTAAGAAATGGATCAAAAAAATACCCCTGTCCTGATTTTTCAGCTCAGTCCCCATCTCTTTAAAAACCGGCAGCATGAAACTCCATAGAAATTACTTTTTTGTATTTCGCAATCAAGAAGCCTTGAAAAGTTAATGAAAATACACAATTGGCCAGAAAATCTATGCAGTCCCCTGTGGAGTCATTTCTGTGCAGCGTTTGTATTGACTATGTTTCTGCATGCAGATGTGATATTGACGTAGCGAAATCTGAATTTATGTATCCTATAAATGTATGTTATTATGGGAATAAGTTTTACAGAATATTGTCTTTCTTTGCAGCTGGACAGGACCTTTCCCAAGTCATGACATCTCAAGGTCTAGTGTCCTCTTCTAATGGACAACATGAGATCACGCTGACAATTAATAATACCAGTTTAAGTCAAGTTTTGGCACATGCAGCCGGCACCACTCCTACTACAGCATCGGGTTCCCCACAGGAGATCACTCTCACTATATCTGGTTAGTTTAAGATTTCCATGTGATCCTTTCCTTTTTCATCTGTATTATGTACATGGTGAATTCTTTATAATCTTGGTATTGTCGTGAAGGCAATGTAAAGGTCAGGAATGCTTTTTTCACTCAGCTGTTGGTGAATTGTCAGCCATTAGCGATTCTAACCAATTTGGGAGATTTACCTAAAATAATTTAAAAATCTTCAGAATAGAGTATGGATTTACTGTAGCTGCTAAAGGGCAAATGACTTCATGAAACATACTAATGGCATTCATGAATGCTGCCACTGCAGGTTACCAGGTTTTGCTTGCCTCCATACAGAAACACTGCTGCTCAGTTTTCCAAGGCCCTCTGAACAGGAACAATGAGAGCAGGTATTGCTCATTGTCTTTTCTGTGCAGCCTTCCCCAGCGCTCCTGTCACTGAAGAATAAAGGTGAAGGCACATTGTACTGAACAAGGCTTCCTATCCTTCTGCTAATGAGACCTCATCGGTTTATAATCTTTATACACTTAAGAGGGAGATCAGGATCTTATTATATGTAAGACCGGTATCTGCTGGCTTCTTTTTTATACTGGTAAAGTTTTATATAATCACTAGTGATGAGTGAATATACTCGTTACTATTCGTTACTTGCACAGATAGCACATTATTTGGGCCGTAGGACCTACGTACCCCATATTCTTGATGACTTTGGAACTTCTGATGGCAAAATAAAGTTTTTAAATGCATGAAGAAACCTGGTGCTGGAAATCCTGACTTAATCTTTTACAAAAATACACAAGATTTTGACAAAAAGACAAATTATACAGTATAGAAAGTTACATGAAACTATAAGGATCAAAATAAGAAATGACTATACCTTTGTCACGATGACTTCCAGTTATAGGGACGAAGAGATTATTTTGAAAAATATGACTCAGTTCCCCAGCATGGTTCTCAGCTCTCAGCTGTCTGTTTCTGTTTTGTGATTCGGCCATAAAATTAAGAACTCCCATTCTGCTGACCAAAATCGCATATGGGCTGTCCCTGGGAGGTACCCATAACTTTACTAGTTATAGGTTTCTCATTTTTTTTCATATCTTTGGCCGTGATGCTCACAGGCAAAAGATATTGACGTAATGTTTCCGCTCATAATTTTATCTTTTAATAGACCGGAAACTGCATATTTGCCATTTTCTGACAAGCAGAAATTATTTTCCTATAAATCAATCACTCAGTGAAGGAAACTGTGTTTTGTGTTCGCCATGTCGGATGCATTCTGAAAATATAAGTTTCATCATTCTGATATTAATATGTAGTTGAATCAGCCTTAAACTGTCATTGCTGAGAAGACAAAGAAATATGGCATGGTTTTCCCTCCAAGATTTTATTCTTATTTCCTGAAAGCCTCAAACCTGGATTTTTGCATTCCTGGCCTTTTTCTACCGTGGGAGAGGGGGAGTTACAGAGAGAGGGGACTGCGTGTGTGTAAAGTTTTGTTACACAGAAACAAAGGGGGGTTATAGTCTCTGAGGCTGTCAGTTCTAAGAAATGGAAGAAATATTTTCATATTTTTATGATATGTTCTTGACAGTGCCTAAAAACTACTGAAAAATTATAGTTATTCAATGAAGTAGTGCACACTGCCTGCACCTATAAGGCTGGTTTTACACTGGCTTTTGGTGCATTGTTGGTCTCCGTGTCAAAAACCGTGACCACCTGGCTCTGGGACAATGCAGAGAAATTAAAATAGGGCTCTATGTAACCTGGATCTGTGGGACTCTGGATCCCACTGGATTCGGACCCCCAGATCCAGATTTTGGAACTGCGCATGTCCACAGCACCGTTCTAAAAGACCCCTCCTCCCCCCCAAGGAGATGTGTCATTTGTCCGATGCAAGCTTTACTTGCATCCCTCCAGATTCAGTGTCAAACTAGCCTAGATGAGCCCTCAACACCTTCCCAATATATGACGTACCATATATGTCACATATTAGGTGTAAGTGCATATAGTCAGGTCAGAACCGGAGTCTGTCTCCATACACTACAGGCGAGGTCTGGATATACAGCCAACAACTTCCTGTAACATAAGCGATTAGAAATCACCCTCCTGTTTATCTATTTTTCTCATTCTGAAAAAAAATAAGCATAGCTAAGTCTTATCTTTTCAAAATATGAAATTACTTTGCCATAGGATAAACAGCATTTGAAAAAATATATATTGCCATTTCCCAGAAATCTTGTCTTCCTCCTAAAAGTTCAATAATAGGTTATCCTGTTAATGTAGCCTAAAATGATGTCAACACAATCTGCAGCTCACCCTGCTTAAACAAGCCCTAAAATAGTTACAAACTATTTACGTTATGTATTATTTAAAAGCAGAAACATTGAATTTTACCTTACAGCCTCATAGACGTATATGACATGCCACCAGACTATGCATTGTATAGGCACCGTGAAATACACTCGTGTCAACCTGACCTAAGCCCAATCGAAGTGATAAGGAAATAAACATTGAAACTAACAATCTAAGGCTACGATCACACATTGCGTATTTTGCCGCGTTTTTTTACGCGCGCTTTTCAAAATACGCAATGTGCCTTTTGTCTGCCTGCAAAGTGAATGGGAAATTCACTTTGCAGTGCAGACATTGCGTAAAAATACGCACTGCGTTTTCCGGGAGAAAGCGCAGCTCCGTAAACAATTGATATGTCAATTCTTTACGCAGCTGCTCCTGCGTATTCTCCCAGAGGGGAGGAAGAATCCTGCTTCCTCCTCCCCTCTTTGACAGCTGTGGCCGCCCATTAGATTTCACAGTGTATTAATATACACTGTGAAATCTAAATTAAACAGAGGCAAATGTATGTAAAATAAAAAAGAATGAATACTTCACCTGTCCGACGCCTTTTCCCGCTCTGGTCTCCGATTCCAAGTGAGAGGTGTACTGACAGGACCTGTGGTGATGTCAGAGGGGCGTTCCCGGGCACTCGCGCGGTCATGTGATACATATCACATGACCGCGAACAGCCAATCAGCGCTGGGAACGCCCCGGGAAGCCCCCCCTCTGACGTCACCACAGGTCTTCTCAGTACACCTCCCACTTGGAACCGGAGAGCGGCAGAAGGCACCAGACAGCGGGAGAAGGCACCGGACAGGTGAAGTATTCATTCTTTTTTATTTTACATACATTTGCCTCTGTTTAATTTAGATTTCACAGTGTCTATTAATACACTGTGAAATCTAATGGGGCTGTCACAGAGGGGAGGAGGAAGCAGGATTCTTCCTCCCCTCTGTGACATCACTGCGCTTTCTGAGTAAAGAAAGCGAGTGGTGAAAGCCCCTGCGTATTTTGTTGCGCTTTTTTGCGCGGCCGAAAAACGCGGCAAAAAGCGGCGCAAAAAAGCGCAGCAAAATACGCAAATGTGTGAACGCAGCCTATAGCTGACATAAACTGGGAGAGTTTTCTGTTTAATTTAATTTATCATGAAATTGTGTTTATCAGAATTGTTGCTGGTCTAGCAGTTCACATCTAGCATCTTTTGATATTATCTTTCCTCTATTTTTGAAAAATGTTTCCTTGTCTTTTTCATACTTTATTTTTGGCTGATAGCTTCCCTATTATCTGTTTAAATCAAGTCTTAGGCTGGCTTCAGACTTGCAGATGCATCTGCAGCGTTTTGCAGATGCATCTGCAAGCATCTGCATGCAGACCGCGCCCCTATGTTTATAATGGAGCGCACGGCGGTCTGCAGATGCTTGCGGACCGCCGTGCGCACCCATTCACTCCTATATGTGATCTGTGCGCACGCGGATGCCTGCGCACAAATCACACACTCCCGCCCGCACCCTGGTGCGGACGAGAGGTGTGATCTGTACGCAGCATACGCGTGCGCACAGATCACATATAGGAGTGAATGGGTGCGCACGGCGGTCCGCAAGCATCTGCAGACCGCCGTGCGCTCCATTATAAACATAGGGGCCGCGGTCTGCATGCAGATGCTTGCAGATGCATCTGCAAAACGCTGCAGATGCATCTGCAAGTCTGAAGGCGCCTAATGTTAAATGTATTTTTCTTTGCCTCTGTGTCATTTTGTTTGTTTTTTTACATTTCAAAGTTGTCCAAAAAGAAAAGAAATATTACAATTTTCACACTGGTCATTGGGATTTTTTTTTAGAGTCTTCCTCTTTCACAAAACAACAAATTTATGTTAGCCACAATGAGCAGATGTGGTTAGTAGGTACAAGTGCATCTCAATAAATTAAAATATCTAATATATAATTACCTTAAGGCACTTCCGTCATATTCGGCGCTGTTTCCGTCGTCGTGTCCGTGGCTGCCTCACTCGCAATGCCTTTGCGAATCCTTGCACAGTCTCTCTCTCTCTATCCTCCCCCCCCCCCCCCCACGGCTTGCAGGACCTGAGATGATGTCACTGGTATGGGCGGGGCTATATCACATGACTGTGACATCATCACAGGCACTTTAATTGCTGCAGTGTCAGCACAGGAGACATCATGCCGCTGTCTCACATCAGACGTGTCCTCATCAGTGATTCTCTGCCTCTGACATCCTGCCATCACAAGGGAACATAGAGGTGACAGAGGACCCCGGACTGAGCACCCAAGAGCTGATCTCCAGGATACAGGTGAGGGGAGGCTGCACAGGAGCAATGCTCTGCACAGAGGAGGCTGCACAGGAGCAATGCTCTGCAGAGGGGAGGCTGCACAGGAGCAATGCTCTGCAGAGAGGAGGCTGCACAAGAGCAATGCTCTGCACAGAGGAGGCTGCACAAGAGCAATGCTCTGCACAGAGGAGGCTGCACAGGAGCAATGCTCTGCGCAGAGAAGAGGCTGCACAGGAGCAATGCTCTGCAGAGAAGAGGCTGCACAGGAGCAATGTTCTGCATGAGGAGGCTGCACAGGAGCAATGCTCTGCAGAGAAGAGGCTGCACAGGAGCAATGCTCTGCAGAGAAGAGGCTGCACAGGAGCAATGCTCTGCATGAGAGGAGGCTGCACAGGAGCAATGCTCTGCATGAGGGGAGGCTGCACAGGAGCAATGCTCTGCATGAGAGGAGGCTCCACAGGAGCAATGCTCTGCATGAGAGGAGGCTGCACAGGAGCATTGCTCTGCATGAGAGGAGGCTGCACAGGAGCAATGCTCTGCATGAGAGGAGGCTGCACAGGAGCAATTCTCTGCAGAGGGAGGCTGCACAGGAGCAATGCTCTGCACAGAGGAGGCTGCACAGGAGCAATGCTCTGCACAGAGGAGGCTGCACAGGAGCAATGCTCTGCAGAGAAGAGGCTGCACAGGAGCATTGCTCTGCATGAGGGAGGCTGCACAGGAGCAATGCTCTGCAGAGGAGGCTGCACAGGAGCAATGCTCTGCAGAGGAGGCTGCACAGGAGCAATGCTCTGCAGAGAGGAGGCTGCACAGGAGCAATGCTCTGCAGAGAGGAGGCTGCACAGGAGCAATGCTCTGCAGAGAGGAGGAGGCTGCACAAGAGCCATGCTCTGCAGAGAGGAGGAGGCTGCACAGGGGCAATGCTCTGCAGAGCGGAGGAGGCTGCACAGGAGCAATGCTCTGCAGAGAGGAGGAGGCTGCACAGGAGCAATGCTCTGCAGAGAGGAGGCTGCACAGGAGCATTGCTCTGCAGAGAGGAGGCTGCACAGGAGCAATGCTCTGCAGAGAGGAGGAGCTGCACAGGAGCAATGCTCTACAGTAATGAGGCTGCACAGGAGCAATGCTCTGCAGAGAGGAGGCTGCACAGGAGCAATGCTCTGCAGAGAGGAGGCTGCACAGGAGCAATACTCTGCAGAGAGGAGGCTGCAAGGAGCAATGCTCTGCATGAGTGGAGCAAGATGCTGGGGACGGCGGAGTGAAAATGCCGTGGCGGGGAAGACGATAACCCGCTGGTAA
The DNA here is from genome assembly GCA_033576535.1 of Allobates femoralis. Taxonomy (NCBI): domain Eukaryota; kingdom Metazoa; phylum Chordata; class Amphibia; order Anura; family Aromobatidae; genus Allobates; species Allobates femoralis. Next base: position 193,262,353 of record JARQOC010000005.1, read on the forward strand.
GTATGACAGGCAGAGTGCCTCTGTCCTCTGCTGACCACTCTGCCCGCCGCACTGCGCTGACCACTCTACCCACCGCACTCACTGCTAACCACTGAGCCACCATACTCCTGCTAACCACTGAGCCACCGTACTTTGCTAACCACTGAGCCACCGCGCAGTGCTAACCACTGAGCCACGCGCAGTGCTAACCACTGAGCCACCGCGCAGTGCTAACCACTGAGCCACCGGCAGTGCTAACCACTGAGCCACCGCGCAGTGCTAACCACTGAGCCACCGCGCAGTGCTAACCACTGAGCCACCGCGCAGTGCTAACCACTGAGCCATCGCGCAGTGCTAACCACTGAGCCACCGTCAGTGCTAACCACTGAGCCCACACGCCATGCTAACTACTAACCACCGCGCTGCTAACCACTGAGCCACCGTCAGTGCTAACACTGAGCCACCTGATTGCTAACCACTAACCACCGCGCAGTCCTAACCACTGAGCCATCGTATACTCTGCTAACCACTGACCCACTATACTGCTGCTAACTACTAACCACCGTATACAGCGTAACCAATGAAGCCACCGTACACTGCTAAACACTGAGCGACCATACTTTGCTAACGACTAAGCCACCGCGCAGTCCTAACCACTGAGCCACCGCGCAGTCCTAACCACTGAGCCACGCGCAGTGCTAACCACTGAGCCACCCTATACTGTGCTACCCACTGAGCCACCTGTATACACACAATTAATTTCACCGCACTCCCTAAATATTAGTAAATAAACTATATATGGATTCTAGACTACCCGATTCTTTAGAATCGGGCTCACAGCTAGTCATCAATAAGTTAATCAATTTCAGTAATTCAATACATAATATATAGAGTCATTACAAACAGACTGATCTTTTTGAAGTGTTTTTAATGTTAATGTTGATGATTATGGCTTAAAGCTAACGAAAACCCAAATTCATTATCTCAGAAAATTAGAATAATTAACAAAAAACACCTGCAAAGGCTTATTAAGCATTTAACATGGTTTCCTGGTCGACACACTCCACGAAGAGGGTAAGCCATAAAAAGTCACTGCTAAAGAAGATGGCTGTTCAGTGTGCTGTATCAAAGGTTGAGTGGAAGGAAAATGTGGGTTAGAAAAAGGTGCACAAGCAGCCAGGATAACCGCAGCCTTGAAAGGATTGTTAAGAAAAGGCCATTCAAACATTTGGGGGAGATTTACAAGGAGTGGACTACTGCTGGAGCCAGTGCTTCAAGAGCCACCACACACAGACGTAACTAAGACATGGGCTACAACTGTTCCTTGTGTCAAGCCACCCATGGCCAATAGACAACACGAGAAACGTCTTACCTGGGCCAAGGAGAAACAGAACTGGACTGTTGCTCAGTGGTTCAATGTGTTGTTTTCAGATGAAAGTAAATTTTGCATTTCATTTGGAAATCCAGGTCCCAGAGTCTGGAGGAAGAGTGGAGAGACCACATCCAAGCTGCTTGAGGTCTAGTGTGAAGTCTCCACAATCAGTGATGGTGTGGGGAGCCAGGTCATCTGCTGGTGTAGGTCCACTGTGTTTTATCAAGGCCAAAGTCAGCGCTGCCGTCTACCAGGAAATTTTAGAGCACTTCATGCTTCCCTCTGATGACAAGCTTTTTGGAGATGGAAATTTCATTTTCCATCAGGACTTGGCACCTGTACATACTACCAAAAGTACCAATACCTGGTTTAATAACCACATTATCACTGAGCTTGATTGGCCAGAAAACTCGCCTGACCCATTAATAGGTTAATTGTTAATAGGAAGATGAGAGACCCCAGACCTAACAAGGCAGACGAACTGAAGACTGTTATCAAAGCGACCTGGGCTTCCATAACACCTCAGCAGTGCCACAGGCTGATCGCCTCCAGGCCACGCCGCATTGATGCAGTAATTCATGCAAAAGAACCCCTGACCAAGATCTGAGTGCATTTATTGTAAATACTTTTCAGTAGGCCAACATTATTTAAAAATTTAAATATCATTATTTCAGTTGGTCTTATTTAATATTCTAATTTTCTGAGATAATGAATTTTGGGTTTTCATTGGCTGTAAGCCATAATCATCAACATTAACAGAAATAAACACTTAAAAAAGATCACTTTGCAATGACTCGTATATAATATATATACTGTATATTACTCAAGTAAATTGCCTTTTTGATTATATTTTAATTTGAGATGCAATATATGCCAGTCCAATCAATGTTGGCAGTCTATGTGACGGATTCACTTTTCAGATGTTGTATTGGCTGTCCACATACCACAAGAGAGCAAATATCATGTGATCTGGGTGGGTTTCGGAGCACTGATTGTGGTGCTCTATACAAGGCAATTGCGGGAATCTGCAGAAGAGCACATTTGTCTTTACGACCGGTGGTATTGTTCTTTTGTTGTATCTGGACTGCCATACAACATCTGGAAAGTGAAGTTGTCACGTTTAGATTGCCAGCATTGATTGCAGTCACATATACTAACTACATCCAAATTAATGCAGTGAGCGGGCACCATATCGTACTTGACTTAGAGTTCCAACCTCCGCAGGTAGGCAGGAAGGAGACGTAGGGTACAGTGCATGAATATTCCTTCCCTGTATCTCCCTTTATAACACTGTAGTTTTATTATTCACCATTATTCATTATTTAGGTCTATACATGTGATTTTTATAGTAATATTTTAAGATGATATTAATATATATATGATTTTGAAGGGTAATTCTGGTCCTAATGGCCAGTGTGAGATTGCAAGATTTAGGCTATGTTCACGCAGTGCGTTTTACCGGCAGATTTGGGGTCAGGTTTTACCATGGTTTTCTATAAATCTATGCTCATCCTTTCCTGAGTTTATGAATTATAGCAAAACCTCTGTGATTCTGGGATTAGCTGTCCACACACATTGGTTTTATTTCTTTGCAGAAAGTGTCAACCCCCCATGTCCCAGGTTTTGCTGTGTATTTGAAAGAATGAGCCAACATGTGTGAGCCAATAACCAACATGTCTGGACATAGCCTAACTCATATTTAATACAGATCGTGATATGAAAAGAAGACCTTTCCAAATGTAGAACTACTTGTAACACAAAGGCCTGATCTTTTCTGTTGATGGCTTCCTTTAGTTTCTTTTGGCTATATACAGTAGACCCGTATTCTGTATGTTCAGAGATCCCTTCAGTTTGCTGTTATTAACACCAGATTTTTCCAAACCTCTGATTCAGTTTTTTTCTTGTAGGACAAGATATAATGCAGCTGGGATCTGCAGGAGGCAATGAGCTGAATGGAAACATGCGGCTGAATACACCTGCAATTACCAGCCAGACTCCAGAAACATCTCTATCATTAAGCAATGATCACATTTTATCACAGACCACTACACTGACTACTACTTCAGGTATCGCCAAGTGGTTAACCCTTTTTATTACTTATTGGATACATAGGAGTGTTTAAAGGGCTTTTTCCAAGAACAAAGTTCATTTTAATCAGTAGATTGTGGAATAATAATAATGATTTCTACACCTGGATGAGTTTATAATGTCTTTTCCTGCCCTGAGATAATCTTATATATGTATCCCTGCTATACTGTGTAATAATCGTGCCTGATCATACAGGGACATGGTCTGAACATCCCACATCTCCTGGACCAGGCAGGATGTAAAAGAGAATACAGATATTACCGCACGGGATCACAAATAATGCTTTCTTTGTAGTAAAAATGTTTTAAAAACAGACCGGAAAATGTTCTATCTCAAAAAATAATCAGCTGTAATGTCTGTGTACTCTTACTTTTTCCCCAGCCCAGGAGATGTGGTATGATCAGACCATGTCCCTGTACGGTCAGACACATCCATTACACAGTACATACCAGGGACACATATATAAGATTATCTCAGCCCAGGAGATGTGGTATGATCAGACCATGTCCCTGTATGGTCAGACACATCCATTACACAGTACATAGCAGGGACACATATATAAGATTATCTCAGCACAGGAGATGTGGTATGATCAGACTATGTCCCTGTACGGTCAGACACATCCATTACACAGTACATAGCAAGAGCACATATATAAGATTATCTCAGCACAGGAGTGTGGTATGATCAGATCATGTCCCTGTACAGTCAGACACAGGCTTTACACAATACATAGCAGGGGCACATATATAAGATGATATTGTTCCAAAATCTCTTGATTAAAATAAACCCTATTTGAAAACTCTATTTGAAAACCCCTTTAACGTGCCATCTTAACAATCTTCTATAATAGTGGTTTCACCTACGGTACTTTGTGCCATAAATGTGTACTTAATTTGGGCAGATAATTTCACATTGTGCTTTATAGCATGTAGTTCAATTTTTTGGCACAAATGAAATCAAACCTCTGCACATTTTACTTAGTACATATCTCCCGTGTCTTTTATTGATTTAAGTTATGTCCTACTACTCATAGTACCTCCAAACACACAAAAGGGACCTCATTTACTTTAGCTTTGTGTAAAACGCAATATAGGAATTTGCCATCAGAAAATGATGTGCGGTTTAAAGAGGATCTGTCACCCCCCTGCTGCATGGCAACATAAATGCAGCACTGAATGCAGCATGTCTGCTGCATTCAGGGAAGGGGTCCCCCATGTGTCTGTGTGCTGTGTACCCCGAGATATAGCCTTAGAAAAACTTAGTTAAAAGCCATGGAGGCAGTCCCTGTGGCTGGAGTGAGCTCGATTGACTGGGGGGGCATTCCCTCCCCCTCTGCCTCTCTGTGCTGCTTCTGCTGTGCAGGCTCTGCCCTCCTCCTCTCCTGCTCTCTGTAACTCAGAGCGGATGCAAATCATTTTCCCTGAGGTCAGGTCCAGATTCCTGCCCTGGTGTCTGAACAAAGCTTAAATAGCACAGCAGGAGGTGGCACAGACTGGCATAGGGGGAGGAAGTGGCCCCCCCAGTCAATCAAGCTCACTCCAGCCACAGGGACTGCCACCATGGCTTTTAACTAAGTTTTTCTAAGCCTATATCTTGGGGTACACAGACACATGGGGGACCCCTTCCCTGAATGCAGCAGACATGCTGCATTCAGTCCTGCATTTAGATTGCTATGTAGCAGGGAGGTGACAGGTCCTCTTTAAATTAGTTTTTATGCTTTTTTTTTTATTTTTTTTTTTTATTCAAATTTACTATTGTTTTATATGTTTATATCCAAATTAAACAAACAAAAACATGACAAAAGGATATTATAAGGTATTATAACTTAAATTGGTTTAAAAAAAAAGAGATTATCTGCAGATAATGGTTGTTAGTTCTAATATCTGGATTTGGCCATTTCAAGACTCAAAAATACTCAAAAGGTGGAGTACTGATGGCTTGGGTGTCCTATAACAAGGGAGAGAAAGACCCCAGCCCGACTGGTTTCAGGTGTTCTTAGGCCCCTTTCACATCAGCGGTTTTTTGAAATCGCGGCAGATGCGGTGAAAAAAACCGCATCTGCCGCGATTACCGCATAACCGCGACACTTGCGGCACAGTTGCGGCAAGCCCCATAGAATGTCTATGCGGGCTTGCGGCAAGTGCGGTATCGGCACTTGCGGCAGGTGCGGCCGCAAAATAACCGCGGCTGACAGCGGTTTTTTTCGCGGCCGCACCTGCCGCAAGTGCCGAAAACGCACTTGCCGCACACTTACCGCAAGACCCATAGACATTGCATGGGGCTTGCCGCAACTGTGCAGCAAGTGTCGCGGTTATGCGTTAATCGCGGCAAATGCGTTTTTTCACCGCATCTGCCGCGATTTAAAAAAACCGCTGATGTGAAAGGGGCCTTACAATTAAAAGTTTTCAGTAAATAATATCCAGGAATTCTATGTTCTGTAAACTTGTCCATGTAATATACATGTGCATCTCAATGAATTAGAATATTATGAAAAAATTAATTTTTTCAGTACCGTATATACTCGCGTATAAGCCGAGTTTTTCAGCCCAAAAATTGGGCTGAAAAGTCTCCCCTCGGCTTATACGCGAGTATATACGGTATATTGAAAAAAAAAAAAATCTCAAGGGGTAGTATACAGCAGCCCCAGGCCCCCTCACTTTTTGGCGCCCCCACCTCAGGATGCCCCCCCCCCCGCACGCAGCGCTGCGCTCATACATTACCAGCCTGTCAGCTGTCATCCTCCGGTGGCGGATCGCGGCTCCCGGCTCCGGCTTCCATCTTCTTCTGTGTCTTCCTGCATGTCACATGACCGGCCGGCGTCGCGATGACGTCATCGCTATGAGCCCCGGTCACAATGCAGGAAGACACAGAAGAAGATGGAAGCCGGAGCCGGGAGCCGCGATCCGCCACCGGAGGATGACAGCTGACAGGCTGGTAATGTATGAGCGCAGCGCTGCGTGCGGGGGGGGGGGCATCCTGAGGTGGGGGCGCCAAAAAGTGAGGGGGCCTGGGGCTGCTGTATACTACCCCTGGGGCTGCTGTATACACCCCTGGGGCTGCTGTGTATATACCCCTGGGGCTGCTGTGTATATACCCCTGGGGCTGCTGTGTATATACCCCTGGGGCTGCTGTGTACATACCCCTGGGGCTGCTGTGTACATACCCCTGGGGCTGCTGTGTACATACCCCTGGGGCTGCTGTGTACATACCCCTGGGGCTGCTGTGTATATACCCCTGGGGCTGCTGTGTATATACCCCTGGGGCTGCTGTGTATATACCCCTGGGGCTGCTGTGTATATACCCCTGGGGCTGCTGTGTATATACCCCTGGGGCTGCTGTGTATATACCCCTGGGGCTGCTGTGTATATACCCCTGGGGCTGCTGTGTATATACCCCTGGGGCTGCTGTGTATATACCCCTGGGGCTGCTGTGTATATACCCCTGGGGCTGCTGTGTATATACCCCTGGGGCTGCTGTGTATATACCCCTGGGGCTGCTGTGTATATACCCCTGGGGCTGCTGTGTATATACCCCTGGGGCTGCTGTGTATATACCCCTGGGGCTGCTGTGTATATACCCCTGGGGCTGCTGTGTATATACCCCTGGGGCTGCTGTGTATATACCCCTGGGGCTGCTGTGTATATACCCCTGGGGCTGCTGTGTATATACCCCTGGGGCTGCTGTGTATATACCCCTGGGGCTGCTGTGTATATACCCCTGGGGCTGCTGTGTATATACCCCTGGGGCTGCTGTGTATATACCCCTGGGGCTGCTGTGTACACCCCTGGGGCTGCTGTGTATATACCCCTGGGGCTGCTGTGTATATACCCCTGGGGCTGCTGTGTATATACCCCTGGGGCTGCTGTGTACACCCCTGGGGCTGCTGTGTACACCCCTGGGGCTGCTGTATATACCCTTTAGGGCTGCTGTATACTACCACTGGGGAGGCTGCTGTATACTACCACTGGGGAGGCCTGTATACCACACTGCTGGGGGCTGTATTCCTGTGCTGGGGTCCACCCTCGGCTTATACACGAGTCAATAGGTTTTCCCAGGTTTTGGGGGCAAAAGTAGGGGGGTCGGCTTATACACGGGTCGGCTTATACACGAGTATATACGGTAATTCCATACATAACGTGAAACCCATATATTATATAGAGTCATTACAGAGTGATCTATTTCAAGTATATATTTCTGTTAATGTTGATGATTATGGGTTACAGCCAATGAAAACCCAAAGGCCATTATTTCAGAAAGTTACAGTAGGGAAGATAAAGGGTTAAAAACTGTGCTGCCATATTCCATGAGATCTAAAAGGATGAATATAATATTGATTTATTAGGCAATGTGTTTTAGGACTCCCAGAAATGCCCTAAAACATGGCAATATGATATTGATCTTTGATTTTATTCTAATTCAGTGCACTAATATGCAGTGTAGCGATGAGCCGCTCTATAAGATAAACATAATTTATTCTAACATATAAATCAGACATGGCAGGGGTTTCAGCCCTTTTCCAGAAGAGGGAGATCAGACACTTATCAGTAGTCAAAAGATGCTGTATCCTTGATTTATCTAGTCCTGGATGGAACAAATTCAACTAATAGGCCAGAGAGTCCAGGTGTAGATCTCTGGTCAACACTCTCTCCACCAGGGCCCCTACCTCCATATAAAAGACCTGATACCCAGCACAAGTCCAAAATATGTGGTAAAGGGATGCACCACCCTACCCCACACCTCCAGCAGGTATCCGGGATAGTGTAGTTAAAATTGTGCAGTAGTTCATGCATATGGTACCAAGTCATCAGCAACTTAATTTGGTTTTCTTTATAAAGCATATTTATGAAAGTTCTGAAGGCTCTACACCATGTTACCCGCCACTTTTGTTGGTTAATCTCCCATCCAACACATCCCTCCCACCTCAGCATTTATAGGTGTTTGATTGGAGCTTGGGAATCAGGGGTGCTTAGGAGGCTGTATATGTTGGAGTTGAGACCCCTGGTTGAAGTGCATCTAGAGCAAAGATGTTCAAATCTGGTAGGAGGGGTATTTCAGAGTACTAAGTAATGTACTATTTTCTGATATGAAAAGAATAGGGTAGACGGTAGGCTATGTTTTTCAGAGAGATCTCTGAACGTTCTGGGTCTTCTGGTAAAAGGGTCCACCAGATACTTAAAGTTATAGTCCCCCCTTTCCCCCCGATGGGTCACATCGGCATTCATCTTCTGCATTAGGTGTGGAGTGTATAAGAAAGGCGTCAAGAAGGAGGCATGTCAGGCTAGTTGAAACGTTATTCTACACTTACGCCAGAACTCTTTAGTGAAGGCAATGAGACCTAAAAGCGAATTGGAGGGCACATTCTGAGACTGTCCCCAAATTTGGAACTTGGGTGGTAGAGCACCAGTCAGAGCTCTTCTGTCTCTGTTCACTTATTACATGCCAGGAGTACTGTCCATAATGGGAGTCAGCACAGGTGGACTGCATAGTAATATTTAGAGATATCCAGGCACGCCAGCCCTACTCTTGAGCTGGAGACACAAAGGACAGAGCTGAGCATGTGATGTCTCCCTGAATGCCATATGAATTTTAAAAGAAACTAGTGGATCCTTTTATAAGGAATCCTGTCACCTCCAAAAAGCCACCTAAGCTACATAATCATGTCCCTGCAGCATCTTATCACTAATCTCACATTCCTTTTGTCTCCTAAAAGCATCCTATCAAAGTACATAAAAACGATTTTATACTCATTAGGCATTATAATTAGTAGGGCCTATAGTCTTTAGCCCTTAGGGCATGTTGTTTTGCAGGCTCCAGGATCCAGGATCCACCATCGTCAGGCAGATAATGACACCGATTCTGAAGACACATACATCTACTATATAATCTCCTAATGTTCTCTGTCTGTCACGGAAATCGCGCACCAGCGCTCATTGGTCGCCGCCAGCCGTGGCAACCAATGAGCGCAGCGTATGCAAAACAGCCTCCTCCTGCCCGCACCCACCCGCTCCATTCCGCATCGCTCTCACCCGCACCCGATCATTGCCGCCCCCTCCCGCTCCATTCCGCATCGCTCTCACTTGAACCAGGTCATTGCCGCCCCCTCCCGCTCCAATCCGCATCGCTCTCACCTGCACCCGGTTATTGCTGCTCCCTCCCGCTCCATTCCGCATCTCTCTCACCCGCACCCGGTCATTGCCGCCCCCTCCCGCTCCATTCCGCATCGCTCTCACCCGCACCCGGTCATTGCCACCCCCTCCCGCTCCATTTCGCTCCGGTCTCGCCCGCACCCGGTCATTGTCGCTGGATGCTACAGCAGGTAATGAGCGGGTCATGTAACAGGCTCTATGCACGTCACTTCAGCCCGCCTATCACATGACCGCTCATTACCTGCTGTAGCTTCCAGCGGCAATGATCGGGTGCGGGTGAGACCGGAGAGGCGGGGAGGGGGCATGGATGTGTGCTGACCACCCAGCCTCCATCCTGCGCTGACCACCCAGCCTCCATCTGCGCTGACCACCCAGCCTCCATCCTGCGCTGACCACCCAGCCTCCATCCTGCGCTGACCACCCAGCCTCCATCCTGCGCTGACCACCCAGCTCCATCCTGCGCTGACCACCAGCCTCCATCCTGCGCTGACCACCCAGCCTCCATCCTGCGCTGACCACCCAGCCTCCATCCTGCGCTGACCACCAAGCCTCCATCCTGCGCTGACCACCCAGCCCCCATCCTGCGCTGACCACCCAGCCTCCATCCTGCGCTGACCACCCAGCCTCCATCCTGCGCTGACCACCCAGCCTCCATCCTGCGCTGACCACCGCGCATCCATCCTGCCATGTGTATGAGTGATGGGGGCGCTGACCAGAGCCGTGTGCGAGTGATGGGGCCGTGTGCGAGTGATGGGGCCGTGTGCGAGTGATGGGGCCGTGTGCGAGTGATGGGCCGTCGATGATGGGGCCGTGTGCGAGTGATGGGGGCCGTGTGCGAGTGATGGGGGCGGTGCGAGTGATGGGGGCCTGTGCGAGTGATGGGGGCCGTGTGCGAGTGATGGGGGGCCGGTGCGATGATGGGGGCCGTGTGCGAGTGATGGGGGGCCGTGTGCGAGTGATGGGGGTCCGTGTGCGAGTGATGGGGGTCCGTGTGCGAGTGATGGGGGCCGTGTGCGAGTGATGGGGGCCGTGTGCGAGTGATGGGGGGCCGTGTGCGAGTGATGGGGGGCCGTGTGCGAGTGATGGGGGGGGGCCGTGTGCGAGTGATGGGGGGCCGTGTGCGAGTGATGGGGGGGCCATGTGCGAGTGATGGGGGGGGCCATGTGCGAGTGATGGGGGGGGCCATGTGCGAGTGATGGGGGCCATGTGCGAGTGATGGGGGGGCCATGTGCGAGTGATGGGGGGGGCCATGTGCGAGTGATGGGGGGGCCATATGCTGTGATGGGCGAACTGTATACCATGATGGGGGCTATATACAGTATTGAGCTATATACCAGTGATGGGGCGCTATATACCAGTGATGAGGTGCCGTGTACCAGTGATTTGGTCTGCTGCATTTCCCACCCTAGGCTTATACTCGAGTCAATAAGTTTCCCCATTTTTTGGGGGTAAATTAGGGGCCTCGGCTTATACTCGGGTTGGCTTATACTCGAGTATATACGGTACATACTATTCTAGAATACCCAATACGTTAGAACCAGGCCACCATCTAGTAGCTAATAAAGAGAGATATACTACATTTCTAATTGAGGTACTTGCTAATATTATTATCAAACCTACTACATCTTGGGATAGGATCTTGGAGATAGGGATACTACTTTAAGCTTTAAGAAGAAAAAAATCACTCCGGCCACTAGGATATAAAAGTCCTTCTGTCTTTTCTTCACACAGACATTAGCAGCTGTAAGCTATTTCAGTCCCATTGGTTTGAATATAAGCATTATCTAAGCATGATATAGTATGGGCAAAGGTCATTGTGAAAGGCGGGGGAGCAGATGAACTGTGATATCACTTATTGTAAATGGTGGAGCCTGTGTTATCTCTTTTTTAGAGATGTTATTTTTCATCGCAATTGGAGAAATTGTTGTCAGATACGATGTTCTTTATGGTGGTGTAAAAGCCTGTAAGTGCCTGATTGAACACAAGGGTTTGATCTTATGTTGTGGACCGCCGGGTGGCCGAGAGACAGCAAGATGTCCTAACAAGAGATGAGAGGACCCGTGGACGTTTGTGTTATTGGGGTTCAGCTGGACTTTATACAAGTGCATCTCAATAAATTAGAATATCATCAAAAAGTTAATTTATTTCAGTAATTCAATACACAGTGAATCACATATATTATATGGAATCAATACAAACCGTTCTTTTTCAATTGTTTATTTCTGTTAATGTTGATGATTATGGCTTACAGCCAATGAAAACCCAAAATTCATTATCTCAGAAAATTAGAATATTAAATAAGACCAACTGAAATAATGATATTTACATTTTTAAATAATGTTGGCCTACTGAAAAGTATTTACAATAAATGCACTCAGATCTTGGTCAGGGCTTCTTTTGCATGAATTACTGCATCAATGCGGCGTGGCATGGAGGCGATCAGCCTGTGGCACTGCTGAGGTGTTATGGAAGTCCAGGTTATTTTGATAGCAGTCTTCAGCTTGTCTGCATTGTTGGCTCTGGTGTCTCTCATCTTCTTATTGACAATACGCCATAGAGTCTCAATGGGTTTTAGGACAGGCGAGTTTGCTGGCCAATCAAACTCAGTGATAATGTGGTTATTAAACCAGGTATTGGTACTCTTGACAGTATAGACAGGTGCCAAGTCCTGCTGAAAAATGAAATCTCCATCTCCAAACAGCTTGTCAGCAGAGGGAAGCATGAAGAGCTCTAACATTTCCTGGTAGACAACAGTGCTGACTTTGGTCTTGATAAAACACAGTGGATCTACACCAGCAGATGACCTGGCTCTCCACACCATCACTGATTGTGGAAACTTCACTCTAGACCTCAAGCAGCTTGGACTGTGGCTTCTCCATTCTTCCTCCAGACTCTGGGACTTTGTTTTCCAAATGAAATTCAAAATTTACTTTCATCTCAAAACAACACCTATGACCCACTTCTTTTTTTTCTTGGCAAAGGTAAGACGCGTTGTCAATTGGCCATGAGTAACTTGACGCAAGAATGTGACAGTTGTAGCCCATGTCCTGGATACGTCCCTGTGTGGTGGCTCTAGAAGCACTTACTCCAGCAGTAGTCCACTCCTTGTGGATATCCCTCAAATTTTTTAATGGCTTTTTCTTAACAATCCTTTCAAGGCTGCGGTTACCCGGTTGCTTTTGCACCTTTTTCTACTACACATTTTCCTTCCACTCAACTGTCCATTAATATGCTTGGATACTGCACTCTGTGAACAGTCAGCTTCTTTAGCAATGACCTTTTGTGGCTTAACCTCCTTGTGGAGTGTGTCAATGACTGCCTTCTGGACATCTGTCAAGCCAGCAGTCTTCCCCATGATTGTGTAGGCTACTGAACCAGACTAAAGGACCATTTTAATTGCTTAGTTAGTCTTTGCAGGTCTTTTGTGTTAAATATTCCAGTTTTCTGAGATAATGACTTTTGGGTTTTCATTGGCTCTAAGCCATAATCATCAACATTAACAGAAATAAACACTTGAAAAAGATCACTCTGTTTGTAATGACTTTATAAAATATGTTTTTCACTTTATGTATTGAATTACTGAAATTAATTATTCAAAATCTTTTTGATGATATTCTAATTTATTGATATGCACTTGTATAAAGTTCTGTTCTGGACCCGAACTTGGCCTGAACCTTATTGGAAGTCACTGATTGGTCAGTTCAACTCTTCTCCCACATACACCCAGCCATAAACAAAGCACTTCCGTGGGAGGGTAGGGTTTTCTCATTTTCTTTTTTGGTACAAACTACATCCGATGACGCTGATTTTCCCCGCAGTGTAAGGATCCTTTTACACGCTGCAACTTTCCAGCGATCACGACCACGATTTGACCTGGCCAGGATCGCTGGTGCATCGCTACGTGGTTGCTGGTGAGATGTCAAACAGTCAGATCTCACCAACGATGCAGCAACGATACGGCAGTCGTTGGGACCCTGTCACTGTCGGCATAGTATTGAGATTGTTGGTTGTTGTCCCTGTCAAACACAGCGATGGCCATCAGGAGCGCAACAACTAAAAAATGGTTCAAAACGATTTGTAACGATCAGCGATCTTACAGCGGGGGCCTGATCGCTGCTACGTGTCACACATAGCGAGGTCGCTGTTACATCACAAAACCTGTGACGTTGCAGCGATGTCGCTAGCAATATCGTTGTTTGTGAAGTACCCCTAAAGGCCCCGTTACATGACTCAACATCGTGCTCAACATCGTTCAAAAGTGACGTTTTCAACGATGTTGAAACTACATTGTTAGTGCATCATTGCGTGTAAACGAACGATTCAACTACGATAAATCGTCGAAGAACATTTTCATAAACCTGACAACTTCAACTCAACCAACCTGCTGCATCGTACTGTGTGACACTGCGATAACTATGAGAGATGATGGGAGTGATGGTGTGCCAAGGTCCGCGCTGCTCTGGGTTAGTTGCTTGGCTCCTTGGTGAGTTTTTTAACCCAGAGCAGCGCGGACCTTGGCACACCATCACTCCCATCATCTCTCATGGAACATACCACTGTTCAGTGGTAGGTGGAGGTCCTGCAGCAGCTTGGAACATTGTTTCCCAAACGCCTTAAAACCAGTTGTGGGGATCACAACTGGACCAGGTGAGTGGCTCCACAGCACCACCACATTACACTAGTGTCACTTGTGATAGGGCACTATTGCGCCTCTTGTCCCCCCCCTCTTTATATACTGCGATAACTATGTCACGGACGACTTCGCCTATTCACAGCAATGAGCATGGATCGTTCGCGGTGTTTGTGAACGATCTATGCTCACAACATCGTTGTTGAGTTGTCCACGATATCTACATGTGTGACATCTCACCAGCGATGTTGAAATGAAGTCCGAAACTACTGCACGCACCCGAGATCGTTGCCGACATAGTTTCAACGTTGAAGCTTGTGACGGTACCGTTAGTCATTCAAACACAGCGAACAACTCGCACTGGGCCTAGCACCTAGTGTACTCGAGCACAGCAATGCTCACTCCGGACCTTTGCATACATAAAGCACCCAAATTATGAACCTGAACACAGATTTTTTTTTTTCGTAACGTCTGTGTTCCGCACTTTAAAGTTCAGATCCACTCATCTCTAGTCCTGGTTACAACTACTAAGTCAGTGGCAGTTCAGTTACTTTCACTGACCATAAATCAGCATAGCTCATGGGAATTGGGTACCCTGCTAGAATGGGGAAGAAAGTGGGTGTGCAGTCATTCTTTTCACTTTCTATGACACTGCCAGAGATAGTAGAGAACAGCACTAAGGCGATCTTTTACTTATTCTGAATCTATGGGGACCTGTAGGGAATACCCCTTTAATAAGTTTTGCTGGTAACCGTGTTGTAATTTTTTGTTTTTTTGAATCAAGTGATTTTTTTATTGAGTTATTCAGAAATTGAAGAGAAAATACAAAGGACAGTATCATATATACATTCCAAATCTCCCCGTACAATCATAATAATTCTCTATCCCAACACCCTTTCCCCTCTCCCTTTCCTCCACCCCACTGTCCCACCCCCACCCATATATAAAAACATGCTGCAATCAGAAAGTGTACCAAAACATCATGAAACCCAAATTTACAAATGGAACATCTACTAAAAACTATCAGACACCTTATCCATATATCTGGAGAAGTTACGCAGCAATTGATCTGTCGCTCAAAAGATCCGAGCAGTCTAACCATCCTTCCCACACCTTTTCAAATTGTTGCAGTACACCTCTTTTAGTATATATATTTTTTTCCATAAGGACTGTAAAATTAATTTTGTTAATCAGCTCTCGTCTGTCTGGGAGTTTATCATCCAGCCAGTGCGCAGCGATAAGTTTTCTGGCAGCATACAACAACCTGGCAATTGCCAACCTCCCCCACTCATCTATAGATCCGCGCCTTCCCCATTACAGCGCGGACATCTCGAGTCACTCCTCAATCCTGCCCCCATCATCCAGAGTGGCGTTCTATACACCCTATATACCAAATACAGCTGGGATACTCTCCTGGCCTCACTCATTGACAGCCTTGGAATAAACTGCAGAATATTCTCCCACTGGGATTCAGAGATTGGACCTAACTCTACCTCCCATTTCCCTCTAAATGCCACTGGATGTCGTTGTAAAAAGGTTTCCAATAGTCCTCTATCTCCTAATGTATGTAGTCCTCTTGTGCCCCCCCGTGGCAACAGTGTTGTTTACTGCTGGAAAATTGTGCAGCCGTTAATAATTCGGGTCAGAAAGTGTGTCCCAAAAAAATGCATGAATGCAAAGTGTTGTTCATATTCATGTTTTGTCTCAACCATAGCTACCATAACGCCTCTCTAGGTTTTTGATCGCCTTCATCTGTCTTTTTTTTTATCTCATTAGAATTGACCACATCAACCGGCAGTCTTCCTTGTACAACGTCTATCGCTCAAACCCCTGTATCTGCACAAAATCTGGTTATGTCATCTGGAGTAGGAGGAGATGGGAGTGTAACCCTGACATTGGCAGACACGGAGAGCATGCTGACTGGGGGGCTTGATGCTGTGACGCTTAACATCACTTCTCAGGTATAGGCTCATTTAATTATTCATTTTACAGTACTATTACAGTCCATATATTCATAATGCAGACACGCTATAAAGGAACATTATGCTGCATGTGTTGATGATGGACATCATAGCCTGGTCAATTTCCTGGAGTTATTAAGGATGGGATGATTTAAAACATTAGAGGAGGAGGGTACGGAACATAAGAAATATGATGACACGCTGATGGACATTCTTATAAGCCACTCCTTACATTTTATGGGGGCTTTAAGTCTTTAAATGTTATTGCGTACATGAAGAAAAGATACATTAGTAGGAGGAGGATAGAAATGTGGAAGGCATGACTGAATGACGATGGACGCTCTGAATTGGTTAACTCCCTGTGTTTAATGATGCTTGTTATGAACAAACATATCATTAATGGGAGGAGAAGTCTATAATAAGTTGGAGAAAATGTATCATCTTCCAGTGGAGAAAATTGAGATTTAGATATAATGAACATGGAAGAAGGATAAATTGGCTAACAACGAATAAATAATTTGTGTGGAATAATAGTCAGGTTCACGTATATTTACGTGATGTCAAAGCAATTTTACACAATAATGAGGAAAAAAACATATGTTTTACTAAGTGGTATCTTCAACTGTGCCATATTTGTGCTCCATACTAAAAATAATACCTGTGGCTCCTAAAATCTAAGATTCAGGAGCCAAATCTAAATACATAAATAATGTTCTAGCAAAAAAGAGTGCAGTGTTCTACACCTCTCCCTGCCTCCTATTTTCTTAATTTCTACTTCTTACACTTTGAACTTGAAAACTAATATTCTGTAGGTAGCTTGAATATATATTGCCTTCCTCTTATACCCCATAAATGTTAACTCATTAACTAATGGGTTTGCAGGGGTATGTTATTAAATTGTGTTAACCAGATGAAAACAAGCAAGTTTGCAATTGACTTTCTTTTTCTATCTATCATTTTGTTGCAATGAAAACATTTATCTTGCAGTGTACAGCTAGTTGTCATAGAGCTTGGCCACAGGAGCCTGTATGTATGTAAATATAATAATGGTGTATACTCAGAACAATCACTGACAGACCATAAGTGTGTAATTGCATAAAACTGCTTTGCCAAAGCTGTCTCTCAAGAAAGAGCCACCAGGCAGTATGGAGACTACAGGACTCTGAGCTGCTCAAGAGACAGAGAATACCTCTACAATCAGTCCTATCCATCTAATCAAATCAATCATTCCCTATTTTACCTTTCCCACCTACTATTTTCCAACTAATCTCCCTTTTGCTCTATTGGTCCTCTTGAGATTTTATTGCCTTTTTTTCCCATTTCAATCCCATACTGGTTGAAATGCAGAATTTGTTATTCCACCCTGAACAGTTTCTGCTTTATTGGTATAATTCCCCTGATCTGTGGTCTTGAGAATTTTTTACTACAGGGCATGTAAAATATATTTATCTTCTGACTTTAATATTATTTATTGGCCTTCAGTTCGATCTCGAACCATGGTGACTTGGGTAGGAACTTAGATCTTGCTCGAGGCTAGATAAGTCCACCAGGGTCTTCTCCACTGTTATCTTGAAAGTATCATGCCATTGGGTTGCTTGTCTTCCTCTTCATCTTGTACCTTTTATGTCCTTCCCTAGTGATTTTTCTCATAGCATGATGTGTCCAAAGTAGGCAAGTCATAGCTTTGTGATCATTGCCTCATGTGAAATGTCTGGCTTCATTTGTTCCAAAATGGATTTGTTTGTTCTTCTTGCCATCCATAGTTTTGATAACATACTTCTCCAGCACCACATTTTGAAGGTATTGATTCTTCTTCTGTGTTGTTTCTTTATTGTCCATGTTTCACCTCCATATGCAGTGGCGTAAATAAAGTCTGAGGGGCCCCGGTGCGAAATTTGGACTGGGGCTTTCCCCCACGCACACATGTTGGACAGATGTATGGGCCCTGTGTAATATTCTAAATCTTATAGACTCATGAATTGACCCCTCTCCCCCTTAATTATGTATTAATGTCCCTCATCCTACTATATATGGTCTCCATCCTGCTCTATATGGTCCTCCTTCTAATATATATGGTCCTTCTTTTGGAATATAGCCCTTAACCTCATATATAGTTTGTTCCCCATCTTGGTTTATATGTTTAAATATATATTTATTAGTCAATAAGGAAACAACAAAAGTAAGTTGAGATGAAAGAATTTCAACATATACATAAATTATAAATATAATGAATGCATAGTATACAAATTCAGAGAAGAAATAAATAATATAAGAGAAAAACAATAAAGACAAAAGACATAAGTAAAAGAAATAAAATAACCAAATATTTACAACTGACACGATGATTATGAGTATCTAAAAAAAAAACAAAGAAAAACAAACAACTAAATAGAGTGAACTGAATGGAGAAATTCAGGCTAAATTAGGGCAGATGAAATGTAAGAGTCGGTATATACATTCGAACCCAACTCGCCCATTTCGTCATGTACTTCAATCTAGCATGCATACCCTCTCTAAGAGCAAACGTCAATTCAAATGAGTTGTGCAATGCTATGCAATCTATAAAGTCCTCTATGGATGGAATACAATCACTCCTCCACCTATAGGCGATAAGATTTTTAGCTACTAATAGGAGATATGTAAGGCCAAGAATCTTTTACATTTTGGGAGATCACATATCCCAATCAACAATAGAGCAGAGTCAAAAGTTAAGACCATGTCTAAGTCTAAAACTAAATTGATCAGGGGCTGGACATCTAACCAAAAGGAACGTAACTTTGAGCATGACCAAAAAATGTGACGGACAAGATCCCACTAGTCCACATTTTCTCTAACATAAATTAGAAACAGTAGGGTCTATCTTATGCAGTTTTAAAGGTGTAAAATACCACTTGGTATATACTTTATATTGAGTTTCCAGAAGTGTTGAGCAGGGGACAGAGGAGTAAATATTTTTTAAAATGATGGGCAACTGGTTATGTAAAGTATGATTATCGATGTCAAGTTGGTGATCCCATACTGTATAAAATCTAGAATTATTAAGTCACATCCTTATTAAAAGTTTTATAGATATTATTAGTTTTCCACACAAGCTGGCTTCCAGTGTGACGAAGTAGGAGGCCAATATTGTTAGAAAGTGTAAAATCAAGACATGGGTTGTTTAAAGTCTCATGCAGTAAAGTCCAAGTAGGTCTGTCAGATTCAGGTAGGCTGAAACGAGAAGAGACAACCTCAAAAGAGGCTAACCTCTCACCATCAAACACGTCAGACACATACCTAATAATCCTACTCTTCCAGATAGCCAAATTAAGAGATGGGCACAGCCAGGAAGAAATATCTATTGGGAGCCAGACAGGAGAAACTGGAGAGAAGATGGTTTTAGAGATCTGATTAAATGTCCTCCAAGCCTTGATAGTGGCCTTAAGTGGGGTTTCTAGGGGAAGTCTCTTTTTTGGACTAAGGAGGTATACAACAATAAACAATGCAGGATTCTGTTGCTTCATAATGGATCGTTCTATATTTACCCAGGATGGCGAGTATTCAGTACTCCACCATCGTGAACTAATTTAAGTAATGATAGCTAGATAATAGGCCCTAAGATTGGGGATACCTAAACCTCCATGTAATTTATGTTTCTCAAGAGTGGTAGCTGCAATTCTAGGAAATTTCCCTCGCCAAATAAATCAGCTAAGTTGTGTCTGGAGACGTTTAAAATATTTCTGAGGGATGACCACAGGGAGGGAACGGAAGAGGTATAGAATTTTGGGAAGTAGCAACATTTTATAGGCCGCAATACTTCCCGTCCAGGAGACCTCTAAATTTGACAGATAAGAAACATCTTTCGAAAGGGATTTAACAATATCTGATAAATTCTTTAGATAGAGGTTTAGTAATGGTGATTCCCAAATAGGGAATTTCTGACAGTGACCAGGAGAAATTAAATTCAGTTTTTAGAATATCTAATAGGTGATGTTCAATATGATAGGGCAAAACCTGTGTCTTATTAGTATTCAATTTATAATGAGAAACTCCAATCTCTCAACAATGTCCATCAGATTCCTAAGAGACACCAGAGGATCTGATAGAATAATCAGTAAATCGTCTGCAAATAGAGATGCAACGTGTTGACGCCCATGTAATGGACATCCCCGGATCCCCTCATGTGACCGTATTGCCTCCACCAATGGTTCTAAAAAGAAATTAAATAAAGTAGGGGACAGAGGGCATCCCTGTCGAGTTCCATTGGTAATTCTAAAGGAGTCAGACAACATTATTTGTTAGAATTTTGGCAGATGGATGGGAATACAAAGCTCTAATAATATTAAATATGGGACCAGAAAAAAATAATTTTTTAAGGGACTCAAATAAAAACAGCCAATTTACTCGGTCAAAAGCCTTTTCGGCGTCTAGAGAAATCAGCAAAGTGGGAAGATTTGACATTTCTACATATGATATAATATGGAATAATCTTCTCATGGCGTCCATAGTACTTCTGCCACTGACAAAACCCGTTGGTCAGTATGAATTAAGCTAGTTGTATACTTAGATAGTCTGTTAACAACAACTTTGGCTATAATTTTAGCATCAGTGTTTAAGAGCGAAATGGGCCTATAATCTCTGACATTTAGGGCATCCCCTTTATCCTTGGGAATGACTGTACTTAATGCTTCCTGCATTTCTGCAGGAAGAAGAGATGACATGGAGGCCGAATTAAGAAGTCTAGTTAAATAAAGTGTCAGGATGTCAGCAAAAATTTTGAAATATTCATTAGATAATCCATCGGGCCCAGGTGATTTCCCAGTTTTGAGGGATTTCACTGCTTCTGTAATCTCAGAATTCTGAAAGGGACAATTAAGAAGATCCACCTCTTCAGTAGTCAGAGAGGGAAGGCTCAAGGAACCCAGAAAAGAGTTAATATCCAACAGAGAGGGTTGTACAGCCCCTGGACTTAAATTTAAATTATAAAGTTTTTTCTAAAAGTGCAGGAATTCACTTGAAATATCCTCTGGGTGTCTGTAAGTCAACCCCTGTTTGTTTTTGATTAGTAGAATCCTCCTCTTTTGTCTCATCAGTTTTATTCGAAGGGCGAAACATTTATTAGGTTTATTGTGACAAATATAGTAATTTAGTTTAGAAGACTGAATCATTTTGTTATAGTCAGAAATTAAAAGGGACCTTACTTCTATTCTAAGTTTTAAGATTTTAAGATGGGTAGACAGAGAAGGAGACGCTATTTGTGATTCTTCTAGGGTACAAATGTCAGCTACCAGAGATGCAAGTTTGGCATTAGATTGTTTTTTGAGACGTGAATTTAGTTCATTCAACTTGTCCCTAACTACTGTTTTATGGGCTAACCACAATGTCTCAATACTAACTGCATCACCATCGTTCTCTTTAAAGTAATAATTTAGAGTGTCTATCAATTCCTTTCTTGAGTTGGGATAAGAATAAAGAAAGATATTGGCCCTCCAAATCTTAGTGGATGCATCTTGGTTTATATGGCCCCCCTCCTCCTGCCACCGAATTCCTCCAATTAATATAATGCAGCCCCGTACTCTTCCATATATTCTAATGCATCCCATAGTCCTCTATGCATAAGGTAGCCCCTATTGTCCTCCAATTATTATAATGCACCCCTATTATTCTCCATATAGTATAATGCAGCCTCATAGCTCTCCATCTAGTACAATGCAGGCTCATAGCCCTCCATATAGTATAATGCAGCCTCATAGTCCTCCATATATAGATATAGAGCGAACTCTGCCCACAGGAAAACTTTCTGATGCTGCTCATTAGAGACTGCGGGCCATATACACAACACAGACTGCCTGCTGTATACACATGAGAGACTGCAGGCTGTATACACATGAGACTGCAGGCTGTATACACATGAGACTGCAGGCTGTATACACATGAGACTGCGGGTAGTATACACATTACAGACTGTGGGCCATGTGCACATTGCAGACTGCGGGCCATGTGCACATTGCAGACTGCGGGCCATGTGCACATTGCAGACTGCGGGCCATGTGCACATTGCAGACTGCGGGCAGTGTGCACACTGCAGACTGCGGGCCGCGTGCACACTGCAGACTTCAGGGCGTGTGCAGACTTCGGGCCGCGTGCACACTGCAGACTTCGGGCCGCGTGCACACTGCAGACTTCGGGCCGCGTGCACACTGCAGACTTCGGGCCGCGTGCACACTGCAGACTTCGGGCCGCCTGCAGACTGCGGGCCGCGTGCACACTGCAGACTGCGGGCCGCGTGCACACTGCAGACTGCGGGCCGCGTGCACACTGCAGACTGCGGGCCGCGTGCACACTGCAGACTTCAGGGCGTGTGCAGACTGCGGGCCGCGTGCACACTGCAGACTTCGAGCCGCGTGCACACTGCAGACATCGGGCCGCGTGCACACTGCAGACATCGGGCCGCGTGCACACTGCAGACTGCGGGCCGCGTGCAGACAGCGGGCCGTGTGCACACTGCAGACTGCGGGCCGCGTGCAGACTGCGGGCCGCGTGCACACTGCAGACTTCGGGTCGCGTGCACACTGCAGACTTCGGGCCGCGTGCACACTGCAGACTGCGGGCCGCGTGCACAATGCAGACTGCGGGCCACGTGCACACTGCGGGCCGTGTGCACACTGCAGACTTCGGGCCGCGTGCAGACTGCGGGCCGCGTACACACTGCAGACTGCGGGCCGCGTGCACACTGCCGACTTCAGGGCGTGTGCAGACTGCAGACTTCAGGGCGTGTGCAGACTGCGGGCCGCGTGCACACTGCAGACTTCGAGCCGCGTGCACACTGCAGACATCGGGCCGCGTGCACACTGCAGACATCGGGCCGCGTGCACACTGCAGACATCGGGCCGCGTGCACACTGCAAACTGCGGGCCGCGTGCACACTGCAGACTTCAGTGCACACTGCAGACTGCGGGCCGCGTGCACACTGCAGACTGCGGGCCGCGTGCACACTGCAGACTTCGAGCCGCGTGCACACTGCAGACATCGGGCCGCGTGCACACTGCAGACATCGGGCCGCGTGCACACTGCAGACATCGGGCCGCGTGCACACTGCAGACATCGGGCCGCGTGCACACTGCAGACATCGGGCCGCGTGCACACTGCAGACAGCGGGCCGCGTGCACACTGCAGACTGCGGGCCGCGTGCAGACAGCGGGCCGCGTGCACACTGCAGACTGCGGGCCGCGTGCACAATGCAGACTTCAGGGCGTGTGCAGACTGCGGGCCACGTGCACACTGCGGGCCGTGTGCACACTGCAGACTTCGGGCCGTGTGCACACTGCAGACTGTGGGCCGCGTGCACACTGCAGACTGCGGGCCGCGTGCAGACTGCGGGCCGCGTGCACACTGCAGACTTCAGGGCGTGTGCACACTGCGGGCCGCGTGCACACTGCAGACTGCGGGCCGCGTGCACACTGCAGACTTCAGGGCGTGTGCAGACTGCGGGCCACGTGCACACTGTGGGCCGCGTGCACACACTGCAGACTTCGGGCCGCGTGCACACTGCAGAACTGCGGGCCGCGTGCACACTGCGGACTTCAGGGCGTGTGCATACTGCGGGCCACGTGCACACTGCGGGCCACGTGCACACTGCAGACTTCGGGCCGCGTGCACACTGCAGACTTCGGGCCCGCGTGCACACTGCAGACTGCGGGCCGCGTGCACACTGCAGACTTCGGGCCGCGTGCACACTGCAGACTGCGGGCCGCGTGCACACTGCAGACTGCGGGCCGCGTGCACACTGCAGACTGCGGGCCGCGTGCACACTGCAGACTGCGGGCCGCGTGCACACTGCAGACTGCGGGCCGCGTGCACACTGCAGACTGCGGGCCGCGCGTGCACACTGCAGACTGCGGGCCGCGTGCACACTGCAGACTGCGGGCCGCGTGCACACTGCAGACTTCAGGGCGTGTGCAGACTGCGGGCCGCGTGCACACTGCAGACTTCGGGCCGCGTGCACACTGCAGACTGCGGGCCGCGTGCACACTGCGGACTTCAGGGCGTGTGCATACTGCGGGCCACGTGCACACTGCGGGGCCACGTGCACACTGCAGACTTCGGGCCGCGTGCACACTGCAGACTTAGGGCCGCGTGCACACTGCAGACTGCGGGCCGCGCTGCACACTGCAGACTTCGGGCCGCGTGCACACTGCAGACTTCGGGCCGCGTGCACACTGCAGACTGCGGGCCGCGTGCACACTGCAGACTGCGGGCCGTGTGCACACTGCAGACTGCGGGCCGCGTGCACACTGCAGACTGCGGGCCGCGTGCACACTGCAGACTGCGGGCCGCGTGCACACTGCAGACTGCGGGCCGCGTGCACACTGCAGACTTCAGGGCGTGTGCAGACTGCGGGCCGCGTGCACACTGCAGACTTCGAGCCGCGTGCACACTGCAGACATCGGGCCGCGTGCACACTGCAGACATCGGGCCGCGTGCACACTGCAGACATCGGGCCGCGTGCACACTGCAGACTGCGGGCCGCGTGCAGACAGCGGGCCGTGTGCACACTGCAGACTGCGGGCCGCGTGCAGACTGCGGGCCGCGTGCACACTGCAGACTTCGGGTCGCGTGCACACTGCAGACTGCGGGCCGTGTGCACACTGCAGACTGCGGGCCGTGTGCACACTGCAGACTGCGGGCCGCGTGCACACTGCAGACTGCGGGCCGCATGCAGACTGCGGGCCGCGTGCACACTGCAGACTTCAGGGCGTGTGCACACTGCGGGCCGACGTGCACACTGCAGACTGCGGGCCGCGTGCACACTGCAGACTTCAGGGCGTGTGCAGACTGCGGGCCCGTGCACACTGTGGGCCGCGTGCACACTGCAGACTTCGGGCCGCGTGCACACTGCAGACTTCGGGCCGCGTGCACACTGCAGACTGCGGGCCGCGTGCACACTGCGGACTTCAGGGCGTGTGCATACTGCGGGCCACGTGCACACTGCGGGCCACGTGCACACTGCAGACTTCGGGCCGCGTGCACACTGCAGACTTCGGGCCGCGTGCACACTGCAGACTTCGGGCCGCGTGCACACTGCAGACTGCGGGCGCTTGCACACTGCAGACTTCAGGGCGTGTGCAGACTGCGGGCCGCGTGCACACTGCAGACTTCGAGCCGCGCGCACACTGCGGGCCGCGCGCACACTGCAGACTTCGGGCCGCGGCGCACACTGCAGACTTCGGGCCGCGTGCACAATGCAGACTGCGGGACCGCGTGCACACTGCAGACTTCGGGCCGCGTGCACACTGCAGACTGCGGGCCGCGTGCAGACTGCGGGCCGCGTGCACACTGCAGACTTCAGGGCGTGTGCACACTGCGGGGCGCGTGCACACTGCGGGCCGCGTGCACACTGCAGACTGCGGGCCGCGTGCACACTGCAGACTTCGGGCCGCGTGCACACTGCAGACTGCGGGCCGCGTGCACACTCTGAGTGCTGGTGTATATCTTTTATACACAGCACTATACTTTATATACTGGTCCACACTACATACAGTATATAGGCACACTAATACAGCATGTAGTGTGGACCTGTATATAAAGTATAGTATTCTGTAGAGACAGACACAGACACTGTCATACACACAGACAGACACACAGACACTTATCAGTCAATTGGTCACAGTACCCGGGGGATTAAAGCTGGGCTTCTCGTTCCTCAAGCCAGCTTCCTGGATGCAGGTCCAACCCTGGGAGTCCAATCCGGGTTATAAACCCGTACCCATATGATAAAGGACAGCACCACAGACATGGATGGTGCAAAGAAAACTTCTGGTCTCTTTATTCCAGGGTCACAGAAAGCTTTCTTTGCACCATCAATGTCTCTGGCGCTGTCCTTTCTCATATAGACACACAGACACTGTCAAACACACACAGACAGAAAGAAAGACAGATAGACTCAGACATGATACTCACATATAGAAGGATAGTAGGACCTGTGACGATGCCACATGATCAGCTCAGGGAGGGATCAGGGTTGATGAAGATGGTGGGTGGGCCCAGTATGTGACTGACCTGTCGATCCTGATTAATCTGAGTGGGGGGCCCTGCTTTGGGGAAATAGCCCTGCCCCTTCACCGCTGTGGCCCCGCCCCCTGAATGCCGAGGCTGCTCGGCGGCAAATGACTTTAAGCAGCAGGCCTGCGGCTGGAGGAGCAGGCGGCCCACGCAGCCAACCAGTGCGCGGCCCATCTGGAAAAGTCCCGCCCCTCCCACCTATCAGTCTGGGCCCGGGTCAGAGATGAGAAAATATCTCAGCTCTCTCCTGTGATAAGTGTGATATACCTTGGGGAATTGCTGTATCTCACCCAGGATTTCCATATCTTATTGAATTTAGCTATGTTGTATTGCATGAGCGCTGCCAACTCTGCTATTCACATCCCCACGATGAAGCGGGCATACAAGCCCGCGAAATGTACATCGGGCACATTTCACGCTAGCTCCCCGCCGCACCAACACCTAGATATGCCTGAATTACTCTTCCTGAGGTTTCATGCACTGCACTTTATATTGGCACTAACTATAGGCTGTTCTAAATGTAGGTATCCCACTATTTTGTACTTAACTTCTCCCCTAGACATTAGACTAGTCAGGAGATGACAATTAATGGGTGGTCTCCCTGAAAGTGTGACTCTGAAATGATTTTTTGGTCATCTGTATGTTGGCACATTCTTAGTGCAGAATCAGTTTGTAGAAACCTATCTGATTTTGTTAGTGCTAATTGGGTATTATACTGTGTGGGCGCCGGGCTATGCTATACCTGCTTCTCCTTCTTGTCTCTTATATGTGTAAGTCAGTTATATACTCTTGAATAAAAGAATTTTAAAATCGATTTGCTGATTTTTTGTTAAAAAAATTATGAGGGAGGTTCAGAGTCTTTTATATTGTTTTGTTTGTAGAAGAATTGGTTGAGTTGGTATTTAGGCAGAAGGATCGGAGATGAGAGAATTTCTCGTCTCTCTCCGGTGATAAGTGTGATATAGCTCGGAGAATCCCTATCTCTCACCCAGAATTTCCATATCTCTTTGAATTTAGCTATGTTTTGTTGTGTGAGTGCTTCCAGCTCTACTGTTCTATATATCTGGTCTATATTTAAGTACATTTGTTTTTTGGAGGGGGTCAAGGGTGTACACCAATAGGTGGGATTTAGGGATTCCCCTACTGATAAAATGTTGGAGGCTAGAACCTATGCTAATTTATTATTAGGACATATTGGAAGGTTTAGCAATATATTCTCCGGAGACAATTTAACCTTTAGTTTTAGTATCTCACAGATAATCAATGAGGTTTCCCTCCAGATGGACTAGATAGGTGAGCAAGTCCACCATATGTGAAGGTAGGTGGGTTCTCACACCCCACACCTTCAGCAGTGTCCTGGTGATTGAGGTTGCCAGGAATGTGTCTTAGAAGGAGTCAAAGGCCATCTCGACGCTACTTTGCATGAGTTCTCCTGGAGTCTGACACAGGGAGACGGTCCATGGGATGGTGGATAGATAGATTAGATAGATAGATAGATAGATAGATAAATAGAATTTACTTGTTCTTGGGTGAACTGCACCCCTAGGTCTCTCTCCTAGCTAGATATGTATGCTCTTTTTAGTGGAAGGTTTGTATTAATGAGCGCTTGGTAGAGTTTTGAGAGTAGCTTTATAGGTGGGTTTTGTTGAGCACAGAGAGTTTCGAACTGAGTAAGGGGTCTGGTCAGGTTCGTTAAAGGTCTCAATTTTCGATTTGTTTATTGTAAGGCTTTGTACTGCAGGAAAGTCATGTTGGTCAGATCTGCTTTATTTTGTGATGAGGTAACAAAGTGCCTTCTAAGAATAGTTGGTCCAAGCTTACTCCGCTCTTGTTCGGAGGTATGCCAGTTTCTTTCTTTGCTAGTGGAGTTAAAAGGCCAATGAGACCTCAGCATTGTTAGAGGAGATGGTCCAGGTGATAGGAGGGACTTCAGTTGTGACCACACCTTTATGTTAGCCAGTGTGTTAATTTAATATGTTTTTCTGTTTTGTGAGGTTTATGGGGTTATAAAGGAGGGCTTGTAAAGGGGTTGGAGAGATGTATTCTTCCACCTCTATCCAAAGTTTTTTCCAGGAGGTCTTCTGGCCCATTCCAATAGTCTAATTATTATAGAGGCGTAGTAATAATTATAAATATTGGGCACACCCATTACCCCTTTGCTTTTAGGTAATGAGTGTTGAAGCATTTACAGAGTTTACATCCCTCCCAAATATAGTTAAAGAAGATTGAGTTTTCTTTGAAGAGATAAATTCTAGGGATTTGTGTTAGAAGATGCTTAAAAACTTGGTTAAGGCTTTTGATTAAGTTTTTCCTACCGCTCCATGAAAGGAATGGGGCTTTCCAGCTTTTGAAGAGGTTTGTTATTTTGCTGAGGAGTGGTTGGAGGTTTAAGTCAAAGAGTTCTTTTACGGATCGGCCTAGCTTTATGCCTAAATAGACAACATATTTCGGAGGCCAGTGAAAGAGAGCTTTTTAACCCCTTCATGACCCAGCCTATTTTGACCCTAAATAACTCTGGAACGCTTCAACAGATCCTAGCGATTCTGAGATGGCATATTCGGCTTCATGTTAGTATTAAATTTAGGTCGATAAATTTTGCGTTTATTTGTGAAAAAAATCAAAAATTTTGCAAAAATGTTGAAAATTTTGCAATTTTCAAATTTTGGATTTTTATTCTGCTAAACCAGAGAGTTATGTGACAAAAAATAGTTAATAAATAACATTTCCCACATGTCTACTTTACATCAGCACAATTTTGGAAAAAAAAATTTTGGTAGGAATTTATAAGAGTTCAAAGTTCATCAGAAATTTCTAATTTTTCCAGCAAAATTTACAAAACCATTTTTTTTAGTGACCACATCACATTTGAAGTCCCTTTGAGGGGCGTACATGACAGAAAACACCCAAAAGTGACACCATTCCAAAGACTGCACCCCTCAAGCTTATTAACCCTTCAGGTGCTTCACAGGAACTAAAGCAACATGGAAGGAAAAAATGGACATTTTAATTTTTCTAACAAAAATGTTCTTTTAGTTTCAATTCTTTCATTTTCACATAGGCAACAGGATAAAATGGATCCTAATATTTTCTGGTCATCATAATGGGAGACCCAGACAATGGGGTTTAGGGCACTGCCCTCCGGAGGTCACACTAGGTACTACAAGTTTGTAGACACCGCCTCCTCCGCTTATAAACCCCTACCGCAGGGAACATCCTCAGTTTTAAACTTAGTGTGCTCGGAGGATCACGCTTTGCTTGCACTTCACTGCATTCTCACAGCTTACGTGATGGCGTCTGAAGACAAGGTAAAATGGTTCCGGTCGGGACCTGCGACAGCCTCCCCGCTCACCCTTGTGGAACACGCTGGTGGAGGTACCGGAGGGCCTTGGGCCTGGACACTTTGTGTCCTCCCGGTACGCTGTCGCGCTCCTCTCCATCCCTCTCCGGGGGGCTCTGGAGAGTGGGAGATGGGAGCCTTGCACAGCTCCGCTCCGTCCGAGGCCTCCCTAAATGGTGCTTACAGACCGGACTGGAGCCAGCCCAGTCCGAGGCCTCCCTAAATGGTGCTTACACTCCGGACTGGTGCTGAACCCCCGTCCGAGGCCTCCCTAAATGGTGCTTACAGACCGGACCGGCACTGAGGCACTCGGTGTTTCCTGTGTGCCTGGGGGTAGTGTCTGTCACTTTATGTGGCCTGACACTCAGACCGCGCGTTACCCTCGGGTCCGCGGTTCTGCGGGTGTACCCTGTGCTGGGGTCACCCTGGCTGACCGCCCTGTGTGTCACAGGGGCTGAGGCCGTGGGCTGCGGATGTTTGTTTGTGCATGCAGTCTGTGTATAGTATTTTACACTATTTCCCGCGCTGCGGGCTCCGGCACCTTCATGCTGAGGCTGCTTGGAGGATGGGAAGCAGCCCGTGCGGTGACGTCATCGATGGGCGTGTGTGTGTGTTTCCCGCGTGTTTTCGGCGCCGCCCACAGTTTCACTGTCGGCGGCCATCTTTACCCTCACTTCCCGGTTGGGATCTGTATGCAGCGTGCGCCTGCACTCCAGGGGAGACCGGAAACCGTCGCGGAGGTCACACACACACACCGCTTCCTCATACCGCTTTACTGCGGTCGGTAAGCCACCGGGACTCCCGGTTTTGTTGTCTGCAATTTGGCTTATTTTCCCCTACTGCGGCGATGTCCTCAGCTGGGAAGCGTGCTGCTAGGACGGCAGAGACCACCATTACCTGTGCTACATGCAATGGAACACTGGTGGAGGGGTCCTACAATAACTGCGGACGCCCAGAGGCCCGGACTGGCACTGCTGAGTCAGCAGCTCCGGTGCTATACCCTGAGGTTCAGGTGATCTCAGGGCCATGGGAGACTCAGAATAAGATCAATGAATCTCTGTTGTCCCAGCTGTCCTCCATGTCGCAATCCCTGGAGGCACTTAATAGGAGGCTGGATAGCCCAGCTACTCCGTCCAGTTACCCCCGGGTGTCTCCCTCTTCTGCTGTGAGACCCCTTAAGCGGGCTCGTCGTGAGGAGTCACCCGAGCTCCAGGCTCTCTCTGAGGAGGAGCGTTCCTCTGATGGTGAGGACGATGATGGGGGTTCAAATTTCGGGTCTGTGTCTTTATCTGAACCACCAGACGGGGTGGAGGATCTGGTGTCCTCTATCAACGAGACCTTACGTCTCGTGACACCCCCTGAGGAGGTGACGGTGCACCCGAAGGAGGTCTATCAATGGCTGCGGCCAGAGGCTAGACCAAGTGGTTCCTTCATGGACCACACGAATTTTGGAAGGGTGGTTAGAGCTCCCAGGTTACATCCTGGGCGGCGTTATGTCCGTAAACCCAAGGACAATCGTTTCCCCTTCCCCCAGGAGGTGCTTCAGGAGTGGTCGCAGTCCCCGAAGGTGGACGCTTCCATGACCAGGATTGCTGCACGCTCCCTTTTCTCTGCCTCTGATAGCTCCTCGCTGAAGGATGCGACGGATAGACAGGTTGAGCAACTCGCCAAGTCTTCCTATGAGGCTGTGGGGTCTTCCTTTGCCCCTAATTTTGCCACGGTCTGGACCTTGCAAGCGATTACTACGTGCTTGGATGGTATCTCTGACCTGGCAAGATCCAGTCCAGAGGTCCTGGCACTTACCGAGAGGGCAAGGGCCTATGCGGACTACGCCAGGACGGCGACTCTGGAAACTGCCACTCGCTCAGCTGTGGCTTCGGCCAATGCTATAGCGATCCGCAGATTGTTGTGGCTGCGTCTTTGGGACTCAGATACCACATCCAAGAAGATTTTGAAGAATCTTCCGTTCGCTGGTGACAGGCTTTTTGGCACCGAACTGGACAAGCTGATAAAGGATTCTGCTGAGTCTAAGATACCGCAGAATAAGCCTAAGCCACGGTATACCGTTAAAAGGAACCCAAAACAGTGGTCCTTTCGTTCCAGCTCGCAGTCATCAGCACCGTCCGCTCGCACGGACCGAGGGGGAAAGCCCGCTTCTCAGTGGCGCTCTAAGAGTCGTCCAAAGAAGCCGGCGGGGGCGGCAGCTGCCGCCCCCAAACCCGCCTCGGCATGACTCGCTCTCCCTTCCTACCTCCCCACAGGTGGGGGGCCGCTTGTCTCGCTTTCAGGACAAATGGCTACTTCACGTTCAAGATCAGTGGGTTCGAGACGTGGTCTCGCGAGGTTACAGGATAGAGCTGACGTCAAAACCGATATCCCGATTCCATCGGTCGGTCCCATCGCCAGAAAAGGCTCAGGCCTTTTACCTGGTGTTGGAGGGTCTCCGCAGAGACGGAGTGGTGATACCGGTGCCTTCCGGAGAGAGGTTCAGGGGTTTTTACTCCAACCTCTTTATCGTCCCGAAGAAGGACGGATCCTTCCGCCCGGTACTGGACCTGAAGTTGTTCAACCATCACGTGTTGGTTCGGAAGTTCCGCATGGAATCACTGCGCTCCGTGATCGCGGCTGTATCACAGGGAGACTTCCTGGCGTCCATAGATATCAGAGACGCTTACCTTCATGTGCCCATTGCACCAGCTCATCAGCGCTGGCTGAGATTCGCAGTGGGGGAAGAACACTTCCAATTTGTGGCGCTGCCGTTCGGGTTGGCCTCGGCACCGCGGGTGTTCACAAAGGTGATGGCCTCTATGATGGCTCTCCTGCACGTGCAGGGACATGCCGTCATTCCCTATTTAGACGACCTACTGGTCAGGGCGCCATCAGAACACCTTTGTCAAGAGAGCCTGGATGTGACCATGCGGTCTCTGGAACAGTTCGGTTGGCTCCTCAATATTCAGAAGTCAACGCTAGTTCCGACCCAGTCTTTGACATATTTGGGCATGGACTTCAACACAGCCTCAGCCCTGGTGTCTCTGCCACGAGTCAAGCAGATGGCGATCCAATCAGGAGTGCAAGCAGTCCTCCTGTCACCACAATCATCCCTACGGGTGTTGATGATGCTGGTGGGGCGCATGGTGGCAGCAATAGAGGCGGTGCCTTTTGCACAATTTCGCCTCCGTCCTCTCCAGCTGGAGATCCTCCGCAGGTGGGACAAAAGGTCGATTTCCCAACCGACCAGAGATTCCCTGCAGTGGTGGTTACAACCACACCACTTGTCTCGGGGCCGGTCCTTCATCAAACCGTCATGGTTGGTGGTGACCACCGACGCCAGTCTGAAGGGCTGGGGAGCGGTGTTTTTACACCACAGGGCCCAAGGCCTCTGGACTCGGTCGGAGTCGGCGTTGCAGATCAACGTGCTGTAGATCAAGGCGGTCTATCTGGCGCTCCTGGCGTTTCAGAGATTCCTCTCAGGACAACCCATTCGGGTTCAGTCCGACAATGCGACGGCCGTCGCTTATATAAATCATCAAGGAGGAACCAGGAGTGCAGAGGCTCTGGCCGAAGTCCACCGCATCCTATCCTGGGCGGAGGACAACAACTGCCTGATCTCCGCAGTTCACATCCCAGGGGTCGAAAACTGGGAGGCCGACTATCTGAGCCGACAGGGGATGGACGCCGGAGAGTGGTCTCTTCATCCGGATGTCTTCCGGGACATCTGCAGCAGATGGGGCACTCCGGACGTGGACCTGATGGCCTCACGGCTGAATCATCAGGTGCCGCAATACATGGCGAGGTCATGGGATCCCCAATCTCTGGGAGCGGATGCTCTGGTCCTGACTTGGTCCAGATTTCTTCTGCCGTATGTGTTCCCGCCTCTGGCTCTGATTCCCAGGGTGCTGTGGAAAATCAGGTCGGAGTGCAGGGTCGCCATTCTAGTGGCTCCAGATTGGCCCAGGAGGTCCTGGTATCCGGACCTGTGGCAACTATCAGGCGGACACAGGTGGGCTCTTCCAGACCACGCAGATTTACTCGCGCAAGGCCCATTCTTCCACCTCAATTCCAAGGCCCTCAGATTGACTGCATGGCTCTTGAGGCCTGGCTGCTGACATCCAGGGTTTTTCCCCTACGGTGGTTGCCACTATGAATCGGGCTAGAAAGCCAGTCTCAAGGAAGATGTACCACAGGACGTGGAAAATCTTTTTTACTTGGTGTGCCTCTGGTGGACGGTCTCCGTGGCCATTGTCCATCCCGACGTTGTTGGCTTTCCTACAGTCGGGTTTGGAATTAGGATTATCCCTTGGCTCCTTGAAAGGTCAAGTCTCAGCACTTTCAGTACTGTTTGACAGGCGATTGGCGCTCCTCCCGAAGGTCCGCCAATTTCTGCAGGGGGTGTCACGGATGGTTCCGCCCTACAAGAGACCTCTGGACCCTTGGGATCTCAACATGGTCCTGGCGGCATTACAGAGACCACCGTTTGAGCCACTGAGAGATGTTTCTCTATCTCGCCTGTCTCAGAAAGTGGTCTTTCTGGTGGCAATCACGTCTCTGAGAAGGGTCTCAGAATTGGCTGCACTTTCGTGCAAGTCGCCCTTTCTGGTGGTTCACCAAGACAAGGTGGTGTTGCGTCCTCGGCCAGAATTCTTGCCGAAGGTGGTTTCAACTTTTCACCTGAACCAGGAGATTGTTCTCCCATCATTTTGCCCTGCTCCCGTTCATCAGGTTGAACGCGACCTCCATACTCTGGATCTCGTGAGAGCGGTACGCATTTATGTGTCCAGGACCGCCTCCTTTAGGAGTTCGGATTCCTTATTTGTTCTTACGACAGGTCGCTGTAAGGGGTCCGCGGCATCAAAAGCGACATTGGCCAGATGGATTAAGGCTTCCATTCAAGAGGCTTACCGGGCTTCTGGTTTGCCTCTCCCGGTGGGATTGAAGGCTCACTCTACCAGAGCTGTAGGTGCCTCCTGGGCCTTGCGACATCGAGCGTCTGCTCTACAGGTGTGTCAGGCAGCCACTTGGTCTAGCCTGCACACTTTCTCTAAGCACTATATGGTGCATGCCCATGCCTCTGCGGATGCAAGTTTGGGCAGGCGGGTTCTCCAGGCGGCGGTTGCCCACCTTTAAAGGGAACCATGTGTTATCCGTCTTATTGAGGAACTCTTCCCGCCCTGGGGTATTGCTTTAGGACATCCCCATTGTCTGGGTCTCCCATTATGATGACCAGAAAAAAGAGAATTTTGTTTACGTACCGTAAATTCTTTTTTCTTTAATCATCAATGGGAGACCCAGCACCCACCCAGTTGTTCCGTTGCATGTTTTGCATTTGTTCTGTTCTCGGTTGAGACAGTGTTTGCCGGGTTGTTGAACCGTCTGTGCACGGCATTCGTCCCGATGTTTCGGGTGTGGTTTATTTCCTCCTCGCAGCTTATGGACCAAACTGAGGATGTTCCCTGCGGTAGGGGTTTATAAGCGGAGGAGGCGGTGTCTACAAACTTGTAGTACCTAGTGTGACCTCCGGAGGGCAGTGCCCTAAACCCCATTGTCTGGGTCTCCCATTGATGATTAAAGAAAAAAGAATTTACGGTACGTAAACAAAATTCTCTTTTTGTTGGGCAATTTCTTATGAGTACTCCGATACCTCATATGTGGTCATAAACCATTGTTTGGGCGCACGGCAGGGCTCAGAAGCGAAAGAGCGCAATTTGATTTTTGGAGCTAATTTTCCATTCAAAAAGTGAAATGGTGCTCCTTCATTTATGGACTCTGCCGTGTACCCAAACAGTGGTTTATCACAACATATGAGGTATCGTAGTACTCAGGAGAAATTGCCCAACAAATTTTAGGATGCATTTTATCCAGTTGCCCATGAGAAAATGAAAATATTTAGGCTAAAGGAAAATTTTTGCGAAAACAAAAGTACTTTTTCATTTTACCGATCAATTTGTGAAACATTTGGGGGTTCAAAGTGCTCATCACCCATCTAGATATGTTCTGTGGGGGGTCTAGTTTCCAAGATGGGGTCACTTGTGGGGGAGCTTCAATATTTAGGCACACAGGAGCTCTCCAAACACGACATGGTGTCCGCTAACAATTTGAGCTAATTTTCCATTCAAATTGTTAGCGGACACCATGTCGGGTTTGGAGAGTCCCTGTGTGCCTAAACATTGGAGCTCCCCCACAAGTGACCCCATTTTGGAAACTAGACCCTCCGAGGAACTTATCTAAATGCATAGTGAGCACTTTGAACCCCCAGGTGCTTCACAAATTGATGTATGAAATATGAAATAGTACTTTTTTTTTTTCCACAAAAACTTTCTTTTTTCATTTTTACGGATTACTTTGTGAAGCACCTGGGGGTTCAAAATGCTCACTATGCATCTAGATAAGTTCCCTGGGGGGTCTAGTTTCCAAAATGGGGTCACTTGTGGGGGAGCTCTAATGTTTAGGCACAGAGGGTCTCTCCATATGCAACATGGTGTCCGCTAGCAATTGGAATTATTAGCGGGCACCATATCACAGATATCTAGATGCGTGGTGAGCATTTTGAACCCCCAGGTGCTTCACAAATTCATCCGTAAAAATGAAAAAGTACTTTTTTTTTCCATAAAAATTTTCTTTTAGAAAAAAAAAAGGGCTTTGCTTTATTTTTGGTTGCCAGCCAGGTACAATGAGGCAGCTGGGGGTTGCTGGCATGGTGACATGGTGTCCGCTAACAATTCCAATAGTTAGCGGACACCATGTCGCGTATGGAGAACACCTGTGTGCCTAAAAATTGGAGCTCCCCCACACGTGACCCCATTTTGGAAACTATACCCTCCAAGGAACGCATCTAGATGCATAGTGAGCACTTTGATCCCCCCAGGTACTTCACAAATTGATCCGTAATAAGGAAAAATTACTTATTTTTCACACATCTTCTTTTTCCTTTTACGGACTAATTTGTGAAGCACATGGGAGTTCAAACTGCTCACTATGCATCTAGATAAGTTCATTGGGGGGGGTCTAGTTTCCAAAATGGGGTCACCTTTGGGGGAGCTCTAATGTTCAGGCACACAGGGGAGGGCTCTCCATACGCGACATGGTTTCCGCTAACAATTGGAGCTAATTTTCCATTGAAATTGTTAGCGGAGACCATGTCGCGTATGGAGAGCCCATGTGCCACCAGGACAAGGGCAACTGGAAGAGTTGGGGTACAGCACCAGAAAATGGCACCTCTAATGAATGCGCTATTTTCTGGGGTGGCTGTGGGTTACATTTTGCAGCGTAGGGGGCCCACAACGTTTGGGTCTCTCCACTCTGAGGATTCCAGCCCCCCAGCTGCTAAGTTGTACCTGGCTGACTACCAAAATTACAGGGAAGGCCTTTTTTTTTTTTTTCCTTTTTCTAGAACCGATTTTAGAAAAAAGAATGATGTGGGGCACTGACATATTTTTTGGTCCAGCCAGGTACAACTTGGCAACTACGGACTGCCACCAACCCCTAGTTGCCTTGTTGTACCTGGCTGGCAACCAAAAATACAGCAAAGCCCATTTTTTTTTTTCTAAAACTAATTCTATAAAAAAAATGATGTGGGGGCTTCACCATATTTTTGGCCCAGCCAGGTACAACTTGGCAGCTGGGGGCTGGAATCCTCAGCATGGAGAGGCCCAAGTGTTCTGGGCCCCCATGCTGCGAGTTGCAGCCCGCAACCACCCCAGAAAATGGCGCATTCATTGAAGCACCTTTTTCTGGCGCTGTACCCAGGCTCTTGCAGTTGCCCTGGTGCCGGTGGCAAACTGGGTAATAAAGGGGTTAATGCCAGCTTCTTTATTGGCAGCTGGCACTAAGCCTGAGATTCATAATCTCGGGCCAATGTTAGATTCGGCTACTAGGAATCTCTAGTAAATAGTCAAAAAATACACCACACAGAAAAAAATCTTTTTATTTGGAAAAAAAAAACACAAACAAAATTCAGACTCCATCTTTATTATACAGATCCAGCGTAGTCCACAATGAAGGTCCCATGATGCTCAATCGCTTCCGACGTAGTCCACAATGAAGGTTCCATGACACTCAATCGCCTCTGCTACATACAGAGATTGCAGCAAGGGATCAAGTCTCCCCATCCTACAGTCTCTGGGGTCAGCATTATGGTGCACTGTATGGCAATGATCTGTCATACAGTGCACCATGACTATCATCCCAGAGACTACAACAAGAGGACACTTGATCCCTTGTTGCACCCATCCATCCACGCATGCACCCATCCATCCACGCATGCACCCATCCACCCATCCATCCACGCATGCACCCATCCATTCACGCATGCACCCATCCATCCACGCATGCACCCATCCATCCACGCATGCACCCATCCATCCACGCATGCACCCATCCATCCACGCATGCACACATCTGTGTATGCACACATCCGTGCATGCACACATCCATGCATCCACGCACGCGGAGGCTTCCACCCATGCATGCACCCACGGATGCACACACCCACCCATCCGCCCATGCATGCACCCACGGACGCACACACCCAACCATCCGCCCATGCATGCACCCACGGACGCACACACCCACCCATCCGCCCATGCATGCTCCCACGGATGCGTCCAACCACCCATCCGCCCATGCATGCACCCACGGACGCACCCACCCATCCGCCCATGCATGCCCCCACGTACGCACCCACCCATCCGCCCATGCATGCACCCACGGACGCACCCACCCATCCGCCCATGCATACCTACCTCACTCACGATCCACCGGTGAGTAGGGGGGGCTCACACTGAGCAGAGGAGGCTGACCGGCGGGTGCACCAGTGGGTGCAGCCCGCGGGGAAAGGTGAGGGGCGCGGGGATGAGCAGGGAGGTGGCTCATAAAGCTGACCAGCGGGTGCAGTCTGCCGGGAGAGTTGAGGGGGGAACAGGACATAGGGGAAGCTGGAGGTGGGGGACTGTACGGGGGGGGCACAGATAAGCAGGGAAGGGGGCTGATGAGGCTGACCGGCAGATGCATCCATTACAGTGGGGGGGGGGGGCAGATGAGAGGCACAGGGGAGTCCTAATGAGCCCTGGATCGGGAGGGGGGCAAAGGAGGGGGAGGGCACCCTCCGATCTGCCCCTCCAGATATGATTGGAGAGCTCCAATCAGATCTGGAGGGGTGAAATCTTCTGATTCGCTGTTTCATTTTCAACTGCCAATCAGAACGACTTTAGCCATGGGGGCGGGGTGCTAAGCCACCCCTCCGGGCTAAAGTATAGGTCCTTGCGATCCTGCAGCTACGGTGACTTGTCATTGGCCCTGTCACCGGAGCTGCAGGACCGCAAAGAAGCCATGACTTTATAGAGACGTCATGGGTCGGGAGCGCACCGACTTCCATGATGTCTCTATAACGTCATAAAAAAAAAAAAAAAAACGTAGATTGCATTATACCGGTGTAATATTCCCTCCCCTTGTTGATTGTGTGTGCATATAAGCAATTGTTATGGAAAACCCCGGCAATCACTTGATAAAGACGCCTGTTGCGTTGAAACGCGTTGTGGATGCTGGATTCCCATTCAGACCCAATAAATCCTAAAGGTAAAACTTTGCTACAGCAGTGTCCTGGTCCCTGCCTGAGCGCTGACACAATATCACCTCCTTGTTTCTGTCTATAACGTCATAGGTCAGGAAGGGGTTAAGGTTGTTTATGTTAGATTCAGGAACATCTACACTCAGGATTTCCAATTTTGTTGCATTTACTTTGAAGTTGGATAGTTTGCCATATCACGTTAGAATTTGGAGGAGTGCTGTTTGGTCCTTATTTGGTCTGATCATGATCACTAGCAAATCATTAGCATAGGCCGCCGTTTTGTGATGGGTTTCACCTATCTTGATACCACATACATCTTGGCATTGTTGGATGGCTTGAATGAGGTGTTCCATAACAAGGACAAAAAGGAGGAATGATAAGGGGCATCCTTTCCGTGTCCCATTACTGATTTTGAAAGGGTCAGAGAGGAAGTTGTTAATCTTAATTTTAGCAGAGGGTTAGGTGTACATCTGAAAGATCGCAGCGATTAGGGCAGGTGGAAATTGAAACTGAGTCTCCTGAAGAAGTCCAATCCACCCTGTCAAATGCATTCTCAGCATCTGTACCTAAGAGCACTTGGCGTATTTTGCAAAGGTTTGCAAATTGCAGTAGATGCAATACTTTGAGAGTGTTATCCTTTTCTTCTCTGCCTTTGGTGAACCCTGTTTCTGTGGGTGAGACAATGCTGGGCAATAACTCTGCTATGCAATTTGCTATCATACTAGCATATATTTTAAAATCTGCATTTAAAAGGGATATCGGTCTATAATTTCCACATTGTTCGAGGTTCTTACCCTCCTTATGGATCAGAGAGATATGGGCTTCTAGAGTTTGGTGTGGGATCGATCCGTCTTGTAAGATAGCGTTGCACATATTCAACAAGTGACTAGAAAGTGGTTTGGAGAACCCATTTGGGCATTATAACAGGGTGGATTCGAGTTCTGCCTCTGAGAACGGTTTTACTAGATTTTTTTTTCTGGGGGTTTGACAGTGCAGGAGTGTGGAGTCTAAAGAAGGGTCAAGTGTTAGATTAAAATCTCTCCCAATTATTGCCATGACTTCTTGAAAAGAATGAAATTTCTTAAGTGTTGTGAAAAGCCTGCGGATTTGTTTTCTGTTGGGCGTGTAGAGATTCCCAACGGTCACCATGCTGACTGCTAGGAGCCCCTTTTATATATAGCGACCTTTTGGGTCTATGATTTGGCTAGTGAGGAGATATGGTGCATCTTTAGCAAAGCACCTCTTTGGGGTGAGGCAGCATGATGCCATTGTTTAACCTTCATCAGGCTGCATAATTTTACAAGGTTAACAGGCTGCAGAGGTACAATTGTACCTTCATATATTATTATTGAAAGTTGGCCAATATATTCTGGACCAAAACTGCAGAGATGTCACGAAATTTCAGCCCTCTACGGCTTTTCGAAAAGAAGTTATTGCAATTTTAAAAACGGAATAGTTACAATTGTACCTACTAAGCCGGACGAAGGTTAAAGTGCACCTTCTCTAAATAAGGAAGCTTGTCGGGGTGAAAATGTGTCTCCTGGACTAATATAATGTCGTATTTCTCCCTTTTGAGATGCATTAGTGTTTGTGACCTGGAGATTGGGGAGTTAAGACCATTCGCATTATAAGAGACTTTTTTAAATACCTTCTGTTCTTTATCCATCTGGTAGTTGTTGTGGGCGATCTTTTCTTTTTAGATTGTGTCCACTCTGAACCTCGGTGAAACCAAGAAAAGCCCCTCCCAAAGAGTCCCGGAGGCCCCTCAAACCCAGGCCTGGTCTTTTTAAATTGAGTCAGGTCAACTTCTGCTCTGGAGAGTTGCGTTTTCACCAATTTGCGCTTTGCTCTTTGAGACTTGGGCCTGAGATTCAGATACCGTGGTGCTGGAGAAGGCAGGGATCATAACTTGAAGGCAAAATGTACAGCTTCCACATCTGGACAGATCTCTAGGGTGGTGTTCAACTCTGTACAGATCTCCTGTATCTCTGCTGATGTCCTGCCTTGCAGGCATTTGCAGTTTGCTGTAATCGAAATCCCGAATGGATATAGCCATCTGCATTGTAGTTGTCTACACCTCAACTTTGTCCTGAATGGCTTAAGGAGGTGTCTCTATTTAAGCATGATGGCTGAAAGGTTTCGAAAAATACGGATCGGGGTTCCATCGTAGGAGATGTCAGTGGCCTCCCTGGCACGTCGGAGGATAAGATCTTTAGTGCGAAAGTCCAAGAATCTACATATAACATCTCTTGGAGGATCACCCTGTCCAGTTCTCGGATGGAGAGGTCTGTGCACCCTTACTGGCTCCATGGAGTGCACCACCATAGACCTAATGTTAAAGGTTTCAGGACCCTGGACAGCAGCTGATAGTATACATACATTAAATACACTATCTGCTCTAATGTGAGGAGCCGCGGCTTCATTCACAAATTTGTACTGTTAATAAAGACATCACGATAGATTATATATGTATGTCGGGGAACTCAAAAGGAGTGATCTCAGGAATCTATAATGATTTGTTACATGCATTTCTAGAAGGGTACTGACCGAAGGCTAAAAGCAAATGGGAGGGAGATGTGGGTGAAATGACGGAAGATCAGTGGGAATCCATACTTGAAACGGTGCCCCGACTATCCCTAAGTGAACAAGCGAGACTATCCCAACTATATATCATTCATAGGACCTACAAGACTCCGATGGTAATGTTTAGAACGGGCCTGAGGTGGGATTCGTGTTGTCCCAGGTGCGGATCGGAGGGGGCTGATTTACTACCTATGTTGTGGTCGTGCCCTCGCCTGTCAGTTTACTGGACAATGGTTATTACTAGAATTGAGGAGTATATGACTGTAAGATTCCAAAGAATCCAATAATGTGTGTTGGGGGATGTGTCGGAGATCTCAGTGTCTGAGGCTAGCAGGATAGCCATAGCCAGGCTATTGTATATCGCTTGAAAGCTGATAGCTAGTAAATGGATAGATCAGGACCCTCCAGCAAGGCAGGAGTTCATCCGTAAAGCACGGCAAATTATAAGGCTGGAAGAACTAGTATATAAGAGGAGGAATATAGACCAAACATTCGAACAAATTTGGGCGGCCTGGTTGGCACGCGATTAAAGGTGGATCCTAATGACGGAAGCGGAGTGACTATCTGTAAGTGAAATGGAGGATGCGTACTGGGAAGGGGGGAGGGGGGGAGGGGTTTCATATTTTGGTTTATGTGTTTATATATTTCAGGAAATGTATTGATTGCCATTTTTGACGTTTTTGATTTGACATGGTTTTGATTGTTTTTGAAAATAAATAAAAACAACTGGTTAAAAAAAAAAATATGGCGCCCTATGCAGGGACAGCCAATGGTAACACAGTAGCCCCCACCAATGATCGCTGATGGGTGTGGTAGCCATGACACTGTGGCACGCTCCAGGGAAATCACTAGGTGACGCAATTTCCATCCCTGTGCCCCGTTTACACGTCACTACCATGGCAATTGTGCCTTTGTGTTGCCTTTGGTTTTTGAGCATGGCTCAGCAACAGGTATCTGAGTCAAGTGCAGGACACCGGGAGGAATTTCCCTATTTACACGCCGCCATTTCGTAGCAATTTCATGGCAACAGGCACAAATATCCCCAATGCCAGGCAGTTGCTATCTTGAAGTGGTGGCGTGTAAAGGGGCCCTTAGATACTTTACAAATACCATTTTTTTTACACAAAGGGATGCCTACAATACATTCCTGGAGGTGCATGGACAGGTATAAATGGTCTGGGGGCTGATTTTTAGGGGTCAGGTTCCCTTTAATACTTTACATTTCTTTTTACTTATCACCTCTGTCTGGCGCAATCCCCATTAGGAAATGAGCTCTATAATTGACAGTGCCATCTAGTGTACATCTTGCCACATGTATGCAAACAGCCGGTCGAGGGTGTATACTGCCGTGTGAGATGTGAGCATGTTGTGCATTTGGAAGCCCACATACTGGATCTAAATGAGCAGCTGGAAACACTGAGATCCATAGACAATATGGAAAGGAGTCTGCTGCTCACTGGGATAGGTGTGGGGGAGGATGGTAGCATGGACCTGCGGGACAGTGAGGCAGCTAGCTGAATAACGGAAGGCGGGGTAGAGGGAAGAGTGCCAGGGAGGCTAGTCCTGATCTGGCATCCCCAATAAATTTGCTAAGTTGACAGATGAGGGGGGTGTCAGTACAGGGATAGCACTGCTGCAGCAAGGCATGTCCTCTGAAAGCCAGAGGAGTGTCAGCTACAGTAAGGGGGAAAACAGAAGAGCAGGACAGGCCAGAGAGGTGCTGGTAGTGGGGGGGGCTCAATTATTAGAGCAATCTGTCACAAAGACAGGGATTGTCGAACAGTGTGATGCCTACCTGGCGCTCGAGTCTGGCACATCGCTGATCGGGTTGACAGATTACTGGGA
This sequence comes from Allobates femoralis, assembly GCA_033576535.1. Lineage (NCBI taxonomy): Eukaryota > Metazoa > Chordata > Amphibia > Anura > Aromobatidae > Allobates > Allobates femoralis. The sequence continues at coordinate 193,305,900 of JARQOC010000005.1, forward strand.
GGGGCTTTTGAGGGGCAGTCATGGTGCACATTGGCACAAATGACAAAGTTAGAGGTAGGTGGAAGGTCCTGAAAGATGATTTCAGGGAATTAGGCTGCGCGATTAAAGCAAGGACTTACAAGTTAGTATTCTCTGAAATACTACCTGTACCACGTGCCACACCAGAGAGGCAACGGGAGATTAGGGAGATAAATAAGAGGCTTAGGAATTGGTGTAGGAAGGAGGACTTTGGGTTCCTGGAGACTGGGCCAACTTCTCTGTTGGCCACAGGTTCTATGCTTGGGATGGGCTGCACCTTAATGGGGAGGGTGCAGCTGTGCTGGGGGAGAAAATGGCTAGAAGGTTGGAGGAGTGTTTAAACTAGGGATTGGGGGGAGGGTAATCATTGTACATGAGGGGAAGATAGTGTAAATGGTAACCCACCTGGGCACTAGTAATGAAATTGGGGGTGGCAAGGAGGTGGGGTTAGAACAGTTAATATAGTAAGAAGGAATAGAGGTAAAGAGAGATGCATAAAGTGCATGTACGCTAATGCCAGAAGCCTCACCAACAAAATGGAGGAATTAGAATAAATTTTGATGGAAAATAATTATGACATGGTGGGGATATCGGAGACATGGTTGGACAAGAGCCATGACTAAGCCGTTAATTTACAGGGCTATAGTCTGTTCAGAAATGACCGTACAAATAAGCAAGGGGAGTGTTTATATGTAAAATCATCCTTAAAACCCATCCTATGTGATAATATATGTAAATCTAATGAAAATGTAGAGTCCCTTGAGTGGAGATAAGGAGAGGGGGGGGGAATAATAAATTACTCTCAGGGGTTTGTTATAAGTCTCCAACAATAATGGAAGTGGAGTAAAATATCCTCATAAATTTTAGCAAATAGATGAAGCAGCGACTCAGGGAGAAGTCATTATTGTGGGGGGCTTCAACTACCCTGAAATACATTGGGGAACAGAAACCTGCAGTTCAAGCAAGGGTAATAGGTTTTTGACAACTATGAGAGGCAATTACCTTTCACAACTGGTTCAGGACCCAACAAGAAGGGGGGGGGGGGGCACTGCTGGACCTAATATTAACCAACAGGCCAGACCGCATATCAAATATATGGATTGGAGGTCACTTGGTTAATATTGATCACAAAATAATAAGTTTTCAAGTATCCTTTAATAAGATGTGTAGTAGAGGGGCTACAAGGACACTAAACTTCAGGAAGGCAAATTTCCAATGGTTGAGAGATGATCTTAGTGCAATAAATTGGGACAATGTCCTGAGACATAAAAGTACAAAGCAAACGGGAGACATTTATTAGCATCCTGAGTAGGACTTGTGCACAATATATACCCTATGGGAATAAACATACTAGAAATAGGAGGAAACCACTATGGCTAAATAAAGCTGTAGGGGGAGCAATAAGTGACAAAAAGAAAGCATTTAGGGAATTAAAGCAAGTAGGTCATGTTGAGGCATTAAATAAATACAGAAAATTAAATAACATCTGTAAAAAGCAAATCAACGCAACAAAGATTGAGACAGAGAGACTCATTGTCAGAGAAAGTAAAAAAAAATCCCCAAATATTCTTTAACTACATAAATAGTAAGAAACTAAAACATGATTGTGTTGGTCCCTTTAAAAATAATCTGGGTGAAATGGTGGATGAGGATGAGGACAAAGCCAATATACTAAATGACTTTTTTCAACAGTATTTACACAAGAAATTCCCATGACAGACAACATGATCAATGATAACAAAAACTCTCCATTAAATATCACATACTTAACTCAGGAGGAACGGGACCATCTAAAAATCACTAAAATTGACAAATTCCCGGGCCCGGAGGGGATGATACACCCCAGAGTACTGCAGGAATTAAGTACCGTCATAGATAGACCATTATTGTTAATTTTCCATAATAACAAGGTTTATACCACAGGACTGGCGTATAGCAAATGTGGTTCCAATATTCAAAAAGGGGACGAAAACTGAACTTGGGAATTATAGGCCAGTAAGCTTAACCTCTACTGTAGGTAAAATCCTAGAGGGTTTTCTTAGAAATGCTATACTGGAGTATCTGAAGAAAAATAACCTCATGACCCAATATCAACATGGGTTTACGAGGGACCGTTCCTGTCAAACAAATCTGATAAGCTTCTATGAAGAGGTAAGTTCTGGACTGGAGCAAAGAAATGCAGTGGACGTGGTGTATATGGACTTTCCAAAATCTTTTGATACGGTGCCACACAAAAGGTTGATACATAAAATGAGAGCAATGGGGATAGGGGAAAATATGTGTAAGTGGGTTAAGAACTGGCTTAGTGATAGCAAACAAAAGGTGGTTATTAATGGAACACAGAATGGGTCACAGTTAACAGTGGGGTACCACAGGGATCAAAGTTTTTTGCATAAGGGAGCGAGGCACCAGCACTACAAGCTTAAACAGCACAGCCGGGTACATAGTGTTCCAGGGATCAGTGTTGCTCAGTCAGCAAGGAGCATGATTTAGATGAGATAAAAGACGGCACTCACCGGATCTCTTCGACGTGCTTTTTATTCACAGAATGTGAGGGTACATAGTGCAGGGAGGGGTCAGCAGGGTGGACAATGGCTCCGTTTCGCGTGTATAGCGCTTCTGGGACCTGTTGTGGGAGGGGATGTACTCCTGGATGGGTTGTGTGTGTATGGGTGTCCTTTTGCCGTGCATTGCTCCCAGGTAGCGTCTGAGGGAGAGGATCTGAGCCTGGATGAGGATGTATTGGGGCAAATCTGACTGCTAGCTGTGATTACTATGTAGTTTGCAGGTAGGCAGTTCTTAATTAGCTATGAGGTGTTGTACAAGTGCTGCTGGGATTTGTACTGGTATATAGCGTGGTGGACAGCAATGCACAGATGCCTACAGTTATATGTTGTGGCTGTGGATTATTCTACTGTATTTATATCAGTACTGCTGCTCCTCCTTCCCTAAGGTGTCCCCCAGTTGGTTCTAAGGTGAACCAGCTATCCACTCCAGGCCTGGGCAGAAGCTGTAGCTCACTAGTTTCCTCCACATGGATCCGCTCCCGCACCCCGCTCAAGCTGAAAACCAGGAATGTAAAAAAAGGTTATCTTCATACTTACTATATAAGACTAAGTATCGACATGTAATAGAGTACAAACATTTATCATAGAGATTAGTAATCCCTATAACTCAGTCCAACTGTTACAATGTAATGAAAACATGTGTATTCTAGTTCTTGAGTGAGAAGTCATCAGCTGCGTATTAGATGTACCTTGGATGCATTTTACCCAGCTTGTTTTTGCTGTTTGATTATAAAACAAGCACGAATTGGATTAAGAGGAAATGTATGCGCATATATACATATAATATGTGTGCACGACATGTGCATGTTTGTGCTGGCAGCAGAGAAAAGTGGTTGGTTCTTCAGTTAACCCCGACTTAGCCATCTACTGTAAGGAGCTTCATACTATTCCATGCTAGAGCAACATGTCTCATTTACCAGGCAACGTTCTACCAAGCCAGTTTTGTATCTTGATATTATTGGTGTAAAAATAAAGTAATGAGAGAAATTATTGTAAAACCTTGACTGAACATAAATTAATTGCTCAATATGGCCCTGAAAATAACAGTTGAGGGGAGATGTTAATTGGCACAGCTTGCAAGGATTCATTTCTAGTAAGTTGTCTTAAGTGGAAACCAAGTCTCTGGGCTGCTGAAGACATTAGCGCTAATTCAAAGAGGCTTCTGGGTAAGGACACTTAATCAAGTTGTCATTTTGTCTCATATGTAGGAAATGTAATTTGAGGGTTGAGTAATACTATTGGTGCAGAAGTCTGACAAACAGCACCTGGTGCTCACCGCTTAGGTAAACAGCTAACCTGATCAGCCATGTTTTCTAAAAATACCCCCTGAAAGATGACATGGAATGAAGGTCCTGCAGCGCTTTATTCTTACAGACCTTTTGTTATCAGGATAATTAGTTCATGGAAAATAAACTATACGCAATGTGCTGCACATGAAATGCCTAATAATTTTTGGACTGAGAAGCACAATATTAAGCTGTATAAAAACCCATCTGTCTTTAATCCTCGTATCAACAATCGATCACACTGACAGGGAATGCTTGGCTGAAAACCTGTAGCCATAAACCTGATTATGTGGGGGCCATATCACAATCTCAGCAGGCGGAGAAAAGCTTTTGTTGAAGTGTAAGGGTATTGAAGGCTATAATAGATGGAACGATATAGTGGAGCCAGCTATACAAGTTGGTTAACTTGGTACAAGAAATGCCAGAGATCTTACATTTGATGCTCTAGCTGTGGAGAGCGACACTGCAGCAATCCCGACAACGATACGACCTGGTAAGGATCGCTGATGCGTCGCTACGTGGTCGCTGGTGAGATGTCAAACAGTCAGATCTCAGCAGTGACGCAGCAATGATACAGTGGTTGTTGGCAACCTGTCACTCTCGGGCATAGTATTGAGATCTCTGGTCGTTGTCCCTGTCAAACACAGCGATGCACGCTGCCTAGCGGTAGCGCAATGACCAAAAGATGGTCCTGAACAGTTTGCAGCGATCTCGCTTAGTGTGACAGGGGCTTTACTGTCATCTGTTTTAAGGATTGGTGAAATACACATTAAAGAAACAAAAGCTATAGGCAGCTGTAGACTAATACTAACAATATTCTCAGCAGTTTTGATGAGGTGGCATGGTGGTGTTGAGATGCTCCTGATTTCATTAGACTGATTGATGAATGAGTCACAAACCCTACTTCATTTAGGAACTGAGGTAAGATTTCTAGAGTACACTACGACACAGCTTGTCATGAATTAGGCGAGCTGTGGTGCCGCTTCCTGTCAAATCCTAACTCTGACCATTTTGGCAAAGCTGGGTGAAATAGGCATGAAAATGCCAGAAGTTGCAACAATTTTATCCAACGTGGAGTAACCTTCCAAGTGCCTTACACTATTTTTGGCCTAATGACGTTGCTGAATCAAGACCTTTTCAATTCACTTTTACAGCCTTGTATTGTCTGGTTTAACCAATCCATTCCTAAGAGTGAATGGATTACAAAGGTTCAGAAAATGTATATCCTTCCAATTTCAGCTAAAGGATGATTAAAAAAACAGACAGAAAATGGATGCAAAGCTGATGGGCACATGAGAGAAACATTACCCTTTTTTGATAACAATAAAAAGATTGGGGACAGATGTGTAAATATAATTGCATTTGGGATCTGTTCTCTATCAGATAAAGTTGCAGTTACAAAAGGAACAAAATCACATCTCAAAAGCACAACTGAAGCCATAGCTTCCATTTATAAATACTGTATATACTCGAGTATAAGCCGACCCGAGTATAAGCCGAGGCCCCTAATTTTACCCCCAAAAACTGGGGAAACCTGTTGACTCGAGTATAAGCCTAGGGTGGGAAATTCAGCACTCCCCTGTCCTGGTATATAATCCCTCATCACTGTAGATAGCCCTTCAAAATGGTATATATAGCCCCTCATAATATCATGCCTCCATCACTAGTATATAGCGCCCCCATTACTGGTATATAGCCCCCATCACAGTACATAGCCTCCATTATTGGTATATAGCCCCCTATCCCTGGCACAGCTCCCCCATCCCTGGCACAGCTCCCCATCCCTGGCACAGCTTCCCCATCCCTGCAGGGCTCCCCCATCTTTGCAGGTTCCCCCATCCCTGCAGGGTTCCCCTATCCTTTAAGTGCCCCATGCTGCCGCCACCATAAAATAACAAACGTTCTTACTCACCCTTCCGACACTCAGCACTGTCTGTGGGCTCCAAGCGTCCTCCCTCCAGTCTGCCAGCTTCTAATCATCTGACCGCGGCGCAGCAGCGATGACGTCACTGAAGCGCCGGTCACATGATTAGAAGCCGGCAGACCGGAGGGAGGACGCTTGGAGCCCACAGACAGTGCTGAGCGTCGGAAGGGTGAGTAAGAACGTTTGTTATTTTATGGTGGCGGCAGCATGGGGCACATAACAAAGGATGGGGGAGCCCTACCAGGGGGGAGGCAAGTAAATATGCAATATTCACCGCTTCCCCTGCCGCTGATTGACAGGGGGATGCAGTGCATGTTTAATGAGCGGGCCCACGTAACCGCCCGCTCACTCTGCAGCCTCCTCCAGCCCCCGGTCACCACTCCCAAATACTCAGGCTCGTGTATATAGTGTATAGACTCGAGTATAAGCCAAGGGGGGCACTTTTCAGCACAAAAATTGTAGATCTTTTTCACTGTAGGTGTCTCTGAATACCTCTAGGTTTCTGGGAATCTACAGATCTAGAAAAATAATCTTTTAAAAGCAAAAGATGCAAGGGAGTTGCCTTCCATCTCTTTTTTTTTTTTTTTTTCCTTTTTTAGGGGAAAAGTTCTGTAAACTACGTTTTTTTGTGTCCAAAAAGGAATACAATCTTAATCAATACAAATGAAATGTTATCAAGCCAATAATGTCCTATAATGCAATGTTTTATTTCCAGTTTTCTGGTCCTCTGATGGGTCAGAATAATGGAGTGGCAAAACTCTGTGTCAATATAGCCTCAGCTGGAGTTAGTCTGGTATTTCTAGACTGGATACAGTAATGCATGGATTTACATAGAGGTTTTGGGCAAAAGGCCTATTTGGTTCTCACTGCTTACTCTCCACACTCTGCCCACCCTTATAGTAGACATGATCAAGATGCATAGGCGCAGACACAGAAGGTCATGCCTCCTAGATAGACAGGGATAGGGACATGTATTGTTGGACATAGCATTTAATTTCTCCATTGCCAAAGCCCATTAGTGTCCTCAACCTTTATGATGCCCCTTTGTTGGCCCCATAGAGTATGGTGCACTTAAACATGTCCTCCAACACACATATCCCCACAGTGCCCCCCAACACAGTATGATGCATACAGTACATTCCCCTTTCTCAGTATGGTGGACCTCCACAGCCACCCAACACAAAGTATGATGGCCCCCATAGCCACCCTACATACAGTATGATGGCCCCCATAGCCACCCTACATACAGTACGATGGCCCCCATAGCCTCCCTACATGCAGTATGATGGCCCCCATAGCCACCCTACATGCAGTATGATGGCCCCCATAGCCACCCTACATGCAGTATGATGGCCCCCATAGCCACCCTACATGCAGTATGATGGCCCCATAGCCACCCAACACACAGTATGATAGCATTCACAGATCCCCCACTCAGTAAGATTCCTTACACAGTATGATTGCCCCCACAAACCCCACACATCGTATGTTGTCCCCACAGTTAACCATCTCCTCTGTGTTTCACCAGAGACGAGCAGGTGCAGTTGAAATCATCAGGACGCAGAAGGCCAGTGCCATCATGTAACGTGTTTTCCCAAATTTACAGGCCCCATAGCTCTACCATATGTACTGCTGATATTAGTGGTACACTATTGCAGTTATGTTCACTTCTTAGAATTGCTACTGTATGTTTATATGAACGGAAGGTTCTTGGCATACACATTTTGTTTCAGTTGTGTAAGACCATCTAAAATCATCACATTTATGGATAAATATAGCAGTAATGCAATTTGTATTCCCCATATTCAATGTTGGCATATTTCTTATAGTTCTTCATCTTTTGTGTTTCTATGCTTTTTCATGGCATGAACACCAGCACTCCCCTACATGTTCATTTCATTTTCTTTGTGCTGATTGACTTTGTCTGGTTACAACAGTACACACTATTGTAGCTCCAAGTCAATATTGATTTGAGGCCCATATCTCAAAACCTACAAAAAAAATAAGTAAACGTCTTCACCTTTTTTCAAATACATTTGATTTGCATTTAACACGTTTTGTTTTACTTTTAAGATGCATACTATATAGCCTTCATAAAAGTCTTTTTCTGCCGCCACGATTTGTCTCGGTGACTTAAACTATTCCCTCGGATAATTGCCGATGCATTATTGAAGCAAACGGAATAACCCTAATTATATTTACCTGCTTCTGGGTACTAATACTTTTCCTAATGTGCTTCCCAGGACTGCTTTACATGCATAATCTATTTCTTGTTTGGGTAGAACAGAATATAACACCCACCACTGTAATCGCTTTCTGCCGCTCTGAAACACTCAGGGCTAAAATCTACATACATGTCAACTGATTGAATTGTAAAGAATCACGACGTTGCGATACCTTAGCTGCTTGTTAAGTAAATGACTTAAAAGCCATATTTTACAGTGTCATGAGGAGCCTCCTTATATAATGATAATATATTTATATTTAAAATAAGTTAGTGGTTAACATTTACAATCTATGTTCAGTTATATCCGGAGATCTACGGTACTTTCCGATTTTGATATTGACTTTGTAACATATTAAAAGGGTTGTATGAGTATTAGATTTTCTTTTCGTTTACAGAGAACTCTACTGTTTGCTAGTGTAACTAGGTTTCATGGCGCCCGGGGCAAAGATCTATTTTGGCGCCCCACCCCCCAGAGTAGGTGAGGAGCGGGGATGGGGGGGGGGGTGCTGTCAGCTTTCAGCCCCGCCGTCCCTGCAGCCTTGGTTGAGGAGGGGGGGTGCTGCCGGCGCCCCCCTCTTAGTTGGGCCCGGGGCAAAGGATCCGGCTGCACCCCCCTAGATACGCCCCTGCTGTTTGCAATCTACAGTGCCTTGAAAAACGTTTCCCTGTGAACGTTTCCACATTTTTTCACATTACAACCACAAACTTAAATGGAATTTATTGGGATTTTATTTCATGTACCAACACAAATTTGTAAGCATTTGTGAAGTGCAAAGGAAATGGTATTCTAAGATCTGAAAATTGTGATGTTTATTTTTATTCAGTCGTCCCTGAGTAAATACTTTGCAGGACAACCTTTCACAGTAATTAGTGCTGTAAATCTGTTGCGGTGTGTCTCTATGGGCTCTGTACATCTAGCGGCTGACATTTTTGTCCATTTTTCCTTGCAAAATAGCTCTAGCTCAGGTAGATTGGTTGAAGAGAATCTGTGAACTGCAATTTTAAGTTCTTGCCACAGATTTTCAATGGAATTTAGGTCTAAACTGTTTTACTGGGCCTTTCAAACACATGAATATTGTCTTGCTGAAAGGTGAACCTACACCCCAGTCTCAAGCCTTTTGCAGCCCTAACAGGTTTTCCTCCAGAAATGTCTCTATATTTATCTCCATCCATCTTCTCATCAACTCTGACCAGCTTTCTTTTCTCTGCTTAAAAAAAGCATCCCAACAACATCATGCTAACACCACCATGTTTGATGGTGGGGCTGCTGTTTTCAGGGTGATGTGCAGTGTTAGTTTTCTGACACACATAGCATTTTGCATTTAGTCCAAAATGTTCTACTTTGCCCTCATCTGATCAGAGCATCTTCTTTTACATGCCATGTAGGTGACATAAGTAACATATGGAAGACAGTACTCTTGTCAATTTAGATCAAAGTCGAACTTTTTGGGCTAACTGCAAAGTGTGATGTGTGGTGGAAACTAACACTGCACATCACGCTGAAAACACCATCTCTACCATCAAACATAGTGATGGCAGCATCATGCTGTGGGGATGCCTTGCTTCAGCAGAAACAGTGAAGCTGGTCAGAGTTGATGGGAAGATGAATGGAGTTATACACAAGGCAGTCTTGGATGAAAACCTGTTAGAGGCTGCAAAAGGCTTAAGACTGGGACACAGGTTCACCTTCCATCAGGGCAATGACCTTTTACATAATGACAGAGCTACAATGGAATAGTGTAGATGAAAGCAAATTCATATGTATGAATTGCCCATGCAAAGTCCAGACATAAATTTCTTTGCTGATCTGTAGCAAGACTTGAAAATTGCTGGTCACAGATGTTCTCCATCCAATGTCACTGAGCTAGGGCTATTATGCAAAGAAGAATAGGCAAAACTTTCAACCTCTAGATGTAAAGCTGGCAGAGACAAACCCCAAAAGACTACAAGTAATTGCAGCAAGAGGTGGTGCTACAAAGTATTGACTCAGAGGCTGAATGCAAATGAATGTCACCGTTTTCCCAGTTTATATTTTTTAAGAATTTAGAAACCATGTATTATTTCATTTACACATAACAAATACTTGCTACTTAGTGTTGGTGTATCATATGAAATCCCAATAAGGCTGGTTTCACACTGTTGTTTTTCGTCATCAGTGTGAATCCATCACTAAGTGGACGCAACCACATCAGTTTTCAGCCCCAGTAACTTTCAGTGGGACTGCAGACACTTGCAGGTGCATTCAGTTGTGTACGATTTGCCCTGGATCTGGGTGGATGCAGGTGTCCACAGATTTTTCACGGAGGCAAATTTGATCTGGAAGAGATTGATTTTTGGCGACGAGGGTGGACAGTTCATCACCTCACCCCTGTGTAGTGTTGGCTCAGATATATAGACAATATTTTAGTTTTTTGGCGGGGCAACATGAGAAGCTTATGAGGCATTTGGTTGTGAATCCATTTAACATCCAGTTGACATACAAGTTCAGTGCAGTGAGGGTTGACTTTTTGGATATTGATATTATGGTTGACAAAAATAATGGATCCAGACAGGTATCCAAAGAAAGACATCTTTAGTCAACTCTCTCTTGCATGCATCATCTACTTATAATGCTTCCACAATTAAGGCTATCATGATGGGACCTAGATGCATCTGCTCAATAGATAAGCAACTTGAGAAGCAGGCTATGGAATTCAAGATATTGAATACAGTGGTAGGGGACTAAAAAATAAAGCATATTAGAAGGCAAAGCACACTTCACGTTTGCAGCTTTTCAGAGGCAAGAAAAAGATGAAACATTGATATCGGACTCTAAAGTCCTTTTTATAACAACTTTTTCACATGAGTGGCAGATGTTGCGGTCTATATTGACCATGTACTGGGCCATTTGGAAGTCTGAACCTGTCTTGGTAGAATGTTTATTGTTATTATTATTATTATTATTTATTTTATAGCGCCATTAGGTTCCATGGCGCTTTACATGAGGATAGGGGAGACAAGTACAATTACAATAACGATAATCAGGACATATAGGTACAGGAGGGGAGGGGATCCTGTCCACAAGGGCTCACAGTCTGCTAGAGGCGGGTGGGGATACAGTAGGCTGGGGGAGTGTCAGTTACGGGGCGGTCGCCTGGGTCTCATGGCAGGTTGTAGGCTTGACGGAATAGGTGAGTCTTCAGGTGACGCTTGAAGCTTCTCAGGGTCGGAGAGTGTCTGATGTGTTGGGGCAGGGAGTTCCAGAGTATGGCAGATGCCTGGGCGAAGTCTTGAACGCGGTTGTGCGAGGAGGAGATGAGGGGGGAGCAGAGGAGGAGGAAAGGAGGTTGCGTGAGGGTAGATATCGGGAGACCAGGGCGGAGATGTATGGTGGGACAAGTTGTGTATTGCTTTTTATGCCATGGTTACTGTTTTGAACCTGGATCTCTTGGAGGCGGGGAGCCAGTGAAGGGCTTGGCAGAGGGGGGAGACAGGGGAGTAGCGGGGGGACAGATGGATTAGTCGGGCAGCGGAATTGAGGATAGATTGTAGAGGTGTGAGGGAGTTGGATGGGAGGCCAGTGAGAAGGAGGTTGCAGTAGTCAAGGCAGGAGATGATGAGGGCATGAATAAGTGTTTTAGTGGTGTTGTGGGTAAGGAAGGAGCGGATCCGTGAGATGTTTCTAAGCTGGAGCCAGAGGGATGTGGAGATGGCTTCGATGTGGAGCTTGAAGGATAGGGAGGAGTCAAGGATTACCCCGAGGCACTTGGCTTGGGAGACTGGGGAGAGGGCGTAGTCATTGACACAGATGGATAGGTTGGGAAGTGGGGGGAAATTTCTTGGGGGGAAGACTATGAATTCAGTTTTGTCCATGTTGAGTTTAAGGAAGCGAGCAGAGAAAAAGGATGAGATGGCGGAAAAGGCATTGTGGGATTTTGGAGAGTAGGGAGGTGATGTCCGGGCCGGACAAGTAGATTTGGGTGTCGTCAGCGTAGAAGTGGTACTGGAGGCCGTGGGACTCAATGAGTTGCCCTAGGCCGAGAGTGTATATGGAGAAAAGTAGTGGTCCCAGGACCGAACCTTGGGGGACTCCGACAGAAAGGGGGTAGGGCGAGGAGGCGGTGTGGGAGTGGGAGACACTGAAGGTCCAGTCTGCTAGGTATGAGGACATCCAAGAGAGGGCAAGGTGGGTGATGCCGAGGTATTCCAGGATCCGGAGAAGAAGGGAGTGGTCAACCGTGTAGAAGGCGGCGGACAGGTCGAGGAGGAGGGGATGGAGTAGTGGCGTTTGTTCTTGGCGGCAAGTAGGTCGTTGGTGGCTGTTTTGGTGGAGTGGAGGGGGCGGAAGCTGGACTGTAGGCGGTCAAAGTGGGAGCTGGAGGAGAGGTGAGAGGACAGTTCAGAGTGGATGTGCTGTTCGAGTAGCTTAGAGGCGAATGGGAGAAGAGATATGGGGCGATAGTTGACGACAGAGTTAGGATCGAGGGAGGGTTTTTTAAGGATTGGCGTGATTAGGGCATGTTTGAAGGCTGAGGGGAAGGCGCCAGTGGTAAGTGATAGGTTGAAGAGGTGGGTGAGGGCTGGGATGAAAATGGAGGTATGGTTAGGAATGAGGTGGGATGGGAGCGGGTCATGGGCGCTGGTGGTGAGCTGTGATTTCGACAGGAGGGAGGAGAGTTGGTCTTCAGTTATGGGGGGGAAGTGATTAATGGAGGAGGAGGGCAGTGTAGGTGAGAGGGGGAGTTGTGGGGAAAGTAGGCCAAAGCTGTTTATGATCTTGTCAATCTTCTCTTCTTCAGAGAGGTTATTAGGGATGAGAAGAAGAGCTTGCTTTGCAGTAGCAAGTGCCGTCTTGAAGTCAGTGAGGGATTGTTTGAACAGAGCAAAGTGCTCAGAGGTGCGGGACTTTTTCCATCTCCTCTCGACGACCCTGGACGCCCATCTTCGGTTTTTAGTGAGGGTCGTATGCCAGGGTTGCCTGTTAGTGCGTGGAGCTTGAAATGTGAGGGGGACGGCTAGGTCGAGGGCGTTCATTATTGTGGTGTTGTATAGGGTGGTGGCAGTGTCAATGTCGACAGCGGAGGGTATGTCGGTGAGAGGGAGGAGGAATTCGGAGAATAAAGGAAGATCAAGATCTCTTAGGTTTCGGCGAGGGTGATCAAGTTTGCGGGGAGGGGGTAGCGTGGCAGGGGAATAGAGGGCGGAGAAGGTCAAGAGATGGTGGTCGGATAGGGGGAGTTCCGAGGTTGGAGATGGAGCAGAGGCGGGTAAAGATGAGGTCAAGCGTGTGGCCTTGTTCGTGGGTTGGAGAGGAGGACCATTGGGAGAGCCCTAGGGAAGTGGTCAGGGAAAGAAAGTTGGAGGTGGCTGGGCGGGGAGTGTCAATGGGGATATTGAAGTCGCCCATGATGATGGTGGGGATGTCAGCGGAGAGGAAGTGAAGTAGCCAGGTGGTGAAGTGGTCAAGGAAGGAGGGGATGGGTCCAGGGGGGCGGTAGATGATGGCTAGCTGGAGGTTGCAGGGGGAAAAGATTTGGACCCATCCCCTCCTTCCTTGACCACTTCACCACCTGGCTACTTCACTTCCTCTCCGCTGACATCCCCACATCATCATGGGCGACTTCAATATCCCATTGACACTCCCGCCCATGATGGCTAGCTGGAGGTTGCAGGGGGAAAAGATTTGGACCGAGTGGGCTTCGAAGGAGGGGGCAGCGACGAAGGGGGGCGGGGGAATAGGGCTGAAGGTGCAGGAATTGGACAAGAGTATGCCAACACCACCGTGTTTGCCAGAGTGACGGGGGGTGTGGGACAGGCTGAGGCTGTCGTACGATAGTGCAGCGGGGGAGGCCATGTCGGAGGGGGTGACCCAGGTCTCGGTGATGCCAAGGAATGATAGTTTCTTGGAGATAGAGTTTGTGGATGTCTAGGAGTTTATTGCACACTGAGCGGGCATTCCATAGTGCGCCGGGTAGAACAGTGGGGGGGCAGGGGTTGGGGGAATAGGTCTAAGGTTGGAGGGGTTGCGAGGGTTAGTGGTGGTGAGGTTGCAAGGGTTGGCGATGGGTCGTGGGTGTGGGATGAAGATGGTTGTGGGGATGTGGTGAGGGGGGCCAGGATTGGGGAAAATGTCACTTGTAAGGAGGAGGAGTAGGCAGAGGGTTAGCAGGTGGGAGCAGGAGAGCTTACGTAGTGGGCGTGCTTGTTTGGTGATTGAGGATTGAAAGTGAATGAATAGGTCGGAAAAGTGGGTGAGGTGGTTAGGCAGGATGGAGAATGAGAGCAGTATTTCGTTGCTGGGAGGGGGGATAAGTGGGGGTAGTAGGAAGTGGAGAAGGATGGGAGTGAGAGTGAGGAGTAGTGGGAACATTGTGTACGGTGAGCAGGGAGTGAAGTAGGCGGCAGAGGTCAGAAGCAGAGGAGGGAAAGTTGTGGTGGTGGCTGAATGGTCGTCAGTGGGGAGCGGTCCCGGGATGGGGTGTTGACCGGGGATGAGATGTAATACAGGGGGTCAGATGAGGGGACCGGATGGGGCAGTTGGAGGATCAGTCGAGGCAGTCGGGGTTGGCTGTGGCGGCCGCGGGGTCAGGTGGGGCAGCCGGAGAGATGAGATGCGGCACAGGATGAGATGCAGCCGTTGATGCGGTCAGGTGCTGCTGGGGGCGAAATGCTGAGGTGCAGCCAGGATCCGGTGCAGCTGGGGGTCAGATGTAGTCAGGGGGGTCCATGTGGCAGAGAAGTCACTCAGAGACAGATGAGATGATAAATATATATGATATGCCAACGGTGGATGGATAATCCAGGAAAAAAAAAAAGGTGCAGACACCATTGTAGATCCATGTAATGATCAACATGCAGGTTAAGGCCACTTCTCACACACAGATATTTGAGTCCAATATCTGAACAGATCTCTGGTTGCAGTGAAATCATGGATACATTGCTCCATTTTGTGGCTGTGTACAACATGGAGCAATGTATCCATGATTTCACTGCAACCAGAGATCTGTTCAGATATTGGACTCAGATATCTGTGTGTGTGAAGTGGCCTTTAGAAATATCTGTGATCTTTCCACTCTCCATGCAGGATGTTTTGATGTTTTATACAGCTTTTGTTGTGAATTTCTTTCCCAGTACCTTCCAGTCATTTCCAGTCCATTTCTCGTCTATTTCAAAGTCTTGTACTTATAGAGCTGTACTTTTATGGTGGGTTTAGACACACCAATTTATCTGTTCAATATCTGAACAGATCTCTGGTTGCAGTGAAATCATGGACACATAGTTCCATTTTGTGGCTGTGTACAAATGTAACAATGTGTCCATGATTTCACTGCAACCAGAGATCTGTTCAGATATTGAACAGATAAATTGGTGTGTGTAAACCCACCATTAGAGATGGACTTTGTGAGATTCTTGGATCAGACTAGAGTCTGGATCAGACTCATGGTTCAGAATTTAGCTACAGCTAAGGGTCATCAGGTGTGTATGAGGGGGTGGATGGGTTTGGACTGACCAGGCACTCACAGCTAAGCAGAGGTTATAAAAACAGGGAGGGCCTGAGGGGGCCAGAACAAGACATGGTAGAATAATCATGAGGGATGAGGGAGGTAAAACAATAGTAAAAAAGACAGAGTAAATGCACAGCACACAGACAGTCAGAGTCCAGGAAAGTTGAGTAGACCACAATGCGTACCTGTGGGAAGAGGAAACCGCCCAATTAGAGGATACTGATGATGATGAGGTTGATGATACAGCAGTGACAGTGGTGATGAATGGATTAATGTCTCATGTTTATCTGATTATACCCTCATGACGTCCCACCAGGCTCCAAATCTAAAGGGTATGTCACACGCGTCAATATCGCCTGCACGATCACGGCTGCACGTGACGTTGCAGCGATATTGACGCGTGTGACATACTGAATCAACCAGCGATAAATCGCTGGTTGATGATCGCCAGGTTTTAGAATCTGTTCTAAAACCTGACGATAGTCCCCGGTGGACACGCAGCATTGCTGCGTGTGACACCGGGAGTAGCGATATTCCAGCTCCCAGCGCCTCTCACAAGCGCTGTGAGCTGGTCTCCAAGGTAAACTGCGGGTATCTAGGCAGCGCGCGCTGCCTAGATACCAGATGTGTACCTTAGTTACCAGCCTCCTCCGCTCACCGGCTGGTATCTAAGGTACACAGCGGGTAACTAGGGACCCTGGTTACCCGCTGTGTACCTTAGATATCAGCCGGTGAGCGGAGGAGGCTGGTAACTAAGGTACACATCGGGTATCTAGGCAGCGCGTGCTGCCTAGATACCCGCAGTTTACCTTGGAGACCAGCTCACAGCGCTTGTGAGAGGCGCTGGGAGCTGGAATATCGCTACTCCCGGTGTCACACGCAGCAATGCTGCGTGTCCACCGGGGACTATCGTCAGGTTTTAGAACAGATTCTAAAACCTGGCGATCATCAACCAGCGATTTATCGCTGGTTGATTCAGTATGTCACACGCGTCAATATCGCTGCAACGTCACGTGCAGCCGTGATCGTGCAGGCGATATTGACGCGTGTGACATACCCTTTAGATTTGGAGCCTGGTGGGACGTCATGAGGGTATAATCAGATAAACATGAGACATTAATCCATTCATCACCACTGTCACTGCTGTATCATCAACCTCATCATCATCAGTATCCTCTAATTGGGCGGTTTCCTCTTCCCACAGGTACGCATTGTGGTCTACTCAACTTTCCTGGACTCTGACTGTCTGTGTGCTGTGCATTTACTCTGTCTTTTTTACTATTGTTTTACCTCCCTCATCCCTCATGATTATTCTACCATGTCTTGTTCTGGCCCCCTCAGGCCCTCCCTGTTTTTATAACCTCTGCTTAGCTGTGAGTGCCTGGTCAGTCCAAACCCATCCACCCCCTCATACACACCTGATGACCCTTAGCTGTAGCTAAATTCTGAACCATGAGTCTGATCCATTGATCGCTGGTGAGTCTTCCTGTGTGACAGCTCACCATCGATCATCCGTCAATGTCGTCAGCGATCATCTCACTGACGACATTGACGCGTGTGACACCCCCTTAAGGGATGTGTTTATCAAGAGACACTGTTTTCCACAGGTCCCAAATCTCTGGGCATTGTCTTGGGCTGCTTCCCATGTTTTCACTGTCTGTCATGCAGCAATGTCCCACGTACTACTACTTTTTCTTCCGCAGATGGTTCACGTACGTTTGATATACGTCACCACATATCGTGTTCAATGGCAAATGTCATTTACTAAGCTACGTGTGGTTTCCAATTGATAAATGTAAGTTTGACATCACGGGAACTGTGGTAGAGGGTTAGGGAACATGTTAGAGACATTGCTGCTGCCAAGGACAGTGAAGATCTCGAACAGTTGAAAACACTCCCTGGAACTTTAAGGTTCATCACAGATGTGATCCTAGGTCCTTGAGTGTGAGAGGTATTAACATTGTTCACTCCAGTATTAGGGGTTGCAACGTGAAAAGACTTATCGAGGCGAGAAGCCAGGTGGCTTACGTACTAGGGTATCCCCAGGGCTTAACAAAGCTTTGAGCTTTGCCTCTTTTCTTTAAACTCCCCATCACCTTTGACCCATGATTCCCAGGGTTTCTTATTATATGTGTGTTTCTATGCATACTTTTATCTGTTATATTGGTGTGTATATATTCCCAGGGTGTATTTTGATGAAGTAATATTTTGTGCCCCAATTTTTCTTCCTTTCTCCATCATAGTGCATTATGTTTTGATACTTATGCTACACGTGACTTTCAAGTTCAACATTTCTATGCGCTGAATTCCGGAGCATATTAAATCTTGGGAGTCTTGGACACATCGATTTGGATATATGTATATTACGGACTATCTCAGCGGCTTACTGTATTTACTATTCCATGTATATGCTGGGTAATGCAATAATCTGTACGAACCCTCTATTGTGGTCTGTGAGTTGCGCATGCTTGGGCTAGTCTGCTCTGCCCCATCGGCTCCGGCCGTCTGCACATGCAACTGCACATGTCGGGATGTCCGGTGACGTGTCCCTGCCTTAAGCGTGCGCAGTAGGCAGGTGACGGCATGGGGATGGTTGGAAGGCGCATGGAATCCCATATTGACCAACAGTCGAGGCACTCGTGCAGGTATAAAATGAGGGCACAATATGTTTACAGCGCTGATGCACTTTTTGGAAACCCCTACTTATTTGTCCCCCCTGATGAAGCGGACCCTCTGGTCCGTGAAACATACGTAGGGGAAAATCCTGACTTGGAGTCCTCAGTGCTGGCGAGCTATATTTTATTTCTAACATGGGTATGTGCAATATGAACTGTGCCTATTCTGGGTGCTGACACTTGTAACATCTTCCATATGGATTGTATAGGCTGTGCAATAGAGATGGAGTATTGAGCACTGAAGCACTTTAATCCCGTGTCAAAACTCTTATTGTAAATGAATTATGGATGTTAATTTCTGCTGAGACATTGTCTGGAAATTATGAACCTGTATAAAAAGTTTATGTAAATGATAAAGCCACATTTTGTGTGTATAGACTCTTCCAGCGATACAGCCTATTACCATACTCTGTTTTCTGTTGATTTTTGAAGCTTGTCAGCTATCTTAAGTACCTTCGTTTGTGTTTTTATATACAAAATGCTATTTGGTGCTAATAAAATGTAAAATCATGTTTTTCAATTCTGTGGTTCTCGGTTGTATAATGCTAAACTTGATATGTTGATATAGCTAGGTGGTGGAGTACAACTGCAGCCGCCTATCCTTGTCTACATATTTCATGGTTTTCTTGTTAGTAAAAACCTGCATCTTGTTGCAATTTTGGTCTCTGTGAAAAAATCACAGATTCGGGGCACCACAGGTGAAATCTGAATGGATGTCTATGCGCCACGGAATCATCCGGACTCCGGATCCTGGTGGATCTGAATTTCCGGTCCGTGTTTTATAAACTGCGCATGCACAGAATGCAGTTCTAAATGACACGCTTACCATCCACCGGATCTCTGCAAAATATGCGAACAGATGCTCCCGCATGGGGTGTGAATGCATCCAGTTTAATCAATTCGGGGGATTCTGGGGGCATGCAGGCTTTTCCTACATGCACCCGGCTTCCAATATACTCTAGTGTTAAACCAGCCTAACATACACTTAAGTTTGTGGGAGTAGGATGAGAAAATGTAGAAAATTTCTTGTGGTGTGAATACTTTTTCAAAGCAGTCCACAGAAAAGTGTGACAGTGTTTCTGTAAATAGCAACCATAATCAACTCTTTTAAGGATTTTAAACCATCTGTGTCGTTCCTCATTATACATTTATTGAATTCTTCTCTGAAATTTTGCAATGAGAATCCTGCAGAATAAAATAATTGTAAACCATTGAATTACAGCATAAAACCATGTAACCTTCAAGTAGAACTAGCAATGCAAATGTACGTTATTGAACTTTTGCACAACTTTAGCCCTTGTGCACACTTTGAGTATTTGGTGAGTTTTTTACCTTCGTATTTGTAAGCTAAAATCAAGAGTCAGCAGAAAAGTACAGTATTTTTCGCTTTGTAAGACGCACCGGATTATAAGATGCACCCCAAATTTGGTGAAGGAAACGAGAAAAAAAATAATTTTTAATGTTAAATGGGGTCTGTCTTGGGGTTTTGCATTATAATGTCAGTGCCCGTCTTACAATCTGTATATATGGCCCCTATCCTAGTATATATCCCCCCCATACTGGTATATATGGCTCTCATCCTCGTATATTTGTCTCAATCCTGGTATTATTATCATTATTATTAATATAGCACCGTTAATTCCATGGGTGCTGTACATGAGAAGGGGTTTCATACAAAGTTTTATAGTTTACAGTAAACAAATTTACAATGACAGACTAGTACAGAGGAGAGAGGTATGTATGAGCCCCCATCCTGGTATCCATGGCCCCCATTCTGGTATCCATGGCCCCCATTCTGGTATCCTTTGCCCCCATTCTGGTATCTATGTCTCCTATCCTGGTATACATGGGCCCCATCCTGCTTATATATGCTCCCCATTCTGATACATGTCCCCCATCCTGGGACATATATCTCCCATCCTTGTACATAGCCCCCCCATGGCTTACTGAGGGGGTTGTGGGGGTGCATGATGAAGTTTTCACGGTCCACAGAGGTTTGGGGAAAAGCCAGGAGCTTCGGGGGGTTCACGGTAGTGTTTGGTGGGCGCCACCATTATTATTTCCCAGCTGAATGAGGGCGGGGATAGGGGAAAGCCGCTCACCTCTATTCCTCCAGGCTCCCAGGCTCTCGGTTAAATGGCTGGCACCACTGCTGAAGATCATGAATTTAAAGGATCCGGAGCCACTTGTCCATAATGAGAAGCTCCTGGCTTTGCCCCAAACCTCTATGGACTGTGAAAACCGCATCATGCACACCCGATCCACCCCTGCAATCGCCTCTTCAGTAAGATTTTTTTTTTTTTTTTTAGATTCAGGTTTTAAGACACACCCCTGCTTTCCCCTCAATTTGGAGGAAACAAAAGTGAGTCTAATGGTACCTTTACACGTCGCAACATTGCATGCAATTTCACTTGCAACTTACTGGTTGTAGTGAAATCATGGACACATTGTTACATTTGTACACGGCAGTAAAATGGAACAATGTGTCCATGATTTCACTGCAACCAATAAGTTGCAAGTGAAATTGCATGCAATGTTGCGACATGTAAAGGTACCCTTATAATCCGAAAAATAGGGTATAATAGAAACACATTCACCACCTCTGTATTTTTTATTCACTCCTGATTTTTGCTACCTCATTTGAAAGCAGCATAATTATTATTATTATTTATTTATATAGCGCCATTGGTTCCATGGCGCTTTACATAAGGAGTGGGGGTAACAAGATATGTTGGGAAAAGAGACCATGTTTTCAAAGAGGTATCACTTGGTTTACAAGGTGCAGCAGTTGTAGCACAACATAGTCTATTGACAGTGAGCTATTTATCACATTTGTTCGGACACAAACATGTCTCCAACTAGTCATAGCAGTGATCATCAATTTGTGATAAAACCTTCATTATAAGTAAACAACAGTACACAGTGTTGTATATAAGTGACACATAACTGAATTCTTTGTTGTAACTTCTTCATGACCTTGGACGTACATGTATATCCTAAGTCATTTTTCTGCCTTGGATGTGAGCACAATCTGACTCCGCATCTTTCCATTATCTGAACTGATCTGGTCAGCTGACTTATGCAGCTAACGGGCCCAGGTGGATCGAAAATCTATCTGCACCTGATAACTAGTTAAATCTTGCTGTCAATCTCTGAGATATAACACGTGACTGCGGGGAGTGCGTCATTCTCTGCTCCCGTTGGTAGCCCAGTGATGTGTTCGTGTGCGCCGATGGGTTTTCTTGACATAATAAGAAAATATCCTGCACTCAAATTCATGGTGAAAGAACAGTAGGGATCTTTATTTATGATCCAATTGGTAAGGTGTAAGGTGTATACACGTAACATTTTGGTCAAAGTAGACCTTTCTCAAAAGTACACTGCTGTAGAGGCTCTGGAGCATATAGATGAAAGAGTGGAAAACTAAAGGACTCTGTTACATATTGACTGCCTTGTAGTGTGGAAGTGCTGCTGCTGTAGGTTTAAATGAAGCCTTTTTTTATTCCCTGCTCAGTGTGAGTAGATGAGGCTAATGAGCGGAGCATGTAGTAGCAGGTGTGTGTGTGAATGCTTAGATGTGCTGAGGGACGTGTCTGGGCTGGTTGCTCCCCATCCCTCGGCCTTAAATGAATCAGCTCACATCCAACTGTTGTTGCTGATTTCATTTCACGTCTGGACTGTGACCTGGTGTGAGCAGGCGCTGATCTGAAGCTGCAGTGGCATTTTTCCTTGAAAGTTGCTGGGCTCCGTGGTCCATGGGTGGAGGTAGGGGCTTATGCCTAGGGCTTTTCAGGAGCTTTAGAGACTTAGGTTGACGACTCAAACCTCCTCACCTTTAGAGGTACCTTTGAGATTAGCGCGAGCCAGGGGCCCCAGTATCAGGGCCAGAGTAGGCTCCCCTTATCCTTCTTCCATCTCCTGGCTACCCCGATTCCGCCCAGCGTGACATAATCAGCAACCCACTATTTTTTCCCGAAGCCGCTATGTCAACTCGAGCTTTTGCGCACCTGGTGGAAGAACTCTCTCAGGAGGTGTCTAACCTGCGAAACCAGGTGCTGCATCAGCTTCGAGAAGCTGTTGGGTATCTGGCTGCGGTTCACACATCTCCCTCCCTAACTGATTTTCAGGAGGGAGAGAGAAATGTTTTGTTTTTAGAGAAGCCTGCAAATTATATTTCAGGCTGCGTCTTCGTTCTTCGGGGAGCGAGGAACAGTGCAAGGGTTTTTTTTACTCTCCATTCTTAAGAGGGATGCCCAGGCCTGGGCCTTCTCTCTGCCGACCGATTCTCCTTCCATGCGGTCGGTGGACGAGTTTTTTCCAGGTCTTGCCCTGGTGTATGACAACCCTGATGCAGTCTCCCTTGCGGAGTCTAAACTACGTAAGCTCAGGCAGGGGGCACGACCGGCCGAGAAGTATTGCTCTGAGTTCAGGAGGTGGGCCACTGACACTCAATTGAACGACCCTGCTCTGAGGAGTCAGCTCTGTCTAGGGTTGTCAGATTGGTTACAAGACACCATGACTCAGTACGCTGCTCTGTAGCCACTGGAAGCTGCAATGGCGCTTGCTATTAGGTTGGACAGACGCCTAAGAGAGAGACCGGATCCGACTCTGGCCCTGGTGACCATCCCTGCTGTGGAGGTTACACATGTGGGTTCTGATGTTCCTAAGCAGTTGGGGACTGCAGAGTCATGTCTTAACCCCTCTGCAGCTCATCAGGTTGGGCGGTCTTGTTTCTTTTGCGGTCAACCTGATCACTTCATTAGGGTCTGTACATACCGTGTTAACCCCGCTGCTCAGCTGCAGATGTCCCATGTGGATAAGCACGTGAGTGCTGCTGTGTCTGCTGTGTTGGTCAGGCCTGCTCCTATGTCTCCATTGGTGGTCGTTAATCACCCACAGAAGGATAGGAGTGAAATGCTGCTTGCACCTCAGATCGACGCTAAACTCAGGTGTTATCTGAAGAAGCGTGTTAGGAGGAAGGTGGTAACCCCCCACTAAGTCCTTGGTGAGGAAGGTCCCCAAGAAGAAACCGTGAACCATTTCTGCCGTTTGCCCCTCTGAGAGTGAACTTTCGTTCTGTGACCGCGTGCATGGCAATAAACAGGCAGGTCCAGACCTGAGTGTGAATGACACTGTGTAAGTGCTATCAAAGCACGTAAGGGGGAAGTGTGCGGCTGGAGCTCCTACTACGGGAGTTATTGGTCTGTTCAGAATATTGGCCATTTTTAACCCCGTATTGTTCCAGTTGGCCATCCCCCCAGTGCTCTGTATCCATAATATCTTCCATAGGTCGTCGTTCCGGAAGTTCAGACCATTGCCAGACATGTCCAGTTTAGAGTCTGGAGGCCTCTGGTAAAAGGGGGGATACTGTTGCATATTGACTGCCTTGTAGTATGGAAGTGCTGCTGTTGTAGATTTAAATTAATCCTTTTTTATTCCCTGCTCAGTATGAGTAAATGAGGCTAATGAGCGGAGCATGTAGTAGCAGGTGCGTGTGTGAATGCTTAGGTGTGCTGAGGTGCGCGTCTGGGCTGATTGCTCCCCACCCCTCGGCCTTAAATGGATCAGCTTACATGCACCTGTTGCTGATTTCAGTTCACTTCTGTACTGTGACCTGGTGTGAGCAGACGCTGATCTGAAGTTGCTGGGCTCCGTGGTCCATGGGTGGAGGTAAGGGCTTATGCCTGGGGCTTCTCAGGAGCTTTAGGACTTAGGTTGGTGGCTCGAACCTCCTCACCTTTAAAGGTACCTTCGAGATCAGGGCGTGTCAGAGACCCCAGTACCCAGTATTGGGGCCAGAGTAGGCTCCCCTTATCCCCTTCGTCCAGCTTCTGGCTACACCGACACCTCCCAGTGTGATAGACTCCGATAGTTGGTGATCCAACACGGGGACCACTCCAGGAGCAAATGGAGAGCGCAAGAGAAAAGAGACTGCTTTCACTTATAAATATATCGCTCATACTCTGTTATACGGAGTTGGATCCGGTCCGTGCTACTTCTACTGCCAAGAGGGCCATACCACTCTTTACTATTTGGCTGTCACGTACGCAAGGGGTCAGCTGATGACCCATGGATCTGTCATGATGTATTTTCTGTGGACACTGGCTGAGTGCAGATGTTTACAAGAGATGATTATTTCTGCTTTACAGGGCGGTGCTTCAGCACCACTCTGTATAGCACAAACTATCAGGGGACTACTAAAAACATAAAACAGTAAAAAAATTAAAATTTTTACATGGAAATTTTTTTTAAAAAAAGTTCAAATCATACCTCTTTTTGCCCCATTGAAAATATAACAAAAATAAAAAATACACAAATTTGGTATTACCACATTTCAAAATTGTCGGTCTAACAAATATATGATAAATGAATGCAATCATTAAACTGCGTAATGGCAAAAAATGTAAAAACACCAGAATTAAATTTTTTTGGTTGCCAGAATATTGCAATAAGAAGCAATCAAAACATTGAATAAACTTCAAAAGGGTACAATTAAAAACATCAGCTCAAGATGCAAAAAACAAGTGATCACACAGCCACAGATCCCAAAAAATTAGAACATAACGTGTCTCTAAATATTGCACCAAAAGCGCATTTAAATTTTTTTTTTCAAATTTCTAAAAAAAAATATCAATTAAATGATTGAGAAAAAAAAAACTATAAATGTTTGGTATATGCAAACTTGTACTGACTGGCGAATAGTATTGTCAGCTCAGTTTTACCATATAGTGAACATGGTAAATAAAAAAAACTCTAAAAATCATTGTTGAATTGCATTTTTTTTTTTTTGCTATTTCGTCGTACTTGGAATTCTTTTCCCGCTTATACATTTTGTATAGTAAAATGAATGGTTTCATTCAAAAGTACAACTCGTCCCACAAAAAACAGGCCTTCATACAACCCCTGGGAAAAATTATGGAATCACCTGGCTCGGAGGCTGTTCATTCCGTTGTTTAATGTTGTTGAAAAAAAGCAGATCACAGACATGGCACAAAACTAAAGTCATTTCAAATGGCAACTTTATGGCTCTAAGAAACACTAAAAGAAATGAAGGTAAAAAATGTGGTAGTCAGTAAGGGTAACTTTTTTTCAGACCAAGCAGAGGGAAAAAATTATGGAATCGCTCAAACTGAGGGAAAAATTATGGAATAATGAAAAACAAACACACAAAAGAACACTCCAATACATCACTAGCATTTTGTTGCACCACCTCTGGCTTTAATAACGGCTTGCAGTCTCTGAGGCATGGACTTAATAAATGACAAACAGTATTCTTCATCAATCTGGCTCCAACTTTCTCTGATTGCTGTTGCCAGATCAACTTTGCAGGTTGGAGCCTTGTCATGGACCATTTTCTTCAACTTCCACCAAAGTTTTTGAAATGGATTGAGATCCGAACTATTTGCAGGCCATGACATTGACCTTATGTGTCTTCTTTCAAGGAATATTTTCACAGTTTTTGCTCTATGGCAGGATACATTATCATCTTGAAAAATGATTTCATCATCCCCAAACATCCTTTCAATTGATGGGATAAGAAAACTGTCTAAAATAGCAATGTAAACTTGGGCATTTATTGAAGATGTAATGACAGCCATCTCACCAGTGCCTTTACCTGACATGAAGCCCCATATTATCAATGACTGTGGAAATTTGCATGTTCTCTTCAGGCAGTCATCTTTATAAATCTCATTGGAATGGCACCAAACAAAACTTCCAGAATCATCACCTTGCCCAATGCAGATTCGAGATTCATCACTGAATATGACCACTTCAAGCTTCAAAAGATGTGAAAATAATTAAAAGTGACCAAACTGTTTTACACATGAAAATTAAGATACTAAAAAGAAAAACTGAAAGACAAAAAACACAGATGAGGTCTTAACCCAGATCCTTACCTTAGAGGGTTATGATAAAGGCCCAATGCTCTTAGTAGCTTAATCACGATGGCTGTTGCAGTCGCCACAAAATAGGTCATCAAAAAAGAGGAAAATGAGAGAGGCTAACTCCACGCTGCCATTAAATGGAATAATGTGGCGCCCCTCTGGATACACTTTACAATTATATGTGTTCCTCTGTAAGTTGTTGGTTTAGGATTTAACATATGGAGTCTGTTTTCACACACACAGGACTAGGCCACCTTAGTATAGAGACTGATTATTCAGTAGGTCCAAAAGAGGGTGGAGCCTAGGTTAGTGCAGGAAGACTTGAGTGACAGTTCAGTTAGTGCTGGGAAGGCAGTCAGAGAGGACGTGCCTGGCAGACTGCTGACAGGAGGGCACCTCTCTCCAATAGGGGGACCCAGAACCGTAGGAAACGGACCAGCACTGGTTGGAGCCGGCTGGTAACATTTGGGGAACACCGGCGACATGGAAGCCGAGGCGGTCAGCGGTTTATCCCTGGCCGCAAATCGACGAGCTACAGGCCCTCTGAAACCGGGTAGCCATAGGCGCCACAAGAAGGTACCTCACCCCTCAGTACCAAAACAGGTCCAGGACACTATAGGTAACGGCCGAATTCTGGTGGCAGGAGAGAGCTGGTTAACTCCTGTCGTACCAGTAAGGAACAAACCTTACCTATTAGTAACAGACCAGGGAACTGGTGGGAGAGCTCTGCAAGGTGGTTTAACTAAAGAAGGACAGAAATAGACCCCGAAAGACTTATGAAAGGAACATCTGGAGACTCCATGGGGGTACCCTGAACCAGCAACTATCACCCGTTAAACCAGACTGTACTGTGTTTCACCTTAACATCTGCTGGTACCCAGTAAAGTGGAGTTGGAGTTGAACTGGTCTCTGTCTTTCTCCCCGCCGGCACCCGGAGGGCTTCAGTATCGTCAGCATCTCACCGGAGGGGTAAGAACAACGACTCCCCTCATCCTCCACCACTGCTGCCCTGAGGTAAAAGCTCCACCTGTGGGGAGCTGGACCATACTGAGCTGCACCCATCATCACCGCAGCGGCCAGCCTGCAGCGCTGGTATCCAAATTACCGGGATGCACAGGTGGCGTCACGTACTCTTTATCCCTGTAAATATTTCCCCCCCATCTAACAAATGACAGCCAGAGCACGAACCGGGAACCCGACCACCCGTGATTTCCCCAGTTAAATCCATCAAACCCAGGCCCGGTATCCGAGTATTCCTTGCCCTGGGCTTATCAATAACAATATATTAAAATGTGATTTTTATTTCTCTACACATTTTTTGGGAAAAAATCATGTCCCCTTCTTCAGGAGGAAAATCACCAATGTAATACCTGAAAAGGGCATATTTTAATATTGTTCCATTTAATGGCAGCATGGTGTTAGCCACTTTCATTTTCCTCTTTTTTCATGATATATGAAAATTAAAAACATCAAGACACTATGTGCACATATACCTGAAAGCACCACTTCAGCATTTTTTTTTTATTCCAGCGCTGTAGTGGTGTTCTAAATGTAGGTCTGCTGACCCTTGTGTTGTTCTTGCCCTCAGACATCTTCATCTGTTTCCAGCATCGCTCTGGTCGTTTTCATGTGATTTGTGACCTGTTGGCAGCTTCAGTCTTCTATGGAGTGTGACAGGGTTCATATATCAATGCAAGTCTATGAGAGCCTCGTTCTGGCATCATTGTGGCTCTCCTGGAGATGCAATGAGCACTTAGGACAGGGTTGGGAAACCTTTTTCCTGCCGAGGGACTTTTGGAAATTTCTACCAACTTTCAGGGGCTGCTCAAAGTTATCACATTATAAATTACCAGCTAAATTAGGTCAAAGAATTTGTTAACTCACCCCTACTGTGGTGTCTGGAGCTGCTACACTTCCTTGCAGCTGTAATATTCGGTGATACTGATTTTGTTGCTTCTCACAACTGCCTTTCAGGTCAGCATCGGTCTGGAGCGCAGTGAACTCTTTGTGATAATTTTTGTAAATCATGTACATCACAGAGGAGACAATTGAACTGCTGTATATACATCACTAGGAGACTCTGGCATTGACTGATACACATCACTGTAAACATGGGGGCATATACAATCACAGGAGGGGCTTGGTCATATACATCACAGGAGGAGCTGGGGCATATAGATCACAGAAGAGGCTGAAATAAATCACAGAAGGAGGTGGGGCATATACATTACAGGAGGGGCTGGGGCATATACAACACGAGATGTTGGGGGGCATACATCACAGGAGATGCTGGGGCATATACATCATAGCGGTATATACAGCACTCGGGGTTTGGGCATATACATAACAGGAGGGGCTGGAGCATAAACATCACAGGAGGGACTGTGGGATACACAACACAAGAGGGGCTGGGCATATACAACACAGGGGTGGCTGGGGCATATAGATCACAGGAGGGGCTGGGGGCCATACATATCACAGGAGCAGCTAGGGCATATACATCACAGAAGACACTGGTCATATTCAGCAAAGTGGGGCACAGACAGCACTGGAGGGAGGGTAAATACATGATTGGTGGGGACATACAGCAATAGAGGAAATAGACAACACTAAGGAGTGCAGACATAATTGGGGAAACATACAGTACTGGGGCACAGGCATCATAGGGGGGCATATACAGTACTTTGGACGCTGTTGCAGCTGGTTTTCTTCTGTTGGATGGAAGCGCATTTTGCACTGACCCCACCCACAAATTGCGTCCTCGTCTCATGCGGGTAAGTACGCAGCATTGAGCAGCAAACACAGCCTGAATTATGCAGTACATGGGTGGTACACAGTCTGAGGTATACAGCATATGGGTGGTACACCCAATCTGAGGTATACAACACATGGGTACATCGAGTATGAAGTACACAGCACACGGGTACATGGAGCCAGAGGTATACAGCACATGGGTACATGGAGCACCAGGAATACTGCACATGGGTACTTGGAGCCAAAGGTATGCAGCACATGGGTATACGAGGCCAAAGGTATACAGCACATGAATACATGGGTCCAGAGGTGTACAGCACAGGGGTACACAGGGCCAGAGGTATACAGCACATGGGTACATGGGGCCAGAGTTATACAGCACATGGGTACTTGGTGCCAGAGCTATACAGCACATGGGTACATGAGGCCAGAGAGCTATATAGCACATGAGTATTTGAAGCCAGAAAAATACAGCACATGGGTACAAGGGGCCAGAGGTATTATTATTTATTATTATAGCGCCTTTAATTCCATGGCGCTTTACATATGGAAGGGTATACAAAGACAAATACAAGGTACATATACAACAAGTGACATACAGGTACAGAAGGAGAGAGGAAACTGTCCGCGAGGGATACTGCACATGGGTACATTGAGTCAGTGGTATACAGCACATGGGTACACAAGGCCAGAGTTATACAGCACATGAGTACACGGGGCCAGAGGTACAGTGTTAGCCAAAAGTATTGACACCCCTGCAATTCTGTCAGATAGTATTCAGTTTCTTCCTGAAAATGATTGCAATCACAAATTCTTTGGTATTATTATCTTCTTTTAATTTGTCTTCAATGAAAAAACACAAAAATAATTTTCCCAAAGCCAAATTGGATATAGTTCCACACCAAACATAAAAAAGGGGGTGGACAAATGTATTGGCACCCTTAGAAAAATCATGTGATGCTTCTCTAATTTGTGTAATTAACAACACCTGTTTTACCTGTGGCACCTAACAGGTGTTGGCAATAACTAAATCACACTTGCAGCCAGTTGACATGGATTAAAGTTGACTCAACCTCTGTCCTGTGTCCTTGTGTGTACCACATTGAGCATGGAGAAAAGAAAGAAGACCAAAGAACTGTCTGAGGACTTGAGAAACCAAATTGTGAGGAACCATGAGCAATCTCAAGGCTACAAGTCCATCTCCAAAGACCTGAATGTTCCTGTGTCTACCGTGCGCAGTGTCATCAAGAAGTTTAAAGCCCATGGCATTGTGGCTAATCTCACTAGATGTGGACGGAAAAGAAAAATTGACAAGAGATTTCAACGCAAGATTGTGCGGATGGTGGATAATGAACCTCGACTAACATCCAAACAAGTTCAAGCTGCCCTGCAGTCCGAGGGTACAACAGTATCAACCCGTACTATCCGTCGGCGTCTGAATGAAAAGGGACTGTAAGGTAGGAGACCCAGGAAGACCCCACTTCTTACCCCGAGACATAAAAAAGCCAGGCTGGAGTTTGCCAAAACTTACCTGAGAAAGCCTAAAACGTTTTGGAAGAATGTTCTCTCTTTTTGGGCAAAGGCATCAACATAGAGTTTACAGGAGAAAAAAAAAGAGGCATTCAAAGAAAAGAACACGGTCCCTACAGTCAAACATGGCGGAGGTTCCATGATGTTTTGGGGTTGCTTTGCTGCCTCTGTCACTGGACTTCTTGACCATGTGCATGGCATTATGAAGTCTGAAGACTACCAACAAATGTTGCAGCATAATGTAGGGCCCAGTGTGAGAAAGCTGGGTCTCCCTCATAGGTCATGGGTATTTCAGCAGGACAATGACCCAAAACACACTTCCAAAAGCACTAGAAAATGGTTTGAGAGAAAGCACTGGATACTTCTAAGGTGGCCAGCAATGAGTCCAGACCTGAATCCCATAGAACACCTGTGGAGAGATCTAAAAATGGCAGTTTGGAGAAGGCACCCTTC
Organism: Allobates femoralis; assembly: GCA_033576535.1. Lineage (NCBI taxonomy): Eukaryota > Metazoa > Chordata > Amphibia > Anura > Aromobatidae > Allobates > Allobates femoralis. The sequence continues at coordinate 193,336,704 of JARQOC010000005.1, forward strand.
AAATATCAGGGACCTGGAGCAGTTTGCCAAAGAAGAATGGTCTAAAATTCCAGCAGAGCATTGTAAGAAACTCATTGATGGTTATCGGAAGCGGTTGATGGCCGTTATTTTGGCTAAAGGTTGTGCAACCAAGTATTAGGCTGAGGGTGCCAATACTTTTGTCTGGCCCATTTTTGGAGTTTTGTATGAAATGATCAATGTTTTGCCTTTTGCTTCATTCTCTTTTGTGTTTTTTCATTGAAGACAAATTAAATGAAGATAATAATACCAAAGAATATGTGATTGCAATCATTTTCAGGAAGAAACTGAGTATTATCGGACAGAATTGCAGGGGTGTCAATACTTTTGGCCAACACTGTATAGTGCACATGGGTACACAGGGCCAGTGGTATACTGTACTTGGTTACACGGAGCCTGGGGTATACAGCACGTGGATACACGTGCCAGAGGTATACTGCACGTGTATTCTCAGGGCCAGAGGTATACTACACATGGATACACTGGGCCAGAGGTATACTGCACATGGGTACACAGGGTCTGAGCAAAAAAAAGAGAATTTTGTTTACTTACCGTAAATTCTTTTTTCTTTAGTCCTTAAATCTGGGAGACCCTGACAGTGGGTGTTATATGCTGCCCCCTGGAGGTCACACCAAATATAGAAGAGATTTACTCCTCCTTCTCCCCTGCAGCATATACGCCCTCTACAGGAATACTGTCAGTTTGGTATATGAGCAGTAGGAGGAAAACATTGCACTGTAAACCAAATTCCCGGCCAACGGGCCGAACAGGAAAGGTATAAGGCCAGAACCATGGCCAACAGAGATTATGTGCTTAAAAGAGCCACAGGTACGCCCGAAGGGCAAAAATAAAGGGGAGGGTGCTGGGTCTCCCAGATTTAAGGACTAAAGAAAAAAGAATTTACGGTAAGTAAACAAAATTCTCTTTTTTCTTGTCGTCCAAATCTGGGAGACCCTGACAGTGGGACGTCCAAAAGCAGTCCCTGGGTGGGAAAAAAACCACTGCACCCTGAAAGGCAACTCAGACATTTACAGGTGGGCAACAGCCGCCTGGAGAAGGCGTCTGCCCAGACCTGCATCCGCTGAGGCATGAACATGTACCTGGTAATGCTTTGAGAACGTGTGGAGGCTTGACCAAGTGGCAGCCTGACACACCTGTTGGGCCGAGGCTGGAGCCGCAAAGCCCAGGAGGCGCCCACAGCCCTGGTGGAATGCGCCTTGAGACCCGCTGGGGGCGACGTGTGCGAGGACGAATAGGCCTCCAAGATAGCCGACCTGATCCAACGGGCAATTGTGGCCTTGGAAGCGGAAGCCCTTGCCGCGTCCGGCCGTGAGAATGAAAAGGGAGTCCGTCCGACGGAGAGGAGCTGTGCGAGACAAGTACACCCTCAGAGCCCTAACCAAATCCAGAGTGTGGAGAGCCTTCTCAACCTTGAGAACTGGGTTTGGGCAAAAGGACGGAAGAGAGATATCCTGATTGAGGTGGAAAGGAGAGACCACCCTCGGTAGAAAAGAGGGAACGGGGTGCAGGACCACCCTGTCCTGATGCCCCACCAAGAATGGGGGCTTGAATGACAATGCCGCCAAATTAGACACCCGCCGAAGCGAGGTGATAGCCACCAAAAATGCCACCTTGTGTGACAAGGTGGACAAAGGGATACCTGAGATAGGTTCAAACGGAGGTCTCTGAAGGGCCGAGAGAACCAAATTAAGATCCCAAGGATCTAGCGGACGCTTGTAAGGAGGGACAATGTGGGCCACCCCTTGCATAAATGTGCGAACCTGCGGGAGCCTCGCCAGCCGTTTGGAATAAAGGACGGAGAGAGCTGACCCCTGTCCTTTCAGAGAACTCGAGGCAAGACCAGAGTCCAGCCCTGACTGGAGAAACAAACGTAATGTCGGCAAGGAGAATGGCCACGGAGATTGGCCTCTAGTAAAACACCAGGAGAGAAAAATTCTCCACGTCCGGTGATAAATCTTTTGCGAGGCAGGCTTACGAGCTTGCGTCATGGCGTCCTGAACCTCCCGGGGAAGACCCGATTGTGTTAGGACCCAGGATTCAAGGGCCATCAGACAACCTGAGCTCCGCAGAATTGTGGCGGAAGAACGGACCCTGAGAGAGAAGGTCTGGACGATCTCGCAGGCCCCACGGGTCGCCGTCAGCGAGGCGGAGCAGTTCCGGAAACCAGGCTCTCCCGGGCCATGTGGGTGCGAATAGAATCACACGGTGACATTCCGCCCGAATCTTGTGGAGCACTCGAGGCAACAGAGCCAAAGTTGGGAACACGTATGGCAGACGAAACTCAGACCAATCCTGGACCAGAGCGTCCGCCGCCAATGCCCTGTGGTCGTGAGCCCTGGCTATGAACACCAGAAGTCGACATCCGGAGTCCCCCACCGCCTGCTTAAATGGCTTGGAATACTTTTGGGTTGAGAGACCATTCGCCCGGGTCCATACCCTGACGGCTAAGACAGTCTGCTTCCCAATTGTCCACCCCCGGGATGTGGACCGCAGGGACGGCGGAGCCTGTGGTCTCCGCCAAGCACAGGATTTTTTGAACCTCCAGCAGCGCTAGGGTGCTGTGAGAGCCTCCTTGATGATCTATATAAGCGATGGCCGTCGCATTGTCTGATTGGATCCCCACTTGGCGGCCGCGTAAGAGCGGCTGAAACTCTAGGAGAGCCAGGTACGCTGCCCTGATCTCCAGAATGTTGATGGGAAGGGAGGACTCCCGTGGAGACCAAGTACCCTGGGCCCTGTGGTGAAGAATCACCGCTCCCCAGCCAGAGAGACTGGCGTCCGTAGTGACCACCGACCAAGATGGCGGGAGGAGGGAGCGACCCTGAGACAGGGACTGATCTGTCAGCCACCACTGGAGAGATCCCCTAGAGAGATCCCCTAGGTTCGAGGGACAGGGAAATCTTGTGATCCAGGGTCCTCGGATTCTTGCCCCAGACACGGAGAATCTCCAGCTGAAGGGGACGCAGATGGAGTTGTGCAAATGGGACTGCTTCGATTGAAGCTACCATCTTTCCCAGGATCTGCATCAGATGCCTGATAGAGTACAAGTGAGGCAGGAGGAAGGAGCGAACACCTGCTTGGAGAGAGACGACCTTCTCGTGAGGCAGAAGTACCAGTGCCGCACGAGTGTCGAACATCATGCCTACATACACCAGACTCTGGGTGGGCATGAGGACCGACTTCGGAGGTTGACTATCCAGCCGAACCTCCGGAGCATCGACAGCGTCGCGGACACTGCTTGCTGGCATTCCTGATGTGAAGGAGCCTTGACCCGGAGGTCGTCCAAGTAAGGGAGGAGCAACAGACCTTGTGAGTGCCGCAAGGCGACTACGGAGGCCATCACCTTGGTGAGTGCTCGTGGAGCGGTGGCCAAGCCGAAGGGGAGAACCATGAACTGGAAATGGTCGTCTCCAATCGCAAAGCGCAGGAACTGTTGGTGAGCTGGGGCAAATGGGATGTGTAGACATGCATCCTTTATGGCTATGAAAGCCAAGAATTCCCCTGGAGACATTGAGGCTATCACAGAACGAAGCGATTCCATGCGAAAACGCCTCACTTTGACGTGCTTGTTGAGGAGCTTTAGGTCCAGCACAGGGTGGACGGACCCGTCCTTCTTGGGTACAATAAAGAGATTTGAATAAAATCCCTGAAACCGGTCCTAGACGGAACCTGGACAATGACTCCCTCCCGCTTCAGAGCTTCCCACGCTCGGAGAAAAGCGCGGATCTTGGCGGGAGGGGGAGACGTCATGAAGAATCGGCTTGGGGAACTGAGTACAGTTCTATGAAGAAGCCGTGAGAGATAATATCTCGCACCCATTGGTCTAGGACGTTGGAAAACCAAACGTCCCGAAAGAGGGAAAATTCGCCCCCGACTGTGTGCGGAGCTGGAGCCATGCGAGTCATGCAGAAGCTGGCTTGGACGGCTTCAGACTAGAGGATTACTGCGGGCGAAGCGCCAGGAAGAACCCTGGCCTTGGGAGGACTGGGCCGTGTCAGAACGAAACGTTCTGTCTGGAGGACCAGCCAGGGAAATGAAAGGAACGAAAGGAACGGAACCTGGCAGCTCTTGCTGCGCCGGTGTTCCACCTTTCTGTTGCGGCAGAAGAGTACTTTTGCCTCCATTTGAGTCTTTAATAAGTACGTCCAGACGTTCCCTTAAAAGACGATCCCCTGTACAGGGAATCCCTGTAGGATGCTTCTTGGAAGAAGCAACCCCCTTCCAATCCCGAAGCCAGAGAATTCTTTGAATGGCAAGGGCATTGGCGGCTGCCACTGCGGAACGACCGGCTGAGTTAAGCATGGCGTTAAGAGCCTAGTTCGAGGCCATAGCCATTTGGTCTAGGTGGAGAGACACCTCAGGTACCGTGTGGTGTCTTGGCGTAAACTGCGTCTTTAAGAGACCAGGCCGCTGCAAAAGCGGGAGGAAACACAGCGCCGACCGCGTCATAGAAGACTTGGTCAACAGTTCAACCTGACGGTCTGCCGAGTCTTTTAAAGACGAGCTGTTGGCAATGGAAGTTGTGGTACCAGTTGCCAATCTGGCTACCGCCGGGTCCACCTAATGAGGTTGAGACCAGCCCGATAGTATTGCCGGTAAACGGATACTTGGGATCCGTGGTGTTGGCCGGAAAAGCCCTAGGCTTTTGCACCGAGTCTGAAAAGTCAGGGTGATCGGAGAAGATGTTGGCAGGTCTTTTCGGATCCCTGAGTGAGACCTTGGCTCGCTGCACAGACTGAGTGTCGGAAGCAGAAGACTAAGAATGGCATTATTGTCAGCCAGAGCGTCCCCTTCCGGGACCGAGTCCGAGGCCGCCTCCGAGCCAGAGGACGAAGGATCCTGTTCCTCACCCTCCAGAGGAGCCCTAGAGTGAGATCTGGGCGAGGAGAGGGAAGGGTCTCTGCCTTTTGGAGCAGGGCTCACCAAGAGGCAGAGAGGGCCTGGTAAGGCCAGGAGGAAGAGACGGACCCGGGACCGATGAGAACCCTCCACATCGATTCCCTAGTTTCTGGTCCGGGCTCAGGGTGATGGCCTGAATGATGGGCTTAGTCATAGAGGCTACGGATTGTGACATAGCTCGTGACACTGCCCTGGCCACTGAAACAGACAATGACAGATATAACGTCAGTCCATTGAGGGGCCGTGTTAAAACCGGGGGAACGGACGCCTGATCCCCAGAGGGGGCAGGGGCATCCACCTGGGGCCGGGTTCCGAAAATATCCGGAGCCCCAGTCTGCTCACCGGTCGTGCAGAGGGAATGACACTCTGCGCAGGCAATGTGATTGTGTACACTGTACAAGTTGCATACAATATAGCAGCCTTATGTGCTCCTTGAAGAAGACCTAGTCTGACCCAATCCTGTGTACAAACTAACAGAAGGGGGATGCCACAGAGGAGAAGCCACACCAATGGTGTGGATTACCTCACTGCCAAAGCCCTGATCCCCAGTCTGAGACTCCCAGCAGCAGATGAGAGAATCTGCAGAAAATGAGGCCAAGATGGCCCCCACAGAGGGAGAGGGGGGAGTCAGAGGGAAGGGCCTGTAAAAACGCGGGCTCTGTGGCCCCATTGTGTACACAGGAGGGGAAGGCCGAGCCCTGTGAGTGGGAGAGGCCAGAGACCAAGCCCTGAGCTCCCAGGGCTATTCTGAGCAAATCCCCGCCCCCCACTGCTGATAGACAAGCAGGGGGCGGAATCGCGGCCTAGGCCTCCAGCGAAGCCGGGGACTAAATTTGAGGCCGCGGCCGGCCTGCGTGAGGGGTCCGGCGCGGAAGTCCCGCAAAACGCCCGCGGATGCGGGAAAACGGAGCCCCATGCTCCTAATCCAATGCCCCATCCCCCCTGCTGTACCAAGACAGGCAGGGAGGGGATCGCTGCTGGGAGCCCCATGCTCCTAATCCAATGCCCCATCCCCCTGCTGTACTAAGACAGGCAGGGAGGGGATCGCTGCTGGGAGCCCCATGCTCCTAATCCAATGCCCCATCCCCCTGCTGTGCTAAGACAGGCAGGGAGGGGATCGCTGCTGGGCTGCTAGCCAGGCTAGGGCCATTGCAGGGACACTATAGCAGGTCCTGTCCTGGATCCTGCTGTGGATGCGGGGGCCCAATGTGCGCAGCACATACCTGGATCCCCATAGGGGGAGAAGATAGGGGCCAGCTCGGTACCTTGTGGTGGAGCCTGCATCCGTCACCTGTGACTACCGGGAGTTGAACTCCATCACAGGGGCCACACAGTGACTGTGTATAGGCCAGGGGCACAGAGAACTGTGAACCCCTCAGTCGGCTCCCACCTCACCAGAGGCTCTTTGAAAGAGTATGGTGAGGGAGCACGGCATATGGGGCCGAAGGCCCATGCCGGGGGACCCCGATGGTCCCCTAAGCTTCATCTGTAGCAGGAGCTTCAGTGTGGAGATGTGCCTCCAACGACACCAAATAACAAACTGACAGTATTCCTGTAGAGGGCGTATATGCTGCAGGGGAGAAGGAGGAGTAAATCTCTTCTATATTTGGTGTGACCTCCAGGGGCAGCATATAACACCCACTGTCAGGGTCTCCCAGATTTGGACGACAAGAAAAGAGATGCATTCAGCAACACATCCAAGAAAAGGTAGATAAAAATCAATATGGTCATATGATTTAACATGGCTTCACATGATTTTTATCTCCCTCCGTTGGATGTGTTGCTGGATGTATCTCCTTTTGGCTGCCGACACACTCCTTATCCCTGCACCATACATATAGATTTTATTTATTTTGTCACCTACTGAACACCTGAAGGTGGAAGGACTTGTGAACGTCCGGTGCTGACAGGAGCGCAGCACCTCCCCCACACAGAACTCTTAAACCCTGGTTCTGCTGCATGTCGGACATACCTTGCACACCTTTGAGGTATTAAAGGGCCCGTGGTCACAAAATAAACAGAGTAGCCGCGGCCCAGACCAGATGACATAGCGGACTGCATTCGGCCTGTGGGCCGGACGATCCTCACCCCATGGCTTAGTATATAACTTATGGACAGACATAAGTTATTGTCAAAAGATGGCACTGAAAAAGGATGAAACCACCTAGGGACAAATATAACACTAGGGGCAGGGGCTTGGATTTAAAACACCAAACATAAAAAATAATAATGCTGGAGTCGTGCTTTAAGTGTAGGTGCACAGATGTTTTGAGAACATTTTTGAAGCTGGTCTACTTCAAAATGCCTATAATTTTGCGGGAAAAAAAAAAAGCTTGAAGATTCTTCCCATTTGTTTCTATTGTAAAACTACCAGGCTTTGTTGTTCATTTGTTCACTCTTTTGAGTGTTTTTATTCCTCTTCAGGTTTTGAAAAACGCCTGGTGGGAAAAAATGTGAATGTGACCAATTTGAAGAGGCTCCTGATGGAATCTGCCCTAATCAAAAGGCTGCAAAAAAGTGTCAGGAAAATTATTCCAAAACACTTCATAACTCTTCAAAACCACTTCAGGAACTGTGAAACTCCTCCAAAAACTGCAATATTAGGAGCATTTCCTGAATGGAATAACTATTTTATAGTTTCAAAAGTGAATGTGTCCTCAGAACTTAAAAATTAGACAAGTTATAGACTTTAAGCCTAGAGAAAACAATGTCATGAACTGCCATGGTCACATTTCACTTAAAACGGTTCTAAATTTTGCTATACTAAGTATCCCTATTCAAAGAAAAGTGAATCCACCAGTTCTAAAAAGGAAATTACATAACTGATATCATGTTATATTACATTAGCAGTATTAATAATGTTGCCTTCATTTATGTTCGGAGTCCCTGCAGTAACGTGGGCAAACATACTATTGGTGTTTTGCCGCACTAGGGCCCCGGAGGTAAGAGGGCCCAATTCTACCCCCAAAACCGCAAGCAGCTTCTGTCATAGACATATAAAGAGGTACATTATGGGATTGTAACGGTCCATATACTGTTCTTACACTGGGGCCCACTACTGTCTGTGTTGGCCCTGTGTATATTGCAGTTATAACACTTGGATACAATAAAAATGGTATCTGATCTGCTGGCAACATTTTATACAGCAGGAGAAGCTGAACAAATTATTTTGTGTTGAAAATTCTGCATCATTTTTATTTTATTAATTTTAAATTATGATTCTTTCTATTTTCGGAATCCAATGGCTGTTTCTATTCAGTTGTAGAGTGGCATGGGGCATTAGTTGCAGGCAAGGGATTGACTTCAGACACACCAGCAGGCTACATAAAAATCACGATTCTGGCTGGGTGCATGGACTTATGTTGGTTTGGGTTTACCTCTCTGCTTGCCGCATGGGGCAAGGGCCAGATAGCCTGAATTGGTTAACACAGACAACCAGTTCATTTTAATCAACAACAGTTTACTTAGTTGATCCTCAGTAACAACTTCACATGTGAGATTGCAGACATGTTATTTCCAAACCGTTTCAATTGTACAGCACAAATTAAGACAGTTCTAGTTCCCATTTCCTGCTTGTTCCCATTCAATCTGGTCCTGTAAGTCCCAGCACAACCCGAAACATTCCATGACAGTCCCTCTCCCAACTCCATGGCTTCGTGCCTGTTCTCCTTGTATAAGAGGGCATACAGGGTGTCTGACCACTACGGCGAGAATAGAGCCGCAAGCACTTCCATATCTACGTCTATTCTCCTCATAGTGGAGAAGGATAGGGAATTTTTCATCAGTGAAGAGCTTTTTCTTGCAGATGCTTGGCCAGGTCCCACCTGGGAAAGCCAACTCAATTACATACCAGTCCATCTTGACCTATCACCTTCTAGACTTGGGGTCTTGTCACTAACATCCCATTCTGTAGCCCCTCTGTACTTGGGGCCGCTTTGTTAAATGATCTGTCTTTATCTTTGACCGGTGTCTCTTGGTCTGTGTTCCAATCAGCACTCTTGGATTACGCTGTCTCACTCTGGTCTCCTTTCTCCTATTCTTTTTTTTTTTCATGAGTCACCCACATACAAACCTTTTTTCAAACCATCAATGGTTCGCTGTAAATGGCTCTTGCAATAGAATATTCCACAGAATAATTAATTCTTGGGGTTCGCTTCTGCTATCGTATAAATACGACAAGTGCAATATCAGAAAAAAAGGCATTGCACTCCGACCAAAATTATGCAATAACTCTTTGTTAAGCTGCGGTTTTTCTCTCAGCTGTAATCAGCCTGAGGAAAGAATTGCAGCATGCTGCAAGTGGACGTGTAAATCAGATGAGACTTGCCTATGCAACTCTATGGTGTAAGTAAAAAATGGATGCAACATAACCATCATATTGGCATATGATTTTTATGGATACATTACCATTCTGTATCTAAAGACACTATTAATCATTCTGTATATGTTTGTTGATAATAGCTGCTGAGAAAAAAATGCATGCATATAGATGCTAGGTGAGAAAATAATCGTACACTCACGACTTATGGAGTGACCTACTCATTACACTCATCCAACTTTTCAGGATGAAATTGGACCAATTTTTACGCTCATGTGATGCTACCCTTATAGTAAAAAAGCATAATATTTTCTGGAGATTGAACCCCTCTTTCACCATGTGGAGTTTTACAGGAAACTACTTTTGTCCATACTTTTTGTACTTGTACAAGTGAACCATTTCCCCCTTACATGTCTCATTTCAAGTCTAAGTACTTTTTTTTATTAATCCTTCTTTATAATTAAGCCTCCATCCATTTTATCAGTTTAGTGCAGAGGTCCCAACCCCAGCCCTCGAGGCCACCAACAGTGTAGGATTTCCTTAGTATTGCACAGGAGTTAATGTGATCAATGCACAGGTAATGATTCCAACCTCTGTGCAATACTAAAGAGATCCTAAAAACTCACTGTTGGCGCCCTCGAGGCCTGGAGTTGGGATCCCTGTTTAGTGGTTCTTATTTGTACCATTTCTCACACTGGAGCATCCTTCTATGAACTAGTTCACAAAACTGATCTCCATATTCCCCTTTATTGCTGTGTAAAGTAGTAGTATTTTCTCACTGTCACATGAGCTCATGCCTTTCTTAATACATGATAAGATACTGCTGGCTTTAGAAGCTGCTGATTGATATTGCATGCTGTTATTAGGGTCTAATTCAGACGTCCATCTCTTTTTCATGTACGCAAAACTAAAACTCATAAAAACCCCATATAGAACACGTTTGTGAAAACCAGATGTCTGAATTTGGCCTTAGTCTGATCTACAAAAAGACCCAGATCCTTCTCTTCAAGTCACTCTCCTTAATTTACGCCCTACTAGAACATACGATGCCCAATAATACTAATGCACAGATGCATTATGTTACATTTCTCCAAATTGAATCTCAACTGTCATCTGAATGCACAAACACTTAGTTTTTCTAAATCAGTCTGTAGCTTATGAACATTTCTGTACTATATTACAGTTTAGTGACATCTGCAAAAACAGAAACACCATTAACTCCTCTTATTTATGTTTAATGGCTGGGTTGAATAATAGCGAAGCTTCACTGAACTTTGGTGTATGCCACATATAACTGGAGGCCATTTAGAGTAGCAGTCATTAACCACACTCTCTAAGGGTGCCTTCACATTAGCATTCCCCTCCGCAGCGTTGTTTAGTATGTAGTATGTTTAGAATGGGAGCGCACGGTGCTGCGCTTGACAGCGCAAGACCGTGCGCACCCATTCACACCCATATGTGATCTGTGCGCAGGCGGATGCCTGCGCACAAATCACACACTCTCGTTGACACTCTCACACACTCACATGTTGCGTCCCTGGTGCGGGCGAGAGTGTTTGATTTGTGCGCAGGCATCCGCCTGCGCACAGATCACATATGGTGTGAGTGGGTGCGCACGGTCTTGCACTGTCAAGTGCAGCACCGTGTGCTCCCATTCTAAACATAGAGGCTTGCTGTGCTGCGTTCACATTGCGGATCCCCTCCGCAGAACGGAGGGGAAACGCTAATGTGAAGGGAGCCTAAATGCAATCTTTGACAAAGTTTATCTATTTACAAATAGCCTTCTAAGTCTATAGACCTAGAGAAAGACTTAAACAAAGTGCAAAAAACACCATGCCACCAATTCATCAAGACTTTACACCAGTGTTCTGGGACAGAAAGCTTTGAAAAGTCGCTAAATTTTAGTGCAACTGACAGCTGCACTAAGATCATGCAATTTTCACCCAGCTCTGATAAAGTTGGCAGAGCTGGGGCATTCAGCACTTCATGAATCAAGAGCGTCTGCCTCCAGCACAGCCCCTCAAGACCGGTGTGAATGATTATCTACAGCTACGCCTCTGTGCAGATTTCTACTCCCCTCTTCATAAAAACTAGTCAGGTTAACTTGACAACCTCTGTCCTTCAGGAAACAATGCTGGCAATACCTCATAATAATATTTTCTACCACATACCCCTGTATATTATCCTTTACAAGCCCCTAAATCATTTTGTCTTTAACATTATTATGTCTTATTTTATTTCTTGGTAATTTTATTGTTTGTTTTCATTGACTCTGTAATGGGGTTGTCCAACTCGGGGCAAAACTCTTGTGACTTGTGAATCCTCTCAGCCTACACAGCCTGCGCTGTGAAAATGCACGAAGAGCAGCAGACACATGAGCACAAGTATGCGATTTGCACACATGCAGTCACGTGCCAACTAGACATGCACTGCCTTCCTCAATACAAGTGAATTCTTTTGATGTTAAATATCTCAAGATGAAGTTTGGCTGAAGGTGTGTAAATGGCATACTTGCCCTCACATGACCCCGGCATTGGCAAATCCTCCAAGTGCAAACACTACCTGACTGCAGGTTTGTACCCTGAGACCAGACAGCCCCTTTAATAAAAGTGTTGCATTGCTCACAAGTACCGAACGCATGATGTAAATATTCTGATAGTGGTATTTATAAAAGTCTTCATGTGATTTCATTGAAAAAAAAAAAACACTACTTCACTGGAATTTAATTATGGGTCACATAGCAGCTAAGATGATGCTTTTTTGTGCCATATGACATTAGCTTCTCACATTTTTCTGTGCTCTTTTAAAATCTGCATTTTATAGCTGTGTGGGTATGGCCAGCAGCTAATAGGGAGCAGTGTGATGTGATAGCAGAGAAAGGACAAGATCAGAGATTGTGAGCTGTGTGGTGTGGGGAGCCAGATGACAGATCAGAGAATCTTGTGCGAAGGAAAGGGCAGAGGAGTTTGCAGTGATCCTAAAGGCCCTGTTACACCTAACAATGTCCCAGTGATCTGACCAACGATGTGGATCGCTGGGACATCGTTATCTGATCACTGGTGAGCTGTCAAACAAGCAGACTCACCAGCGATCAGCGCCAGCGAGAACGCTGGTAACCAAGGTACACATCGGTTAACTAAGCGCAGTGCTGCGCTTAGTTACCAACGTTTACCCTGGTTACCAGCCTCCCAGCGTGTGCTGTACGCGCTGGGAGATCGATCATCGTTGGTCTCCCACGTCACACGCGCGATGCTGGCCAGCCAGCGGAGACAACGATAAATTTATGGTCCAGGTTATTTACCAACGATCAAAACTTATCGTTGGTCGTTGGTAAATGTCACACACAACGATGTTGTTACGATGTCGCTGCAGCGTTACCAAACCGGTGATGTTACAACAATATCGTTAAAGATATCAGTGTGTGACGGGGCCTTTACATTCTGACATTTCTTAGCAGCTGTGCTGTACCCTAATCTGATACATTGTTGACTTGCCAGCTGCAGTCAGGAGCTCACACACAGTGTAGTACACACCCCCTCCATTATATCGTTATATGCCCCATAATTAGCGTGAAGACCGATCTGAGTGATAATGAACATATGTCTGCTTCACACAGTGCAGTAGGGACATTTTGTGGAAAGTTTATGAATGGTTTTCAACCAGAATTCTCTGATACAGTATATTTAAAAGTTTATTAAAATCATTACTCTACATTATTATTACATAAAAAGTTAAACAGCGGTTACGCTTTAATAGCTTAGGAATTCCAGGGGTATGTCACCTATAGTCTGTATAGTTCAGATTTTCCTGCTTTTGTATTTTGATCCATGATTTGTTTATTTCCCACCAGAATCAGCAGTTCCCTGGTATTCTGTCTGATAACAGCTTATCCGGACAGAGTGGAGGTAGCGCACAACAGGTGATATTGGTCAGCCATGCAACACAGCCCTCCAGCAATAACAGTGACCTCAACTACCAGGTATTACCTCCTATTACCTATGTAAACCACAATTATGGTAATTAATTGTTTGAAAATTACAAATAAGTCATATTTAATGAAAAATAATAACAGTAAAACATCTAGACATAATATCATACATTCAAAAACTAAATCTGTGTGCCTTTTTCCCTAGTATACCTGATGTAGTCTTACATTTAGGTCACGTTCCTACGTTCAGTATTTGGTTACTTTTTAACTCAGTATTTGTATTCTGTATTTATCACCCTCTCCTGGTTTTGACTTACAAATACGGCTTTAAAAAATTCACCAAATACTGAACGTGTGAATGTGGCCTGACAGAAAGCGCGCACTATCATCCATGTGCATTTCTGCATATATGTGTTCTTATTTTGGTAGATCATTAGACAGTAATGACCTATAAACATTGAAAATGTCAATTTTTTACACCAGTCAATGAAACTAATTTCAATTGTCTGAACTGATTAATTATCATAAACCCTTTCACTAGAGATACCATCATATTTTTTTTTACTAAATATTTAGGATTTTTTTATAAATATAATATCTAGAGCTTAGTCACTGAGAACCTTTATTTCATAGGTTACAGATGACGCTCACATAGAAAAGAACAGTGATGCAGAAAAGCAAGATATGATTCATCAGTGTTATGAATGCAGCCATTACTTTCCCTCAGCTGCCACATTGGCAGAGCACAACAAAGACGCTCACGGGAAAGAACGGATTCACGTGTGCCACCTATGCAATAAAGCCTTCAAGAGGGCATCCCATTTAAAAGTGAGTCTCCATTTTTGACAATCAAATGAAACAAGATTTGATTTAGATATGACAAAAATAAAGCCGTAAAATCACTGGGGGTTCCACCACTGGGACCCTCCATTCCAGCGAATGTTAGTCCCAAAGTTCCCTATGTGAATGCAACATGCATGCCCCCACTCTTCACTTGTATTATACTAACAGAAGTAGTCAATTTGTCAGTCTTATAGAAGTGAATGGAGCAGTGGACAAACAAGTACATCAGCAATCTATTAACATAATGATCTTTGGGACACTTTTTGGCAAAACTGGTAGGGGGCTCTGAACATCAAGATCCCCAGTGATAATTCCCTTATCGCTTATCCTTTAGATAGGTGATAAATGTATTAATGTGTAGCTGTCAGTACACTAATTTTTTTATATATGACAGACGCTGCATAATGCTACCGATCAAAGGAGAACTCTGTCCCAATAATTAATCAAATACTACTCTGAGGTCCACAGCTTCTGCATGAGCTGCGCACATAGAACCATGTAAAGGCTCAATAGTAGGTTTGTGAATCTGTACATATGCATTCTCACAAAGCTGTGAATGGACCAATACTCTGTACTTGAAATTGAGCTCTTCACTCTATACACACGGCTCATACAGGAACTCCAGGCTTTAGAAGGGTATTTTGACTGATCGATGGGGGTCTCGGAACCTGGATCAATGAGGAGTGTGTATCATTAAGGTGGATATCATTTTTAGTTTTATTTTTCCCTACAGTGATATAGGAGCTCCTGGTATGGATAATGTGTGTAATCACTCAATCTCTCCAAAAAGCAATAAAGTATATGAGAGTATAATTAATCATAGTGCTATCCTTTGTGCACCACTATAATACATCTTTACCTTACTCAACAGGAGCACATGCAGACACATCAGCCTGGACCGTCACGTAGTTCTCAGATGCCAAAATTATTTAAGTGTGATACCTGCGATAAGGCTTTTGCTAAACCAAGTCAGCTTGAAAGACACGGTCGCATTCATACAGGTATGATACAGTACAGTGCAGAACATAGATACAACAAATATGTTGTTTGTACTGTTAATCCTCATAAGTACATAGTACTAGACTCGGTAGGAAGCTGCATATGTATGTCCAAAGGTATGTGGGCACACGTCTCAATAATTGATATTGGGTATTTCAATGAAAGGTAATATACATTGGGGAATTAATATTTGCTACCCTGCTATTTTTGCAAGTTTTCAATCACCAAAGAATGAAGAGGTCTTTAATTTTTCTCATAGGTACACTTACACTGTGAGAGTTAGAATCTAAAGAAAAATCCAGAAAATCAAATTTTGTTATTCTTAGATAATTTTATTACATGAAATAAGTATTTGATACAGTAGAAAAACAGAACGTAATATTTGGTACAGAAATCTTTGCAATTACAGAGATTAGACATTTCCTGTAGTTCTTTCCTAAGTTTGCACACACTCCAGCAGGGATTTTTACCCTTTCCACCAATGTAGAACTTCTCCAGTTCTTTCAGGTTTTGGGACTGTCATTGGAGAACATTGAGTTTCACCTCCCTCCAAGAATTTTCTATTGGTTTCAGGTCTGGGGCTGGCTAGGCCACTCCAGGACCTTAAAATAACTTCTTAGTTGCCCTTACTGTTTTTCAGTTCATTGTCATTCTCAAAGACCCAGCCACATCCCATCTTCATTTCTCTTACTGAGTGAAGGAGGTTGTTGGTCAAAATCTCACGATACATGACCCAATTCAGCCTCCCTTCAATGTGAAGCAGTTGTCCTGTCCCCTTTGCAGAAAAATACCCCCAAAGTATGTTTCCACCCCTATGCTTCACGGCTCAGAGGGTGTTATTGTGGTTTTAATCCTCTTTCTTCTTCCTATAAACATGCTGAGTGGAGTTGATACCAAAAAGTTCCATTTTGGTCTCATCAGACCACATGACCTTCTCACATGCTTTCTCTGGATCATCCAGATGATCACAGGAGAACTTCAAATGGGCTTGGACATGTGCTAGTGTGAGCAGAGGGACCTTATGTACCCTGCAGGATTTTATTCCATGAAGGCATAGTGGGTTACTAATGCCTCAAGTCTGCAGACTTTAGTCCCAAGCCTGGACATCCCCATTAAAGATCAGAACAGCCTCCAATCATGTGACATGACCACCCTTCATCACAGCATGTGCGATCAGGATTATCTGGTGTCGGGAGCCTTTGCATATATGCAGTCATGTGCTGACTAGACTTACATAACCTCACTCAGTACCAATGAATCATTCAAGGCCAGATAAGTCTAGTTGGAATGGGCAAAAGTATGCAAATCGCATACTTGGTCAATGACCGCCCACTCCCATCACCTGAAAATCCTTACAGAGTGCACTGTACACACTGAGGATTCACAATACAGCTGTCACATACAGTGATTTATAATATTGCATTATCATGGCAGCCTGTTGGTACAGTTATGTTGTTAGAATTATGTATTAATGTTTTTTATGATGTCCCTGGAGATCTAGTTCTTATATTGCTGCGTAATTCAGGAGACTTTTACTCACTAGTATCGCCTCTGATGTAAAACCACCATATCATCATTTCAGGGAAAGATGAGAAATATATTTTCAGATGACCTTAAATAGCATGTATTAAGCTTTGAGTGAGGATATTGTCTGATAGCACTAAAACTAAAGCTCTCAAGATAAATAGCCGGATCGGATAGCTAGATTATCTGTGTGTGGCTGCCTTCATTTCAAGAAAAAGTACTTTTTATCCTTTAAAACCTTTAATCATCCATTCCGCTGAAAGACTGAGAAAAAGGTTAATTATATTTAATTAGAAAATGTCCTTGTTATCAGTACTGAGAAAAATCACCAAAAACCTAGTTGAAAGAACTTCATGTTAGGCAGTGCAGTGGCTCAGTGGTTATAACTGCACTCTTGTAGAGCTGAGCATTTGATCAGGGCATGTCATTTCTATGTTCTTCCAATGGTGGCACATGTTTTCTTTTTCTTTTTTAATGTGTATTTTTTCCACATTTCTAAAATAATTTGAAAATTCTGAAATAAGCTGATGCGTGGAAAATGGTGTATGAGTTTGGGGGTGGGATTGTTTTGTTATGTTTGTGTATAATACTACAGAATTTATTAGTTTATTAGTCTCCTACACCATGTAGAAAGAAGCATTGGGACAATTGTTAAAAGGAATCTATCACCAGGTTTTTCCTGCCATGTTCGTGTGCAGCATACTGTAGGAAAGAGACCCTGATTCTATCAATATATCATTAGTTTACTGGTTGCAGCAGTTGTGCTTTCTCTGCTGTTCATGAAGCAGAGCTCCGAAAGCTAACCTCGCCTGCCCCACTGATTAAGTGTTTTATGTACACTGTATATTGACTATAAAATGCCCTCCTAGTCTACTGGTCTAACCATGCTCCCAGCACAGATTAGCAGTTAGTCCAGCTGTGATTATCTCCTGCTGAGAACACCGATTGTATTGAAGTAGCAGCACATAGCCTAGTAAGTGACACATTGCTGAAATCAGTGTTTCAGCCCCTACCTCAAGCTGCCCTCAGATTAAATAGCAGAAACCTTTTGACAGATTCCCTTTAAATCTCCAAATTTGGTCAGCAGGTAGCTGACATAGTTCAAGAAAGCCTGATTCCAGTGATTTATCACTTATTGCTGCTTGGTATAGTTTTTATAGTATGCCTGATTTGTGTGATGGACATGTAACAGAACTTACTGTTAAACTGACTGGCACTGCTGACTGGCATCCTCCTGTGCATTGTGAGCGTACTTCTACTGACAGGGTTACACAGATTAGCTGGACTGAGCAGAGGATGAGCTGTAGACTGATAGTAAGAATCTCCTGCTGGGAAAAGGCTCATTAAATTGAAACTTCAACACCCAGCCTAATAAGTGACACATATCTGAACTCTCAATTTCCTTTATTATGCTGCTCTCAGATTAAATCGCAAAAACCTGCTGACAGATTTCCTTTCCCTCTGTTCCATTGCAACAGGTGTATAAGACCCAGCAACTCACCATACAGTTTGCCTTTACTAAACTATGTGAAAACAAAGGTGTCATTTTAAAGGGAACCAACAAGCAGGATTTAGGACTCTAAAGTGAAGCAGGCATTGGGATGCTGAATGCAATCATACCTTCACTTGAATGATTCCATGTTTGATTGCAGAGAAAAGAGAAAAATGTTATAAAACTCGTGGTAAACCGGGCAGCAGATGATTGATGTGTGCAGCACTGTGTCACTATTTGGGGGTTGTTTTTTTTTCTCCTCTGTGGGCAAGCCTTTCAGCTGTAAGCCAAGCTCACCCTCCCTTTCAACTCTACTTTCAGTTTTGTCAGGCACCCTGTGGCTGGAGTATAGATAAGAGGAAGAGGGGAGGGTTTGGTTTATAGCAGAAAGGCTTGCCCACAGAGAAGGAAAAAGAAAACAACTCCGCATACTGACGTAGCGCTGCACACATCAATCATCTGCTGCCCATTGTTCCAGGAGTTTTAGAACACTTGTCTCTGCAATCAAACATGGAATCACTGAAGTAAAGGTATGATTGCACTCAGTAACGCAGTGCCTCTAAAGGTGGGGTCACACGCGGCGATCTCGCCCGCGACATGGCCGAAAAGTGACGTCACAGCGATGTCGCGGGCGATATCACAAGTGCGTCGCGCTGTGTGACAGCGCGACGCAACTGCAAATTATCGCTGGTCGCAGTTGACAGGTTTATGAACATGTTCATAAACCTGTCAACCTGTGACCAGCGATTAGGCTGGATCGCGCCGCCGACACTGTTGGCGGCGCGATCCACCTATATCGCAATGTTGGTGAGGATCGCTCGCTGGGCTGAGCCCAGCCCAGCGAGCGATGGCTCTCGCCCACATCGCGGCCGCGTCACCGGCAACGTCGTGCCGTGTGACAGCTGGCCTGCGATTGTCGGAAGCGAGCGGGCACCTGCACATCGCTTCCGACATCGCAGGCCAGATCGCCGCGTGTGACCCCACCTTAAGGCACCTGCTTCACTTTTTAGCCCTAATTCTTGCTGGTTGCTTCCCTTTAAGGAACTCAATGATATTGAGCATGGTCCTGTATTAGAATGATACCATTGTAACAAATCAGGTCATGAAATTTCTTCTTTCCATTGCATCAGGTGCATAAGAATCAGACCTTTATCATGCAGTTTGCCCTCACTAAAGTTTGTGAAAAAAATGTGATCCTCTAGAGCTCAATGACATAGATTATAGTCTGTGATCGCTGGTATTGTAACAAATGAGATCATAAGATTTCTACTTTTCAAAATATTTCACCATTAACTGTGAATAGAATTATTGAAAAGTGAAAGCATTTAGATTCCACGGCAACTTGGCCACAGAAAGGAGATCATGCAGAGTTACAGAAAAGGCATAAATCACTAACACTATAATGTCTTACCACCTACAGAGCTACAAACATCTGGCGTTAACACCAACAGAAAACCTGTGCGCCAGGAGCTTCATCACATGGCTGAGCAGCTACCTCACTAAGCATAATGGCAAGTGGCAGATGGAGTGGTGGGAAGAACACCGTTACTACACTTTACAGTAGTGGAAATGTGTTCTGTGGAGTGATGACACTGACTCTGTTTGGCAATCCAATGTAGGAGTCTGGGTTTAACAAATGTTAGGAGAATATTACCAGCCTAACTGCATTGTGCCCACTGTAAAGTTTAACTATAATAAAAATAAAGGAGACAACACGAGGCGCAATAGTGCCCTATCAATATGGCACGGATTTTACACACAGGTCACAAAATGGTGCACTCACCTTTTCTGGTTGTGTGCACCCACAACTAGTTTAAATCGCATGTAGTAAAGAAAGCTGCTGCAGGACTTCCACCTCCACGTAACACGTGTAAGAAAGTCTGGAAACGGATGGTGTATCACAATCCGCGCTGCTTTGAAATAATCACTCAAAGAGTCTTGGATGAAAGACCCCCCTTCTTTATTTAGCCTACGCGTTTCAATGCTACTCCCAGCATTGTCATCAGGGCCCCGATGACGATGCTGGGAGTAGCATTGAAACGCTTAGGCTAAATAAAGAAGGGGGGTCTTTCATCCAAGACTCTTTGAGTGATTATTTGAAAGCAGCGCGGACTGTGATACACCATCCCTGTTTCCACACTGTAAAGTTTGATGGAGGAGGAATCCTGTTATGTTATACATGGTTTGCCTAGGCCTCTTAGTGCTAGAGAAGGTAAAATTTAAAGGGACTCTGTCAGCACAGAAAGACTGTTTAAACCAAGTGCAGGTGCATCATGACATAGCTAAACATTTAAGTGCATCTTCCTACATGCTTGTTTTCCATCTATCTCTACCTTTGTACAGCTAAAGCTGTCAATCAAAGAAGGGGGGAGGATAGAGATAGAGGGAAAACCAGTAGCTGTGAACGTGCAATCAAATGTTTGGCCACACCAAGGGTGCACTGAGCGATTGTACTTGATTTGAGTAACTTCAGAATAAAATGTCATCTTGGACAATTGTTAGTTTCCAACTTTGGGGGAGCAGTTTGTGGTAGACCCTTTTCTATTCCAGCATGACTGTGCCCCAGTGGACAAAGGAAGGTCCGTAAAGTCATGGTTAGGTGAACTTGGTGTGAAGATCTTGACTGGTCCTTTCAAATTAACTAGTATAGAAGAAGTATCCTAATATTTTTATTCTCCATATACTTTATGGACAAAAGTAAATGCATTTTATAGCTTGAAGGGAAAAAGGCTTTTACTTGAAATTTTTTTTTGAGATTTACAAGGCTTTTAATGTGTATGAAGAAGCTTGTGAGTGCAAACCTGTTCAGCGATCAGCCCCTATGGCAACATAATACACTAATAAAATCTTCAGTTCTCAGAGTGCAGTCATTAAATGTCTGTGCCCACTTTAATTAGAGCGGTACATGGAGTCCTCATGTTAGCCACTTGCTCTGCATGTTGTGCTGGTTATGTGTAAACTCCTGGTTACAGTAAAATGTAGTGTGTTCAGATGTGAAGAACATCAGTACAGGTCTGACACGTGATGCTGTTGTAACCAGGCTGTTCATTTTCAGAGCAATTATCGGAGAGATTTGCTTTCTCTGTACATTAAAGAATGTTCCAAAATGATTTTGTTATGTGGTTGCATTCTGCTGTTTCTAAAGAACCTCTAAAAAGCCCTGAGTATCATTTCATTGTCTGGATAAATGTGCAAGCTTCATGTCCTAACAATTCCCTCGAGCTTTCATCTTCTTAATAAATGTCATTAAGTAGAAAAAAACAATGTTTGCAGCATTCTCAGAAGGAGAGTTTATCCATGGTGCATTTTGTAAGATGCAACGTATTCTCCAATAATTGCTTCAATTTTCCCAGTTTCTATATCTGTTTTACTTGGTGCATGCATACATCTAAATACATAGACAATAAATAAATGGGCTCGATATATAGAAGAGATATAGAAGACATAGGAGGAAAATACTATAATGGCAAAGTAGCTGTAGAAGGGAATTAACACACAGCACCGTAAGCTTCATTCACCTCAGTGTCTGTTGGTGGTATCGTTCATTTCATTTTTTTTCTTATTCTTCCTACACATACAACATCAATACATTATTTTTAATGTTTTGGGGATTTTCTGTTTCAGAGGAGAATTGGGTAGAGGGAAAGTGGGACCAATGTTGTTGAAAACATATCCAGTTTTGGCTCAATTGGCTCAATATGTAGCCATATTCACTGAAGTGAAGGAGTCTGCAAAGAACCCTTTTATCTCTGACCAGTTACAAGAAGAAGGTTCATACCCTAGCTGTGTGTTAGGTTTATACAGTTGCAAGAAGAAGTAGAGATACGGTAACCACCTCTGTTTTTGGGTTTTTTTTTGGGGGGGGGGGTTTGTTGTTTTTTATTACATGTGAGAGACATTGATGACACACAAATGGTGAAAACCAACACAAAAATGAGGAATAACTGATCCAGCACACTGATGAAAAATTATCAATCTTTTGTTGACATGAAAAATGTCCAAACTTATCAAAAAGTCTAATATTGAAAATGTAAATTTATAGTGCCTTGAAAAAGCATTTTATGCCATGATCTTTTATGCGTTACAATCTCAAACTTAAATGTGTTTTTATTGGGACTCTTGTGATTTGTCAACACTAACAAGTGTTTGTGATGTGCATTTGTATTCAAATCATAATTTAACCCTAAAATCTCATTCTTTATTAGTTTCTGCAAAAATCACAAACAACAAAACCAAGATAAAAACTAGGTGTACAGAAAGTGTGGAAGGAAGCGGATATCCTTCTCTCATCCCTACCTCCTTTCCACTGCCTGCCTGCGAGGTCGGCACCCTAGTAACGATTTGGTGCCCCCGCTCACCGGCGGCTGTCCCTACACTTGCCTGTGCTGACCCTGTTAGTAGGAAAAAAGTGCTCCCCTTCTCTAATACACTGCCCAGAGTCAAAATCACCAATGTGCTCAGGACTAGACACCTGTGTCCTAGTATTAAAACCTGATGTCCCTCGCACTTGTACCCTGCCTGTCCGTGGGGTCCAGCACCCTATAGTTGCGACTGTGGCGCCCCCACTCCTCATAGACTGTCATCTCAAATGTCACTGTAGATATCCCCCTATCAAGAAAACCTTCCTTTATCAGACAGTTGGATATTGGTGATCAAATGAGTACTTAGCTTTGTGCTTGGACCTTCAGACTAAACCCCATGCCTCGGCAATTACCATAGTTCATCAGGAGGCTTGATGTTGTGTTCCAATCTGTGACTTTGCTGATGATCACATTCCAGATACACTGGGGAGGGGGGGAGCCATGATCTCAGCTTCCCCTTTTTATCCACCCCTGATGCCTCCAGCACTGCACATCTCTTGTGACCTCACCTACCATTACATTATTCCTCTATTTTATGATGTGATGCCCAAAAGTCATATTATAGCCAGGGAAAACTATTACTCCGTCCTTGTCCCACATTAGGCCGCAGTTTACACCTATAATAGGTGGTGTGAGGTGTAGCGGCGTCAGGGAGGCAAAGACACGGGATCCAGCACCACTGGTCACGGCACACGGGTTTATTTGGCCAAAAAACGTAGACAACAATAGTCCGGTGCACTATTCCGGATTCCCCTTACTTCAGGGGCCGCTTCTCAGCTTCACCCAAAAGGACTTACCCCGTCAAAACCAGCCACAATGTCTCAGGCCTGGCTCAGGGATGTTTCTCTCTCAGAAGCTCAGGGAGTTGTGTTCACTCCCTCACTAGAGACCACACCCGTGGTCTAGCTTCCTTTTATCACACCCAAGCCAGTAAGCAGAACCAACACAAAATCCCGGGATGGAGTGCGACCTGTCAATATGGAGGACGCACCCAGGGAGGCACATACCGGTGCAGGGGCCCGACCCGGTCGGTGCCTCACAGTGGGTACTGCAGCCTAGCATCATGTGGAATGCATCCTTCCGGGTCCATCGCTACAATTAAAACGCATGACGGACCGGAAGTGACGTTTGATCATGTAATTTCACCCGCGCATGCACGGTGACAGTCACTGTCATGTTTGAACAACCCGCCAGATATAATGTTGCAGCACTCGCGCATGCGCAATCACACCCAGTTACGGGTACCGCGTGTGTGCGGCTTCCCTTGCAACGGCAAAGCCCAGCACTGACAATACAGTGCTCACTGAGCCCATCGCTTACGATTTTAAGAAGTTTACAGCTGTAGCCATACAATTCATGCCTTAAGGGCAAAAACAGCAGGGGATCACCTCCATATGATAATGGGGCTGAAGTGTAATACCTTACACTGCAGAACATCGCTTATACCAGCGCCATCGGGGTCACTGAGTCGAACCTAAAAATCCACTCTGTTTCCATTTTTAGAATGCTTAGGTCATGGTCTCCCCCTCTCGGGCCCTCTTTGACCACCTCTATCACCCTAAAGTTCAGCTATTTGATGTCCCCTCCATGTGTACTGTTCATATGCCTGCCAATGGGGTGTCCTTCTTGCTTCTTACATTCCCCATGAGATGAAGGGTGGGTGAACATTTGGGGGATGTAAGAAGCAAGAAGGACACCCCGTTGGCGAGGCATATGAACAGTACACATGGAGGGGACATCAAACAGCTGAACTTTAGGGTGATAGAGGTGGTCAAAGAGGGCCCTAGAGGAGGAGACCATGACCTAAGCATTCTGAAAAGAGACATAGTGGATTTTTAGGTTCGACTCGGTGACCCCAAGAGGGATCAATGAGCAGATATTGTATCCGTGTCTCCTGTAGATGGCTTGAATTGCTGATTATACTTGTGCAGAAATGGTGTAACATTTTTATTTATGAATGTCTTATAATCTAAGAATTTGTCCAACATGCTGCTTCCTCCATTCATTTGTTGTGTGTCCTGTAACTATTAAACTGCACTGGTATAGGTGATGTTCTGCAGTGTAAGGTACTACACTTCAGCCTCATTATCATATGGAGGTGATCCCCTGCTGTTTTTGCCTTTAAGGCATGAATTGTATGGCTACAGCTGTGAGCCTTTTTAAAATATTTAGCGCTGGGCTCAGTGAGCACTGTATTGTCAGTACTGGGCTCTGCAAGTATTGTTTAGGCCCGTGCCGTTGCGAGGGAAGCCGCACATGCGCGGTGTACCCGTAACTGGGTGTCATTGCGCATGCGTGAGTGCCGCAATGTTACATCTGGCGGGCTGTTCAATCTGATGACAGTGACGGCCACCGCGCACACGCGGGTGAAATTACATGATCGCAACATCACTTCCAGTCCATCATGCGTTTCAATTGTAGCGATGGACCCGGAATTATCCGTTCCACATGATGCTAGCGCAGAAGTAACCACATATTGTAGGTGAAAACTGCGGCCTAATGTGGGACAATTATGGAGTAATAGTTTTGCCTAGCTAGAATATGACTTTTGGACATCACATCATAAAATAGAGAGAATAATGTAATGGGAGGTGAGGTCAAAAGAGATATGCGGTCTGGAGGCATCTGGGGTGGATAAAAAGGGGAAGCTGAGATCATGGCTTCCCCCTTCCCAGTGTATCTGGAATGTGGTCATCAGCAAAGTCCAGATGGGAACACCGCATCAAGCCTCCTGATGAACTATGGAAATGCGTCGAGGCATGGGGTTTAGTCTGAAGGTCCAAGCACAAAGCTAAGTACTCATAAGCCATTTGATCACCAATATCCAATTGTCTGTTAAAGGGAGGTCTCCTTGCTAGGGGACATCTACAGGGACATTTGAGATGACAGCCTATGAGGAGTGGGGGCGCCACGTCGCAACTATAGGGCGCCGACCCCAGACAGGCAGGGTACGAGTGCGAGGGACATCAGGTTTTAATACTAGGACACAAGTGTCTAGTCCTGAGCACATTGGTGATTTTGACCCTGGGCAGTGTATCAAAGAAGGGGAGCACTTTTTTCCTACTTACAGGGTCAGCACAGGCAAGTGCAGTGACAGCTGCCGTGAACAGGGGCACCAAATCGATACTAGGGTGCCGACCTCCGCAGGCAGGCAGTGGAAAGAGGTAGGGATGAGAGAAGGATATCCGCTTCCTTCAACACTTTCTGTGCACCTAGTTTTTATCTTTGTTTTGTTGTTTGTGATTTTTGCAGAAACTAATAAAGAATGAAATTTTAGGGTTAAATTATGATTTGATTTACTGGTGATGGCCCTTTCCACTATCAGTTGTTTGATTAGTGCATTTGTATTCAGTCTCACTTGGTCTCTACTCCACAAATCTGTAATTTATGGAAAAGTCACGTTTGCAGTTTGCAAAAAGCCATGTAGGTGACATAATTAGCATGTGGAATAAGGTGCTCTGGTCAGATGTGACCAAAGTAGAACTTTTTCATATAACCGCCTGAAAGACTTTGCCCGAGTATCCCCCATTCTCTGGAATTCTGCACCCCAAAAAGTCCGACTATCCCCTACACTCGGAAGCTTCAAGCGGAACCTGAAAACCCATCTCTTCAGAACAGCCTACAGCCTGCAATGACCACGGGTGCAACCTTACCACCACTGGACCTGGCGCTCCACGACCACCAGAGCAGACCCAACCTACTGTCTTTCTCCCCATTGCCCTATAGAATGTAAGCCCACAAGGGCAGGGTCCTCTCTCCCCTCTGTATCAGTCTGTCACTGTTAGCTTGTTTGCATTTTTAACTTGTTTGCATGTAACCCTTTCTCATGTACAGCACCATGGAATCAATAGTGCTCTATAAGTAATATTAATAATCATAATCTCCCTTAACTAGAGCTAGTTTGCAAAGAGGTATGGGAAAAAAAATCTGACTTCAGATGTGCAAATCTGGAAGAGATTAAATAAAATATATTTCTAAATTTGTAGGTGCAATATGCAAACGTGTACAATTTCACGGTGTATTAATAATTTTTCAAGGCACTGTAGTGTGAGCCACATATTTTTGGTGTAATGAAAATGACTAAAATAGTGACAATTTTGAATCTGGAAACGGAAAGTGATAATCATGTAATTAGATATATATTCTACAAATAAACGTGTGTTCTAGTTCTGTGGACTCCTCAGTAGAGTTACACATTGTCCTTTATAGAAGCATATGCTAAATAGCAACTGTTGTTTTAATTTCTATATCCACTAGATGGTGGCCCGATTCTAACGCATCGGGTATTCTAGAATATAGAAATAGAGATTGCATGGGGAAGGCGGTGAGGACTGAATTGGGAGGAACTTTGAAGAAGGAGCAGCGGGGGAAGGACGGCATGGCAGGGGGAGGACTTCAGCCCTGACCTTACTCCCGCTCTAATAAAGAACACCAATGACTGTCTAACCGCAGTCTCCAATATTATGTCCGCTCTCTATCTGAAACTCAAACTTTCCAAAACTGAACTTCTTCTGCTCCCACCCTCTGCCAACCTCCCTAAAGCTGACATCTCTCTTTTCGGTGTGCGGCACCATGATAACGCCTAGTCAGCAGGCTCGCTGTCTCGGTGTTTTGATGGACACTCATCTCTCCTTCACCCCATATATACAATCTCTCACCCGCTCCTGTTGCTTGCACCTGAAAAATATCTCCAGAATTCGCCCTTTCCTCACCATGGAAACAACCAAAACCCTCGCCGTGGCCCTGATTCATTCCCGCCTTGACTACTGTAATTCTTTATTAGCTGGCCTCCCCCACAGTAAGCTTTCCCCTCTCCAGTCTATCCTCAATGCAGCAGCCAGGATCACCTATCAGCAAACCGTTACTCAGATGTTTCTGCTCTGTGCCAGTCACTACATTGGCTACCCGTACACTATAGAATCCAATTCAAATTGCTCGTTGTCACCCACAAAGCTATTCATGGTGCGGCACCTCCTTACCTCTCCACCCTCATCTCTGTCTACCACCCCACCCGTCCCCTTTGCTCTGAACGTGACCTCAGACTAACATCGGCATTAATCCGAACCTCCCATTCCCGACTCCAAGACTTCTCTCAAGCTGCACCAAACCTCTGGAATGCTCTACCCCAAGAAATTAGGACCATCCACAACTTGCATAGCTTCAGACGCTCCCTAAAAACACACCTCTTCAGGGCGGCCTATCCTTCTCCCTAACAGTAGTCATTTAGATATAAAATATTCATTGTTATAAGCCCCTGTACTTTGTGTTCCCATCCCGTCTTAGATTGTAAGCTCCTTCGAGCAGGGTCACCTTCATTTTTTGCCTTTTTATTGTATTTCCTAAGCTGATTCTATGTTTATTGTATGTAACTATTGTTCTGCATTACCTTTCTGTACCGTATATTTTTCTTATATGTACCGTTGTACTGTAAAGCGCTGAGGAATATGTTGGCTCTATACAAATAAAGTTTTATTATTATTAGGAGGGAGGACAGAGCAGCAGGGGGGAGGAGGACGGAGGACAGAGGAGGTAGCGGCGGGGTGGGGGAGGATGCAGCGGCACAGGCAGGGGGAGGCCGGAGCACAGAGCCGTGGGGGAGAGGAGGATGGAGGACGAAGTGGTGGGGTGGGGGAAGCCGGAGCAGCACAGGCAGGGGAGGACTGAGTACAAAGCGGCTGGGGAGAGGAGGGAGGATGACAAGGCGGCGGGGCGGGGAGGCCGGAGCAGCAGGGAGAGGACGGAGGATGGAGTGTCGGAGGGGAGGCGGACAAAGGCAGGAGGAGGAAGCGGTGGGTGGGGAGGACAGCGGCAGGGGGAGGATGGAGCACAGAGTGGCAGGGGGAGGAGGACTAAGGACAAAGCGGTGGGGTGGGGGAGGACGGAGCAGCACAGGCAGGGGGAGGATGGAGGATGGAGTGGCGGAGAGGAGGAGGACAAAGGAAGGAGGAGGAAGCGGTGGAGGAGGATGGAACGGCACAGGCGGGAGGAGGACGGAGCACAGAGCGGTGGGAGGAGGAGGATGGAGGACAAAGCGGCGGGGTGAGGGAGGATGGAGCACTGTACGGCAGCTCAGTGGTTAACAGAGTATACAGGGGCTCAGTGGTTAGCACTGCGCGGTCAGTGTCACTGCAGTGGCTCAGTGGTTAGCACTGCGCAGTGGCTCAGTGGTTAGCACTGCAGTGGCTGTGAGTGCGGGTGTCAGTGGTTAGCACTCGAGTCTATGCACTGCGCGTGAGTGGGTGCCGTGGCTCAGTGGTTAGCACTGCGCGGTGGCTCAGTGGTTAGCACACGCACCACACAAACACACCTCCATGCACTGTCCGCTATACTTACCATCGGCCCTGCGTCTTCCCCGCCGCCTGGATCCTCAGTCCTCCGTTCCGCCGACATGTCGCCGCCCCCAAAGGACTGGATCCAATATGGCATCTGGGAAGTCTCGCGAGACTTCCCGGACGCCATATCGGATCCAGTCCTCCGGGGGCGGCGACATGTCGGCGGAACGGAGACAGAGGATCCAGGCGGCAGTGGGGAAGACGCAGGGCCGGTGGTAAGTATAGCGGACAGTGCATGGAGATGTGTGTAGTGTGCGGGCGGACATATTAGAACACCCACAGTGGGTGTAGAGGCTACTTCAGCCAGGATGTGACGTAGCATACCATTACATCCTAACGGAAGTAGCCGTAGGGTTTTATTATAATAAATTGTCTATATTACTAGTAGCTTAGCTACTATGGGGGCAGAGGGTGTATCTGCTTGCCTAGCACGCCAATATTGTTCAGTTCTGCGGTAAAGCAAGGAGAGATGATCTCCATGCACTACCATATTCCGTTCGCCGCATGTCGCTTTAACCTTCTATAAAACTGCAAGGAGATGCATAGACCGAGGAGTCTGCGCATGCACAAGACTTCTGAGTCCTAGCACTTTAAGCCGGGTCTCTGAAATCTTGTGCGTGCCCCGATGACATCAATGTGCTGGATATCCTGTGCCTTGTGGTGAACTCATCAGGATAGTAGGTGACTATAATTATTTTTTATTTTGCTCGACACTTGTAGTGTGATTGTGTGGGACATCATACAGTACACTCAGTGTGGGGGTTATTGTAGGTTACCCCTTTATACATTGTAGGGACTACAATGGGCGCCCTGATACTGTGGGACCATTCTACAGTATGTGGGCTAATGTGGAGGCCATTATACAATTTGGGGGGCACTCAAAGTGTGGTTACTAGTGATGAGCAGACTCGTGCATGTGCGGTTTTGCCGGTTCATGCTGTACTTTAAAGGCCGAGTTACACACACAGATAATTGTGCAGAGATTCTTCACAGATCTCTGGTTGCAGTGAAATGATGGACACATTGTTCATTTTGTGGCCATGTACAAATGGAACAATGTGTCCATGATTTCACTGCAACCAGAGATCTGTGAACAATCTCTGCACAATTATCTGTGTGTGTAACTGGGCCTTTAGAAAGAGTTTGATTCAGAACCTGAACTTGACACGAACTTGATACCAAAACTCATACAAACCAATGGGTCCCCAAGCTTCAGTGCTTAAAAATAGCTGTAAAATGGTTGCAGTAAGGGCCAGGGAGCTGCAAATGGAAGCAAAATGAGGGTAAGAGCAGGACCATTGTCCTGTAAACAAATATGGAGAGGAAATTACTTAAAGGGATCCTGTCACCTCCAAGACGCCACCTAAGCTTCAAAATCATGTCCCTGCAGCATCCCATCACTAATATCACACTCCTTTTGTCTCTGAAAAGCATCCTGTGAAAGTGCAGAAAAAAAGTTTCATAACTTACTAATTAGTGATGTTAATTAGCAGGGGCTATATTCTTTAGACCTAAGGGCGTGCCCTCTTCATCATAAGATCACGCCCTAATAGGCGTAATGTTCTATTCATGGTCTATGCAGGGCCTCCCAGTTCTCCACGGCGCTGCCTGGGCTGTAATGTCTAGAATCGAATCATTTCCGGGATCGGGTGACGTCACTCACCCGCGCCGCTCTGTAGGCTTTAAGCACTGCATTGCGCATGCGGTGCTTGAAGCAGTACACAGCGGCGTGGGTGTACTGACGTCACCCGACCGTAAATGACGCGATTCATGTCATTACAGCCCAGGCAGCTGCTACTACTACTACTGTGGGGGCCATTGTAGAGTGTGAGATCTACTGTGCATTCAATATACAGTGTGAGGGCTATTATGCACTGTATACATAATACAATGTGTGCTACTGTGGAGACCATCATACTGTGTATAGTGTAGTTGTGGGCACATCATACTGTATATAGTGGAGTTTTGGGCACAACATATTTTGTATAGTGGCACAATGGGGTCATACTTTGTGTAGGGGAGCTATGGACCCATTACACTCTGTAGGGGGGCTGTGGGCCCATCATACTGTGTATAAGTAAAAACATCTTTTGTTAATTAAGCAACAAAAATTTCAGAAAATATGTGACTCAATAAAAAACCTTTTGCTCATCAATCTGATTACAAGTGTGCCTTGTTAACTATATGAACTTAGTCTTTTCCACCTGTACTGATCTTTCACTCTCAATTCATGGTTAACCCTAGAACGCATACCCATAGAAATCTACACATTCACGCACCTGGGGCCTTTTAGGCCTGTTTACAATTATCATGGAATAACTAAAAAAAAAATACTTTTCAAAGTTTATTGCAAAGTAAGGATGCATTCCCACTAGCGCTGGGGTCTGCCAGGATGGGGTTACGTGATGGATCTGACCTCCTGGTGACCCAGCTAAGGCTGGCGGACACATACCTGGGGCCTCGCAGTCCTGCCAGGTTACCTGTTTTCTATTTTCTGTAAAATTACTTTAGTTAGATTTTTGAAACTCTAGGTATTCCTCAGGTATATAGTTGTTAGTAATTTCCAGTTGTTCATATATTTTTATGTTACAGACATTTCGGTATAACAACCTTTTTTTGGGACTACCCCATATTCACGCACCTGGGGCCTTTTAGGCCTGTGTGCAAGTAACACGGAATAACTCAAATAAAAATACTTTTCAAAATTTATTTTACAATTGCAAAGTAAGGATGCATTCCCAGTAGCGCTGGTGTCCGCCAGGAGGGGATCCGTAATGGATCTCACCTCCTGGTGACCCCAGCTAAGGCTGGCGGAATCCTGCCATTCCGGCAGCCTTCGCTGGAGTTTCCAGGAGGTCAGATCCATTATGTATCCCCTTCTGGCGAACCCCAGCGCTACTGGGAACACAGCCTAATAATAATAATAATAATAATAAAGCTTTATTTATATAGCGCCCAACATATTCCGCAGCACTTTACAATGTAGGGTGTATATTTCAAAACAGAATTATGTGCATAAAACAACAAAAAAGTAAGTAAACGGGCATGCCAAATATAGGCATTCTATATACAATTTTTTTATGAAAACATTTTTTGGTTGTAGCAAACTTGGTGCAGGAATATTTATTTGTAACTTTCCATATTCCCCTGACAATTCTCGCATATTATTTTTTCGACTGAATGTTCCTTGCATACATTTTGTCCGCAAGTAGAACAGAAACGCTCCGATTTTCTTTCCATCTTTGCTGGACAAATATAGTAGTGCTTTCTTTTTTTTCTCTTTGCTCTGGATGTTCCAGAAAGCGTATTCCACATCGGATCATTGCCTCTGTAGTTTGCCTTGATAAGCATATCATGCTGCTTCTCTCCATCATAGTAGGCATCAAAAGTTCATAACAAAGTTCTGTCAAAAATAGACGTCTCTTGTCTTTCCTGTTGGCATGGAATTCTGGATTAGTTTGACAATAAACAATGTAGCTATTGGGTTTCTATTTCCAGACAAAAGAAAGCTGACTTCTTCCTCCAAAGTCTCTCCAGCAATTAGGACAAAAAGACCTGCGATGAGGTCAGAGACACATGACTTTGTGAGGGAGCCTCCCTTCCAAGATCACATGACCATGTTGTCATGCAGAATCCACACTCACAATAGCAGAGTCATAAAAGTTCTTCCCCAGCAACAATACAGACAAAAAGACTGAGTATCACAGTAAACCTAGTACAGGCCTAAAAGGCCCCAGGTGCGTGAATGTGGGGTAGTCCCAAAAAAAGGTTGTTATACCGAAATGTCTGTAACATAAAAATATATGAATAACTGGAAATTACTAACAACTATATACCTGAGGATTACCTAGATTTTCAAAATTCAAACTAAAGTACTTTTACAGAAAATAGAAAACAAGTAACCTGGCAGGCCTGCGAGGCCCCAGGTATGCGTTCTAGGGTTAACATCTGTATCCACTGAATGCAAACTGTCCCAATGCTAAGAGTATATTTACAAAGCACCAACTGTGATTTTCTAAGGAGAGAGGATCTAGATGCAAATACTAACATTCTACTGCAAGGTCTCCTGATGCAACAGATACCGTTCTCCAAAGAATCTTCTAACCACTAGCTGTCATCTACTCTCTTAGTAATGGGAAAGTCTCTTCTGTAATAAGGTTTAACCTATGACTTGAGAACTCAGAAGCAAAAAGATGATTACTCAGATATAAGATGTATTCTAAAGTTACTTATTTTCATGTATCTTATCTTGATCTATTGTAAGAAATAAAACAAAGACTTTTTGAGTATCCAGTTATTCCTACTTACACTTAGATGAATATTCATCTGCACAGTTGCAGGAAATGAGATGTATTCTCCAATGTTTGCATCCTTAATCATAAACTTTAAGTGTTTACTGTCGATATGCTACTATAGCACTGACTGTTAGAACTGACTGAATTCCTATGTGAACTCATTACAAGTGTTTTTTGGTAATATTGCTAGCCTGTTACCTAACCCAGCATGTGCACCCCGCACTTTATAATTTAGCATGGTTCCGATGTTTGGTTGACTGCTGTCCTTAAGATCTAGGTTTCCCTGTATTGCATCCTATTTAAATCTTTTCCTTGGGTTTAACCTTTAAGTTTGAAAACTATCTAAATAATAGATGGGAAAAGTATCAATGAGAACTGTGCACTTGACCTTAAGCAACTCCCATTACAATTGGTGGAAAACATATTTATATACAATTTTAGAGATTCTCATTTAATCATATGCTGTCATAACGTTTGGCCAAGACCTAGTGAGCATGTTTGGGGGCTTTACTAAAACTCTTATTTGTGGCTGTGACCATTATATTGTCTTCACTTGTGTTCAATTGGTTTACAATGTATTTTGTTCGATTTAGTTCAATGTCTTCCACTTTCACGTAGTGAGCTGCACAATTACCTATCTGCCTCTGGAGAATAATGTTTTTACTATTCATTACTCCTGAATGGTCATTGACTTTAATTTTAAACCTCAACATGTGGGACAACCATAAATTAATACATTCACTACGAAGAGAAAATCAACACCGGCCATTCGGTGTAGTCTAAAATGTGATAGACATTGTATTGGACCTGTTATCATTACATTACAAAAAGCTCTACAGAAAATGTTCAATGATGGTAATTCTGATAACAGAGGACATCAGTCATGTCAAAGAAGCATAAAGCCTTTTTTAGCTGTCTTCAAAAAGCTTGTCTGTATGCATTCATGTCTCCTAGATTAATTTGATGCTGACCTCAATTTCCATTAAAATGAAATACTTTAGTCGAAGAGCTTGTTCCTTTGGAAAATTATAATTCTGAAACTTTTTTTGTCAAAAAATGTGCTTCGGATTTTTATGGGATGGTTTATTAGAAAATGTGGTGATTTGTATGGATCTTTTTTAACTGTGCAGACTGTAATATTCTACTTACTGAAGCTGCTTCTGAACTTGCTAAAACAATGCAATGCATTTTTAAAGTGGTCGCTATAAAGTTTGGGGGGGAGTATTGTTAAACTTGGTTCTTATTCCCGCATCAGGCTGGAAATGCTCCTGCAGTTCTTGATGTTGATTTTCATGCATTTTGTCAGTCACATACAGCAGTGAGTACAAATGGAAAGAAAAGTATAAAGACATCAGTCTTTTGTACTTATTTTGTATTTATTCCTGTATAATAAATATGATATTCATAAAATTTACTATGCTAAGGCCCTCTTTTTAGTAGGGTTGATGAGTAGGAATCAGGTTCTTGAGAAACCCTACTGATCACTCAAGCCAAGGGCAGAAGCACTTGACTTAGCCTCAAGTTTGAATAGACCTTGATAGAGATGAGCAAACCTTTCAAGGTTCAGTTTGGGTCGCCAAACTTCCCGGTGCTTGGAACCTGTTTGGAGTCGGAGTTCGGGTGCTTTACATTTGCAAAGCACCGGCGCGTGCATCGCTGTGGTCTGGTGAAGTGGATGCTTGGCCCAGTGTGAGCTGTGTGCAGTGTTGATCAGCTCGCAATGGGCTTACAAGCATAGTTTTTCTCGAAAATTAATTTAAGGAAAAAAAGCCTCCCTCCCATTGTTGGAAGTGTTTTACTTATGGCTGGCTTTATGTGGGTTAAGAGCTGAACTGACAATTGGTGATTTCCATTGAGGTTCAGGTCAAGTTCAACAGTATGCCAAGAAGTTCGGCTGCAAAGCCCGAACCCAAGCTTCAAAATGTTAGCTCATCTTTAAACCTGGACCCTCACCCATCAATACTACTATACAGGGGCTATATTCTATCAAAGAGATATTACAAAGTTAAGTATGAAAGGGATTGTCTAATACAAAGACAACACCTTTTCAGATTGAAATGATGACCATTTGAATGTTCATCCTTGAAAGGGCATGTTCACACGATGTGTCTGTCTGTTTTTTCAGCACATTTTTGCCACAAAAAGTGTTTTACAATAACAGGAAAAAGAAGATTCTGAAATGTGATGTACATGTTTGTTACTATTCCTTGCAGAATGGAACCTTCACAGTTTTTACAGATCTACAGCATGTTG
This sequence comes from Allobates femoralis, assembly GCA_033576535.1. Taxonomy (NCBI): domain Eukaryota; kingdom Metazoa; phylum Chordata; class Amphibia; order Anura; family Aromobatidae; genus Allobates; species Allobates femoralis. Next base: position 193,371,987 of record JARQOC010000005.1, read on the forward strand.
ATTCTTTTAGTGGTTTCACATTGTTTTTCACCCATTCAAATGGGATAAAGTGAAGAAAATCACATCCAAAAATGCTCCTATATTGCACAGCATTCTTCCTGCCAACACTGTGGTTTTTGCAGCAGCTACTCAACTAGTGCACATGCACTAATGCAACCATGGCTTGAGTTGACCAGAATGGAATCTCCATTCTATCACATGGCTGCAAATTTTAATGAATGTTAAACTGCTAAACTGCTGGTTTTTATAATCCGTATCCAATAATACACATATGTAAAGATGAGAATAAACCTTTAACTGCTTACCGACCTCTATCATAACCAGTTCCTTGACTTTGATGTGAGCACCGCACATCGAGCCCGCAGCTCTCCAGAAATGATGGCTGAATTATTTAGCCATCATATGCCTCTAGCAGTCACGGGTGAAGCGGCAATCTCTGACAGCAGCATTTAATGCACGCTGGTAGTGGGGCACGCCATTTATTCATCGGCTCACCCGAGACATGATTACTTCATTCTCAAAGTCCGATCTATAAAAATAAGTTATTTTGATCAGTAAATAGCATAACTATAAAAATCAAAACTCTAGAACTGATGTTTTCATTTTCCACAACAAACACAAAACAATTTAATAGTAGGCAATCAAAAAATGGTATCTAGCCTAAAATGACAACAATAAAAACAGTGGCTCCATATCCCAAAAGATTAAAGAGGACCTGTCACCAAACCAGGCATGGTGATCTAATTACACACTGAATGCAGCATTTCTGCTGCATCCAGCAAGGAGCCCCCCTGTACCGAGATAATACACTTAGAAAACTTACATTGTGGAGCCAAATAGGATGTGGCTTGTGGCTGGAGCCAAAGGGCAGATTCACACCCCTGAATGTTTAATCTGCCCACCGCTGCCTCCCTGATGCCAACCATTGTCTCCCTCATCTGCAGCATCACAGAGCTTATTTTAATATTGGCCACTTAGCCCCGCCCCTGCAGTGACGTCACGCTTATACCTGCCCTGCTGTATGGTTAACATAGAGCAGGCAGGTATAAGCGGTGATGTCACTGCAGGAGGCGGGGCAGCTGGCCTCCTGCTCTGACATCACCACCTTTCCCCGCCCTGCTCTATGTTAACCATAGAGCAGGGCCGGGTATAAGCGGTGACATCACCGCAGGGGGCGGGCTAAGCGGCCATTAGTAAAATAAGCTCTGTGTTATACTGCAGACGAGGGAGATAATGATTGGCATCAGGGAGGCAGCGGTGGGCAGATTAAACATGCAGGGGGTGTGACTCTGCCCTTTGGCTCCAGCCACAAGCCACCTCCTCTTTGGCTCCTCAATGTAAGTTTTCTAAGTGTATTATCTCGGGGTACAGGGGGGCTCAAGGGCTGGGGGACCCCTTGCCTGGATGCAGCAGACATGCTGCATTTAGTGCTGTAATTAGATCACCGTGCCTGGTTTGGTGACAGGTCCTCTTTAAACTTTGGAAAATGTTTAAACTGCTTTTGGAAAATGGCGACACAGGCGAGCATACTTTTATTTAACTAATATATAAAGCTGAATGTGTTTGTGTGTGTGTGTGTGTGTGTCCGGGATTGGCATCTACACCGTCGCAACTACAGCGTCATAGGCTATGTTGTGAGGCGAAATTTTAACCCTGCGCGTTCCAATTCACCAAACAATTTTGGCCCTATCTAAATAATGAAGAGAAAGTGACAGTTACCAGTTGACAGTTGTGAATGAGAGGGGCTTAATGACAGCGTCAAAGACTAACCGCATATACCAGCATATAGTCACACACACAACACAGAGACACACACACAAAACACAGACCCCCCCCCACAGGGGCACACACACACATACACACCCTATAGAGACACATGCACTCACCCCACAGGCACACACACACACCACAGGGGAACACACACAGGGACACACACACATACACACCCCACAGAGACACACACACACACACCCCACAGGGATGGACACACACCACAGGGACACCCCTCTCCCCCACAAGGACACACACCACAGGGACACCCCTCCTCCCCACAAGAACACACACCACAGGGACACACACGCACACACCCCAGGGACACACACACCACACAGACAGACACAGATGTGCACAAATCGCCTCCTACGACTCGCCTCATATGTGTGGTATCTTTAATTTCCAAAAATAAACATCTGATTAAAAACAGCCAATGTGCATCACATGTGCCATATAGGGAATTAAGGCAGATGTCAATCACATGAGCTGTCTATTATGTGTATGTGTGAGGTAATATATACAGCCCGGCCGGGGGACGGTTTACTGTTGGCTGGAGATTTATCAGGCTGCCTATAGCAACCAATCACAGCTCAGCTTCTATTTTCCAACAGGTCATTAATATGACATATTCAAATTCTATTTTGTTATAGCTAACATCAGTTATTTATTAACCCGGGCGTAACCGGGTACTACAGCTAGTGTGTATATATCTACTCTATAATTGCCGTAGGCATTTTCGTGTCGGCCCCCGAAATCGCCGTGGCTATGTCACGCTGTGACGTCACCACGCGCGAGCAATGGCCGCGAAGCGGCCATTGCGAGTCGCTGGCCGAAAATAGAACCAGAGGGTCGGCTACAAAGTTAGCGATTTACCGCTGAGGTAGCGCGAGCAATGGCCGCGAGGCCATTGCGAGTCGCTACCTCAGCTGCCGCACGTCCCACTATACTTTGAATGGGGATTCATTGCGACTCGCTGGGTAGTGCAAGCATTGCGAGTCACTGTCACAGATCATCATCATCATCATCATCATCATCATCATCATCCCCGCACAGACCCCCCCCCCCCCTCAATGGCCGCACAGAACCCCCTCAATGGCCGCACAGACCCCCCCTCAATGGCCGCACAGACCCCCCCTCAATGGCCGCACAGACCCCCCCCCCTCAATGGCCGCACAGACCCCCCCCCCTCAATGGCCGCACAGACCCCCCCCCCTCAATGGCCGCACAGACCCCCCCCTCAATGGCCGCACAGACCCCCCCCCAATGGCCGCACAGACCCCCCCCCAATGGCCGCACAGACCCCCCCCCCAATGGCCGCACAGAACCCCCCAACCCCCTCAATGGCCGCACAGAACCCCCCCCCCCAATGGCAGCACAGACCCCCCCCTCAATGGCCGCACAGACCCCCCCCTCAATGGCCGCACAGACCCCCCCCCCCCAATGGCCGCACAGACCCCCCCCCCCAATGGCCGCACAGACCCCCCCCCCTCAATGGCCGCACAGACCCCCCCCCCTCAATGGCCGCACAGACCCCCCCCCCCTCCCCCCTCAATGGCCGCACAGCCCCCCCCCCCCCCTCAATGTCCCAAAGTCAGCTGTGACCGCCTGGCCCTTGGACACTGGCTCCCATCACTTACCCACTGAGGACGGATCACTTCCAGCACCTCTTCACATGCCAGTGCTCTGAACTTCTGAATCGTCCTCTCCTCACTCAGACACCTGGCAGGTTCCAGCCTACTCACTCCCAGCTGCAACCCAGTGAGTCAATCAGCACATCTTCACTCACACACAGACCTGACATGTGATTAACCCCCTGTGCACCATTCAGGTTTAGCCCAGCAAAGCACTCCAAAAAGTATTGAACACACCCAATAAGTATTGAACGCGCCCCAAAAAGTATTGAACGCACCCCAATAAGTATTGAACGCGCCCCAAAAAGTATTGAACGCGCCACAAAAAGTATTGAACGCGTCCCAATAAGTATTGAACACACCCCAATAAGTATTGAACGCGCCCAAAAAAGTATTGAACGCACCCCAATAAGTATTGAACGCGCCCCAAAAAGTATTGAACGCGCCCCAAAAAGTATTGAACACACCCCAATAAGTATTGAACGCCCCCCAAAAAGTATTGAACACGCCCCAAAAAGCATTGAACGCGCCCCAAAAAGTATTGAACACACCCCAATAAGTATTGAACGCACCCCAATAAGTATTGAACGCGCCCCAAAAAGTATTGAACGCGCCACAAAAAGTATTGAACGCGTCCCAATAAGTATTGAACACACCCCAATAAGTATTGAACGCGCCCAAAAAAGTATTGAACGCACACCAATAAGTATTGAACGCGCCCCAAAAAGTATTGAACGCGCCACAAAAAGTATTGAACACACCCCAATAAGTATTGAACGCCCCACAAAAAGTATTGAACACGCCCCAAAAAGCATTGAACGCGCCCCAAAAAGCATTGAACGCGCCCCAATAAGTATTGAACGCACCCCAAAAAGCATTGAACGCGCCCCAATAAGTATTGGACCCCCCCCAAAAAGTATTGGACCCCCCAAAAAAAGTATTGGACTCCCCAAAAAGTAGCTATAACTACTATAATCAAATTAATGCACGTTCTAGAATCCCGATGCATTTGCATCGGGCTCACAGCTAGTATATATATAACAGAATTTCTGAAGTCTTTTCCACCATCAAAAGCTTTGCATGTTTGCATAATCATACTGGATATTGCCGGGTCATATTTATAAAAATAAAAATAAAAAAATGCACGCTGTAAATAAAAAAAAAAAAAAAAGAGAAACGCATAATTGCTCTTCTTTTAGATATTTTGCAGCACTTGGAATTTTTTTCCCGCTTTCCAGTACATCACATGATGAAATGAATGGTGCCATTCAAAAGTACAACTTGTTCCGCAAGAGAAAGCCATTACTTGGCTTTGTCAATGGAACAATAAAAACATTATGGCTCTTGGAATAAGGAGAGGAAAAAAATCTAACCTTAACCCCTTTACGTCCTTGCCTTCTCCCTTTTTTGCACAGTTTTTTTCTTCTCCTTCCAAAGGCCATAACCTTTTTATTTTTACATCAATATAAACATATGAGGGCTTGTTTTTTGTGGGAGGAGTTGTACTTTTGAAGGTCATTATTTATTTTACCATATAGTGCAAAAAAAAGTGCAATTTCACAATTGTTTTATGGATTTTTCATTCACCATGTCCACTATAAGGTAAAACTGACCTGTCAGTATGATGCATCAGGTTGGTACAAGTTTATAGATAGCAAACATGTATACGTTTACTGTTAGCCAAATAGTATAACAAAATCAAGTTTGTAAAAAAAAAAAAATGATTCCACTTTTGATGCCATTTTCCACAACCCATAGTGTTCTCATTTTTTGGGATCTGGGGCTGTGTGACAGCTTATTTTTTGCTTTTTGGGTTGATGTTTCTAACTATACAATGTTTGATTAGTTGCAATGTTTTGGTCGCCTGTTATTGCATTTTACTGCAATGTTGCATAGAGATTATCACTTTCTGTGGATGCAAGCGCCAGGTGGGCATCCACAGGAAGTGAGTCATGACCGCATCGGGGAGTCCTTATTTGACACCTGGCTGTCATGAAAACACATCAACCCCTGTGATTGCGTCATGGGGTAATAATGTGATCAACGCCTCGGTGCTTTAGATCTGCAAGGTGAGAGGCTGGATCTTTACACCTGGGCTAATGGGACTGAATAAAAAAAATCAAACTCAGTGATTTAAAGAGATGTCTTAATGAGGAACTGTCCCCCCCTCTTCCCCCATGGATGTGAATCTAAGAGTAGCACTGAATGCAGCTTGTATGCTGCATTTAGGCAAGGGGTCCCCCATGTCTCTGTGCGGCTGGTACCCCGAGATATAGGCTTAGAAAAACTGACAGTTAGAATCCATGGAGGCTGGCCCTTGTGCTGCAGTCACCTCATTCCACAGGTGCATTTCACGCTCCATGCGTCTTTGTGCCGCCTTTTTTACATGCCCTCGCCTCCTCCTTTGCACGCCCTGCTCCATAGCATAACACGGAGCATGGCGGGGAAAGGAGAGGACGTCACCGCAGGAGGCGGGACAGGCGCCTGGGAACCGCAAGAAGAGATGCCTCGTTCTGCGTCAAGCAGCACAAGGTGGTGCAGGCAAGGGAGACATGACTGATGACTGGCAGGAGGGAGGAGGCGAGGGCATGTAAAAAAGGCGGCACAAAGATGCAGGGGGCGTGAAATGCACCCGTGGAGTGAGGTGACTGCAGCACAGGGCCAGCCTCCATAGTTTCTAACTGTACGTTTTTCTAAGCCTACATCTCAGGATAGCAGCAGCACAGAGACATGGGGGACCCCTTGCCTGAATATTCACATCCATGGGGGGATGACAGGTCCTCTTTAATACTGTTATATATAGTGTATATCAGTCTGTTGTGGATCCCGATACAATTGGGTGACACTCACAATAAGATAGCTGAGCTCCATGGGATGGAAACGCCTGCTCTGAAAGGTTATATGGACAGAAGGTTGTCTGCAGGGGACATCCACTTTACATGAAGGGATTGTGCCTTCTGGTTCTGATTGTAATGTTAAAAGCCTAGGAAGAAATTTTTTTTGCTTATGGTAGCCTGTGTGATGGAGAATAGTACATGCACAATGAAAGTGGTATCAATAGACAGAAAGCATGAACTTCGTTTTACCTGTTTTGTCTATTAGACTGTAGAAACTTCTTTAACTATTCTACTTTTTTTATATTAGTCATTTTATATATTTTTTCTTTTTTGTGTTAATTAGATTTTTTTTTCTTTTACTCACTTGATATCACGAAAAGAAACTCGGAGATTGAATCTACCGTATATTTTGCTTCCTTAACCATAACATCTCCATAACATTATTCAGGGCTATGTTGGGTTAAATTACTTTAAAAAAATAAAAACAAAAAGTAAATCCCTGACAAGACAAGTAAGGCTGGCTTCACACTGCGGCACGATGCAGTCCAAGGCTGTCCGGGAGGACCCTGACAGCCGCGGACCAGATCAGCACACAGGACTGGAGGGCTATTATGCCCTCTGGTCCGGTGTGCAGCGCACGCAGTTCCCGCTGCTGATAAGTCAGGTCCGCGGGCGCCGCGGTCCTGACTTATCAGCAGCGGGAACTGCGTGCGCTGCACACCGGACCGGAGGGCATAATAGCCCTCCAGTCCTGTGTGCTGCTCCGGTCCATGGCTGTCAGGGTCCTCCCGGACAGCCCCGGACCAGATCGTGCCGCAGTGTGAAGCTGGCCTTACTTGACTAATCTACTAAATTAAATTTAGTTTATTACTCCTGTTACTTATCTTATCAGGAAATTTCTCTTTGTTTTTTTTTTTCTATACATAAGAAAGAAGTAATTTTTCAAGTAATTCAACTGTTTTGAAAGTTTTTATTTTTCTTCTGTGAAATGTTGATACAACACTATTGGTTCTGTCAAGGTAGATAATTACATATTAAACAGAATGTACTTGAATATAGAAAACAATAAATTACTTTTATTTACCAATTCCAATCCTATTCGTTGTATGTGCTTGCAGGAGAGCGTCCTTTCCAGTGCTCGTTATGTGAGAAAGCTTTCAACCAGAAGAGTGCACTGCAGGTGCATATGAAGAAGCATACTGGAGAAAAGCCTTACAAATGTGATTACTGCTCAATGACATTCTCCCAGAAATGCAATATGAAGCTTCATATGAAACGGACTCATGCTTACCCTGGTATGTGCTTTGGGGACTTGTTTCAACTGTACCTTGACATTTTTCTATAGTTTCAACAGGATCTGTCACCCTTCTGGTCATGTCTATCTTAGTTTAGTCTTTTATTCCTCATAAAATAACAATTCTGTAGCATGTTTTCTTAATTAAAGCAATGTGGTGTGCCATTCTCTTCTTATTTCTTTGGAAATGTATTCAATTGACAACGGAGTGTTGCTATTCCCATATCAATTGCTAAAACGGACATTGCAGGAGAACTGACAAGTCTAGATGTTAGGATACATATATATATATATACCCTATCATCATGACCTGTCAGTTTTCCTGCCATAGAAAAAAGGGGTATAGTCTGGCTCAAACCACCTGTTAGGTGCTCAAGGGAAAGCCGTTTCAACAGAAGTAAAAATATATCCCTGGCACACGCTCAAGAAATACTGAAAAAGGAAAGTCTTTTGAGGGTTTTATTTGCAATTTCATCAGTGAAGACAGTCATACAATGTGTCGAGCCAACACCGGGTCTTCCTCAAGAAAGGGTCTTCTGGTGCAGTTCTTATGAGAAACAAGGTATATGAGGCACGTGATGCATTTTAGTGAGGCACTTCTGGTTTGCCGTTTGTATAGATGTCAGGGTGCCTGAGCACAAATCTTATGGTACCGTCACACGGGGCGATCTCTGCGGCAACTTAGGGGCGTGGCTAAGTAGTGGCAATATCGCTCATGAGTTGCCGCGTTTGACAGGGCGATAAGTTGGCTAAGCAACATCACCAGGTTTCCCAACATGTTGGGAAACCTGGCGATGTTGCTCAGGCGATCTGCCTGCATCGCCCTGTGTGACGTCGCAACTGCGATGTTGCCGGCAACTTCCCCGATAGACTCCCATGTTATGGATCGCTGCCAGGGTAGAGTTTAAAACTGGCTGTGATAGTTGCCGGCAAGATCGCAGATGCGTTGCCGGCGATATCGCTGCGTGTGACTTCGCAACAGCAAACATGTCAGCGCGCCAAAAAAGTGCACGCTCCCGTGAGTTGTCGGCAATATCGCCGCAGAGATCGCCCTGTGTGACGGTACACTTACAGGTATCTCGGCATGTGACTCCCGTCCTTATAGTCCTTGTCTCAGTGTGCACGGGTGTCATGGAGGCCGGGAGTGTCTTCGTTGTCAATTTATTAAATTTCCAAAAGAGATATATATATAATTGAAATTGCGCTGTTCAAAAACATGCGAGTGTAGAATGTAGTTGATAGGACTTGTGAGATGTGGGGAGCTGTGTAGTGGCTCACAAGCTGAAGTGTTTTGGACCAAAAGACAAACCAATACCCCACAATTTGCTGCATGTTCGGTGTGTCTCCCAGGTGGCTTGTGGCAAACTTCAAACAAGACTTTTTATGGATATCTTTGAGAAATGGCTTTCTTCTTGCCATTCTTCCATAAATGCCGGATTTGTGGAGTGTGCGACTGATTGTTGTCCTATGGACAGACTCTCCCACCTCAGCTGTAGATCTCTGCAGTTCATCCACAGTGATCATGGGCCTTTAGGCTGCATCTCTGATCAGTCTTCTCCTTGTTCGAGATGAAAGTTTAGAGGGACGGCCAGGTCTTGGTAGATTTGCAGTGGTCTGATACTCCTTCCATTTCAATATGATCGCTTGCACAGTGCTCCTTGAGATGTTTAAAATTTGGGAAAGCTTTTTGTATCCAAATCCGGCTTTAAACTTCGCCACAACAGTATCTCGGACCTGCCTGGTGTGTTCCTTGGTCTTCATGATGCTCTCTGTACTTGAAACAGAACCCTGAGACTATCACAGAGCAGGTGCATTAATACAGGAGACTTCATTACACACAGGTGGATTCTATTTATCATTACAGTCATTTAGGACAACATTGGATCATTCAGTGATCCACACTGAACTTCTGGAGTGAGTTTGCTGCACTGAAAGTAAAGGGGCCGAATAATATTGCACGCCCACTTTTCAGTTTTTTATTTGTTAAAGAAGTTTAAAATATGCAATAAATTTCGTTCCACTCCATGATTGTGTCCACTTGTTGATTTTCCACAAAAAAAGTAGACTTTATATCTTTGTTTTAAGCCTGAATGTGGCAAAAGGTTGAAGAGTTCAAGGGGGCCGAATACTTTCACAAGGCACTGTACGTGTTTCTGTTCTGTACTGTGTAATGGCCGTGTCTGACCATACAGGGACATGGTCTGATCAACACACATCTCCTGTGCTGAGATAATATTATATGTGTCCCTGTTATGTACTGTGTAATGGACGTGTCTGACCATACAGGGACATGGTCTGATCATACCACACTCCTGTGCTGAGATAATCTTATATATGTGTCCCTGATTTTATGGTAATGGACGTGTGACATACGGGAATGGTGATATCACATCCTGTGCGTATTATATATGTGTCCTGCTATGTACTGTAAATGGATGTGTCTGACGTAAGAGACATGGTCTGATCATACCATATCTCCTGGGCAGGGGAGGGTGTAAAAGAATATATAGTAATTACAGACAAGATTGCAAATTATTCTTTCCTTTTGAGGTAAAATATTTTTTAAAAAAGGCATAGCAAGCTTTTACATTACTGAAAGAATCAGCTGGATACTGTGCTGTTTTGTCTGTATACTCTCTTTTGCATCCTCCTCTGCCCAGGAGGTATAGATATAGTACTGTACGGTCAGACACATCCATTACACAGTACATAGCCGGGATGCAATAAAATTATCTCCGCACAGGAGATGTGGTGTGATCAGACCATGTCCCTGTACAGTCAGACACAGCCATTATACAGGGGCACATATATAATATATCTCAGCACAGGAACATTTTTTTTAAATGAAACTAATTATGGAAATTATTATTCCAAAATCTATTGATTAAAATCAACTTTAAATTTAACTTTGTTTGTGGGAAAGCTCCTTTAAATCAATAATGAGAACAAAAACTTTAAACAGATTTTATCATATATTTGAGTCTTCTACAACAAAAGTCACCCGTCGCGAGCCTTGAGATAGCTTATACACATCACTGCATTATTGTTAATAATTTTTTTTATCATGTTATATTACAGACCTTATAGAGGAAGTTTCTATGCACGAAGATGAAGGTGGAGAAGATCTAACACAAACACTTGATTTGGAGGAAGTTGTCCAGGAATCATCTGGAGACTGGCAATGTGGCATAAGCAATGTTTTCCGATGATCTTGTAACTATTATATAGTAGATGTATAGCTTGTAAAATACCAGGGATTTACTTAGCAGACCAGTGTCATTCCGTTCCTTCAGTTTTTTGTGATTCCGGTGCTATATATTTGAGTTGATGTCCAGAGGTTTCATTGTAGTTACAAAACATTTCTGCACTTCTCAGGTACATCTGAAAACACTGGGGAAGGATATATCAACACTAGTTAAATGGACAAGTTGACAACTTCTCTATTTGTTGCCGTTTTACAGTTCAAAGATTTCACTGACCATTAAAGTTTAATTAATACAACTATACAGATGTGTTATTTTGCATTGTGTTGTAAAGTTTATTGCACTCAAGGTGCTAAATATATGTATCTAAGTTGTTATACATATGTATAATATGTATTATATGTATATATGCCTATATCTGTTTGTATATCTACACATAACGGTACGTGTCTATATAATATAAATGTTTATATAATATGTACACACAGTTTGTATAGATGCAAATCTTCTACTGGCAAAAAGCAGTGCAGCCTTTTCTTTTGTACTATATGGTAAAAACAAAATTGCCTACCTGGAAAGTGGCAGGTCCATTTCCATCTTGTAGTTAGAAAATTGTTACTTCATAGATACTATTTTTAAATGTCTGTGACATCTCCTACGTCTAAAATCTTAATAAACCTTATACATTCACTTATTTCCATTTGTGTGGGATTTTTTTTTTGTAAAATAATGTTTCAGATGTTATTGGCTATAGCTTGAAAAAATTACATGTTGTTTATTAGAAATGATAATTTCCCATTAATATCGCTAGAGATGAGCGCGAATCTTTCAAGGTTCTGTTCGGTTCGTCGAACTTCTCGGTGTACGATGAACTTATTAAAACTGCATTGAATTTAATGGAAAGCAAAATCAAAGGCATAGATAACACCTTCAGAGGGGCCAAAAGCTGCCAAAACAGCTCAAAACATTTTACAGTGGAGCCCCTATTGTGGCACAGCCATTAGCTTCCTAGACTATTAACATAAGAAGTATTGAGGTGGATGAGTGACAGGTGTAGGCCAGGTGGGTTGGGAGCCCTCATACCACATGCAACTGCTAAAACGGCTTTTCTGCTACCACATCAGTACACGATGTACTCAGATGTTATTGCTGACACATTTAAGGATAGTAAGAGAGGTACTGTAGATTATTATCATTTATCTATAGAGCATCATTGGTTCCATGGTGCTGTACATGAGAAAGGGATACATACAAACAAGTTTAAACAAACTAACAGTGACAAATTGATACAGAGGGGAGGTAGGACCCTGCCCGTGCGGCTTACATTCTACAGGGCAATTGGGAGGGAAACAGTCTGTTCGGTCTGCTCGGGTGGTGGTGGAGCGCCGGGTCCAGTGGTGGTGAGGTGGCACCGTGGTCATTGCAGGCTGTAGGCTGTTCTGAAGAGATGGGTTTTCAGGTTCTGCTTGAAGGCTCCGAGTGTAGGGGACAGTCGGACGTTTTGAGGTGCAGAATTCCAGAGGATGGGGGATGCTTGAGCGAAGTCTTGCAGGCGGTTAGATTAGGAACATACAAGTGTGGAGGAAAGGAGGTGGTCTTGGGAGGATCGAAGATTACGAGTTGGATGATATCGGGAGATTAGTTCAGAAATATATGGGAGGACAGATTGTGGATGGCTTTGTAAGTCAATGTTAGTAGTTTGAATTGGATATGCTGGGGAATTGGGATCCAGTGGAGGGATTTGCAGAGGGTAGAAGTGGAGGAGCAGCGAGGAGAGAGGTGAATTAGTCGGGCAGCAGAGTTAAGGACAGATTGGAGAGGTGCAAGAGTGTTAGCAGGGAGCCCACAGAGGAGGAGGTTGCAGTAGTCAAGACAGGAGATCATGAGGGTATGCACTAGTTGTTTAGTAGATTGAGGGTTGCCTGCCAGTCTGGGAGCCCTACTGCTGCAGGCAACACACAAGGAGACCCAACTAGGAATCCCAATCCCCATTTCCCAAAATTAAGATTAGACACCAAGGAAGTGGCATAAATTGCCGTAGAGTACCCATAGTGTTGTGGCAGTCAGGCATGGGCCATGCATGAGACAGGGTCTAGGCCAGTATTTGCAGCTTTCAAATGAAGTTAAAATTAAGAGGTGGCTGAATGACAGATGTATGCCTGCTGTCCTGGGAGCCCTCAATCCTCATGCAACAGCTCAAGTTGCTTTTCTGCTCATCCACACTCAGGTGGCACCAAGATTAGCTTCATAGACTGTTATTGTCAGACATATTTAAGGATAATAAAAGAGGTAATGCGTGAAAAGTAGGTGCATGTCTGCCAGTCTGGGAGTCCTACTGCTACAGCAACACACAACAAGGAGACCCAAGTTGGACTCTCCACATTTTCAGACATTTTTTGCAGACACCAGGAAAAGGATCAATTGTCCCAGAATGAAAATTGTATATTGGCGCTGCATGGATGCATGGGACAGGGCCTGGAACAAGGCTTGGACCAGCATTTCTACCTTAAACATTGATCAGTAATAGGTGGATGTGTGACAGGTGCACCTACAAGCAACACACAGCAAGAAGACCTGAATAAGAGTCTTCATTTACAAAAATAATTCGCTTGTGACTTGGTGGTTGGGGAGGCTCACTTAGACACACTTTAGAACAGTAAGACTCCCAGACTAACGCATGTTGCACATGCATGTGCTGGTTCATTCATGTAGTAGTCAAATAATTGGAATTTCTACCTCTATTGAGTCATTTACAAAGTTGGCAGACGTGAGTTGGGTCATCCTTTGCAATTTCAAAAAAGGCCCAGGCTAAGCAACCCATGCTGCCCATGCAAACTGCAGTCCTCTTACCACTGCTGGCCACAGCCAGAGTTGCGACTGAGGATGCAGTGCTTGTCGTGGTTGCATCTCTGTGTCTGGGCTGGGTGCTGTAATGTAACCTCATCTTCCTTCTCCACCTCTTCTGCTGAGCTACTCAGCTGCATGCTTCTCGGTTCACACAAAGTGGGATCTTGAACCTCATCATCATCATCTCTGTTGTCCTACTCCTCACCCTGAGAGTCACCCTCCTCCTCTTCCTGCTGTGGCAGAACAGTACAATTTCGGTGTGTCTCGGGTATTTGTATCTCATCAGGATCACCTCCACCCCTGGGAGTTAATGGCTGGTGGCCAGGGTCTGTATTCTGCTTGGACCTTACTGTGTCTGGCTCCAGATCCAACTGACAAAGATTTTGGGCATCCGTGCAGATGACTTCCTCCTCCTTCCTTGAGTCAGTGAAGCTTTAGAGCTGACCTCTGATGCCCATGGAATAGAATGTGTGAACAGTTTTGCAGACTCCCCATCTGCAATTCCCCACAGTCAGTTGGGCAGTTGGAGAGTTGTGATGTGGGGGAAAACCAGGGTAATTGGGGTGCCACCTCCAAGGACTGTACTCTGTAGGATGATGAGGTGGAAGAAGAGGAATAGAGACCACTTGATACAGCACTTGACATCCACTGTAGTGCATGCTCTTACCTGGCCTTATCTACAGGTCGTACCACTTATAAGGCTGCCAGTGATATGGAGTCGAGTAGACCATCCAGTAACAGAAGTTGTCGTCTTTGGACAAGCAGCTGCTTGTTTAGTAAAACTTTCAGTAAAATTAGCACCTACCCCACATACATCTTGAACACCACACCTATTCCCGTTTCCACCATGATCTCGGTGTTTCCCACTTATCTTTGATCTAGCGTTCCCCACTTTAACCAGTTGTTTCACAACCCTAGGCTCACACCTGTCAGTTACCTGTCACTAAAGTAACAATCAGTATTTCTTTGCTAAGATAGTTTTTCAGGACCACAGAATTATCAGTCACTATTTATATGCTGAAATGTCTATTTGTGGCAGGAGCACATAGTTATTCACTTAGTATTTATCTGCAGGATTTATCCACTGACACTGATATAGTGCAGCAGCACAGAATTATCAGCGATTGGGCATCTAATAGATATACGGTACAAGTGCATCTCAATAAATTACAACATCATCAAAAAGATAAATCATTTCAACAATTCAATACATATAGTGAATTGCATATATTACATAGTCATTGCAAACAGAGTGGTCTATTTCAAATGTTTATTTCTGTAAATGTTGATTATTATGGCTTACAGGCAATGAAAACCCAAAAATCTCAAAAAAAATTAGAATATTATGTAAGACCAACTGAAAAAATGATTTTTAACTCATAAATGTTGACGTAAAAAAAGTATGTATAGTAAATGCACTCAATACTTGGTGGTAGCTTCTTTTGCATGAATTACTGCATCAATGCGCGTGTGGCATGGAGGGGACCAGCCTGTGGCACTGCTGATGTGTTATGGAAGCCCAGGTTACTTTGATAACAGTCTTCAGCTCGTCTGCATTGTTGGGTCTGGTGTCTCTCATCTTCCTCTTGTCAATACCCCATAGTTTCTCTACGAGGGTTTGGTGAGGTGATTTTGCGGGCCAACCAAGCACAATGATATTGTGGTTATTAAACCAGGTATTGGTACCTTTGGCAGTGTGGACAGGTATTAATTCCTGCTGGAAAATGAAATCTCCATCTCCAAAAACCTTGCCGGCAGAGGGAAGCATGAAGTGCTCTAAAATTTCCTGGTGGACAGCAGCGCTGACTTTGGCCATAATAAAAGACAGTGGACCTATACCAGCAGATGACCTGGTTCCCCAAACCATCACTGATTGTGGAAACTTCACACTAGACCTCAAGCAGCTTGGATTGTGGCTTCTGCACTTTTCCTCCAGATTGTGGGAACTTGATTTCCAAATGAAATGCAAAATTAACTTTCATTTGAAAATGAAACTGAGACTTCTTTCTGGACATCTATAACGTGAGCAGTGTTCCCCATGATTGTGTAACCTACTGAACCTAACTAAAGGACCATTTTAAACACTTAGTAAGCCTTTGCAGGTGTTTTGTGTTAATTATTCTCATTTTCTGAGATTATGACTTGGGTTTTCATTGGCTGTAAGCCATAATTATGAACATTTACAGAAATAAACACTTGAAATAGATCACTCTGTTTGTAATGACTCTATATAAAATATTAGCTTCACTTTATTGACTTACTGAAATAAATTATTTTTTGATGACATTCTAATTTATTGAGATGCACCTGTAAATATATACTGGCAATTAAAATTAGAGAACAACACACCATTTCCTTAAAGGGAACCAACCACCCCAAATAACCCCCCCGGACTATTAATATGGTTCCCTACACCCAGCACATACATGTGCTGCAAGGTTTTTTGCTAAAAAAACTGTTTTTTATAAGTTAAGATAATGCTTTAGAAAGTTTATAAAAGAGGGACGGGTGGGCGTTACTTAGCTGGGGCTAAAGCCGAGATTCTGCTGCCAGTCATCCTCGTGTCCTCATCACATCAGTAACGGCCAGCCCTTTTTTCAGCGTCTCAGGCTGGTGCACGGGATGTCATGCCCGTGCACACGTCATCAGCTACAGCCGGGTCGCGAGCGCGCGCTCTGACTTCCTGCGCTCAGCTATGGAAGTCAGAGCGAGTGCTCGCGAGCCGGCTGTAGCTGATGACGTGTGCACCAGCCTGGGACGCTGAAAAAAGGGCTGGCCGTTACTGATGTGATGAGGACACGACTGGCAGCAGAATCTCGGCTTTAGTTAACCTTCCTAGCGTTATTCCCGAGCCTGACTCGGGGTTAACATTCACTACCAGAAGCGTTAACCCCGAGTCAGGCTCGGGCTTACCCGCATTCGCGGCAGATGCGGTGAGAAAACCGCATCTGCCGCATCTACCGCATCTGCCGCACTTGT
The DNA here is from genome assembly GCA_033576535.1 of Allobates femoralis. NCBI lineage: Eukaryota > Metazoa > Chordata > Amphibia > Anura > Aromobatidae > Allobates > Allobates femoralis. The sequence goes on from JARQOC010000005.1 coordinate 193,388,551, forward strand.
GCCGCACTTGTGACGCACTTGTGCCGCACTTGCGGCGCTGTTGCGGCGCGGTTGCGGTAATCTGCATAGGAACCAACCACCTCTGATGACCCTCATACATTGTTAATATGTTCCCCTGCACCCTAGTAAACCATTAGCAGCACTGTTGTTGTGTGCTAAGTGGCTGCAGTACAAGTGCGAAAATGATTTGAGAAACTTACATGCCAGCGTACATGAGGCCGTCTCCCTGTGTGTGATGGGACGTGTGGGCGGTGCTCATCATGTCTGCTCGCCCCCTCCCTTATGCACGCCCCCTCTCAGCCTGCTATAGTGATGTGAGGCTGATCTCGTCATAAAGGGGCGGGGCTAAATCGCGGCATCACGGTAGCCCCGCCCCTTTATGACGCAATCAGCCTCACAGCACTATAGCAGGCTGAGAGGGGGCGTGCATAAGGGAGGGGGCGAGCAGACATGACGAGGACAGCACAACAAGTCCCAGCAACACACAGGGAGACGGCCTCATGTACGCTGGCATGTAAGTTTCTCAAATCATTATCGCACTTGTACTGCAGCCACTTAGCACACAACAACAGTGCTGCTAATGGTTTACTAGGGTGCAGGGGCACATATTAACAATGTATGAGGGTCATCAGAGGTGGTTGGTTCCTATGCAGATTACCGCAACCGCGCCGCAACTGCGCCGCAAGTGCGGCACAAGTGCGGCAGCTATGCGGCAAGTGCGGCAGATGCGGTTTTTTAACCGCATCTACCGCGAACGCGGGTAGCCCGCTTTTAGCAACAATTTCCAGAACTAAACAGAACGCCAGGGAGGTTAAGGTCATTGTATTGTCCTATGTGAAAATATCCTAACATGAGGAAATTAGCAGTATTTTAAGATTATTTCATAAATTAAACATATGCTAAGGCATAGAATAAATATGTAAATGTGATAAATGAAAAATAATACTGATAAAAATTAGAGAACACTTTCAAATACTTGCAAGTTATTGCTGTTCTTTTGGCTCCTGGTGCTAATGTCCTTAATTATCTGTCAAACCCTATTTAACTGGCAACCTAACTTTCCTTTTGGCACTCCCTTAGTAAAAATGGTGTGCAGTTCCAAAATGACTAAAACCTGATGAACGGAGCTGCGCTAGGCCCGTGCCATAGGGAAAGCCTAGCCAGTGTTAGGGACCCAAGAGTGAGGGTCAGAGGTGAGATGAGTTAGCCAGGGGGAGCGGAGCCATGTCGGTTTACCCGAGAAGAGCTACGACGACAGCCCGGACACCAGAGTCCGAGGCTGCATGGGTCCAGTCAGACAAGCAGTAAAGACCGGAGACCAGGGAGGCTTCAAGTCTCCTGGTGCTGCACTTGGCACACAGCCACCTAGCAGAGCCCGGAACCGCAGTGGATACAGTGTTGCCCGCAGCAGAGCTCTCACAACCTGCCATACAAGTGTGGACTACAAGAGAGGGTCAGGCAGCCCAGGACTAAAGCACACACACAGCGTAAAAGGGAGGCCTCATAACTCATCGGATGTGGAGATCTAGAACTGCTTCCAGACCACCCGGACTGTACCCTGGACTTAACCTTGGACATCAACATCAGTAAAGGTACGAAAACAACAACCCTGTGCGTGTAAAGCCTGGGTTACACGCTTTTAAGTGTCTGCCATCTGACCAACGATCCGACTTGACCTACATCGCTGGAACGACGTTCAATGATCGCTAGTGAGGTGTCACACGTACTGATTTCGAGAACGAGGCAGCAACGATTCCGCGGCAAGTGAACGATACTTGCAGTCGTTTGGTCGCCTACGTCCTTCAGTTCTGAATAGGCAAAGTCGTAAACAACATAGTTATCAAGGTGTCACACACACCGGTGCTGCAGGTTGGACAGATGGTCAAGGACTGATTTATGGTCTGATTCATAAACCTGCGATCAACGATCAGCCAACTTATCGGCTTGATGTGTCACAAGCAACGACGTCGTTATGACGTCGTTTGAACGTCTCAAAACCTGTGACGTTTCAACAATATTGTTTACGATATCGTAGTGTGTGACAGGCCCTTGACTGTTATTGCAGCCCCTGATCCTACTCCCTCCATAGACTGTTCCACAACTCCTATCATCCACAACTGCCCCGGGGATCCCGCTCTGCCTACGAGGAGCAAAACCAGCTTGCTGCTTTACCATCACCCTGTAGGTCTGTCCCGCATTGCCAGTAACCTTACTGGAGCTGTAGGTGGCATCACAAGTCACTATTTTTAATATTTTCATTGACTGTTCCCCTTTTCAGCGACCACCAGGACCACGGGACATCCCCCGTGAACTACAACGCCCGGGACCAGGTACCCACGGCCCTAGGGCAGGTCACCTTGAATACTGTATTCAAGATGTGGTAAGAAAATAAGACATGATGCTATTTGCTGATTAGGATTCTTGCTGAGCAGAGGGAATACTGCCTTATTAATGTTAACGCACCTAATATGTCTAGCCCTTCCTTTTTTCCCCAAGCTTGTAGAAGTCATCCATAGCTGGCATCCTACTAACATTCTACTAGGTGGAGATTTTAATGCTCTTCATGATATCTTTTTAGATAGGTCTGCATCCTTCTACTTGGTTGGTTCTCATCTTATTAGATAGGCTTGACTTATTGGATTCCTGGAGATGCTGCCATCCTACGGAAAAAGAATATACATTTTACTCTAGGGTACATGACGTACACGCTCGCATTGATTACTGGCTAACGTCCACCCTTCTTTATTCTCCTGTCCTACTTACCTTAGATCTTCCCACAAAGAAAACTCTCTCTTTTCGTTGGCGTTTTCCCTCATATCTTTTTACATCAAATTATTTCAAAAAATGTTTGACTGGCTGGGGGGAGAAATATATGGAGGATAACTTGGAACACTTAGAAGACATCAGTTTATGCTGGGTTACCGCTAAAACAGTGCTTAGAGGACATATTATCTCTTATGTGTCTCAGAAAAAGAAGAAATTGTTGTCCTCTTTGTAGCCTCTTCTTGACCAGTTCACTCAACCTATAGAGATTTCCAGCTACATAATACCTCCTCATCCAAGGAGGCTTACCTCACTGCTAAACATAATCTAGACACCTTAGGCTGGGTTCACATTTGCGGACCCCTCCGCAGCGTTCTGCGGAGGGGATCCGCAATGTGACCGCAGGCCCCTATCTTTATAATGGGAGCGCACGGTGCTGCGCTTGACAACGCAAGACCGTGCGCACCCATTCACTGCCATATGTGATCTGTACGCAGTCGGATGCCTGCACACAGATCACACACTCTCGTCCGCACCAGGAATGCAACATGTCGCGTCCCTGGTGCGGACGAGATTGTGTGATTTGTGCGCAGACATCCGCCTGCGTACAGATCACATATGGCAGTGAATGTGTGCGCACGGTCTTGCGCTGTCAAGTGCAGCACCGTGCGCTCTCATTATAAAGATAGGGGCCTGTGGTGGCTGCGGTCACATTGTGGATCCCCTCCGCAGAATGCTGCGGAGGGGTCTGCAAATGTGAACCCAGCCTTACTGCATGAACAAGCGCATAACTAACTTGCCTACCAACATAACCGCTTCTTTTGTTGGGGCAATAAATCTGGCCACCTTTTGGCATCACTAACGAAATCCTTCAAAACCGGTACTAAAATCACTAACATCAAACATACTAATGGTTCCATTATCCGTGACCCAGTTCAAATATGCGCGGTTTTCAGAGATTTTTATGTAGATCTGTATGGCCCACCCAATGATTCTCAAGAAGAAGGCTATATTTTCCTTCACAAGGTTGATCCACCAAAACTTTCCATCTCTCAAAGAGAAATTTTAAATAAATCATTCTCTCCTGGGGAAGTTGGATTGGTCATCCAGTCTCTTAAATTGCTTAAAGCCCCTGGCTCAGACGGTTACTCAGCAGAATTCTTTAAAATATTGTGACCATTACTTATATCCCACCTTACCTCTCTTTTTAATCATATTGTAGATGCAAAGCCGGATAAAGACCCCCTTCTCTCTGCCTCGTGCCACCCAATCTCCCTTTTAAACGTAGATTTCAAATTGCTCACCAAAGTTATGGCCAACAGATTACAATTTATACTTCCTAATATCCTCACCATGTCCCAAACGGGCTTTGTCCATGGCCAATCCATCACCTACAGTATTAGAACGGCATTAGCCGCTGTTATGCATAGTCATCAAACCAAAGCTAAACAAAGCATCTTGGTTAGCCTTGACGCCGATAAGGCTTTCAACCAGGTATCTTGGTCCCACCTCATCTGAACTCTTAAATATAGAATGTTTGGATTTTCCTTTTTCAATTTTATCCGGACAATCTACACCACTTCTCAGTCTTCAATTTGGCTTCATGGTATTCAGTCATCCATTTCTCAATTTTCGGAGGTACGAGGCAGGGATGTCCTTTTCCCCTTATTGTTTAATATTGCCCTATACCCTCTACTTAGATATCTGGAGATGATTCCTTCCTTTGAAGGAATTGGGATAGGCCACCTTACACTCAAGTCCTTGGCATTCGCCAACAACATTCTACTCATAATAGCCAATCCTAAGGAGTCCATTCGTTTCATAATGGAGGCTTTCCATGAGTTTGGAGAAACCTTGGGATTACACATAAATTTTAACAAATCCAAAGGTTTAGCGATCTTCAGGGATGCTTGACAAAGGTGGCCTTTCCCTTTTCCATTTCAGTGGGGGCATCATTCTTTACGATATCTTGGTATTCTTCTACCCTCCAACCCAAATACTACTTACCAACTTAATATCTGACCTTTAATATCTGCCATTACTCGGGAAATACAATCTTGGACGTCTTTTAAATTATCTTTCATGGGTAAAGCTTACCTTATTAAAATGGTTTCCTTCCCTAAAATACTCTTCCCTTTACAAACGCTACCTACTCTATTATCTAAAGCTGACGATCAACTCCTAACTAAGATTTTTTGACAATTTATATGGGGCTCAAGGGGGAGATGTAGGATCAGTATTTTCAAATTGCAACAGGCTAAATATTTGGGAGGCTTCAATTTTTTAAATTTAAGATTGTGTAGCGTTGCGGTCATTTTCAGACACTCCCGTGATTGGATTTGGGCCCATACTAAATTTATCAACACCCCATTAGATGAAACAATGTCTGGACCGATCAGTCTTCCTGCCTTACTTCATTTACAACAAAATAGAGTTCCCGCTGTTATCAGGGATAACCCTCTACTATGATCCATGGTATTGGCATGGCGTCATGCTAGAAGGATCAGCGGGCTAGACCCTTATACCTCAGTTTTTTTTTCCCTTTCAAGGTAATTTTTTCTTTTTACAAGGCAAACCACCCCTAATTTACCGAGTGCTGGGGGACAGGGGGTGCAGACTGGTCTGCGATTTTCTGACAACTGCTCAATGTCCTCTTTCTTTGGAGGGTATTTTCTCCAGATATTCCATCTTAATGAGGAATATTTTTATTATTATTCAGATTAAGCATTACGTTGACTCGGTCTTCTGAGGCATACCAGACTGTCAGAACCTGTCCTCCACCTGGTCTCCCTTGGCGCTCGTGCATGAGTTTATTCATGAGTCTTGTAGTCAGGAGTAAACGGAGTCACACTATGACTGACAGCCTTGTAGACAGGAGTGAAATTCGTCACGCTATCACTGACAGCCTTGTAGATAGGATGAAGGACATCACAGTGACTGACAGCCTTGTAGACAGGAGTGAAGGACGTCACACTGACTGACAGACCTCGTAGACAGGAGTGAAGGACGTCACACTCACGGACAACCTTATTGACAGGAGTGAACTTCGTCATACTAACTGACAGCCTTGTAGACAGGAGTGAAGGACGTCCCACTGACTGACAGCCTTGTAGACAGGAGTAAACTGTGTCACACTGACTGACAGACCTTGTAGACAGGAGTAAAGTTCGTCACACTATGACTGACAGCCTTGTACACAGGAGTGAAGGACGTTACACTGACTGACATACCTTGTAGACAGGAGTGAAGGACGTCACACTGACTGATAGCCTTGTAGACAGTAGTGAAGTTTGTCACACTGACTGACAGCCTTGTAGACAGGAGTGAAGGACATCACAGTCACTGACAGCCTTGTAGACAGGAGTGAAGGACGTCACACTGACTGACAGATCTAGTAGACAGGAGTAAAGTTTGTCACACTATGACTGACAGCCTTGTAGACAGAAGTGAAGGACGTCCACTGACTGACATACCTTGTAGACAGAAGTGAAGGACGTCGCACTGACTGAATATTTGTAGACAGGAGTGAAGGACGTCGCACTGATTATTATCTTGTAGACAGGAGTGTAGGACGTCACACTGATGAAGCTTATAGACAGGAGTGTATGCGTCACACTGACTGAAAGCTTTATAGACAGGAGTGAAATTGTGTACACTGAGTGACAGCTTGTAAACAGGAGTTGAAGTTCGTCAACTGACTGACAGACTTGAGACATTTATGAACATGGTCACGTAACGACAGCTGTAACAGAGTCACTGCGTCACATAAGAGCGGCAATTCAAATTGCCTACCAAAATAGCAAGCCGCGCGCAGCGTCTCTCATTGGTCGCCGTAGCGACCAGTGAGAGACGCGGAATTCAAACCGTGCACCAAATTGCGCTACTTCTCTGGTCGCTGCGGCCGCGGCTTGGCGGGATTTATGAATCCTGCGCCGCTGACTCGTCGCTGCTGAGAGTGGCAACCAATCAGGGGTGCGGGATTCATATTTCCAGCCAAGCCGGCTTGGCACGTAATTTGAATTCCGCGTCTCTCATTGGCCGCTACAGCGACCAATGAGAGACCCGGTGCGCGGCTTGGCGCGCGGCTTGGCGCGCGGTTTAAATGCCGCGTATCTGATTGGTCGGCACTGAAAGACAACGTGCTCAGTGTATGTCAAACGCAGCGGCCAATCAGAATAGCGGTGCGCGCCATGGCGCCATATTTGAAATACACTAAGCCCATTGTATTTCAAATATGGCTCCATGCCGCGGCAACCAATCAGAGGCGCGGCATTCAAACCATGCGCGGCGCCGCTGATTGGTCGCAGCTCTCACCAGCGACCAATCAGCGGTGCGGGATTCATACTTCCAGCCAAGCCGCGTGCAGTTTGAATGCCGCGGCGACCAATCAGAAAAGTACCGCGGCTTGGCACGCGGTTTGAATGCCGCGCGGGGCACTACCGCTGCCGGTCATCTCCCAGCTGGCTTACCGCGGACCTCTGTGCGGCAGGTGGCCGTGGCTGAGCTACTGCTGCACAGAGGTCAGCGGCTGGCGCCGGTCATCTCCCGGCTGGCTCGCGTGTACCTCTGCACATGAGCTGTGGTGCGAATTTTGAGCGCGCGCGGCTAATCTGCATAGGCTGCGCTCATTGGCCGCTGGGCGCTGGCACGCGATTTCGGCCTCAGACGGAAGTGGCCAGTAGACAATTGTATATTAGATAAAGAGACACTGGTCAGAATTGCAAAAAATGGTCTGGTCATTAGGGTCAAAACAGGCGGGGTGGTGAAGGGGTTAAAGGAATCCAATTTCAAGTCTGCATTATGTCAAAACTTTGAGCAACTTTTCAGCGTTTTCACCCATTCTAATGATAAGGAAGAAAATGTATAAAAAAAATGCATGCAAACATGTGACAATGCTTGCATTTTGATGCAGCGTTTTTCCTAACGAGACAAATTTTTTTGCAGACATTTCTACAACAAATCCTTAACATGTACATATACGGTACTCTTATTAGAGATATTTAGAATGTAAGTGTGTATTAGAGGATATTTAATGCACAATGTAAAAAGCCCTCTATAGTTCGGATTTTCTTGCATATTTTTCTATCTGTATTTGGTGAGTTTTCCATCATTTTGACAGCAAAAATAAGCTTTTCATGCTCTTCTGATTAACTTTTGAGTGTCACAGGCAAGAAATCTCATTTACAGTAAATCTTTTTTACAGTAGAAATAAAATGCCAGTTTTCATTTTCTTAAAGTATGATCTAAAAATACACTGTCAAGCTAGGCAAACTTGTAAATTGTGTACTTTTGTGTGTATGATGGCAGTTTTGCACCAGGATGCCGTGAGCACCGTATTTCTATCCACAAGTACTGTAGTTTCCATTATTCTCCACGTCTTTAAAACGTCAGTCTGTGGATTATTTTTCTTGGTTTAAACTTTGCATTGCCATTTCTTTAAGATTTGTGAGTTTTTTTCATTGCCTAAAGCGTTGTGTGCTCTTTCAATATTTGTGTTGATTCATTTTAGGGGTGTCAAAAAAGTTTACAAACGAAAAGGAAATATAGTTTTCCCTTATGTTTGAAAAACAAACCTGTATATCAAGATAATCTTTAGTGAAAACTTGTTTCTCTGCATATTTTTGACCAAAAAAAATCAATCCCCTTATGATGAGTCCTCAGCCAGCAATCTCCTATTACAGACATATGTCTCCTCCACCCATAAGATCATTTATGCTGCCAAACCTATGTTACGGTTCTTTTAGGTCAGTAAATGTAACGAAACTTCACTCATAGGATTACATGCATTTTGCTCCTCAAGGAGGACCTATCACCTCAGCAGACAGCTGCTCTTTTAGTATACACAGTTAGTGATGAGTGAGTATACTCATTATTTTTCGCTATTCGCACGGATAGTATGGTATTCGGGATGTTCATTACTCGGCAAGTTTTTGGGATTTTACTTGTGATATTCAAGTACCGTGTATACTCGTGTATAAGCCGACCCGTGTATAAGCCGACCCCCCTACTTTTGCCCCCAAAATCTGGGAAAACCTAGTGACTCGTGTATAAGCCGAGGGTGGACCCCAGCACAGGTATACAGCCCCCAGCAGTGTGGTATACAGCAGCCTCCCCAGTGGTATATACAGGCCCCAGCAGTGTTACAGCAGCCTTCCCAGTGGTAGTATACAGCAGCAGCCTTCCCAGTGGTAGTATACAGCAGCAGCCTTCCCAGGGGTAGTATACAGCAGCAGCCTTCCCAGGGGTAGTATACAGCAGCAGCCTTCCCAGGCGTAGTATACAGCAGCAGCCTTCCCAGGCGTAGTATACAGCCGCAGCCTTCCCAGGGGGGTAGTATACAGCAGCAGCCTTCCCAGGGGGGTAGTATACAGCAGCAGCCTTCCCAGGGGGGTAGTATACAGCAGCAGCCTTCCCAGGGGGGTAGTATACAGCAGCAGCCTTCCCAGGGGGGTAGTATACAGCAGCAGCCTTCCCAGGGGGGTAGTATACAGCAGCAGCCTTCCCAGGGGGGTAGTATACAGCAGCAGCCTTCCCAGGGGGGTAGTATACAGCAGCAGCCTTCCCAGGGGGGTAGTATACAGCAGCAGCCTTCCCAGGGGGGTAGTATACAGCAGCAGCCTTTCCAGGGGGGTAGTATACAGCAGCAGCCTTCCCAGGGGGGTAGTATACAGCAGCAGCCTTCCCAGGGGTAGTATACAGCAGCAGCCTTCCCAGGGGTAGTATACAGCAGCAGCCTTCCCAGGGGGGTAGTATACAGCAGCAGCAGCCTTCCCAGGGGTAGTATACAGCAGCAGCCTTCCCAGGGGGTAGTATACAGCAGCAGCCTTCCCAGGGGGGTAGTATACAGCAGCAGCCTTCCCAGGGGGGTAGTATACAGCAGCAGCCTTCCCAGGGGGGTAGTATACAGCAGCAGCCTTCCCAGGGGTAGTATACAGCAGCAGCCTTCCCAGGGGTAGTATACAGCAGCAGCCTTCCCAGGGGGGTAGTATACAGCAGCAGCCTTCCCAGGGGTAGTATACAGCAGCAGCCTTCCCAGGGGTAGTATACAGCAGCAGCCTTCCCAGGGGTAGTTTACAGCAGCAGCCCCAGGTGTATCTACAGCAGCCCCCCAGTGTATACAGACAGACCCCCCCAGTGGCACTAGCCCCCCATCATAAGAACAGCCCCCCACACTTTGCAGAGCCCCCCCGCTTTGCAGAGCCCCCCCGCTGCATAATCTTACCATCCAGGGTCTTCTTCACCGGAGGTACTGCAGTCCATCCTCGCGCGCTGTGTTCCCGGTCTCCTGTGACCCGGCGGTCGCAGTGGAATGACGTCACCGCGCCGGGTCACGTGAGACCACAACACAGCGCGCAATGATGACTGCAGGACCTCCGGTGAAGAAGACCCTGGATGGTAAGATTATGCAGCGGGGGGCTCTTCAAAGCGGGGGGGGGCTCTGCAAAGCGGGGGGGCTCTGCAAAGCGGGGGGGGATCTGCAAAGCGGGGGGGCTCTGCAAAGCGGGGGGGCTCTGCAAAGCGGGGGGGGGGCTCTGCAAAGCGGGGGGGCTCTGCAAAGCGGGGGGGGGCTGTTCTTATGATGGGGGACTAGTGCCACTGGGGGGGGTCTGTCTGTATACACTGGGGGGGCTGTATGCACGGCTCCCCCTGCCACTGTGATGGGCGGGGGGAGCCGTGCATATCTAATGAGCGGCCCCACGTGACGGGCCGCTCATTCAGCAGCCTCCCCCCGCCTCCTCCAGCCTCTCCAGCACCCGGACACCATAGGATTACCGTATTGACCCGTGTATAACCCAATTTTTGGGCTGAAAAACTCGGCTTATACACGAGTATATACGGTAAGCTGAAAAGCATGTTTACTGACTGATTTTCAGCCAATAAATATGCTGGGATTGCTTGCCAGTCATAGTAAGGCCATATTCATCTTTGATGATGGCTTTACTGTGATTGGCAGGCGCAGTATAACCAAAGAAAAAAAAGTCGCTCAAACTGAATAGCGATGAAGTCGGGGGGGGGGGACTGTAAAAAGGCAGAACATGCTCAAACTGCATGGGAACAGTAGACAGACATGATGCACACAGTCTGCATACTGTTCTGCCATACTGCTGGGACAGAAACTAGTGAAGACAGATAGAAGAAGAGGTGGATCGAGCTTACCCGACTCCTGTTGCTGCTCCTGGGGCTGCTCAGTCTCCCGTCCCGTGCTGCTGCTAAATCACTTCCAGGTCAGCTCAGCATCCTGCTGAATCACTATTTGCATACTCACTGCACTGTCAGACAAAGAGCCAATCACAGGCGCTCACACTCTATGAGATCCTCTTTGATTGGCTGTTGCAGTCAGAGTGCATTTCCACAATCTGGACAGTGATTGTGCCTGGTTACCATACACAACCTGCCGTCATAGGGTGTTAAATAAATAAATAATAATAAAAAAAAATGCGTGGGGATTTGCAGTATTTTTAAGTCGAGCCCGATGAATGTAAACAGCTGTGAGCTGCCTCCCTCAGCTGCCTTATTTTGTTGTCAAGGTGTTTGGGATATCTGTGAGGATGAGTGAGTTTGTGGAGTGGGGGTTGTGTTGCGCCCCACGGTGTGGGGTACTCGGGTATCAGGCGGCAGAAGGGTTAATTGTGTCACGGGAAATGGCGGCCGCGCCTGATCCCGTATCCTGCGGGCGATGCTCTTGAAAAGGGGAATTATTTACAAAGAAGTATGTACAAGTTTGTTGTGACGCCACCTGCAGTACCTGGTTATGATCACCAGCACCGCCACAGTCCTCCGGTGGTCGATGGTATTGCGGCAATGATGGTGTAGTCCTCCGCAGGCAGGACTGGACCGCCGGGGCAGCGATTCTGTGGAAGGAATCAGTTTGTGCAAATTGGTAGGTAGACGGAACCCTCGTATATGCCTTTCTTGTTCCTCCTGTTCCCTTGCTTCCCAGTAGCGGGGTGAAGCCTGACTTCATGAAGATTAAGTCTGACCTCCTGCTGTCTCTCTTTACCTCCCTTTGCTCCCGTCGGGTGAACCTTCTATTGATCACCGCAGTCGACCTTCGCGGTGTCTGATTCCTCTCTATTGGGTGCTTTAGGAGTCAGGGCCGTATCTGGACATACTCCCGTTCTACGGATTTTCTACAGGCCGTGAAGGTTCCTGCAGGTGCGGGCTCCAGTATCTTACTTTGAGTGAACTCTCGCCCGAGCTTCTTACTTCTTTCTCTCCTCTTTCTGGGATCTATACTTCCGTTCCTAGGTCCCTCAGCCGAGGTGACTCTCTTTGGTGCCGCAGGCTTTCTGCCTGAAATTCCACTAACTTTCGACCACAGACCCGGGCTGCTCCTCTCCTTGAGCCCTTCTCTCTTCCTCCTTCTCCGACTGTTCCAGACCCTCTTGCCCAAAAAAGAGGGAAACTACTCATGGTCTTATTTTGCCATTCTGCTCAAGGGTCACCCACCTTGCTCCCCCTGGGGGTGACTATATACCCTCCCGGGTCCCCTCCCACTGTGTGGCTAGTGTGGGGTGTGGGTTTTAGGTCCCGCCTATCCTCTACAAATCCACTTGCAGTGGAGTGACTACATCTCTTTTACGGTTGTTGTACCCCTTTTGTGGCACCTACATAGTGGCGCGCCACAGTTGCGCACTGGGAGAGGAGAATGTCAGTAGGTTGTGGTCAGACGGGGAGAGGTGAGTTTGAAAGGTTAGCAAGGGAACATAGGTGTGTGAAGATAAGGTATAGGATGTGGCCATCTTTGTGAGTGGCCACAGAGGACCATTGAGCGAGCCCAAAGGAGGTAGTGATAAAGGTTTACATGCAGCTGAGTTGAAAGTGTCAATGGGAATGTTGTAATCACCCATGATGATAGTGGGGATTTCAGTAGAAAGGAAATGAAATAGCCAGGTGGTGAAGTGGTCGAGAAAGGTGGTGACAGCCAGGTCTGAGGGGCGGTAGATGACAGCCAGCTGGAGGTGGGAGAGGGAGTAAATGCGGACGGAGTACAAATCAAATGAGGGAAGAGTAGCGGAGGGTGGTAGTGGAATTGGGGTAAAGGAGCAGTTATGGGACAAGAACAAGCTAACTCCTCCACCATATTTGATGCTGAGGCGAAGGGTGGGAGAAAAATTGAATCCACCCTAAGAAAGTGGTGAAGCTGGAGAGGCTGTGTCAGAGGGGGTGAGACAGGTTTCAGTGATGCTAAGAAAGGAGAATTTGTTAGCGTTGAAGAGGTCATGGATATATGAAAGTTTGTTGCAGATAGAGCGACTGTTCCTTAGGGCTGCAGGCAGAGGGACCAGGGGAGCAGGGACTGGCTGAATGTTTATAAGGCTATTAAGGTTGCGAAAACTTGTCAAGAATCATGGGTGAGGGTTAGAAATGAGTGTGGGGAAGTGATAGGGAGGGTCAAGATTTGAAGATATGTCACCGGCAATGAGGAGAAGTAGAGAAAGCGTTAGAAGGGATGAGCAAGAGACAAAGTATTGTGTGTAGAGGAGCAGTTTTAAGGAAGAGGTGAGATGGGTGGGGAGGATGGAGGGAGAAATGACTAGTTCTTTATTAGGTAGAGGAATTAGAAGAGTTAGTAAGAAATGAAGTAGTATGGGGGTGAAAATGAAAAGAGGTTGAAACATTGTTTGCAGTGGCTTTCTATACCATTACCTTCCAGTCAAATTCTGGGCTTTGTTACGCTCGAGCAGCATGGAGATGTTAAGTCAACTCACAGGACAACTGGTGGAGCAGTGGTAGCTGGATACCCGATACTGAAGAGACAGGAGAGTGACCTTAGTAAAACCAAAGATATTTATTAAGGAAGGTTTAACATAAGAAGTGTCTGAGGGAAGGACCCTCTTATAACTCTCATAGAGGAGCACTGACGAGGTCACCCCTGTACAGGGATTCATGTGGTACAGCACCAGGAGGTCTGAATGCTGCAAATCCTGGACCAGTGGGCAACCTGTACAGATCGGACAGTAGAGACGGAGAGGGTGTTGAACACTGGCTCTGTCGATGTAGAGGACCCTGAAAGGCCAGGGTCACATATACCATCCGTTTTGGCTTAATCCGTTTTTGGGAACATTTTGGACATTTTTTTTCAAAGTCAAAAAACGCATATGCATTAACGCATGTGTCTGTGCGTTTTTCAAAAACATGCGTTTTTGTGCAGCATCCCTAAAAACACTGCTAACGGCGTTTTTGGGTGCAACAAAAAAATGCATGCATCTTTTTAACATAAGGCCCTATGGGAGACGCATGCGTTAACGCATGGTATGCATGTTTTTTGAGAAAAAATTAATAAGTCCAAAAATTTCCAAAAAACGTCCAGTACCTCAGGGCACACTATTGGCACCCTTAAAAAAAACAGATTACTTTTTCTAATTGCTTAAAAAAGTGGATTGGCATGTGTGACCCTGGCCGAAGCTCTGTGTAATCCTGGAAAGGCTGTTCCAGCCAGTAGAGGTATCTGGATGGTTCCGTGAGGAGAGGTTTGTCCTGCCTGGGGTGGGATCCAGAGTGTCCAGAGGGATCCAGGATAAGGAACTGCCAGCAGAGGAATCTGTGGAGACAGAGGTATTAGTAAAATGCAAGGCAACAGTCTTCCTGTTGCAGAGCACTACAGTAGTACGACCTTAACAAGGACAACATTCCTAGATAATGAACACATTACCCAGGCACCTCTCTTAGGAGGAGGATGCCTTTTATGCACACAGCAGTTTAGCACTCAGTCTGAGTCAAATAGGAACAGGTGTTACTGCTTCTTTAAGTATTTGCAGGAAGTGTTGCGTGCATCCTAAGGTTGGTTTCACACTGCGGTCAGATCAGGTCAGATCAGATCAGGTCAGGTTTTGTGTTTTAAAACCAGGAGAGGAACTTGCAGAGAAAAAGTATAATTGAAAGATTGACACCTGTTCTAAGTTTTGGAGTCACTCCTGGTTTTGGCACACAAAACCTGACCTGATCTGACCTGATCTGACCGCAGTGTGAAACCAGCCTAAGAGCATTCCCTGGAGACCTGCCAAGAGGGCGCAGGTTTTTAACAGAGAAGCAATCAGACAGCCGCATGGAACCACAAACAGGGAATGCAGAACTAGCAGGGCTGCGTGGTAGGCACCGATCTCCCTGCTTAGCATAGACCGTCCCCGCAGCTGAGGACATGACAGCCTTATTCATTTCCTGACACTTCTATGAGACTGTGACGACCATCCGCTGTGAGGCTGAGCTGCTGGTAAGGAAGCACCCAGAGAAACCCCGAGACCCTTAACCCCTATGCAGGGATCTGGAATTACAGCCCAGGAGGTAGCTACCTATATGAGCAGCAAAGCAGGGAGGTCGTAAGGAAGGGAAAAATCAGGATCCGAAGAACGTAGTTAGGAGTCTGAGTCAAAACCGAGAGGGCAGCGAAGTTACAAAATCGTCAGGCAGTAACAGAGTCGAAAATCCAGGCAAGGGTCAGAGACAAAACTAAATACACACACTATCACACTGGGGAACCAAAACTATATCTGGCGGCCTGCAAGCCAGGCTCCAATGTATTTGAAGGGCGTGGTTACCTCCCATAGGCTGGAGCTCACAGCCTGATGATCTCATCCGGACTGCCCCTAGAACCAGGCCAGATGATGATGCACGACTGGCTCCACCCACCCTACTTCTGACAGAAGAATGAAGGCTGCGCCTAACAGACACCTCTGCAGGGCCCGCTCCTCTGCTACCAACACCACCCAAAGGAGAAACATGGCGGCGCTCAGCGACAGAGGCAGACGTCGCAGGAGCAGGTCCATATGAGGACAAGGCGCTCCTATCACCGGCACCAGCAGCCGAAGGAAACCGGCTCCTCCCAGTGGCCGAGGCAGGAACACCAGCCACCGAGTTCAATGGCGATGTGACAGAGACACTTTGAAGAGATAGGCACTAATCGAGAATGTTACTTTTTTTTTTGGGTGTAAGGTGCTGGTGTAAGGTGTGTGTCTCAGGTTCGTGTCCTTGTCTTACCTGAGAGCACACCTGTGGCTTAGATGCAGTATCACTGTGGTGACCAAGATGCAGGGGCACCACAGTTGTTTGCATAAGAGAATTATATAATCTGAATTAATTCCAGGGCCTGAGGCATGGTTAGATTGCCCTCATTATAGTGTTGTATGCGACAACACACACGCACCTGCCTCCTTTTCTTCGGAGCACAACTCCAAACAGAGATCCTTCCTAGAACTATGCTGCCAGCAATACAGAACAGCAGCTCAGCTACTGAGAAGCTCCAGTTATCGGTGTAACGAAGTCATTAGCCAGCGCTAGCGCTGGCATGTACATGCCAGTATTAATAAGAAAAGAAGGAATGGAACCCCAGGGACTGGAGCAAAGCATGTGGGAAAGGAGCTCTAGGTGAGTATGTGGGCTTTTTATGGGGTTTTTCTATATACAGTATATGTATTCGTGTTAGCTTATAAGGGCTATATGGGTCTCCTGCTGTATATTGGAGGCTATGTGGTTGCTCATACTGTATATACAGGCTGTTTGGGGGCTCCTGGTGTATATGGAGGCTATGTGGGGGTTCATACTTTCTATTGAGGCTATGTGGATGCTCATTCTGTATAAAGGGGCTATGTGAGGGCTCATGCTGTATACAGGGATATGAACACTGTTCTGAGAGGTGAACTGTTTTCCCTCCCTGTAGATCTCACATTTTATGAGGAACCACAGGTTCTCTATGGGGTTCAGATCAGGTGAACAAGGGGGCCATGTCATTATTTTTCTTCTTTTAGACCTTTACTGGCCAGCCACGCTGTGGAGTAGTTGGATGCATGTGATGGAGCATTGTCCTGGATGAAAATCATGTTTTTCTTGAACGATACCGACTTCTTCCTGTACCACTGTTTGAAGAAGTTAACTTCCAGAAACTGGCAGTAGGTCTGGGAGTTGAGCTTCACTCCATCCTCAACCGAAAAGGTCCCACAAGTTAATCTTTGATGGTACCAGCCTATACCAGTACCCCACCGCCACCTTGCTGGCGTCTGAGTCGGAGTGGAGCTCTCTGCCCTTTACTGATCCAGCCTCTGGCCCATCAAGAGTCACTCTCATTTCATCAGTCCATAAAAACTTTGAAAAATCAGTCTTAAGATATTTCTTATCCCAGTCTTGAAGTTTTATCTTATGTTTCTTGTTCAAAGGTGGTTGTTTTTCAGCCTTTCTTACCTTGGCCATGTTCCTGAGTATAGCACACCTTGTGCTTTTTGATACTCCAGTAAAGTTGCAGCTCTGAAATATTGCAAACCTGGTGGCAAAAGGCATTTTGGCAGCTTCACGCTTGATTTTCCTCAGTTCATGGGCAGTTATTTGGCGCCTTTTTTGCCCAACACGCTTCTTGCGACATTTTTGGCTATTTGCCATGATACGCTTGATTGTTCGGTGATCACGCTTCAAAAGTTTGGCAATTTCAAGACTGCTGCATCCCTCTGCAAGACATCTCACAATTTTGGACTTTTCAGAGCCCGTCAAATCCCTCCTCTGACTCATTTTGCCAAAGGAAAGGAAGTTGCCTAATAATTAAGCACACCTTGTATAGGGTGTTGATGTCATTAGACCATACCCCTCCTCATTAGAGAGATGCACCTCACTTGATTTACTTAATTGGTAGTTGGCTCTCAAGCCTATACAGCTTTGAGTAGGACAACATGTATAAAAAGTATCATGTGATCAAAGTACTCATTTGCCTAACAATTCTGCACACAGCGTATATAGAGGGATATATGAGAGCACATTCTGTATATAGGGTCTATTTTGGGGTTCATGCTGTATATAGGGGCTATGTGTAGTCTCATACTGTCTATACAGGCTCAAACTGTATATTAGGGCTATGCAGGGGCTCATGCTGTATATAGATGCTATGTAGGGGTTCATCCTGTATATACAGGCTATATGTCACCCTTCCGGGGGAAAGGCGCCCTAGAGTGGACCCACTGGGCCGTGGTACCAAACTCCCCTGGGTGAGCTGGACCTAGTTTACCCAACCCCTATACAGGGATTGTCAGGGGCAAACCCAGGGGGTCTAAATACCACGGCTGCTAGTACCAGGGTGGCGGCTCCTAAGGTTAGCCTATGCTATGGCACAGCTAAGGATTCCAGGTAATGGTACACGGCTAGGTGAACAGGAATGGTGCTACCAGGGAAGAGCACAGCTAGGGTTCCAGGTAACAGGGTACAAGGAAAGCCTGACCAACAGTCAGCAAGGCAGAAGCAAACTAACTTAATAATCAGGCACCTCCCATCAGTGGAGGTGGCCTGATATACCAGAGGAAGAGCAGCTATTGATTAAGGGGAGTGTCAGGTTGAACCGTGCTGGCCCCTAGAGTCACAGGGGAGGAGTGCACCTAGTGCACCATTGATTGGTCACATGAATATGACCATTGCAATGTGCTCATGTGTGAGATCGGTGGTCAGCTGACAGGAAGGGAACCCGGCGACGGCTCCGAGACACAGTACGCCTGGACACCAGATGCCCGGTCGGCAGAGGAGCAGAGGATGCCGACCCGGGAGAGGTGAGCTGGGGAGCGGTGCCAGGGGACCTAACACTATATAGGAGTTCATGATGTGTACGGGAGGCTATGTAGGGGCTATTGCTGTAGGGGGGACAATATGAGGAATCATACTGTACATAGAGGGCTATGTGTAGCTCATACTGTATATAGGGGCTATATGAGGGTTAATGATGTATATAGGCGGGCTATGTGAGAGCAAATACTGTATATAGGGGCTATGTGGGGCTCACTGCATATAGGGGCTATGTGAGGTCTCATGCTGTATATAGGAGGTTTTGTGGGGCCCATACTGTATATGTAGGCTCATGCAATATACAGGAGATTATGTGGGGCTCATACTGTATATAGGGACTATGAGTGGGTTCATGCTGTATAGAGGCTATGTCCGGTGTCATGCTGTATGTAAGGGCTATCTTGGGTGCTGAATACAAGGCACTATATATGGACTAATACTTTATATAGGGAGCTATGTGGAGGCTCATGCTGTAAATAGGGGCTATGTGTGGGCTCATGCTGTAGATACATGCTATATAAGTATTCCTACTTTATACAGGAGGCTATATAGGGGTTCATGTGGCATATAGGGGGTATATAAAATTTCATACTGTATATAGGAGGCTATATGGGGCTCATTCTGAAATAGGGGCTATGTGAGGGCTTATGCTGTAAATAGGAGGCTATGTGGGGGCTCATACTGTATATAGAGGCTCATACTGTATATAGGAGGCTATGCTCTATATAGGGGTTATATGGGGAGTCATAATGTATATACAGTCTTTGTGAAGGCTCATATTATATAAAGGGGGGACTATGTGAGGGCTTATACAGTACATATAAATTAGTTCATCGATAGTGGTCTCTCGGCCAAGAAAATGATCAAACTATATCATGTGAGTGCTATGATAGTTAGAAGACTATGAAATGAAGTCCATTTAAAAGCTAAGAGGTGGATAGATTGTCAGGCAAAATATCGAAGTCAACAAGTCAGCTCATCACAAGGACTATCAGTTCTGGCATGACAAACACAGCTGTGAAAGTGGCTTGTGTGCTTCATAATAGTGAGATCACAGACATCAGTGCAATCATCTTGCAATGCACATTACATATGTCTGGCTTGAAAAAATATGAAGTAGCCTCGACTTCAATATTATGATAAATTTCATCTCGAGTTTGCTAAAAAAAGGCGAAAGGTGTTCAAGAAGAAGAAGAAGAAGATTGGAAACAGGTGATTGGGAGAAATTATATTAAAGTCAATAGACTAGGCTCTAGTGGGTGCAAGTAGGTCTGAAGGAAACAAGGGAAAAAGGGGCTAATGGATCGAGAAATTGAAGGGATTGCAAAATTCGGTGGTGGAAAGCCAAAGACATTGGATACTTGACCAGGATAAATGGGGCTCTCAGTGGTGAGCTATATATGAGTGTCTACAAGACAAGTTACTTCATACACTTCAGTACTATGGACATGAAAAGAACGACATAGTATTCCGGCAGGACAACGATCCAAAGCATACTTTGAGATTGATGAAGAACTGGTTCCATAACAATGAAGTGGAGGTGCTGAAGTGGCTCCCACAGTCCCCTGGCCTCAGCCCAATCAAATACTTGTGGGTAGAGTTGAAGAAAAAGCTGTATACATACTCAATGGAGTCGACCAATATGCACCAACAGTGGGACTATGTACAAGAGACCTGGGATCAGATTTTGGTCAAGATATGCTTGAATCTGATTGACAGCATGCCCGGTAGGCTTTAGACAATAATAATAGCCAAAGGTGGATTTACAAAATAATATAAATTTAATTTTTAGGAGCAAAACAGTAACAATGGAGTGACATCAAAGGAATCTGCATAACTAATCATATGCTAACTAGTATCAAGTCAAATTTACTTATGAGATAGCCAAGATGATTGTCTATAAAATGAAAGTAGTCTCATGGTTAAAACTGTAGTGGATGGTGAGTTATGGTGCCTGAAAATCAAATGCTCAAAACTATTTTACCCTTTTGTTTGCAGGCTATGTCTGGGCCTATCTACGCTATATATAGGAGTATATGTGGGGGAAAATAATTTTATCCTTTTGCTTGCAGGCTATGTGTGGGCCTATCTATGCTGTATATAGGAGTATATGTGGGGGCTTGTGCTGTATATAGAAGGTTATATTGTATGTATGGGGCTGTGTAAGGCTCATCCTGTATAAAGAGACTATGTGAAGGCTTAAGCTGTATGTGGGTGGGCTGTATGTGGCTCAACTGTATATAGGGTCTATATGAGGGCTCATTCTAGACATAGTGACTATGTGGGGGCTTATGCTGTATATGGGTGGTCTGTATGTGGCTCAACTGGATATAGGGTCTATATGAGGGTTCATACAAGAAATAGTGGCTATGTGGGGGCTTACGCTATATATGGGTGGGCTGTGTGGGGTTTATATTGTATATAGGGCTGCTTTATGTGGGTTTATCCTGTATATAGGAAGGCTATGTGGGGGCTCATATGGTACATACAGGCTCATGCTGAATATAGAAAGCTATGTGTAGGCTCATGCTTTATATACGGGCTATATGAGGCTCATGCAGTAAAGTCCCTGACAAACATTATGTCGCTTATCTATGTTATGTAAATAAAAGCTTATAACCTGATGTTAAATTCATACATTGGTTTAATAAATTACTCTTTTGAAAGCTGAAACCCTCCCAAATATGGTTTAGGTTAAGAAAATAAATTGGCATCAATGCTGAAATGTTGATCATTTAATGAACACAGAATAGTCAGATTTTGGCAAGACAAAAGTTTTGTCGCCTGGTCATATAATGCACCCAATCCTAGTTTACATCCTCACCTGTGCTCAGTAAATGATCGGTTAATTAGTGGGTGTGTATAAAAAGAAACCCAGCACCCCAGACCTTCACTTGAACTGCAACTTGAGCTCTGACAACATGCTAAAAATCCACCCTGCAAAAAAACCCTTGACTATCAAGAGGCTGAAGACCAGATCCACTGCAGAGGTGGATGGCACATTTAATGTGTCTCAGCGTCAAGTACAAAGAATTAAAAAAATATTTGAAGCGACTGAAGATGTGTTTGACAAGCCCAGGTCCGGTAGACCCCACAAGACAACTGCTCAGGAGGAACATTTGTTGGTTAGAAAATCCAAAGCAAGCCCCTCTTCCACTGCAGCAGAGCTCCAACAGGCCTAGTCACCTCAAGTCCCTGTGTCAACTAGAACAGTTTGTAAGATTCTGTCTCAAAATGGCCTCCATGGTTGAATCAGTGCCCAGAAGCCAGAACTAACCAAAAGGCAAATAAAAAACCGTGTGGCATTTGCAAAGTCCCACAGCCTGCTAAACAGATGGACACTGGAAAAGTGGCAGAAGGAGGATTTCTCTGATGAATCTTCAGTAGAATAACACCACAGCTGCCACAAATACAGCAGGAGACCTACTGGAGCCCATATGGATCCAAATTTGGTGGTGGAAAGATCATGGTCTGGGGTTACATTCAGTATAGGGGTGTGCGAAACATTTGCAAGGTGGAAGGCAATATCAATAGCCTAAAATATCAAGAAGTATTAGCTACTTCTTAAATTCCAAATCATAAAAGGGGTCAAATTCAGCAGCAGGATGGTGCTCCATCTCCTATATTCCTCTCTACAACAAAGTTCCTCCAGGCAAAAAAGATCAAGGCGCTCAAGGACTGGCCAGCGCAGTCACCAGAGATGAACATCACTGGGCATGTTTAGGGTAGGGTGAAAGAGGAAGCTTGGAAGAAAAAACCAAAGAATCTAGATGAACTCTGGGAGGCATGTAAGACTGCATTCTTTGCTATTCCTGATGACTTCATTAATAAATTGCATGAATCATTGTTAAACCACATGGATGCAGTCCTTCAAGCTCATGGAAGTCACACAAAATATTAAATATGACTCTAATAGCACCACAGCTTCATTCACCAATGTTATGCAACATATATTTGTATTTTAAGTTAATTATTTGTTTGAAAATCACATTACTTTCTCTAGGCAACAAAACTTTTGTCTTGCCAAAATCTGACCATTCTGTGTTCATTAAATGATTAAAATTTCGGCATTGATGCCACTTTATTTTCTTAACCTAAACCATATTTGGGAGGGTTTCAGCTTTCAAAACAGTAATTTATAAAACCAATGGATGAATTTAACATCAGGTTATAAGCTTTTATTTACATAACATGGATAAGCAACATAACTTTTGTCAGGGACTGTATATAGGGTCTATGTAGTGGTTTATGCTGTATATAGGATCTATTATTGAGTCTAATACTGTATATAGGTGGCTCATGCTGTATATGGGGGCTATTTGGGGGCTCATTCTTTATATAGCATGCTTCGTGGGGGCTCATACAACATGGAGGAGGGTTATGTGTGGGCTCATTCAGTATATATGTGCTATGTAGGGGCTCATGCTATATACTAACTATGTGGGGGCTCAGTTTGTATATCGGGTGCTGTAAGGAGCTCATACCATATATAGAGGGCTATGTGGGGCTTGTGCTGTATGTAGTGGGCTAAGTAGGGGCTCATATTATATATGGGATATGTGGAGGCTCATGCTGTTTATATGGACTATGGGGGTCTCATATTGAATATAGGGGGCTGTGGAAGGGCTCATACTGTATATAGATGGCTCATGCTGCATATGGGGATTAGGGGCTCATCTACTATATAATTACCTAATGTTCTCTGTCTGTCACGGAAATCGCGTGACAGCCAGCGGCGGCCACCAATGAGCATGGAGTATGCAAAACAGCCGCGGCTGCGATGCAACAAGCGATGTGCAATTTCCATCTCACAGACACTGCGCTGTCAGCATCCTTCTGCCCGCACCTGCCCGCTGGAGCGTGCGCCCACCTCTTGCCCCCCCGCTACCGCCCGCCGCTCCATTACCCCCCTCGCTCCATTCCCACCCCCTCACTCCATTCACCCCCGCTCCATTTCCCCCCCCCTCGCTCCATCCTGCACTGACCACTGAGCCTCCATTCTGTGCTGACCACTGGCCCTCCCATCCTCTGCTGACCACTGAGCCTCCATCCTCTGCTGACCACTGACCCCCCATCCTGCGCTGACCACTGGCCCTCCATCCTGCGCTGACCACTGGCCCTCCATCCTGTGCTGACCACTGAGCCTCCATCCTGCACTGACCACTGGCCCTCCATCCTGCACTGACCACTGAGCCTCCATCCTCTGCTGACCACTGAGCCTCTATCCTGTGCTGACCACTGGCCCTCCATCCTGCACTGACCACTGAGCCTCCATCCTCTGCTGACCACTGAGCCTCCATCCTGCACTGACCACTGGCCCACCATCCTGCGCTGACCACTGGCCCTCCATCCTGCGCTGACCACTGAAGCTCCATCCTGTGCTGACCACTGAGCCTCCATCATGCACTGACCACTGAGCCTCTATCATGCGCTGATCTCTGAGCCTCCATCCTCTGCTGACCACTGAGCCTCCATCCTCTGCAGACCACTGATCCTCCATCCTCTGCTGACCACTCTGCCTCCATCCTGCACTGACCACTGAGCCTCCATCCTGCGCTGACCACTGGCCCTCCATCCTGCGCTGACCACTGGCCCAGGCCAGCCACCCACGACCAATCAGCAACAGGGACAGTCCGCCAGCAAATTGGTGCGGGATTTCAACCACGCTTCGCTGATTGGTTGCCAGTTACCAGCAATCAGCGATATTGGCACTGGATTTAAACCCAGCTTCACTTTGCATTATTCTTAAATCTTCATAAATAAACATACATACTCTAGAATACCCGATGCATTAGAATCGGACCACCACCTAGTGCTGTATATAAGAGGCTATGTGGGGTGCATACAGTATATAGGGGGATTATGTGGGGGTTATAATGTATATTGGTGGCTATGTGGGGGTTTGTCCTGTCTGTATAGGGCTATGTAGGGGCTAGTTCTGTATATAGTCTGTATATGGGGATCATGCTGTACAGTATATGAACTCATTCTGTATATAGGGGGGCTGTGTGTGGGCTGATACAGTATATAGGGGGATATCAGCATACTTAATCCTGCTTCATATTAAAGGGGTTGTGACATAGGCATTTGTGCATTTTAATTAATAGATCTTAGAATAATAATAAGCTCCACAATTGGATGTGTTAAAAAAAATGTTCCTGTTTTGAGATATTCTTATAAATGTGCCCCTGTGTAATGTATGTGTCCGACCATGCAGGAACAGGTCAGATATACCAGAGCTAAAGGGGCAGGGAAGGAAATAAAAGAGATATACAGACATTACAGCCAGAGATCTCAGTTGATTCTTTCTGTAAAGAAAAACATTTTTTTGCCTGCTAAAAAACTTGTTTGACATCACAGACACAATTGTGGTGCCCCACTGGTCAGTGCGCCACAGAAGGGGTACTGCACCCATATCAGTGTGTGTAGTATACCAGAACTAGAGGATTTGATGTTAATCTGAGGCCCTCATCCCTGCATTCACACACCTAGAATAGGGGGACTAAAGTGTTAACCTGTTTGCCTGCGAGACCCAGCCCTGGTGGGAGGAGCTTAGGTGTAGTGGAAAGAGCGGGAAGAAGTGAGTCAGGCAGAATGGCCATTGGGTGAGTCTGAGGAGGAAGGAAAGTAAAGCCTGGGGGAGCCAAGGAGCATCATGCTCGTCTCAGAGGAAAGCCCCGAGAACAGACACTGGGTCCGAGGCTGTGCAGGATTACACATTCCGGCAGTCAATAACAGAAGGTGGGGAATTCCAGGTTTCCCAGCCAAACAGTGTCAGGAGGCAAAGCAGCATACTAGAGCCCGGGGTCTTCAGCGAGGAGCGACCCCTGAAACAGGACTCGAGCTGCCTGTCATACGGCACACGCAGGAGAGAGAGGGCAAGCAGCTTAGCTTCAAGCAGCAGGAGCCTACAAGTAAAAGCGCAGGTAGAAAGTGAGGACAGAGGTCGAAACCTGAAGAAACATCGTCGAGGGCCTCAAAGAGACTTTGCATCCTCTGGTGACTACCCGGCCAGCTACCTGTGACTGTGTGACTGTGTGTACCAGTGAGAATAGCCTTAACAAGTTGCCAGTAAACATCAGTGCAGAGCAAGAAGGTCTCCTGTGTCTCATTCCTATTAAGCTGCAGAGCTGCTACTGTGACAACAAGCTCTGTGACAACCAGTACTACTAAAGTCAATAGTGAACAAGTCAATCAGGGCACTTAGCAGGGCCAAAGTCACGGTTAATTTCCTTCCAGGAATGGCGATTTCCCACCGGGGGTGCACAGCCAAAGCACCAGCAATAGCAAATGAAAAGGAAGGGCGGCACTCACCGGATAAACGAGATGGTCTTTTTAATCCACAATTTCGGAAACAAACATGATGCAGGGAGGGGGCAAGAGGAGCCGCTGGACTACGGCACCATTTCGCGACACATGTCGCTTCTACGGGTCCAAACCTGTAGAAGCGTCACGAGTCGCGAAACGGTGCCGTAGTCCAGCGGCTCCTCTTGCACCCTCCCTGCACCATGTTTGTTTCTGAAATTGTGGATTAAAAAGACCATCTCGTTTATCCGGTGAGTGCCGCCCTTCCTTTTCATTCAGTACTACTAAAGTCTGCCCTGGGGACTCTCCTCCGCCTTTGGGGAGTGACATCATCCGGCTGCCTATCCATCATCCCCAGAGGTCTGCCGGCAGTGCTGGTGCCATCACCACATACCGCAGGTGCTGTCACAATTTTTATTTATTTTATATTATTTCTTTTATTTCACACTTTTTTGAGCCACCACCAGGGCCACGGACCAGGGCACTGGCCACCAGTGACATCCCCTTACAGCAAACACCCGAGTACCGAGTTTCCATGGACTTGGTTTGGGTCAGCTTTTGGCGTCACAAACAGGATCAAACCAACCCGTAAGGGTATTGTGCATCTTACAGACTTTAAGAATCGGCATGAAAGAACTTTTGCAGTTATGTCTAAAGAACCCCAAAATGGCGGGCCTGCAAATGTGAACAACAATGTGCTGGCCCAGGGGCGTGCCTTGGCACCTCATCGTGGGAGGGTCAAGGCAGAGGCGCGAAAATGCTTGCCCGCCCCCATTGCCATTGGAAAACCAATGGTGCGAGCCAGAGACTAAACCGCCGCTGCCGGAAACTGAAAATGGCGGCCGGGACAGAGCTATGCAACGGGGGTCCAGCAGCCAGGAGCTGGAACTGGGACCAAGAGACTGGCCCACGGTTGAGCACCTGGTTACCAGAGATGATCCACTGGTAGAATTGCAGCCTGTCACCAGTGTAGAAGTTGGGGCAGAGCCAGATGACCCTGAGGCCCTACCTGATGACAGTGGCAATGAGGCAAAAGAGTGGAGCCTGAGGAAGCTGATTTGCTGTCCAGCCAGCCAAGCTCTGAGAAGTAGGATGACCGGAATGGTGACATCAAGGAAGTTGGGACATCTTGGCTCTGCACGGTGCAGAAGAAGGTTCAACTGCATGAACTGGATAGATGCAGGTAGCGTCAAACTTTTTTTTTTAGCCACTTCCAGACTTGAACCAGCGAAGAGCAGAGAGGAAGGAGACCTTATCTCTAGGCCGGCTACCGGACCTGGACACAAACTTTATTTTATTTTTCTTCATTTCTTTTATTTCACATTTTTTTGAGCGACCACCAGGACCACAGACCTGGGCACCGGCCACCAGTGACATCCCCTTACAGCAACTACCCAGGTACCGAGTTCCCACGGCCTTGGGGTGGGTCAGAATCAGCTGAGATCTCCGGCTGTAATGTCTGTATACTCTTATATTCTGTGATCTCCGGCTATAATGTCTGTATACTCCTATATTCTGCGATCTCCGGCTGTAATGTCTGTATACTCTTTTATTTCCTCCCCTGCCCAGGAACTGTGGCATATCCGACCTGTTCCTGCATGGACAGACATATGTATTACACATGGACACATTTATAAAAATATATCGAAACAGGAACATTTTTTTAACCTATCCAATTGTGTAATGTATTATTATTCTAAGATGTGCAATTGTTTGTGGAACAACCCCTTTAAGTGACACAAGTAATATTAATATAAAACAATACATGTTAATATTAATTATGAGCAGAATTAATTACAGACTATTTGTCCAGCCCTCCACAATAGTCACGTTCTCCAATGTGGACCCTAGAGAAAATTAATTTCCCATCCCTGCTCTACTATGTACAGCGCTATGTCATGTACAGCGCTGTACTTAGGGGAAATAAATATACACGCACAATATCTTTTTCATCTTGCATCTGCAGATCTGCACATAATACCTTGGGGTCTCGGGCAGGCAGGGGGGCACGCCTCCTAAACTGCCTGGGGCCTGGCTTCTCTGTGGTTGCATGCCGTTGCGTAAAGCTCATGGATCCCAAAGCAAAAGTTTCAAAGGGCCCCAAGTTATTGTAAGTCTTTAATGATGGCATTAGTGTTTTTATATAGGTAAAAAGGGACTTTGAGGCCCTCTAGGCTCTGGGGCCCTTGTGGAATTGCAACCCCTGCACCTAATGTAGTTATGCCCCTGTTGTATGACAGACTCATTAGTGTTACGTCTTCCATTGAAAACAAAAGTCTATTTTTATTCTAATCGAGTGTGAAATAAACTAAATCAAACTTAGCAGTCTTTTTCTGAAGTTTCATAGTGTTCTCCTATTTGTTTCAATGTACCTTAGGAACAATGTTGGAGCAATCTCTTCATATTATGTTAATCAATCTAACAATCCAGTGGTGATTGCGGGGACTCTGTTGGAAACACAAGAAACTATATTGTAAAATGGAGGCATTTCACCTCTTAGAGGCAAAACAGTTAAAGTAAATGTGTAAGCATCATTTTGATTATTTTTGAATTTCTTTGCAATTATGGTGCATTTTGGACCATTTAACTACAACCTACAAGGTATGGCGATATAATGACAGCATCCTAATGTTCAAGTTATCATAGATAAAAGCATGTTTTACATATCCAATTAAAGATAGAAACTGCTAGAGAGTTATTAGCAATGTACTGTATAATCAGAAGCTTCCATCTTCGCAGGTTTACCTCTTTATGTGGTCCAGACAGACTGAAACAAAGTAGGTAAATACCATTATGAAGGCTTCTGCAAACCAAGCAAAAAAGTAAGTCACAATAGACTCCAGGCCAAAAAACTCTCACAATAAATATGTTCAGAGAAAAACAGAACTTTTATTCTACCCAAGATTAAAAGCCAAAAAAACCAAATCAGCACCAAATAAGAAATACCGTAGGTTAATGTTACCAAACCTTATATATATGGTAAGATAAGTAAGGCCCACAAGAAAAATGTATTACAAATGAAAGGCTTTAAGCCTGCAATGAAAAATATTTGTGTCAATGCTGACAATGATCAGAAGCAGGTTTTGTTGATCCAGTATAGCTAATCAGATGCCAAGACTTACATCTAATCGATATTAGGTGTAAAGCTTAATAGTAACAGTGGTTATACAATGAAAAGCAGCACCTAGACATCTAAGGTCAAATATGATGAGCGAGAGAAACCAAATAGTTGACAATATTCAGTATAAAGGA
Source organism: Allobates femoralis (assembly GCA_033576535.1). Taxonomy (NCBI): domain Eukaryota; kingdom Metazoa; phylum Chordata; class Amphibia; order Anura; family Aromobatidae; genus Allobates; species Allobates femoralis. Next base: position 193,417,402 of record JARQOC010000005.1, read on the forward strand.
AACTCAATTATGTTAATTACTATACATGCCTTCTGGAATTCTGTATAAATCTCCTGCCCCTAATGGATGCATTGACTCAAAAGCCAAAGTCACATCCAGGGTACAATCTGCACATTTGGTAAGTGCACACAGTCCCAGGTTTATTCCTGCAAGCCGGGAGGGTGTCCAAGGGTCATGTGTGATCAAACAAGAACTGTACCAGATGTCCCAACTCCCATGGTGTGTCTGTCACCTGTGTGATGGCAAGTCCCCCATAAACCACATGTGTCCACTTCCAGTCCCACAATAGGGCACATGGACTACACCATATGGAAAACATGCCTATTTCCAGTTTCAGTTTTCAGTGGAATTGTGCCACCATTCCAGTGGCGCACCCAAGGGGGGGACCTACGTGTCTGGACCCCCCCCCTGGACGGCCCTGAGAAGCTGGGGGGGGGGGCCCACCGCCGCCCGGTCCCTGACACTGCCGCCACTTCCGCCGCCTGCGCTGCAGCCGAAAATACTTGCATCAGGCTAGGGTCACAATGCAAGTGTGACCCTAGCCTCAGGGGGGCCCCTGAGCACTGCCCCCACAGCCAAGGCCATATCCAGGGGGCAGCTGGGGGGTCATTTTCGGCCTCCTGCAGCACCGGAGGTCTCCCTCCTCCCCCCTCCATGGGAGCCGACAGAGCTGCACAGTGCACACTCTGTGCTTACAGGACCTGTGATGATGTCACATGGAGGGGAGGAGTCAGGGGTCACATGATCAGCTCAGTTTATGCAGGACTCTGCTGTTTTGCCCATCATCATGCTCAATTAGGTGGGTGAAGTTTGTGTGGGGTCAGGAGGGATTTGCAGTGTGAATGTAGCAGAGGCGAGTGTGTACTAGGTGTATGGCAAATAGGTGAAGGTTATGTGTGGGGTCAGGAGGGATTTACAGTGTGAATGTAGCAGAGCCCAGTAAGTACTAGGTGTATGGAGCAGAGCCGCGTGCGTACGAGGTGTATGGAGCAGAGCCGCGTGCGTACGAGGTGTATGGAGTGGAGCCGAGCGTGTACGAGGTGTTTGGAGCAAAGCCGAGTGAGTAAGAGGTGTGTGTATGAGGTGTATGGAGCAGAGCCGCGTGCGTACGAGGTGTACGGAGCAGAGCCGCGTGCGTACGAGGTGTACGGAGCAGAGCCGCGTGCGTACGTGGTGTACGGAGCAGAGCCGCGTGCGTACAAGGTGTATGGAGCAGAGCCGCGTGCGTACGAGGTGTACGGAGCAGAGCCGCGTGCGTACGAGGTGTACGGAGCAGAGCCGCGTGCGTACGAGGTGTACGGAGCAGAGCCGCGTGCGTACGTGGTGTATGGAGCGGAGCCGCGTGCGTACGAGGTGTATGGAGCGGAGCCGCGTGCGTACGAGGTGTATGGAGCGGAGCCGAGCGTGTACGAGGTGTATGGAGCGGAGCCGAGCGTGTACGAGGTGTATGGAGCAGAGCCGCGTGCGTACGAGGTGTATGGAGCAGAGCCGCGTGCGTACGAGGTGTATGGAGTGGAGCCGAGCGTGTACGAGGTGTTCGGAGCAAAGCCGAGTGAGTAAGAGGTGTGTGTATGAGGTGTGTGGAGCAGAGCCGCGTGCGTACGAGGTGTACGGAGCAGAGCCGCGTGCGTACGAGGTGTACGGAGCAGAGCCGCGTGCGTACGTGGTGTATGGAGCAGAGCCGCGTGCGTACAAGGTGTATGGAGCAGAGCCGCGTGCGTACGAGGTGTATGGAGCAGAGCCGCGTGCGTACGAGGTGTACGGAGCAGAGCCGCGTGCGTACGAGGTGTACGGAGCAGAGCCGCGTGCGTACGAGGTGTACGGAGCAGAGCCGCGTGCGTACGTGGTGTATGGAGCGGAGCCGCGTGCGTACGAGGTGTATGGAGCGGAGCCGCGTGCGTACGAGGTGTATGGAGCGGAGCCGAGCGTGTACGAGGTGTATGGAGCGGAGCCGAGCGTGTACGAGGTGTATGGAGCAGAGCCGCGTGCGTACGAGGTGTATGGAGCAGAGCCGCGTGCGTACGAGGTGTATGGAGTGGAGCCGAGCGTGTACGAGGTGTTCGGAGCAAAGCCGAGTGAGTAAGAGGTGTGTGTATGAGGTGTGTGGAGCAGAGCCGCGTGCGTACGAGGTGTACGGAGCAGAGCTGCGTGCGTACGAGGTGTACGGAGCAGAGCCGCGTGCGTACGTGGTGTATGGAGCAGAGCCGCGTGCGTACAAGGTGTATGGAGCAGAGCCGCGTGCGTACGAGGTGTATGGAGCAGAGCGCGGCGTAAGTGTCGGCAGAGCCCCGTGCGTACGAGGTGTACGGAGCAGAGCCGCGTGCGTACGAGGTGTACTGGAGCAGAGCCGCGTGCGTACGAGGTGATGGAGCACGTACGGGTTGGAGCAGAGCCGCGTGCGTACGAGGTGTATGGAGCGAGCGCGTGCGTACGAGGTGTATGGAGCAGAGCCGCGTGCGTACGAGGTGTATGGAGCAGAGCCGCGTGCGTACGAGGTGTATGGAGCAGAGCCGCGTGCGTACGAGGTGTATGGAGCAGAGCCGCGTGCGTACGAGGTGTATGGAGCAGAGCCGCGTGCGTACGAGGTGTATGGAGCAGAGCCGCGTGCGTACGAGGTGTATGGAGCAGAGCCGCGTGCGTACGAGGTGTATGGAGCAGAGCCGCGTGCGTACGAGGTGTATGGAGCAGAGCCGCGTGCGTACGAGGTGTACGGAGCAGAGCCGCGTGCGTACCAGGTGTACGGAGCAGAGCCGCGTGCGTACCAGGTGTACGGAGCAGAGCCGCGTGTTACGAGGTGTACGGAGCAGAGCCGCGTGTGTACGAGGTGTACGGGAGAGGCGCGTGGGTACGAGGTGTATGGAGCAGAGCCGCGTGTGTATGAGGTGTACGGAGCAGAGCCGCGTGCGTACGAGGTGTACAGAGCGGAGCTGCATGTGTACGAGGTGTACGGAGCAGAGCCGCGTGTGTACGAGGTGTACGGAGCTGAGCCGCGTGTGTGTACGAGGTGTACGGAGCAGAGCCATGTGTGTACGAGGTGTATGGAGCAGAGCCGCGTGTGTACGACATGTACGGAGCAGAGCCGCGTGTGTACGAGGTATGTGTGCCTGTGGTAGCCCCCCGCGGATTCCGCTCCTATAGTCCCAGCCACCTTTGCCAGCAGCATTCTTCTCCAGAGTCTCTTCTGCCGCTGTCTGCATTCTGCAGCTCAGCATGGAGGGGCACGATGTCATCACTGTGCTGTTATGTGCAGAGCGACCGGAGGAGACCGAAGCGGCGAGAAGAAAGGTGAGGAGAAAGAGAGATCTGGACGGCCAGACACTCCGCTTGGCTGCGGTGCCACCATATGGCAGTGCGGCTCTATTGAGCTGCTTGCATTATTTGTGCGCTTCAGGATGCTTGTGTATATACCAAGCATCCTCAGACGCACAAAAATGCAACATTTTGCATTTGAAGGGTATTTTTAAAAAGGGCAAGGGAATGCAAATGCATTTTAGCCCGCTCCTAACAACGTGTAATATGCTCACTGTCAGGAGCAGCTCTTGCTGGTTTCGGCAGTCACTGTTCCTGTAAGGTTGATTTCACATAGGCGTTTTTTTTTAAATGTGGCAGTTGTGGTAAAAAAAAACAGCATCTGCCGCATTTTACGCCTAGCGGCTGCACTTGCTACCCATTTGCGGGCATATATATATATATATATATATATATATATATATATATATATATAGTCCGCGATATGTACTAAAGGGGGCCTGCTGAGACCTTTTCGCCCGGGGCCCACAGAAACCTGGAGCCAGCCCTGTATGTATATGTGTGTGTGTGTGTGTGTGTGTTTATGTGTTTGGGTGTTTATGTGTGTGCTTGGGGGGTGTATAGAGTTCTTTACATCTCCGTTTCTCCATCCTGTACTTGCCCAGGGAGGGTGTGTGTGTGACTGCTTGTGAGAGGAGGGCTGGGGCTATTGGGCCGGTTTCACATTTGCGTACAGAACGCAGTGTAAGCAAACGCATGCACATTGCATTCCTATGTTTAATATGGGAACGCATAGTACCTGCGTATGGCTACGTTTGGTTACATTTGCGTTCAGATGCATTTTTTTAATAGCACCCTCCGAACACAACATGTTGCATTTTCTGTGCATTCACGGGGCTTATTTTATCAGCAAGTGACCGCAAGTGCACAAAGAATGCATGGAGCTCAATGGATCCGCAGTATCCTCCGCATGACAACGCAGGCAGATACTGCGGATCCATTGAAATCTTCACAGAAATCAGAGGCAGCCACCGGGAGATCAGTGGCGGCTGCCGCTGATCTCCTGGCGGCCACCTCTGATCTCCAGGCCACCGCCAAGACCAACCGCTGATTGGGTGACCGGGCACTATACTATGTGAACGCATGCGGAGAATCCCAGCTGCGTTGACATCAGTATGACTACGTTTGCACCTGCATGTCAGACGCATGCAGACACAAACGCTAGTGTGAAGCCAGCCTTAGGCCCCTTTCACATCACGTTTTTCGCTGATTGCAGCAAATGCGTCAGATTTACCGCATCTGCCGCCTAACGGCCGCACTTGCAGTACACTTGTGGCAGGCCCCATGCATTGTCTAAGGGGCTTGCGGCAGGTCCGGAATGTGCGGGATAGCCGCGGTTGTGGCAGATGCGGTTTTTGTCCGGATCCACTGGATCTGGACAAAAACACTGATGTGAAAAAGGCCTTACATTGACTGGGCCAGTGTCTGCTGGTTGTGCTGTAAGTGACACGTCCATCATATAGCCAAGGGAAGAAAGTGATAGCAGCAGAGAAGAGGATAAGAAAACTGTCTGCTGAGGGGAAGAAGCTCTATTCCTCAGCACCCAGCTTTCCCATGCTCCCCTATACTCTATTCCTCAGCTTTCCCATGTTCTGATTTCCATCAGCACCCAGCTTTCCCATGTTCTGATTTCCATCAGCCCCCAACTTGGGAAAGCTGGGTGCTGAGGGAAAGAAGGATAGAAGAGCATGAGAAAGCTGGGACTGAGGAAAGAGGATAGAAGAGCATGGAAAAGCTGGGTGCTGAGGGAAAGAGAATAGAGGAGCATGGGAAAGCTGGGACTGAGGAAAGAAGATAGAGGAGCATGGGAAAGCTGAGTGCTGAGGGAAAGCGGATAGAGGAGCATTGGAAAGCTGGATGCTGAGGGAAAGAAGATAGAGGAGCATGGGAAAGCTGAGTGCTGAGGGAAAGCGGATAGAGGAGCATGGGAAAGCTGGATGCTGAGGGAAAGAAGATAGAGGAGCATGGGAAAGCTGAGTGCTGAGGGAGAGGATAGAGGAGCATGGGAAAGCTGGATGCTGAGGGAGAGGATAGATGAGCCTGGGAAAGCTGAATGCTGAGGGATAGAAGAGCATGGGAAAGCTGAATGCTGAGGGATAAAGGATACAAGAGCATAGGAAAGCTAAGTGCTGGGGAAAAGGTGTATAGCAGAGCAGGGGGTGGAAAAGGTGGGGGTGCTGAGGGAAACAAGCTCTTTCCCATCCCCTGCTGTGCTATACACCTTTTCCTCTGCACCCAGCTTTCCCATTATATCAGAACAAGTGTCAGCATCATTATCCTGTACCCCAGCGTCAGCGTCATTGTCCTGTACCCTCAGCGTCATTATCCTGTACCCCCAGCGTCATTGTCCTGTACCCCCAGCATCATTGTCCTGTACCCCCAGCTTAATTGTCCTGTACCCCCAGCTTAATTGTCCTGTACCCCCAGCGTCATTGTCCTGTACCCCCAGCGTCATTGTCCTGTACCCCAGCGTCAGCGTCATTGTCCTGTACCCCCAGCGTCCACGTCATTGTCCTGTAACCCCAGCGTCATTGTCCTGTACCCCCAGTGTCATTGTCCTGTAACCCCAGCGTCATTGTCCTGTACCCCCAGTGTCATTGTCTTGTAACCCCAGCGTCATTGTCCTGTACCCCCAGTGTCATTGTCCTGTACCCCAGCGTCAATTTCCTGTACCCCCAGTGTCATTGTCCTGTACCCCCAGTGTCATTGTCTTGTAACCCCAGCGTCATTGTCCTGTACCCCCAGTGTCATTGTCTTGTAACCCCAGCGTCATTGTCCTGTACCCCCAGTGTCATTGTCCTGTACCCCAGCGTCAATTTCCTGTACTCCAGTGTCATTGTCCTGTACCCCAGTGTCATTGTCCTGTACCCCCAGTGTCATTATCCTGTACCCCAGTGTCAGTGTTACTGTTTGGCAAGGGGCCAGGATGGGGGAGATATTTACTGTATGCCATAACGAAAATAAAAAAGCGGAACTGCTGAGCAACCGAGACCGACTGCGCAGCGTCATTAGAAATAAGACCATTTTCGTGCAGTATTAAGCATTAATTAGGTATTCAGATTTACAAAAATCGCTTGGCTTTTAGGGGGGCTTTGCTCCCCCAAACCCCCCCACCGGGGGCTTTGCCCCTTGGAACCCCGCTGGGGGGTGACACCCCCCTTTCAGGGCCGGTGTGTGTTTCTTGGACCCCTACCTTGGGAAATTTCTGGGTGCGCCACTGCACCATTCTCATGCATAGAGCAGCTTTTTGTAGCTCCTGGAAGTAGCCAGGATTTCAGATATTTTTGAGTAGATTTCTTCCATCTGTCTGAGAATGATGTTGGTCACAGCACGTTCTCTTTCATTAAGGTTAGCAACACCCAAATCTGTCTTCAGCTCCACACACTGAAAATGGCCAAATAAGGGTGGGGGTGGGGCCTATACAGCATTTACAATGCAGCTGATCAGACTCTCAGTTTACCTCAGGCAAGGACAGTGCTGAGCTCCAGGCTGTCAGCAACACAACTCCTGTGATATTATCTCACTCCTGTCCATTCACATCAGCTCTGCTCTGTGCAATCAGCAGATAACAAAGAGCAGAGCCGACATGAATGCAGAGGAGTCAAATAAGATCTCACAGGACTTGTGTGAAGACAAGCCTCAGCTCAGCACTGTCCCTGCCTTAGGTAACCTGAGACTCTGATCATCTGTAATGTGTAGGCCCCACACCCCCACCTTATATGGCCGTATTCAGTGTGTGGAGCTGAAGATGGATTTCCTTGACAACCAGCATATGTCAGATTTAGAAAACAGCCTAATGGGGACATCTTCTGGAAGGTTTTTGAAAGATTTTCTCCCAGATTTCGCTTATGAATTATATTTGAAAGTTCATTGTAATCACTTGCTCTATATTATTATTAAATAAAAATTTAAATGACAGTTACATTTCAAAGATAATTATTTGCAATGTATGGCCAATGTAGGTTTAACTATATCTACTATATAAAAGCATATTCAAAAAATAGGAACAGCACCAAAATTATCTAGAAATGTGCAGTGCTTTCTCCAATGCCTGTTAAAGTGTCCAAGTATAGTGTGGAAAGTTGAAAAAACAGCACAAAAATATTCAAAAAACAATGGAACTTTATTGCCTGTGGTGTGGCGACGTTTCGGACATTATGTCCTTTTCAAGCAGTGAAAATGTTCAATGACAAAATTTTATGGACTGGTCACATACATCTCATTATTAAAACAATTATTCAAAATTCCATATAAAATGATATGTTATAAATATGTGCTATACAAAAGAGTTAGGTATACTATAAAGTGCATCTCTAAGTGCTTATAATAATACCCCTGCATTATAAACAAGAGCATAAATTAGTGTATTATTTCCACAGGTGTACATCCTTAAATAAAAGAGTTGGAGACTCACATCATCGATTGCCGCCATAATATGCCATGTTAACGACGTTCCTGTAGTTTCACTGTGCATGTCCGTGACTAATAATGATGTAATACCCGTAATTCCTTTCATCGCGCCTGCGCAATAGTCTTGTGAGGCCGACGGCACCATGTTGGCTTTCCCATGATTCCGTTCGGCCGCAGCTGCGCAGTAGCATCTCACAACATTAGTGGTAGCGGAATATATACTAACCAAATCATTTTTAATCACCAGTGCCACATGAACAGGCTTTTTTTTTAAATTTTGTTTTTCAAATATAAAGTATTTTAATTATACCCGCAGGTTATATAACATTAAATCTAAATAGAACTAAAAATATTTTTTAAAAGAAGAAGATAACACCCTTCAGGGACATTCTTTCATAGAAACCATTTAGTGTACCGAGGTCTGGGCTGTAAGTCACTTTTTCGTGTCACTAAGTGCAGGTACTCTCACAATGAAGTGAGGAAAACCCCACTATACATGTGATTCTGAGGCCACATGGGATTTTAACCCCCACGCACACATGTCACATTATACCTACTCCACTCAGGCTCGCTCACAACAACATATCCCAATAGGTGCATGTAAACGTAATTGTCTGATAACATTTAATTTTTTAATTCTATATACTATATCATATGAAATTAATATTTAAGAAAATGCCATAAACTTGTGCAGTGAAATACCATAAATAAAGATAACAAATACTTTTCCAGACATAAAACATGTGAGGCTAAGGTCACATTTAGAAGGCAAAATGCGGTTACCGCATCCAGTTCCGGAAGCGGTAATCTCATGTCCCTTCAGTGTCCCTTCAGACTAATTTTGTTCACCCTAAATCCGCATGCGGTTGCCGGATGCAGTAGAGGTTGTGGTAATACAAACATTCCCCAGCTTCCTAGCATGGTTTTTGTTGTCCTGGCGATTCAGGGCGAATCCGGGTGAATCTGGCCAAATCCGGTTTTGTCTGATTTTTACAAGGGACTACAGGAATCATCCATGATCATTTTGGTCCCGTGGAGTGAAAACTGATTCACCCGGATCCATCCGGACAGCACAAACCCGGACGCCAATACACTTCCATCCGGGTGAATCCGGAGCCATAGGAACAGATTGCGGCAATACTGCCATTCATGTGTGTACCCGATCCGGTTACTGTACCAGTCTCCACTCACATTTGCAGTTTCCAATTGAAATATACGGGTTAGAAAACTGTCCGAAAAACATTGCTTGCATGATTTTTACCGCAAATCGGAAAACCGGATCTGGGAAACGCAACGCTGTAGAGGCGACCCAGTTTTCGTATTGCTGCCTATGGGTGCGGATCCTGATCCGGTTTTGAGCATTTTTCATGCTCAAAATCGGATCAGGATCTGCAATTGCAACCGCAAATGTGACCTTAGCCTAAGTGTGTATTCTCTTCAGAAGGATAGACACTTAGAAGAAAAGAAAAAAAAGAAAAAGGAAAATATAATCAATATCTTTCTATCATATGTTATTCTTATTTTCATATTATAAATAATTAAAACACAATACACATATTTACACAAGTGAAATAAATGAGGTACAGATATTAGGTATGCTGTAAATTAAAATCTCGTCTTAAAATCTGAATTGAGACCATTAGGTGTCAATGTATTCAGTTTCATTATCCATTGTAATTCCTTTTACTTTAAAATACGGACTCGATCTCCCCCTCACCTCATGACGGGCACTGCATCTATGATCCTGAAATGCAATTTCCTTTTCGCCATACCCCTTGTCGGTGTCCCCCAAGGCTCGGTTCTGGGACCCCTACTATTCTCCATCTACACCCTCGGCCTAGGACAGCTCATCGAGTCCCACAGCCTTCAGTATCATCTCTACGTCGACGACACCCAGATCTATCTATCTGGGCCTGACATCACCTCCCTACTATCCAAAATTCCTCAATGCCTGTCTGCCATCTCCTCCTTCTTCTCTGCTCGCTTCCTCAAACTGAACATGAACTGAGTTCATCGTCTTCCCCCCAAGTTGCTCTCCCCCTCTACTAGACATATCCATTAATGTCAATGACTGCTCACTTACTCCAGTCCCCCACCCCAAATGCTTCGGGGTAATCCTCAACTCCTTCTTCTCCTTCAAGCCTCATATTCAAGCCCTCACCACCTCCTTCCGACTCCAGCTCAAAAACGTTTCCTGGACCGCACTTTCCTTGACCACGACACAGCTAAAAGACTTGTTCATGCTCTCATCATTTCCCCCCTTGACTACTGCAACCTCCTGCTAATTGGCCTCCCCGCTACCTGCCTCGCACCTCTACAATCTATCCTAAGCTCCACTGCCTGACTAATCCACCTGTCTTCCCGCTACTCCCTGATCTCTCCCCTCTGCCAAGCCCTTCGCTGGCTCCCTACCTCTGAGATCCCACTTCAAAACCCCAACCATGACATACAAAGCAATCCACAACCTGTTCCCTCCATACATCTCTGACATGGTCTCCCGTTACCTACCCTCACGCAACCTACGTTCTCCCAGGAGCTCCTTCTCTATTCCCCTCTTATTCCCTCCTCTCACAACAGCACACAAGATTTACCCCATGCATCTGCTATACTCTGGAACTCTCTCCCTCAACACAGCAGACACTCGCTTACCCAGGGAACCTTCAAAAGAAACCTGAAGACCCACCTCTTCTGACAAGCCTACAACCTTCAATGAGACCCTATCCACTGCATCAACTCATGTTCGGCACTACCCCCTCCTATTGTATCCCCACCTGTCCCTCATAGACTGTGAGCCCTTGCGGACAGGGTCCTCTCCCCTCCTGTACCTGTATGATTTTACTGTTCACATATATTGTACTTGCCCTCGCCTACCCCTTCCTTATGTAAAGCCCATGGAATCTAATGGCGCTATATAAATAAATAATAATAATAATAATTGTCAAAAGGCGCCATTTTGACAGTACCGTCAAGACTAATCTCCAGTGTCAAGATCAATAAGACGATAACAAGATGGTTCATCACAGTGAGCACGCAGTGCTGGTGAGTCTCCAACGTCAATGTCTAGGAGGTTGACAAATAATGCATCACAGTAATAATAAGTAATAAGTATCACAACGCAGGTGATGTGAGGAAGAATCTCCATTGTCCAAATCAATGAGACTGTTGCAGGATGCATCATTACATTGCCAGCACTGTGACTACCAATCTACGAATCGCCCAATGTGATACAATTAGGCCACCATCTAGTATTATATAACATTGCTACTGAGAAGTAATGCATTAATATTTGCGGTGTGATCAGGGACTTCTATTAACCTTTATTCAGCCAGGGCTGCTGTGAATTTAAAAAAACTGCAGGACCAAGTTGGTAGGAACTATTACCAGGATGAAAAAATAAGATAATTATAATAACAGAGAATTAAGTTATAATCCAAAAAGTAATAACAAGTTGTTCCGCACATTCACTTTACAGTGATGTATTGCTGCTGAAGAAAATGGTATTTTTTACATTATTTTTATACATCATATATCAAGTAAGAAATCTTTCACTTGTATTTTATTCTAAGGCATGAAGTAATATTAATAAAAGATAAGTTGAAAAAAAGAAAAAGAAGGAAAGGTGTAGTAGATTAGATTTTCTGCTTATTGAACAAGGAGCATGATTTATAGGAACTGGTCTTTGGGTTAGAAGTAAATGAACATTGTCAAAAATGTGGACAATGTGGCATATAGACATAAAAGGTTAGTGCAAAGATGTTAGGTATGCTACAGTGGCTTAGTGGTTAGCGCTGGGGTCCTGGGTTCAAGTCCCACCAATGACAACATCTACACCACTCAGCCACTGTACAGTGCTAACCACTGAGCCAGCATACAGTGCTAACCACTGAGCCACCATACTGTGCTAACCACTGAGCCACCATATACAGTGCCAACCACTGAGGCACCATACAGTGCTAATCACCGAGTCACCGTATACAGCGCTAACCACTGAGTCACATTACTGCTCTAATTATTGAGCCACCATATACAGTGCCAACCATTTAGCCAACATAGAGTGCTAACCACTGAGTCACCGTATAAAGCGCTAATCACTGAGCCACATTACTGCTCTAATTATTGAGCCACCATATACAGTGCCAACCACTGAGCCACCATACAGTGCTAACCACTGAGGCTCCGTATACAGTGCTAACTATTGAGCCAGCGTATAACGTGCTAACCACTGAGCCCCTGTATACTCTGCTAACCACTCAGCCGTCATATACTCTACTAACCACTGAGCAGTCCTAAACTCTGCTAACCACTGAGTCGCCGTATACTCTGCTAAGCACTCTGCTGCGGGCAGGAGAGGGCCGGGGACAGCGGCCGGGTGCGGCCAGGAAGCCCCCCCCCGCCCTCTACTGTCCGCACCCGGCCGCTGTTCCCTGGCCCCCTCCTGCCCACACCTGACCGCTATCCCCCTGTCTCCCTCCTGCCTGCATTCGGCCACTGTCCCCCGGCCCCCTCCTGCACGCTCCCAGCCGCTCTTCCTCGGCCCCCTCCTGCCTGCACATGGCCGCTGTTCCCCGGCCCCCTTCTGCCCGCTGTTCCCCGGCCCCCTCCTGCCCGCACCCGCCTGCTGTCTCCTCCTGGACTCCGGCAAAGCTGCACACTGGCACCGCTACACACCGCTACTGCTGTATGTATTCTATCAATTATAATAAAAGCCCTAAGCCAACTTCCGTCACTATGTAACGGTATTGCTACGTCACATCCGTGACAGAAGCTGCCTTTACACCCGTCAAGGGTGATCCAAGATAGCTGACCTTTGGCGGTAGCGAGGTTTTCAAAGCCCCACTACTGCCATCGGAGGCCTCTGCTGTGCCTCACAATCTCCACTGACACACCATCACACTCCTCACCACACCCCTCTCTCTTTCTGCACCTCCCCACACACGCGATCCCCTGGCCACTTCACATACACCCCCCCCTCTCTGTACAGTCTCACACTCATACCCCCACACTCATACCCCCATGTACTCTCACGCCGACATCTATACTTACCGACACCTGTCCGCTAACACACCGCCGACATTCGATCGTCTCCTGCACGCCACCGCCGACATCTGATCTTCTCCGCCGACATCCCATCTTTTTCTCCACGACGGCGACGCCATGTTGGATCTGCCTCGTCTGGCGACATCCATCCTCGATGATGATTTCTCGCGAGACTACCTGCCTGCCATGTTGGATCTCGCGAGATCCAAGATGCCGGCCGGGAAGTCTCGCGATACTTCCCAACCGCCATGTTGGATCGCACCACATCCAAGATGGCGTTCTGGAAGTCTAGCGAGACTTTCCGGATGCTATCTTGGATGTGGCGCAATCCAACCCTCCCGATGCGATAGCCTTAATCTAGTATCACATAAAATCCAAATAAAATACATTTACCGGTAAGATGGTTGGTGTAATGTGAAAAAAAAAATCACTGATCTCTTTATATGAAATCCAGCATTGCACAAATGATGTACAGTGTAAACCATAACCAGACAAGAACATACCCAAATTGTAAAGTTTGGGGGTCTAGACCAGACATCTAGTGTCCGCTGCTCAAATTTGAACATGGACTTCTCCAGGAAATCTGTATCTGTGTTCATAGTTCAATGCTGAACAAAGCTTGTTGAAAAGCTACAATGCAGCCAATCAATAAGCTTTTTGGCTGTGGGCACTTCTGCAGTCATCACAGCCATGCCGAGTACTGCCATGGCTGTGATTGGCTGGCTGCATTGTGTCATCGGGTCTGTATATGACCTAGTGATACAGTGCTCAGCACACACTGTAAGTTGACAAAAACAAAGCCCCAACCCCTTCGTATTCTACACTTGCACCCTTTAGTGCCTTTCATGCGACACTAAAGGGTGTTTTTAGCCTTGTTTAACTAATACATACATAATTAAAAGAAAACATCATAAGGTCCTACACATTTTTGTTAGCCAGCCAAAGTAAAGCAGAGAGTTGTGGGCTGCAGCCCTCAGTTGTTTGCTTTACCTTCCCTGATTAACAAAAATACAGAGGATCCCACACCTTTTTTTTCTATTAATTATTTTTTTTTGATAGCCAGCTAAGGTAAAGCAGACAACTGGGGGGCTGCAACTATCAGGCTGGGAAAGCCCATTGTTATTGAGTTCTTTCCAGCCCCAGAAGTGGTGCATCACATTACATGCTCCGATTATGGCACTTTGCATGGCTATCCCAAATTGCCCTGGTGTGGTGGCAATTGTGGGTAATATTTTTGGGATTGATGTCAGCTGTGAATTGACAGGTGGCATCAAGCCCAGGAGTCAATAATGAAGAAGGATCTATCAGACACCCCCATTACTAGCCGACATAATCCAATGGTGTAATGTACCACAAAGCCCATCAAATTCTATGTAGCCTCATTCTGAGGACAAAGCTTGACAGGTCATTCGCGGTTGGCGGCAGCTATGGAATTTCTTACGAGTGTGAGAAATTCTATACCTGCAGCTGACTACAACTGACCTATGGAACCTCTTTGTTAGAAGCAGGCTCCATAAGTTGAAGTAACTCCCAGTCAGCACCAGAATTTCTCACACTCCTCAGAATTTCTCATGCTCCTGAGATATTTTTACCTTCTTCTGATCATGAGCAGTCCGAAAGTCAGAAGTTACCGTACATCAGAAGAGCTCAATAGATTTCTATGAGAGCCAGAATTAGGCCAGAACGAGGCTCTCATAAAGGTATACTGAAAAGTGACCTCCAGAATGCTCCATGAAACACTGGAGTTGCCTACAAATCACTTTTCACCACAGACTTACCTGAGTGATGCCGGAAAAAGATGAAGGGCAGTTGAAGGTGAGCATATTGTCCTGCTCATCATTATTGGCACCCATTGAAGTTTATGTACATAATGTGGAATATTTCCTGAAAAAAATGAATCAAGTGAAACAGCTTTTTTTGTACAGAGCACTCATGTTAAATACAAAAGAACGATTGAAAAACAATCATTTCAAACAAAAAACAATAGGAGAGAAAAATAGAAAAACCTAAAGATTGTTGTGACATTGGTATTGGTACCCTTTACATTAAATTAGTATGGAAACACATTTTCACTTGCCTGTGGTAAATTACAAATGAAAATCGCCTGTGATAAATTGTCGGTGCCCATGTGACATGAATTAGCTGAAAATGATCAATTCAGTGTTTTAAAAAATGCACATATTTGACCCTACTCCTTTGTCACAATTTAAAGACAAAGGAGCTATCTGAGGAAATCAGAACTGCTATTATTAGCAAACACAAGACTTTCAAAGGGTATAAGGCCATCTCCAAAGACCTTGGTATTCCAGTGTTAACAGTGTGCAATGTTATTAAGAAGTTTTCCAAGCATCGGGTCATCAAGAACCTCCCTGGACATGGGGGAAACAGAAAACTTTACAAGAGATGTCTTCAAAGGTGATGCGAATGGTGGAAAAAAAAAACATTCAAAGACCTGAAGGCCAACCTGGAACAGTCAGGGGTCATGGTTTCAACAAGTACCATACACTGCACACAAACCTGAGTAGAGCTTTATGGATGAAGGCAAAGGCATAAACCATTGTTGAAGAAAAGACATAAAAAGGAATGACTGAGCTTTGTCAAAGAGTACCTTGACAAACCGCAATCCTTTGGGGAAAATGTTCTGCGGACAGATGGAACAAACATAGACCTTTTTGGCAATGCAAAGACACAGTTTTTTTTACAGATGGCGTAATAAAGCTTATAAGGAAAATAATACCCTACCAACAGTAAAGCAAGGAGGATCCAAAATGCTGTGAGGTTGCTTTACAGCGTCTGGTAATGGAGGCCTTGACTGTATCACATGAATCATTAAATCATAGAATTATCAAGAGATTTTAGAGCAAAATTTCCATACCTAGTCCAAGGTCATTAGTCCTCCAGCAAGACGATGACCCAAAGTACACATGTAAAAGTACACAGGAATGATTGAAAAAAAAAAATGGACTGTTTTAAAATGGCCAGCAATGAGTCCTGACCTCAATCTCATTGAAAATCTTTGGGATGAACTGAAATCTGCCATTGGGAAGAAAAAACCCTGCAAACATCCAAGAGCTTGAACAAAACTGCAAAGGAAGAGTGAGAGAAAACACCAGCTGAGAAATGCAAGAAGCTTATAGATGGCTACAAGAAATGTTTGGAGGCTGTCATCAATGCTAAAGGGTGGCAATCAAGTATTAATTAGGGGCCTTTATTGCTTCACATGTTGTTTATTCTGTTTCTTCATCAAAATTGCAACATGTAAATTGATAAACAATGTTTATTGTTGTATTACTTTGGACCACTAATTTATATTTGAAGATATTGTACAGTCTATTAGAAAAAAATGAAGGGGTGCCAATAATGGTGAGCAGCACTGTAACTAGGAGTGGGGAACTTAGATTTACTGCATTACAACAGTGGTGCAATAAAAAAATACTGCAGTGGTGCTTTAATATTGAAGATGCACCAGAATTGTAGCATAAGCTGCACATTTTTTGCAGCAGATTAGTTTATACAAGTTTATTATCAATTTGCACTAAAAAGATTTGTACCGAACACTAAACACTTTTCAAAATGATCTAGAAGAATGAACATGAATTAGGCATGGCTAAGGATGCCCAAGATTCTTCTTTGGCCGTCTTCAGACTGCGTTTGAGATCCGATCCGTAGCTGTCCGCTTGAAGCAGACAGCCGCGGACCGGATCAGCACACAGACTGGGGGGCTATTATGCCCTCCGATCCTGTGTGCAGCCGCACGCAGCCGCAGCCGCTGACAGGTCAGGACCCCGGCGCCCGCGGTCCTCACTTATCAGCAGCAGGAGCTGCGTGCGGCTGCACACAGGATCGGAGGGCATAATAGCCCCCCAGTCCTGTGTGCTGATCCGGTCCGCGGCTGTCTGCTTCAAGCGGACAGCTACGGATCGGATCTCAAACGCAGTCTGAAGCCGGCCTTTACACATGCAGTGTGTTCAGAACCATGTAATGTGTATCTGTATCAACTGGAGCAATTAGATTAAACATTTAGTAAACATGTTAGGATTATGTGAACATGTTTTTGTTGTGTTTGTGAATTAAGGGATTGATTTCAGTAAAATTTTTAATTCAGTTATTGAATTCTGCCAAAAACTAAAATGATTCCTCAGACGCTTATGGCTAAATTGAATGTATCACCGTCCCCTCGGATTGCCAGCTACACTTTTTCAGCATCCCTACCTCCTTTGGCTGGCCCTTGAATGCTGAAGAATGGTAGAGAGGAGATTAAAAGGATTCCAAGGGATCACCAGGACATGATTCATATAAAGGATGCAGCTCAAAGCATTATTTAAAAACTGGAGAGGAGCCTATACATACCTAAGGTACTGGTCTGTTAAAGGCTTCAACTAGTAAATGCAAGTGCTTAAAGGGAACCTGTCACCAGGTTTTTGCCATCCCATCTGAGAGCAGCATAATGTAGAAATAGAGACCCTGATTCCAGCGATGTGTCATTTACTGAGCTGCTTGCTGTCATTTTGTTAAAATTAGTGTTTTTCTTGTTGCAGATTTAGCAGTCTGTGAATGTGCCAGTTGACTTGGCAGCAGGCCAAGTAGACTGCTAATGATAATCTCGAGCTGATTAAACAGTGATTTTATCAAAACTACACTGAGCAGCCCAGTGAGTGACACATAGCTGGAATCAGGATCTCGGGTCCTATATTATGCTATTCTCATTATTAGAAAGTGATCCGCTGCACACTAAACACAATGTATGACATAATGAAGTGTTTGACTAACATATAAGAAACTAATGCAAATTTTGAAGATAAAAATTGACATTGCAGAAACTGCTTCAGGAAACAACATGAAAATTGAGAATCTTACTTAATGCATTGGTCATTGCATGTTAAGCCGGATAACCATTTGCCAAGGTGTTCTCATGTATATCGGGTCCCTGTTTCCCTTACCTTATGCCTTTGTCTGTGGTGCAAATGCTTATGAGGACACTAGCCTCTGAGTGCAATTTAAAACCTATATGTATGGGTGTGGTATGAGGTTGGACTACAATAAGATGGTGGAAAAAATTGAGCACCCTTCCCCCGATAGCCTAGTCAAGATTAGCCATGTTTTTTCCACCATCTTAGAGCTCTTTGTCTGTAGCCTTTAAGAATAGTGTGTGCCAAGGGACTGCCCCCTTCTTCCTCTGGAAGAAAGAGATCCTTTAGTCAGTTTCCAGTTCTTCAGTAGGAACATAAGACGTGTGTTTCTGGCGCTCCATTCCTTACAATTTTCCTCTCGTCAGATGATTCCAGTAAGAGCAATGCAGTTACATGTTTTTGTGTAGAATCTGTGTGAACAGGTTATAATCCAGCTTTTAGTACAGAGAGAACTGTGTGATAGGAGATGTGTTATATCCTGTAATTCTTCATGCTAGCATGTTTGCATTGTATGTAGATAAAGGTATGTCTGTGTGAATACTGTAAAGTGAGGTGTATTGTGCTCTGAGATACACTATTTGAATTAATGCCTTTTGCACTGTATACAGATAGATAGAAGAATTCAGTATAGAATAGAGCCTGCTGCAGTGACCTTTACCCTAGTTAATCATGTTGACTCTAACATTGGTTATCTGTTGTGGATTTCTTGAATGGAATTTCTGGTTTGGAGCTCCCTCGTGTGGTCGAGACTGGTAATGCATCTACCCTGTCTGAGAGATGTATAACCTGATTCTGATAATGACTGGAGGCTTGGTTCGGACTAAGATATATAGGCATGCTGGTTTGGCCGGCTCTTTGCCAGTGGTGAATTGTACATGAGGTGACTGCTTGTCTCCTGCTTTTCCTGTTCCTGGCTGAATACCTTATGGCCCCTTTACACGCCGCTACCGAAAGGTAGAAACCGCCAGGTATCAGAGACAATTGTACCTGATACCTTGTAAACACTGCGCAGTAGCGGCGTGTAATTCAGGTTGAAAGACAGGTATCCAAAGAGACAGGGAGGAACAACCTAAAGTACACGCCGCTACTGCGCGGTGTTTACAAGGTATCAGGTACAATTGTCTCTGATACCTGCCGGTTTCTACCTTTCGTTAGCGGCGTGTAAAGGGGCCATTACAGATAAGTGAATGGTTGTTTTTTTTTCCGGCAAATCTGTGGCTCATTTGTAATATGCCTTTTGTATTTGAATGATTCATGTTTCTGCTCTGAGTGTAGGATTTGTTTATGTATCTGCATAATTGTCGTTTTTTTACGTGCATTCAGTAAGGGAGGAATTTCTCCCTAGTCCATTAACCATTCCATTATCTGTCTGTAGTTTTCAGTTTTTGTGTAGTGTCAGTTTTTCTAACTTTGGAATTGTTCGCAGGAGTCTTGCTGGTTTAGTGGGAGGTGAGTCCGTGTGGGGTCAGATTTTTTGCACGTCCAGCAGTTGATTTTTTTGATAGGCTTTTGTTGCTGGTTGCGGAAGTAATATGTCCTGTCCTTTCTCTATTTAGTTATAGTTGGACCTCTCTTTGCTTGTGTCTATTTTCTGCCTGTGTAATGTTTTTCATCTCCACTAACCGTCAGTATTTGTGGGGGACTTGCTATTCCTTTGGGTCTGCTCCAAGGCAGTCAGGTATCTCCTGTTTCCATTTTCAGGTTTAATTAGTCCTCCGGCTGTGCTGAGGCACTACAGGGCATCGTAGCGTGCTCCATGGCTATTTCTAGTTGCAGGGGTTAGACCAGTATTAGTTTCCAACCTCTCCTGTGAACACCACATGTTACTCCTAGTTGCCGGTTCATAAGTTATCACTGTGTTAGTGCTAGTTTCTTTAATGCACCCAGTACTGACTGTGATTATTCTTTTCCTTGGGGAAGTGAACGAGGGTTAAGATGTATGCTAGATATCCCCAGCCCCACATGTGGAAGAAGGCAGAACAACTAGTAACATAGTCCATGTAAATATGAAAGACACATAATAGAAGGCAATTCCAATCTACTGATGTAAGCAGGCAAAATGGGTTCATCTTCTATTTTGCTCACCACACCATCCCAAGACTCAAGGACCAAGGTCAGGTACTAAAGACTGATAGCTGTGAAAAAAGTGAAAAACAGTGAAAGGGGAATAAAATCACTTTGCTAAAAACTGGATCACAAGGCCAATAAATAAAAGGATCATGACAGTAAGAGGACTCTAATTACAGGAGATATAGCAAATGGCACACATACACAGGCTCCACCTACAGAAAGAAGGCGAAAGAGAATTAACTGAGGTCTCTTTACGGAAGATATCAGTCTCCACCCTACCATCAGAGAGTACCAGAATCTTAAGGTCCAAAAAATCAATATCATGACTTCCCCACTTATATGTAAGGTGAATGTTGTAGTCGATGGAGTTCAGCTGAGACACAAAAGTCTCAAGTTCCCCCCATACGACCAAAACATCATCGATGTAATGGAGCCAGCACTACGCATGGTAGGAGACACATGCGCCCTCGCCAAACACCTCCCGCTCTCAGTAGCCTAGGAACAGGTTTGCGTACGAGGGCGCTCATGCCAACCCATCACAGTGCGACGCCACTGGAGATAGAACCGGTCGCCGAAAATTAAAAGACTGTGTGCAGAACTTTAACAACTCCAACACCAGTCTCCATATATCCTAATCCCAGTTACTCACCCAGAAAAAATGCTCAACCGCCCTCAGACCATCATTATGTCCAATGTTGGTATATAAGGACTTGACGTCAATAGTCACCAGTGACACCTCACCCCCAGCCGTCAAACCATCTAACCTCCGCAGGACGTCCGTAGTGTCTCTGACATAGAAGGGCAGTGTCTCCATTAGTGGATGTAGATAGTACTCAATAAATTTACACACAGGATCGCACAGCGCACAATGCCAGAGACAATCGGACGACCTGGGGAAACGGCAGCATGCTTAATGGTAGAGATGGTAGTAACTTGAAAAGCTATGTTCCACAAAGCATTTTTTGCTGCAGCCAGTAAAAATGCTGCATCTCAAACTCTGTTTATCAGTGTTTTCTCTGCATTTTTTCAGCTTTTTTCATTTTCTAATTAGTGCAAAAACGCTAAAAGAATTAAAGGGAACCTGTCAGGCATTCTACCCTCTGATCTATCACTACCTATCCCTGTACCTTCCCAGCTGATCCCTTGCCATCCCTGTCTGCTTTAAAACTGCCCTACAAAAATTGAGAAAAATTAGTTATAAACGCACATACAGTCTGCATTCGGAGACTGGAAAGGCGGGCTCCAGGGCCCCATTCTCACCTCCTCACTTGGTCTCCGCATGCCTCGCTGGGAGTCATCGATGGGTGTCTTGTTCCTCCTCTTGCTTGAAATTCCCACCTTGTCCGATCATGTGATGCCTCCCCGAAACGTCATATCAGGTCTGGTGCATTGTGGGGGCTGATCATGTGGTACGGGCCGGTTTCGATATGCACAGTGCATAAGAAATAGACACTTTCCAGGCTCATGTCTAACCTTTTTCTGACCTTTAGTCCTTGTAAGATTGGATTACCACAGGACATTTAGGGATCTTCTTTTTACAACACTGCTTCTGGTGTTTTTAAAAAGCAAAATATGTGTAATCAAATGTAGCACATATCGGTTCAGTGAGTTTTTTTTAGACTTTATAGTTTTTTTACATACTTTAAATTCAAAAGCATTCTTGCTGCAATTTTCCTTTAACCTCGTCTAATGATCGGGAAATGGAGTATGGGGGGAAATTGCTCTACGGGACATTTTATTCAGGATCTAAATTCTGAGAATTAATCTGACACTTCCTATACTGTATTTGATCTAAATTGTCTGGGGTATGTGGTAACTTGTACACTATAAAACACCTTGAGCACCAAGACAGTGCTGAGCAGTCTCTAAATGGTTAAGGTGCATGATAAGTAATATTTCTTTGTCTTCTATCTTCCCTCCTTAGAGGATTTGGCTCAATCTTTCAATATCTTTGCTGCGTTCTTGGGAAATAAGAATTGTTATATGTGGCACACCAGAGATTATTTGTTTTTCTGATCCACGGACAATTAATTTCTATGCTGAGATTCCAAGAGAACTACTATGGGCTCATGGTTAATCCACAACCTTAGATTTCCTTTTGCTATTTATTGCAAAGTCTTATGGGAAGTGTAAAATTAGTTTGTGATATTTTCTTTTATATTCAGCCGTATTTGTAATTTTCTTTCATCATTTTCTATTGACTCCAACAAGTCAACTATACCAATGTGTACTTTTCATGTCAGCTAGAATGGTGCCACAGGCTGGTTACAAGTCCCCAAAGTATGAGTTTTTTTAGGTATGAAAAAATGGAATGAAGGTCAAGCCCTTGGATAGTAGAAAGCAAAATTAACCATAGCTAAAATAGCACAGAACGATCACCAATCTAAGAGAATTAGAGGTAAGCGGACATGTGGATGTTCGAGTTTGGCAGGACTAAAAGAAAAAGTTTGATTCTGGAACCGGAATTGATCTGAACTTGATCCCTGACAATGAACCCCATACAAGTTAAAGGGGACCCACCTGAGAGGGGGGACAGATTGTCCCAGAAACACATTGTGGTTGTTAATCATTTTTAGTGGAATAAACTCCTTTTTCATCCCCACTTGATTTTTGCCTGTAATTGGTAGCACTCCAAGTAGCCACTCTGTATAATATTTTTTTCTTTTATCAGCAAAAATAAGTGACTGCTGCATGACTTGTGGCTGACACAGCTTGCTAAATTGAAGGGGTTGAGATGGAAGATAGATGACAATGAACTTCAGGTGCCAATTCTGCGCTTTGAGCTGTGCTATATAGGCATTGGCGTGGGCAACAAGCCAAAACAGGGCGCTCGCGTGTCGAGTAATTGTATAGTGAAGCCATATGGCGCTTTCATGTAATGTGTGTTGTGCTACTACGTTGGCTAATCAAATCACTCTTGCTTTGTTGGTCAGGATAATATTGGAGCCGTGACCAAGTATGTGTGTGCACAGATATTTGTGTGTTTGCAGTTAGTTGTGACATATGTATTGTTCAGCTAACATTTCCTTGTCCATGTGTGTGTACAGAATATGTATAATTAAAAACATGTATATGGAGGAGAACACACACAGGCACCATACAGTGTCACCACAAAGGCCTATCCTTGGGTCCCGTACATATGTCCCCAGTGCTTATGTACCCCTATAAATCAAACATTATGTCACCATACGAATTTGGGAACACCATACTGGGACATGCTTCTCTTTCCTGGGACAAATAAACACACAGTATTTGTAACTTAATTAATGTAATTTAGTCGCGGCCTTTGAAGCAACTATGCATTCAATATACAAAAATCCAAAGGTTCAGAATAATGAAACAAGCACTAAACACAGGTGTATGTTTGTGTACAGTCGTGGCCAAACGTTTTGAGAATGACACCAAAATTATATTTTCACATGATTGCTGCCCTCTGGTTTTTATTTGTGTTTGTCTGATGTTTATATCACATACAGAAATATAATTGCAATCATATTATGAGTACCAAAAGGTTATATTGACCATTAGAATGAGTTAATGCAGCAAGTCAATATTTGCAGTGTTGACCCTTCTTCTTCAGGACCTCTGCAATTCTCCCTGGCTGCTCTCAATCAACTTCTGGACCAAATCCTGACTGATAGCAGTCCATTCTTGCATAATCAATGCTTGCATGTTGGCAGAATTTGTTGGTTTTTGTTTGTCCACCCGTCTCTTGATGATTGACCACAAGTTCTCAATGGGATTAAGATCTGGGGAGTTTCCAGGTCATGGACCCAAAATCTCTATGTTTTGTTCCCTGAGACATTTAGTTATCACCTTTGCTTTATGGCAAGGTGCTCCATCATGCTGGAAAAGGCATTGTTGGGCGCCAAACTGCTCTTGGACGGTTGGGAGAAGTTGCTCTTGGAGGACATTCTGGTACCATTCTTTATTCATGGCTGTGTTTTCAGGCAAGACTGTGAGTGAGCCAATTCCCTTGGTGAGAAGCAACCCCACACATGAATGGTTTCAGGATGCTTTACAGTTGGCATGAGACAAGACTGGTGGTAGCGCTCACCTCTTCTTCTCCGAATAAGCTGTTTTCCAGATGTCCCAAACAATCGAAAAGGGGATTCATCAGAGAAAATGACTTTACCCCAGTCCTCAGCAGTCCACTCCCTGTACCTTTTGCAGAATATTAGTCGGTCCCTGATGTTTTTTCTGGAGAGAAGTGGCTTCTTTGCTGCCCTCCTTGAAACCAGCCCTTGCTCAAAGAGTCTCCACCTCACAGTGCATGCAGAAGCACTCACACCAGCCTGCTGCCATTCCTGAGCAAGCTCGGCACTGCTGGTAGTCCGATCCCGCAGCTGAAACAGTTTTAAGATACGGTCCTGGCTGGTCTTTCTTGGGTGCCCTGGAGCCTTTTTGACAACACTGGAAGCTCTCTCCTTGAAGTTCTTGATGATGCGATAGATTGTTGACTGAGGTGCAATCTTTCTAGCTGCGATACTCTTCCCTGTTAGGCCATTTTTGTGCAGTGCAATGATGGCTGCACGTGTTTCTTTAAAGATAACCATGGTTAACTGAAGAGAAACAATGATACCAAGCACCAGCCTCCTTTTAAAGTGTCCAGTGGTGTCATTCTTACTTAATCATGACTGATTGTTCGCCAGCCCTGTCCTCATCAACACCCACACCTGTGTTAATGGAACAATCACTAAAACGATGTTAGCTGCTCCTTTTAAGGCAGGACTGCAATGATGTTGAAATGTGTTTTGGGGGTTAAAGTTCATTTTCTAGGCAAATATTGACTTAGCAAGTAATTGCTGTTAAGCTGATCACTCTTTATGACATTCTGGAGTATATGCAAATTGCCATTAGAAAAACTGAAGCAGTAGACTTTGTTAAAATTAATATTTGTATCATTCTCCAAACTTTTGTCCATGACTGTAGGTCAAATTATTTGCACATTTGGTGTCCTGGTGGCCCCAACAGGCCCAATGTCCATATGCAATGTGTACGCAAAATCCAAAACACTTGTGACGCAAGTGTGACCCTAGCCTAACTGGTGCACACTGCTGAAATACTGCTGTGTTTGCCTGGGTTACACTGGGTTCACACCATCAGTTTTATACCTTGCCCTCAATACCTGATCCGGTATTTTTAGGGTGCCAATAGTGCCTCCTGTGCATCTGGACGTTTTTTGGACTTTGTTATTTTTTTACTAAACAATATTCTAAAAAACGGATCTGTTTTTTTGTGCCATTAAAAACTGGATCCGTTTTCTCATAGGGCCCATGTTAAAAAAACAGATCAATTTTTTTCCTGCACCCAAAAACGCTGCTAGCATTGTTTTTGAGTCCAGCAAAAACACTGACACCATTTCAGTCACACTTCAGTGCACCATCAGGTTTTGTACTTAGAGCAAAAAAGTGAAATACCTGATGCCAATAATAGATACAAGGCCAATAACTGATCAAGTGTGACCCCAGAGTTTCGCAACACAGGTCCTGCTGCAGTCCACACAAGTGCCTTTTTGAAGGGTAAACCCCAATGGAACCTATCACTGTCTCTGACTCCAATAGCGTTTTATCTCTATGCCGGGGGGGGGAAACCTCAGGCCCTAGGCTCAATGACCATTTCTGTGGCCCCCGGCAGACTCTTGGGGACCGCAGGCTAAGTCTGGCAGACGCGTTTTGCTGACCGCTACCCTTTAACCCCTTCACCT
The DNA here is from genome assembly GCA_033576535.1 of Allobates femoralis. Classification (NCBI taxonomy): domain Eukaryota; kingdom Metazoa; phylum Chordata; class Amphibia; order Anura; family Aromobatidae; genus Allobates; species Allobates femoralis. The sequence continues at coordinate 193,442,845 of JARQOC010000005.1, forward strand.
CCCGGAATTTTTGGTTTTCGTTTTTTGCTCTCGTGCTTCCGCTCCAGGCAGCGCTTACCCCAATTACCGCACACACTAATAGAAGAGGCCTCACAACTCTCCAAGCTGGACGTCCCAAACTGCACCAATAACCTGGTTACCCTCCTGGACCGTGCCTGTTACCAGACATCATTAAAAAGGTACCGAAACAGAGACTATTGTGTGTGTGCCTGCTTCATGGCCGCCTGCAGCGTTCACAGCAGAACCGCTACTACTACTCCCCTCATCCACCCGCTGCCCTGAGGTAAAGTCTCTACCTGTGGGGAGCTGTACTACCAAAGCTGCATTTTCATCACCTCAGCGGCTGGCCGCAGCGCTGGTAGCCCTATTACCAGGTACCACAGGTGGCGTCAAGTTACAATCCCACCCATCATCATCACCCCACCCGCCATTGAGGGTCCAGGGCACAAAACCGGGAGCCGACCAGCCGTGATCCCCACTGAAGTAACCACCTATCCCAGTATCCAAGTACCCCCTACCCTGTTGACCTACTACATTTCCTACACAATATCAGTAAAGCGCATGGGCGTAGACCCACTTCACTACAGGCCGGGATTACCCTGAAGGGCCTCTGATGGTTAAATTGGACTTAGCTTCTAGTAGGCACTAAGTACCACTCCAGGGCAGGGCTCCTGTCAGGAGCTGTCCAAGGTACTGTACTCAAATTGCGTTCAATACCAGTCAGGAGCTGTCCTTGCTGCCGTGGTCCTGAAATCTCAGCAGGGGACAGCTCCAGGTGCTGAAGTTTAGCAGCACTGAAGGTGATAAATCCCACCTATATGCATGCTCTACGTTCTCCCTGAAATACAGTGTGATGAGCATCATGTTACCAGGTCTTATATATAATCACAGTATTGCCAGTAGCCAGCATGGCTACGGTATTTCTGTGTATGCCAGGCAATCCTATGAAGGTTGATTTGCAGACAAGCAGTTGCAAAACATACAGGGCAGGGACTTGAGCATGGCGATTGAGCACCCATGATACTCTACTGAGTAATGAGCTTGCCCAAGTACCGCAGTGCTCGATTGAGTAGTGGTGAACGTGTCATCACTATTCATAGTTACTTGAGATGAGTGTATTTATTCTAGCGGAATTAAATTATTCCTGAATTTTACAAAAAATTGCATTCTGGAGAGTACAATTGTCTTTGCAATTGGCTGCATGCGAAATAAACAAAATAGCAGCTTGCTGCAGGCACCATTTTGTGCATAGCTGTCAAATGGATAAAAAGATTAAATAAAAACATACTCATCGTGCTGCTTATGTCTCCGGACGTCCACTGTTGCACACTGTCCAGCTCTCTGCACCTCCGTTTGCTACATTTCCAGCCTTGTGATCAATCTGGGCTTGGCCTTCCGGCCATTGAACTTTGGGGCATGTGACTGAAAATCCTGTCTTGGTATTCACTCAAGGCAGGACTTCCTGTCTGTGTGCAGGCCCCACAAGGTCACTGACAGGAGGTCATTGCACATGCACAGTGATCTTGTGAGGCCTGCTCGCATATGGAAAGTCCCAGTCTAGAGCATCCAGCTATTACTGAAAATCACCTGCATCATAGGAAAGTACCTAAAATCTGAAAATAAGCATTAAAATATTTGAATCTATGAGACACTATGATAGAATGACAGCCCCAAAATTTATCAAAGTGGCCATTGTAAACTTATGGTATTATTTAGATGTAGTTTGAGGAGCTTGACAGAATTGTCCAAAAAAAAACAAAGAACACTTGTAAGGAGGAAGTTGTTGGCACAGTAAGCTTGGAGCAGGCATTCTTGAATTATAATATAGTTTTACAGAAGAATTGCCCATTAACAAGGCAAATTGGATAAATTCCTTTGTGGACGACTACTTTTGTGGGACTATGTGTCTGTCTGTACTCCTAATCCTATCATTTATTATGAGCATATCTTCTTATTCATCACATCAGTAGGTGTTAATGCTCCTCAGTATTGAATAATATTTTTCCAGCAACATAATTTTATTTAAGGAGTGTATACACATGTTTATATACATATTGCATCTTTTTTTTCAATGGGAATACTTCTAATTGTAATAGCTCTGGCAGCAGCTATGAGAACTAACACAGAGGTACAAGAATGTTAGCTAAAGTAAATTTTTTTTTAGTAATTCTCTCTTTCAACCAGGTGACGATGGCCCATCCGTAACTACAGATCAGAGTTACCAAGTATCAAAAATATTCTGAACAGTCCATAAAATTAGGGCACATTTTTCCAGTGTCTGAAAAAAACGTGATATGTCTGTGATTTTTTTTAATGGAATCTGTCAGGCTAACAATCCATATGTAACTACTATCATTTTCTAATTCCATCCTCTAAGCTCCCTCTATTCATGTATTTCTATTATTTATACTTCCCTCCTATCCTCTGTAAACTTCAAAATAAAAGATTGATTCCATCTGTCAATCACAGTGAGCTCTCTGCTGCCCACTCCCCAAGGTATGAATATTCATGCATCACTACACAGCACTGCCTTTCTATGATCTGTCTGTTGTGTGGCCCATTCACCGCAGATGAGAAGGGAGGGGAAGGTGGGGTGATCTTAACTGCAGCTATGTGCTCTGCATGTCATTGTGTTTATCTGTGCTTATAGCATGGAAACTACAAATGGTAGAATAATGATTTTACATGTTTTTAAAAGGTCTGCCCAGGCACTATTCAAGGGTAATATTAGTATAATACTTAAAACTGACCTGACAGAGTCCCTTTAAGCTGAAGGCAGAAGTAGAAATTATTTTTATGGCATTTATTATTTTACAGTTTCAGTAGATTCAACTAATGTCTACACCCCATATTCTTAGACACATCACTTACAATCTTAATGATTCATTCACTGGAATTCAAACCTTTTGCAATTCCCTCTGAGCAAATCAAGCAAAATTGCAGAAAAATGCCATTTTGCGCGAATCTAATGGGGAACAAAATAGATTAAAACAGTCAATAACAAGAACAGTTAAAATTGGGTTAGGAACAACCAAACTTTACAACAAATGGGGGGTTGTGGAGTACAGTTTTATTTCACAGGTCATAAACCATGGTAAGACCGATCACACAAGATAGTTATACTGCATTAATAAAGTCTCTCTCAGGAAAGATTTCAAAGAAGACTTGAATTTCAGGATGTACTCTTCAAGCTCTTTAGAAGAGGCAAAAAAAAAATTGTCAACATTGGGGACTTTAGATGCAGTGGACAGCCAAGACAACTTAAGGCCCAGTTACACACACAGATAATTATTATTAGTATTGGCCGTGTACAAATGGAACAATGTGTCCATGATTTCACTGCAACCAGAGATCTGCGAACAATCTCTGCACAATTATCTGTGAGTGTAACTGGGCCGTGTAACAGATTAAAGACACATCATGCTTATTTCCTTTGAAAGCTGGAAGATGTCCAGCAGCACCATCTAATGAAAACTGACAACAAATACTTGGACCCAGCTACACTCTATTACTTACAAACGTCTGGCCAAAAGTAGTCTTCATGTAAGAATTGCTGCCAAAAAGCCTTGCTTTTGATTTGAAAACAAGGCCAAGCAATTCAGCTCTGCACAAACACATAGGAAATGGCTAAAGTAAAATGGCAGCTGGTGCTCTGGACTGATGAATCAAAATGTGAAATATTTGAGCATAAGAGAATACTATTTGTTAGCTGAAGAGCTGGGGAGTAGTATCTGCAGACAACAGTAAAGTATATGGTGAATGTTCCTTGCAAGTTTGCGGCTGCATTTAAGCAAATGGAGTTGGGGATTTGGTAATGATTAATGGTGTCCTCAATGCTGAAAAATACAGATAGAGCCCTGATACCAACATCATTGAGTCTGTCTGGAATTACATGAAGAGACAGAGGGATTTGATCAAGTTAAAATCCACTGGAGATCTGTGTTTGGGTCACCAAGATGTTTGGAACAACCTCCCTGCTAAATTCCTACAAGAAGTGTGTAAAGGCACGGTACGAGATCGTGAACCATATCGCTCAAACGTCATGGGCTTGGAGTCATTGAAATAACATTGTTAGGATATCGTTGTGTGTCACACAGAGATACGACTACGATAAATCATTGGATCGTTGTTCTCCAATCAAACAATACTCGATCAGCCAACCTGCTGCATCGTTGTGTGTGACACTGCGATAACGATGTCGTTAACGACTTCGACTATTCACAACAGTGAACAAGTATCATTCGCTGGATTCTGCGAACGATAACTGCTCGCTACATCGTTGGTGCGTAGTCCACAATATCTAGACGTGTGACATCTCACCAACGATGTCAAAAACATGTCCTAACGACCGAGATCGTTGGTGATATCTTAAAGATATTGAAGCATGTAACGGTACCTTACGTGTACTTAGAAGATTTCATGTTGTTTAGAATGCAAAGGATGGTCATACTAAATATTGATTTGATTTTTGCCAACTTCTTTCCTGTACTCCTCGGGTTTTACTTCCAAGTTTGACGAGCTCATTAAAAGGGGTTTTCCAGGAATGATTTTTTTTAATTCACAGGCTCCGAATGGGTGAAATTAACTAATAAAGATTTACTTACCATCTTCTACTACATTTTCAGCTCTTGATTGCTGCCTCTAGCCTTTGCTGACAGTCTATAGCGGTTACAACATGTCAACAGAGCGGCAGCCAATAACTACTCTCAGTGGCTTATGTCTTCAAATTACTACTGAATGTTAAGTTTTTACATTGTTTTTGCCCTAGGATTTTTTTGGCATTGAATTTTCAGCATATGTTTTGCCAAAAAAACTAGCCGGTATACATCACCACGATGCCAAATGATGCCAAATGTGCTAAATGTATAGTTGACTAATTGTTTTATTTCAGATGCATCTGACAACATTTAACACATAGTGTATTTTAAATATGTAAATATCTTTATGCCAAAAAGAAACAACAGCACTTTTTTGGGGTGCCGCAAGTGTCAGATTCGGCAATACTGCTCTTCCCACACCCAACCGCAAGCCTCTTAGAGGATGAATGGGGTGTGCCGGATTGGTGCCACAAGTCTGCCGTTACGTGGTAGATCCGGCAGGTGCGGCGATCTACCCGAAATTGCAATACCACTGATGTGAAAGCACCCTAACAAAAAAACAGTTGCATATGTTGGCATCACACAGTGTAAAAAGTCTTAGTATGGAATATTCCGTATATTAGATCGGTTTTCATTATGAATTGTAAAAAGAATTCTGATGACTGTTTATTTACATTTTATTCTCTGTCCTTGATGCTTAGGATTTTCTATTCATAGACAATCATCAAGTATTATAATTCATATGGTTTATGCAGTCTTTTAATATCATCGACTACTTTGATGAACTAATTCTGTTCAATTTGCATTTGATGCGCCATTATCCTCCTGTTTTTCCCTACCTGTGTGTGCTGAACACAGCGCTGTCGTTCCTCATTTGCTGTGTTTTTTCATGCTCAGCATGATCTATTTTGCCACTAGTGACTGCTTATTTGATTGCTTCTGTCTGTTTGTAGCAATGATTCATTTGTTCCCTGCATGACTCACAGTGTGTGCTCCTACATGTAGGCTTCAGTATCTTCAAGTGTTATGGGTCCTTGTGTTTATTTCATACAGGTTCATTCCATTTCGGTTTTTATGTAGCTGATTTATTTCTACCAACCTTTCAGTTCTTTTCATTCATAATGAGCTATCTTTGTGTCCTTATTTTCAATAGATGGTGGCCCGATTCTAACGCATGGGGTATTCTAGAATATAGAAATAGGCCTGATGCTATTGCATCGGAGAGCAGTCTTTGTGCCTGTGTCCCCTTGTGCGCTCTCTCCTGTCTCTGCTTTCTCTTCCCCTGTGCGCTCTGTCTTGTGGCTTTCTCTCTGCTCTGTGTGCTCTCAGACCCTGTGTGCTCTGTCTCTCCCTGTGTGCGCAGTCTCTCTTTATGACTCTGCCTCCCCTGTGCCTCTGCCTCCTCTGTGCCTTCTCCCTTCCTTGTACCCCTGCCTCCTCTGTGCTTTCTGCCTTCCATATGCCTGCCTCCCATCACTGAGCCACCATACAATGCTCTCCACTGAGCCACCATACAGTGCTAACCACTGAGCCACCATACAGTGCTAACCACTGAGCCACCATACATTGCTAACCACTGAGCCACCATACAGTGCTAACCACTGAGCCACCGTATACAGTGCTAACCACTGAGCCACCGTATACAGTTGGCCCATTACACAACACTGAGCCACCATATACAGGGCTAACCACTGAGCCACCATATACAGTGCTAACCACTGAGGCACCATACAGTGCTAACCACTGAGCCACCATACAGTGCTAACTACTGAGTCACCTTATACAATGCTAACCACTGAGGCACCATACAGTGCTAACCACTGAGCCACCATACAATGCAAATCACTGAGCCACCATATACAGTGCTAACCATTGAGCCACCATATACAGTGCTAACCATTGAGCCACCATACAGTGGTAACCACTGAGCCACTGTATACAGTGCTAACCACTGAGCCACCGTATACAGTGCTAACCACTGAGCCACCACACAGTACTAACCACTGAGCCACCATATACAGTGCTAACCACTGAGCCACCATACTGTGCTAACCACTGAGCCACCATACAGTGCTAACCACTGAGCCACCATATACATTGCTAACCACTGAACCACCACACACTCACACGTAATCCTGTAATCTTGCAGTGGAGCAGTGTGATGTGTCACGCTGCCGCCATCTTTGCATACCTGAGTGTCCAAAGACGGCGGCCATGTAAGTATGCATGTTTGTATATGTGTATTTGTGTCCCTGCCATGTCACTCGAGCCGACCCTGTGTGTGTATATGTGGACCCGCTGCATCACATGACCCATAGTGTGTGTGTATGTATATGTCTATGATCCCACGCAATTCATGTGTGTATGTGTGTGTGTGTCCAGTGCATGTGAAAATACGTGTGTATATTGAAGGTAATACGTCACGTGACTGGCCATGCGTGTCTGTATATTTGTATATGTGTATGTCCCCGGTGCATGTGTATATATATATGTTTGTGTGTGAGGTGACCCGGTGCATGTGTATATGTGTGTGTATGTATATGACGTGAGGCCATGTGTCTATGTATATGTGTATAACATGACTTGCCACGTGTATATATGTATTTGTTTGTGTGTATGTACATGTGTGTATATTCATATGACGTAACATTACGGGTCACGTCATTGACATAATCATGTACACACAAGTAGACACATGTATACACACATGGATACAGAGACACTGCCATGTACAGACACACATGTACACACACATACAAACACATGTATACACATGTGTACAGAGTCACACAAACATGACACACACCCATATAGACACACATATACAAACACACACGTACACATGTATACAGACACCCACATCTAGACAGTCTCACATGTAGACACACACAAGTATACAGACACACACATGCATATAGACACACATGTACACACACACGTATACAGACACACACATGTACAGAAATACAGACATATATATGCACATATGTATACAGACACACATGTACACACATACATGTATATATACACATGTACACACTCATGTATAGACACACATATGTACACATGTATACAGACACATGTATACAGACACAGACATGAACACACAGGTATACGCACACATGTACAGAGACACACACATGTACACACATACAGACACACTCACATGTACACACAGGTATACATACACACAAGTATACATGTCTACACACACAGACACACATGTACACATGTCTACAGACACACACACACACATCTAAACACGCATACACACATACATACATACACACACATATATACACACACACACGTGTCAGCCTCACCCTCCACGCCGCTGTCTTCTCACCCGCACCCAGTGGTCCCATTGGCAGTGTGAGTAGCTCCAGGAAGACAATCAGCGGGTCAAGTGACTGGGCGGTCTGATGTGATGTCACACAGAGCCAGTCACATGACCCACTGATTGTCTTCCTGGAGCTATTCACACCGCCAATGAGACTACCGGGTGTGGGTGAGAAGACAGCAACGAGGAGGGGGGAGGATGGAGCTGGGGGAGGGAGGACGGAGCGGGAGGGGAGGATGGAGCTGCAGGGAGGAGGACGAAGTGGTGGGTGGAAGAGGACGGAGGACGGAGCAAGGGGGGAGGAGGGTGGAGGATGCAGCAATGGGGGGAGGAGGACTGAGGACGGAGCGGCACCTGCAGGGAGAGGACGGGCAGGAGCTGCACCTGTCGCTGTCTGTGTGTAACAGAAATTCTATGTCGCTGATTGGTCACGGCAGGCCGGGCGTGACCAATCAGCGACATGGGATTTCCGTTACAGAAAGACACGATAAGGCAATTATATAGTAGATATATATGTGTGGGTGTGTGAAGTGACCCGCAGCGTGCGTATTTGTGTAAGACGTGACCCGCGGCATTTGTATGTGTAAATGTAAATATGTGTGTAAATATGTGTATATGACATGACCTGCCGTGTGTGTGTGTGTATATATATACACACACATGTGTATATATGTGTGTGTCCCCACCATGTGTGTATACGTTGTGTATATGTAGGACCGCTGCAACATGTGACCCGTGTGTGCATGTATATATATATACAGTTATATATATATATATATATATATATATATATATTTTGTGAGGTAGCACCCCTGGGGAACCCGCTTTGCACGGGGAAATTACATCAGCGACTACATTGTAACAGAACATAACCAGCGGATTTATTGTTTTTCTGTTATAAACCGCTTTCATCACATAAAACATAACACTATTTACATTTTCATATGACATAACGTGCACATTAGTACATCACATGACATTACATTACATTACATAGAATCAACGGGACCATATCATGATCTACTGTCAGTCCCAATGGAGGTTACCTCCGCCTAACACCCTGACAGGGATCTTTCCCTATCCTGCTGTAGGGATCCTCAACCTACTCCTAGGGAGTCTCAACCCACACTGCATCATACACATCATACATAGTCAACGGGACCATATCACGACTAGCACAGTCAGTCCCAAAGTTGGCTATACCTATGATCGCCTGGCCCTTGAGCCGTCCTCAGTCTCTATCGCCATCCATATGACCGCCTGGCCCTTGAGCCGTCTTCGGTCCTCATATCACACATATGACCGCCTGACCCTTGAACCGTCTTCGGTCCTCATCACTGGCTGGCATGCACACATCAGGTGCACCGGCATGGAGCTGGCAGGCTCCTTTCACTTTCCCCCACCGGGGACAGATCACTTCCAGCACATCCTCACATGGCAGTGGTCTGGACTGCTCTGACTCCCATTGTTCTCTCTCTCATTCAGACACCAGGCAGGTTCTTATCCAGGCTGCCTCACCCACAGCTGCAACCCAGTGAGTCAATCAGCACATCTCACTCACACACAGACCTGAGATGTGATTAACCCCCTGTGCATTATTCAGGTTTAGCCCAGCAAAGCACTCATACACACAGGTTCAGCCGCTCATTAGGCTCATGAATCTCTCAGATCTTCAGCACTCGCACTCAGCTGTTTTACTCAGCTCATGAAAACCCTTCAGCTGTTAACCCACTGTACACCGTACAGGTTTCACACAGCACACACACACAGGAAAACCGGCCCATGTGAACAGAGACCTGCACTGATAACCCGTGTGATGCACCTGGCCAGGGGCCACATCACCACAATATATATACATGTGGGTATATGTGTATGTCCCCGTTGTGTGTGTATATGTATGTGGGTCCTGTATGTATATATGTGTGTCTGTGTGTATATGTGTACATCTCCGCCTTATCATGTGACCTGACGCATGCATGTATATGTCTATGTCCCTTCTGTGTGTGTATACATGTGTGTGTGATGTGACGCGGCGCATGAGTGTATATATGTATGATGTGAGCCGCTACGTCACATGACACACACACATATATACACATACACATGGTGGATCACATCATACACACATATATATAGACACTCATACCCACACATACATATAAACATATACACAGATCATACACATACATACACACACAGTCATACACATAAACACAGAAACACATCCACACACACACTCACCGGACCCCCTTACCGCTCGATGTTTACCGGTGCAGGAGCTGGGTTACTGCTGTAGGCTGAAGAGACTGTGTTACAGCCTCAGGATTAAGGACCTGAGTGACGCAGAGGTCACGTGACACCGCCCCATCATGTGACCCCACCGAGCAATAACAGCTTCTTTAGCATTACAGAGCTAACCCAGCTCCTGCAGTGGTAAGCACAGCATGGCAGAGGCGGGGTGGGGGTCCGAGCGGCAGAGCTGGGGGGATAACCATCAGCGGGGCCAGGGGAGGGAGGTCTGAGCAGTTGAGCCAGTGGGGGCTCCGAGGGGAGGTGAGGAGATCAGCCGCAGGGGAAGGCCAAGTGGACTGCGGAGAGCAGAAGGGGAGGACAAAGCGGCGGGTGAAGGAGGACGGAGGAAGGAGCAAGGGGGGAGGAGGACGGAGCAACGGGGGAGGACAGAGCGGCACAGGCAGGGGGAGGAGGGGCAGGAACTGCACCTGTCACTGTCTCTGTGTAACGGAGAGAGAGATACGGGTTTCAGCTTGGAATTTTCAATGCGCGCCTCTGTTTTGCCCACCAATGAGCGCCCTAGAGCTGGCGCGCGATTTCCGTGACAGACAGAGAACATTAGGAGATTACATAGTAGGTGTATTATTGTGTATCCTCAATTTCCATTTCGATTTTTAAAGACATATTGAACAAATAGAGGTAGATTCAGAAACAGATGGTTTCATTTACTAAGAACAGCTTAAACTTCAAATTTTTTTTATGCTTTTCTTTATGCCTTAAAAGGTTTTGTGTGTTCACAAAACAAGGGCTGCTTTCTCCTACAAAGAACTGCCACACTTGTACTGTATATGTTTTGTATCCATAATTGTAGATCAGCATGGTGCCCCTGAGGGTCCAGTCCCACAGAAGTACTGCACCTCAGCCAGAGGTGTGGTACCCTACTCTTGGGTAAGGAGGGGACACTACCCGGTACCCACATACTAGCATCCAACACCACACCACTCCAGGCAAGGGCATATGGGCAGACCCTATTGAGGGAGGGACCCATCTTAGGCTGGAGGGGGAACTAGGTAGAGGGCAGGCCCGGACTGGCAGGCGCGAGGACCGGGACTTCTCCCTATGGGCCGGCGGTGGTGGGGGCGGGGGCCGCCCGCTCCTTCCGTCGCAGCCGGTCTGCCTGTTTTTAAATGATTTTGAGGCCACCGCCGCCCGCCGGCATAGCGAGGTCCGGGGAGCGGGGCAGGCCGCCAAGCTGCCGGCAATACCGCCGCCCGCGGCCCCGCCGGTATTATACGTCATTCATAATGAGGAGAGTGAGTCAGTGACTCACTCGTCGCCAGTCGCAGTGTCGCACAGTGAAGTCGCTGTGGCACACCAATCAGCGGCTGAGGGCGGACGGGACCAGCAATATACGGCAGTGCTGTGCTATGTGACGAAATCACAACAGCGACAGCACGTTCTTTGTGGGTGGTGGAGAAATGTGCCGGCCACAACAACGCTGGCCATTAGAAGGTGGATCACTGGGAGGCTGGGAGCTGACCTGAACAAGGCAGTGGCGGCCGGGCCGGCAGCGGACAGTCTCCTCCTCCTCGCTCCTCCAGGCTCCTGTGACCTGTCAGCTGCCAGTGCGGGACAGCAAGCCGAGGGAGGCACAAGGCAAGGCATTTCACAGTCTGAGGCACTTTCACTAATGTCATCTAAGCCTCAGATGATAGTGCAAATGCTTCAGGTGATAGTGAATGTGCCTCAGATTCTGAGGCACTTTCTCTATCATCTGAGGCACTTTATCATTTGAGGCACTTTCTCTATCATCTGAGGCATTTTCTCTATCATTTGAGGCACTTTCTCTATCATCTGAGGCACTTTCTCTGTCATCTGAGGCACTTTCTCTATCATCTGAGGCACTTTCTCTATCATTTGAGGCACTTTCTCTATTATCTGAGGCACTTTATCATCTGAGGCACATTCACTATCATCTGAGGCACTTTCCCTATCATCTAAGCCTCAGATGAAAGTGCAAATGCTTCAGATGATAGTGAATGAGCCTCAAATGATAAAGTGCCTCAGATGATAGAGAAAGTGCCTCAAATTATAGTAAAAGTGCCTCAGATGATAGAGAATGTGTCTCATATGATAGTGATAGTGAATGTGCCTCAGATTATAGTGAATGTGCCTCAGATTCTGAGGCACTTTCACTATATAAGGCACTTTCACTATCATCTGAGACACTTGTCTGTGTGTGGCTGGGGCTGCGTGGCTGTGGCTGGCTGACTGTATGTCTGTATGTGGCTGCGGTTGCGTGGCTGTGGTTGGCTGTGTGGCTGACTGTGTGTCTGTGTGGCTGACTATATGTCTGTGTGTGGCTGAGGCTGCGTGGCTGGGGCTTTGTGGCTGTATATGTGTCTGTGTGGCTGGTTGTGGCTGTTTGTGTGGCTGACTGTGGCTCTCTGTGTGTGGCTGGTTGGCTGTGTGTGGCTGGCTGTGTGTGTTTCTGTGTGGCTGGCTGTGGCTGTATGTGTGTTTGTGTGTGGCTGGCTATGGCTGTCTATGTTGCTGGCTCTGTGGCTGTGTGTGGCTGTCTATGTGGATGGCTGTTTGTGTGTGGCTGTCTGTGGCTGGCTGTGACGTGTGTGTGGCTGGTTTTGGCTGTGTGTGTGGCTGGCTGTGGCTGACTGTGTGTGTGGCTGTGTGTCTGTGTGGCTGGCTGTGCGTCTGTGTGTGGCTGGCTGTGGCTGTATGGTTGGGTGTGTGGCTGGCTATGGCTGTCTATGTTGCTGGCTCTGTGGCTGTGTGTGGCTGTCTATGTGCCTCGCTGTTTGTGTGTGGCTGTCTATGGCTGTCTGTGTCTAGTTTTGGCTGTGTGTGTGGCTGTCTATGTGGCTGGCTGTGTGTGGCTGGCTGTGGCTGTATGTGTGTGGCTGTTTGTGGCTGGCTGTGTGTGTGGCTAGCTGTGTGTCTGTGTGTGGTGGTGGCTTATATGGGCTGGCTGTGGCTGTGTGATGTGGACTGGCTGTGGTGTGCTGCTGTTGTGTGTGGCTGTGTGCTGTGTGTGTGTGGCAGCTGTGTGCTGCTATGGCTGTTTATGTTGCTGGCTCTATGGTTGTGTGGTTGGCTGTATCTGTGGCTGGCTGTGTGTGTGGCTGGCTGTGGCTGTTTGTGTGGCTGGGTTTAGCTGTGTGTGTGGCGGTTTATGTGGCTAGCTGTTTGTGTGTGGCTGGCTGTGTCTGTGTGTCTGGCTGTCTATGTGGCTGGCTGTTTGTGTGCAGCTGGCTGTGGTTGTGTGGCAGGTGGCTGTCTATGTGGCTAGCTGTTTGTGGCTGGCTGTGTCAGTGTGTGGCTGCATGTGGCTGGCTGTATGTGTGTGGCTGTCTATGTGGCTGGCTGTTTGTGGCTGGCTGTCTATATGTGGCTGGTGGCTGTCTATATGGCTAGCTGGTTGTGTGTGGCTGGCTGTGGCTTTATGTGTGTGGCTGGCTGCATGGGTGTGTGGCTGACTGTGTGTGGCTGTCTATGTGGCTGGCTGTGTGCCTGTGTGTGGCTGGCTGTAGCTGTGTGTGGCTGGCTGTGTGTGGCTAGTGGCTGTTTGTGTGACTGGCTTTGGCTATGTGTGTAGCTGGCTGTTTGTCTGTGTGTGGCTGGCTATGTGTTTGCGGCTGGCTGTGTGTGTGTGTGTGGCTGGCTGTGTGGTTGGCTGTGTGTGGCTGGCTATGGCTATCTATGTTGCTGGCTGTGTGTCTGTGTATGGCTGGCTTTGGCTGTCTGTATGTGGCTGTGGCTGTGTGGCTGGCTGTGTCTGTGGCTGGTTGTGTGGCTGGCTTTGGCTGTGTGTGGCTGTCTATGTGGCTGGCTGTGGCTTTGTGGCTGGTGGCTGTCTATTTGGCTGGCTGTGTGGCTGTTATGTGTGTGGCTGTATGTGTGTGGCTGGCTGTGTGTGTGTGGCTGTCCATGTGGCTGCCTGTGTGTCTGTGTGTGGCTGTCTGAGGCTGTGTGTGTGGCTGGCTGTATGTCTTTGTGTGGCTGGCTGAGGCTGTGTGGCTGGCTGAGGCTGTGTGTGTGGCTGGCTGTGTGTCTATGTGGCTGACCACTGCAACCCCACAAACCTGAGAAATGGAGCTATGAAAAGCACCATGTAAATGGAGCTGTGGTTGATTATTCCTTTTACTGCACCATTCACATGTGGCTCTTCAAATAACTCCTTTAAGAAAGTGGTGAGGTCCATGACAACGTAAAAGCAACATTTACGGATTGGGGCTGATGGGTTATATAGTGTGTGGGCTGGTGTGGCTTGTTTTCCAGGGCTGCTTTTTGGTCCCAGTATGGCCCTGGTAGAGGGTGTGGGTGGAGGAAGTAGATAGGGGAGCAGTCTAGGAAGTAGTGAAGTGAGTGGTGAAAACGTAGAGAAGGAAGGAGAGAGAGCCGTCCTGAGACTGGAGCCGGTTGGAGCTTATCCCAGGAAAACAAAAGGAGAAATGGACGTAAGTGCCAGTGAGGAGCTCTAGAGGCACTGAAGGGGTCCCCGGGGCGCGGGAAGTGAGGAGTCCACCCGCAGCACCCATATCCACACCGACTGTGAGACGGGTGGAGGGACCGGGCGGCAGAGGGGACCGGCCCCAGGCTAGTGGAGAGACTGTAGGGCTCAGCTAGCTAACCGGAGGCTGCAGTATCTTCAAGTGCAGCAGCCAAAGCCACACTTCATCGCTGAAAAGGCAGCCACAAAGGGTCAAGGGGACTGAGAGCACATTGCCCAATGGGACTCGCGGCTGCTGGCATGGGATACTGTGTCTGAGGCGCAGGGCAGGAGGGCGAGAGCCAGCGCAGAGAGATGACCCGGAAAGGTACACCAGAAGGAGCCTGGTAAAATGCACTTAAGTTATCCGAGAGTTGGCTGGATCCCTGACCCCGACGACTCAGCACCCGGCTGGTTGTTGAAAACCTGGAAAACTGCGAGACCTGTGAGTAAAACGTGAAGACTGCATCCTACTGTCACATACCAGCAGGAAGGACAGCACCACAGGCATGGGTAGTGATGAAAAATAAACTTCTTTATTCCATGGTCATGCAGCAATGTTTCAACCGACCACAGGTGGTCTTTATCCCCACAGGTGGAGCTTTACCTCAGGGCAGCGGGGATGGATGAGGGGAGTTGTAGTTCTTACCCCTCTGATGATGCTGAGGCCCCCTGGACGCCGAAGGAAAGGATCTAAGCTCCACTCCTTGGACCTACTAAATATACGGTCCCTATGCTAAGGGGGCTAGTGTATGGGTGCTTTGAACAGACTCTATAAGGAAACCTCAAATCCACAACTACGGAGGCACTACACCTTCTGTTTGGGGTGCAGTACCTCCCTGTGGCGCCTAGCCATTGGGGCGCCCCATCATCATCTCCATTGAAGTAAATATGGCTGGGCTGTAATCCTACAAATGACCTAAGAACACAAGGAGCACATTTTTTGGAAGCAAAAGTAGACATATTTTTCAAATCAAATCTTTTGTGGAAAATTGCTAATTTTTTAACTTCTAAATTTGGCCCAAGTTGAAATGCCTGGTAAAAAATACATAAAATATGACGCTGTAACACTATTTTTGCCACAACATTTCTGTGCTGAAAAAGTTGAATTTTTCTATTGACCTTTTCCATCAGTTGTACTGACTCATCCGGACAGTGCTGGAAAGGCATCGAGCTCCGATGTCCCTGTCTTTATCATTCATATATCTCAAAATATAGATAATGTATCAAGCGGCAATTCATTAATATGGGTGCGCAAGTAGGCTCCTACACCTTAGTCAGGGCGGTTATTTAATTTTAGGCACTTGAGGGCGGGTGCCTAAGGTGGCAGGTTGTGGGGGCGGCACCAAGATTAGTTTTGAAAAAATAGTTTTTTTTGTAAGCTTCCCTCCCCTCCTCGGATTTTCTATGTAAACTGGAGTGTTTGTGGGGGAGGTGAGGTGTCAGCATGAGCGGCAATGTCCTGGTGGTCACTGGATACCGGTGTTCACTGCTTTCTCAAACCCTCTGCACTGTGTGCCCCCAGCACTTCCAGGTTCAGTGGAGCACGCAGAGCAGCTCCTGACCCGAGGCTAGTGAGTTTAACTCATCAGCTGCCGGCTTCTGTACATAGGAATAGACGCATCACAGAGTGATGGAGCATGGATAGTTGATAAAGTAAGTGCTGGAGCAGCCTGGGGGGTGTAAGAACTATTATACAGGGGGCCACATTGTGGGTGGAGGGGGTACTGTGAAACAGGGGGCCACATTGTGGGGTAGGGGGTACTGTGAAACAGGGGGTCACATTGTGGAAGAAGGGGGTACTGTGAAACAGAGGGCCACATTGTGAAAGGAGGGGGTACTGTGAAACAGGGGGGCCATGTTGTGGGGGAGGGGGGTACTGTGAAACAGGGGGCCACATTGTGGGGGGAGGGGGTACTGTGAAACAGGGGGCCATGTTGTGGGGGGAGGGGGTACTGTGAAATGGGGCCACATTGTGGTGGGAGGAAGTACTGTGAAACGGGGCCACATTGTGGGGGAGGGGGTACTGTGAAATGGGGCCTCAATATGGGGGAGGGGGTACTGTGAAACAGGGGGCCACGTTGTGGGGGAGGGGTACTGTGAAATGGGGCCACATTGTGGGGGAGGGGGTACTGTGAAACAGGGGGCCATGTTGTGGGGGGAGGGGGTGCTGTGAAACAGGGGGCCATGTTGTGGGGGGAGGGGGTACTGTGAAACAGGGAGTCATATGGGGGAGTGCACTGTGAAATAGAGGGCCACATTTCTGTCAGGCACCGCGGCGGCTGTGATTGAGGAGCGGGGGACGGGGCTGCTGTCAGGCGCAGGCGTCCGTGATTAAGAAGCTGGGAGGTTACCAAAATACGTAGATTGTACCTCAATCTCCAGCTGAAGGCCGATAACGTGGGAAGTAGAGTAATCGCTTCACTAGACGCCCATAAGACGTTCGATAGTGTACAGTGGAATTATCTGTGGAGGGTTATGCAGCGGATGGGGTTTGGGCCACGATTTATGGAATGGGTACAATTGCTATACTCTCAACCTACGGCCAAACTTAGAGTAAACGGGGCGGTGTCTTCATCTTTCCAACTTGCTAGGGGAACTCGACAGGGATGCCCCTTGTCGCCCCTCCTTTTTGCCATAGCAATTGAGCCCCTGGCTGCGGTTATCAGGAAGAAGCGAGAGATCAAGGGATTCCAATATGGGAGGTTGGAAGAGAAAATTGCTTTGTATGCTGATGATCTCCTGTTGTTTCTTGGAGATCCAGAGGGATCATTGAGCTGTGCCATGCAGATCATTGAAAGATTCGGGACAATATCGGGATTGAAGATTAATTGGTCCAAATCTGTACTGTTCAAAGTAGATCGGGGAGTGGAGTGGTCAGAAAAAAATGTAGAGGCGAATAGGTTGCAGTGCACGGAGGTATTTAAATATTTGGGGGTGCAGGTTTCTATGCCTATTTCAGATTACTTGAATGTCAATCTTGTGCCTTTGGTTAAAAAACTCCGAGAGAAGATAGAGGTTTAGGTTAAGTTGCATTTAACGGTGGTGGGGAGGATCAACCTTCTTAAAATGATTATAATGCCCAAATTACTTTACATCCTACACAACGCACCTATCTGGATTTCCAGGAAATGGTTTAGGTCACTAAATAGTTTTTAGAACCCTGGTATGGGGCAAGAAACAGGCAAGAATTCGATTAGAGATACTTCAAAGGCCCAAAGACGAGGGGGGGTTAGCACTCCCGAATCCTGAATTGTATTTCTTAGCGGCTCAAAGCCAACACTTTAGGGGATGGGCATGTCCGGGGGGGAAGGGGTCCATAGGTATCTCCTGGAGCACTGTATGAGTGGGAGACCAGTAATGGAAGGCCTGGAAGGGAGGTCTATGAAACGGCTGGGAGGCGCCAGTCCCACCTGGACCTGATACAAAGAGTTTGGGATTCATTGAAGAAGGTGAGAGGGATACAGGGACTAACCAAGTATACGCCCATATGGAATAACAATGGTGTCCCTGAGTTACAAAAAATTGGGACTATAAGAGAATGGGATGCCAAAGGAATAACTCGGATGGATCAAATTTTGGAAAATGGGAATATGAAGCCATTTCAACAGTTGCAGGGAGAATTTTTACTATTGGGCACAAAGTGGTATCATTATGAACAAGTTAAACATGCCATTAAATCCCAGAGGAATACACAAAATATCAAGGTGGAAGTAGACCTGGTCCTTGATTATGTCTGCCAGGAGGGGATTACCAGAGGGGTTATCTCGACCACATACGGGGATCTCATGCACACATTTTTGCTTCAGTTTCCACTGAAGGCAAGGGAAAAATGGGAGGCAGAGCTTGGGCATATTGAGAACGATGTATGGGAGACCATCTTGGAATATATTCCAAAGCTTCTTTAAGTGAACCTGCAAGATTGTCACATATCTATGTAGTCCACAGGGTTTATAGATCACCACTACGACTGTATAAAATGGGGCTGAGGGAAACCTCTGCATGTCCTAGGTGTGGGAGTGACGGTGCGGGTATACTCCACATGATGTGGGAATGCCCCAGGTTGGCCACATTCTGGTCTGGAGTATTGGATATGATTGGAGGGGCGTACGGATGTGTGGTTTCTGGAGATCCTGTTACATGCTTGTTGGGGTATGTGGAGGAGATTCCAGTTGTGTCTAATATGAAAATAGCCATTGCAAGGTTATTCTACTGTGCTAGGAAATTAATTGCGCAACATTGGACTGGGACTGACCCTCCTACTAACGAGGAGTTTTCCAAACGAGTGGAGTATATCATACAACTAGAAAGGGGCATCTATGAAAAGAGAGGGAAGCAATCCCTACATGACATCATATGGGGACCATGGATTCAGTTTAAAGGATTGTGAGATCTGCTGTACGTTCTGAGGTGTGCGGGAGGGAGGATGAGCTGCTGACGTGGGAGGAAGCCAGATTATGGGAAAATAACATATAGTTCCTTGCTGCATTGTTTGTGAAGGGTATGGAGGGAGGTACTGCTGCTGGGGGATGGAGAGGGTGGGGGTGGTTCATATTAAATGATTGTATTATGCCATGCTAAATTGGAATTACTGACATGTGTTTATCAAAAGTTCAATAAAAAAGTATTTGATTTAAAAAAAAAGAAGCTGGGAGGTTTGGGGGGTCTGTCGGGCGGCCGGGAGATCCTGTGACGGCAGTCCCCATATAGCTCCGCCCCCTCTGCATATTTTCAGGTACGCTGTACCGGAACGTACCCCCACAAAAAAAGCACTGCTTGTTACACTACAGCACGCCAGCCACGGTCTTCACAGGACAAAAATATAATCACATAAAGATTCAAGATTTTGAATGCCAAGTGTTTCTTCCATATCTCATATGCTGACATCACACATGGTCTTTTCACTTGAAGCCTCTATGTATGTGCTGTGAAACCAGCTGCACTTTCATTGACATTAAAATATGTGTAGTGCATGTGCCAAAACACCGATTTTGTGGGATAGCTCCTTGGTAATAACCTACACTATGTCAATGAACTACAATTTTCACAGGCTACATCAATATCACATTGCTGAACTTCTAGGGGCTAATAATATTTAGTATGTTTATTTCAGGCCCCCTGCATATGGAAATGATGGGAGCAGTGGCCTGGGTGAGGAAGGGCAGCAGTTGTGTGAGAGATAACTATAGAGATAACTGATAACCATTTGTAATGTCATAGCGCATGTCAGTTGGGCAGTACTATAGAAAAGAAAATGTGTTTCTTTAAGGAGAGTTTGGAGTACATCAAAGGATTCTGTCTGGAACTGCATTTCAGTTCTTTTGAAGTGAATGGGACCACACAAAACCTATATACTGGTGTGGCTCTGTCTGTGGATGAAGGAGCAATGCATTTATAATTATATAATCTAGTCTTAAAACTTTTATACAGTGTTTTAGACACTAATAAAGATCATACAAAACCTATAAGCTTTGATTCATCAAGATCGGTGATTTTCTTGTCAGTCTTGATGAGGGGGGTGTTGGAGTCAGACGCTCCTGATTCATTAAGATACTCTAAATGAGTAAATAGCATTTCACAAGTGTCGAGCGCCTCCATGTGCCACATCACAAATGTTACTCTAGTCAATAACTGGGGTAAGATTTGTGTAGTGAGGAAGACCACAGGTCATCTTGAATTAGAGTAGATGTGACATATCTCCACCGTTCTCCCATTCCTCTCAATCACAGTCCAATTTAACATAGCAGAGAAAAATGCCCTGAAATTGTCAAAATTTGCAACATTTTTGTCCAAGTTGAGGAAAAATTTGGGGACTTATAAGCAATATAATCAAGATTTCTGGCAAAATTGCTTTGATGAATCAGAGTCATGGTAATTAAAATATAGTGGTCTAAGTGTTTTAGATCACCAAACAAATTTAAATATTATACAAAGATCACAGAAGTAATTCATAATGCAGTTTAAAAAGAAGGTCTTTATTATTACAGGGCCCTGTGTAAAAAAAGTGATTGTCCCTAAACCTAATAACTGGTTGGGCCACCTGAGCAGCAACAACTACAATCAAGCGTTTGCAATAACTGGCAATGAGTCTTTTACAATGCTCTAGAGAAATTGTGGCCCACTCATCTTTGCAGAATTGTTGTAATTCAGCCACATTGGAGGGTTTCCGAGCATAAACTGCCTTTTTAAGTTCATGCCACAGCATCTCAATCAGAGTAAGGTCAGGACTTTGACTATGCCTACTCCAAAGTTTTAATTTTGTTTTTCTTAAGCCATTCAGAGGTAGACTTGCGGGTGTGTTTTGGTTTATTGTCCTGCTGTATATATGCGCTTCAGCTTGAGGTCACGAACAGATGGCCGACATTCTCCTTCAGGATTTTGGTAAATAGCAAAACTCATAATTCCATTTACCACAGTAAGTCTTCCAGGTGCTGAAGCAGTAAAACAGCCCCAGACCATGCCCTACCACCACCATATTTTACTGTTCATATGATGTTCCATTTCTGAAATGCTGTGTTACTTCTAAGTCAGTCGTATTGGGACATACACCTTCCAAAAGTTAAGTCTCATTCTTCAACAGAGTATTCTCCCAAAAGTCTTGAGGATCATCAAGATTATACTGGCAAAACTGAGAGTAACCTTTATGTTCTTTTTGCTCATGGTTGTTTTCATCTTAGAAATCTGCCATGCGGGACATTTTTTCCCAGTCTCCTTCTTACGGTGGAGTCATGAAAGATGACTTTAACTGAGACAAGTTAGGCCAGCAGATCTTTGGATGTTGTTGTGGGGTCTTTTTGACCTCTAGGATGAGTAGTCACTGCGCTCTTGGGATATTTTGGTCGGCTGGCCATCCGTGGGAAGGTTCAACACAGATCCATGTTTTCGCCAAATGTATCTCATGTGGTTCGCTGGTGTCCAAAGCTATAGAAATTACTTTATAACCTTCTCCAGACTGATGGATTTCAATTACTTTGTTTCTCATTTGTTCCTGAATCTTTGTATCACGGCATGATGTCTAGCTTTTGAGGATCATCTGGTCTACTTTACTTTGTCAGGTAGGTCCTATTTAAGTGATTTGTTTATTGAGAACAGGTTTGGAGTAACCAAGGCTTGGTGTGGCTAGGAAAATTGAACTCATTTATGTTTTAATGGTGGTGTGTAATCACTTTTTAAAAAAGGCCCTGTAGGATATTTTTTTCCCTTAATAATAAAGTCCTTAATTTAAAAACTTCATTTTTTGTTTACTTTGTTATCTTTGCCTAATATTTAATTATTTGGAGGGGTCTGAAACATTTAAGTGTGATAAACATGCCAAAGTATAAGAAATTAGTAGGGGGTAAACACTTTTTCACACCATTGTATGTAACAAATTAAAGTAAATTCTTACACCTAGGACAATTTTTTTCATTTTCAGCACACCCATATATGTTGTTTTTACAATGCATACCACACCCTTACTTTCAATAATGACCACGATAGCCCATTCATTTGTAATATGATTATTTTATTTCAATATCTTTAATGACACCATAAAAGGATAATGTTCACTTTCTATGTTTTTATTTTTTTGCTGTGTAAACCTATAAAAAAAGAAAGACGTCCTGGCTATGATCTTGGCATGATGTATAGATATGCCAGAGAGATTATGGTATATGAAAGCCCCATAATCCAGTGCAGTAAATTAGTACATGGTACTGAAATATATTAAATTGTGACACTATCAACAAAATACATTTAAATAGCAACAAGGGTATAGTGTAATTTCCCCTATTAAATGTATGTTGGAAAACAAAGGAAAGTCCATTAAATAAAGGTGAATATAATGTACATTTTACTTAATTAAGGGAAAAATAAAACAGTGCAATTCAGAAGAGCTAATTGGAGCATCTGTGGTTTCCAGTGCCCTTAATATAAGAAGGTCGTTAATGTTAACTTTCTGTTAACTCTCTAATTTTAAGAACAGTAGTTAATCTAAATATAATTCTGCAAGGCAGCACTAATACACCAAGGAAACATTTGCAGAAGGTTACGAGTCAATTGCTCTTTTTTTTTTTGCCATGCTTGCATAAGGTTTCCTAGACTATAGATAATTATGTAAGCCAGAGCTGTGACAAGAGGAAGCGGATTAACCTGTATGTGTGCACAGTACCTAGGATATTCCCAGACTTTCTGAAATACCCAGTCTCTCCCACTATTTCTCCCCTTCCATCATATGGCAAGGACAGAGCTAGACTTCATATTGTGTATCGGTGTATCCATTGTCCTCTACCCTAAGTCAATGAGCTTTACCGTGCACCCTTCTCACATGCTAAAATTGCCCTTTACCCAACTACCCTCAAGAACTGCTGTCTCTACCTAGTATGAAAGAAAAACATGCATGTGAGAGAGAATGGATGTTATAGAAAGTAAAATGATAAAAAGCACCACTATATAACCCCAAAGCAGCAAGAAACAGAACAAATCCTCAGAAAATATAAGTTTTGGTTGTTAACTTCTTATCTATCTCCCATGTTGTCTGGCCAGGCAACAAATTGCAGCTCTTTTCCCTAGAGGTGCAATTTTAAAGCAAATCTAAGAAAAATAAATCTGGGGTCTTCGAAGCCATAAGTGGCCTTGTGACCCTATTAATGTTTGATTAGAACAGACAGCAGAGTCCATCACTGTGTTTCCATCATCCTATTAATCAACTATATGTTTAATCAGGTACTGGCAACACAAATTAACTGCAGTCTCCGCTCTCGGTCTCTACCTGACAGATTGTTTATATTCCTATGAGTGTTATACAGAGTAGTAAGGTTATTGGTAATGGCACTTCAGGTTACAGAGGTGGGTGTATCACTCAGACATCTCGAAGGCTTCAGCGCCTCATGGGGGAAGCTGATCGGGATCGGTAGTCTCTTCCTCCCTGCTAGAAAGAAAAACATAACATGTAAGAACAAAACATTTTGGTAGCACTAATGGGACATTGTTCAATAGGCATGTATTTTTTTATAGTGTTACTACATAAGATACATTGTGTATGTGGTGCATGGAAGAAGAATCTGGCACGAGGACATTTGCCTCTTTTGTCTACCGGTACCACAGTACTGACAGAACTGAATCTAAATGATAGATCTTGTCATGAAGTATATTGACATCACTGCCAAAAACCATACATATGAAAATAAAACTATTGTCATCCCAGATATCTTGTTCAATAGCATTTTAAGTAAATTTTTATGTTGCTATTTCCCTAATGTCATATGTGAGCCCAACAGATCCTGATGTGAGAATATCCTATAGAGAGGGTACCTCTGCAGGCTAGGCCATTCACAGCATCAATTTGCAGAACGATATTGTTAGCGATCACATACACGCGCGATCGCTAACAATTATCGTTCATATCGCTGGTGAGCTGTCGCACAGGCAGACTCACCAGCGATGTCGACCAGCGAGAATGCTGGTAACCATGGTACACATCAGGTTACTAGGCACCGAGCGCGCTTAGTAACCCGATGTTTACCATGGATACGAGCTCCCAGCATAGGCTGCGAGGCACTGGGAGCTGTTCATCTTGGTCTGCCGGTGTCATACGCAGCGATGCTGCATGTCCACCTGCCAACCAACGATAGATTTGTGAACATGTTCACAAATCTGCGATCAAACAATCAAGCGATTTTTCAAAGAAATATCGCTTAATTACACGTAGCGACGCACAAACGATATTGTTAACGATCAAAAAAGCAGGTCGCTTAAGCGATATCGTTCAGTAAATTGATGCGTGTGATGTGGTCCTAAGGAATAGTGAAAAAAAAATCTAAATTCCTTGGCATACAGTAGTGTTAGTTGTAGGGGCAGTGCCATATGGGCCACCATACTTTTAGAGTGAACACAAGACCTCTGTTAGCCCATCAAGCTTATTACTTATTACACATTGCTCATGTAGCGCCATCATAGTTAACATCATTGTCCTCACTGAGGCTCACAATCTAAGATCCTATCAGTATGTCTTTGGACTGTAGAAGGGAAACCAGGAGTGCCTGTGTAAAACCCAAGAAAAATACAAACTTCTTGCAGATGTTGTCCTTGGTGAGATTTGAACCCAGGACTCCAGCACTGCAAAGGAACATTTTGACCCTCAGGTAGCATGTTTCTTTAATGTGTAACTACTGTTTACATTTTTATTTAATAATAATGTAGAGCAAGTGATTTTAATAACTTTCAAATATACTTCATAAGTGAAATCTGGAAGAAAACCTTTCGTAAACATTCTAGAAGATATCCCCCTATGGTGTTTCTAAACCCTCACATATAAGAGTGGGGGTGGGGCTTACACAGTGTGACTGGCTACAAGAGATCAGTGTATATGCAGAATACCTCAGACAAAGGAGGCTCGTCAGGCTGTCAGCAGTGCACAAGCTTCTGTAATTTTAGTTGCTGCATTCAGATCACTCTGCTCATGCTGACAGCTAATGGTCTCCACACAGCTCTTCACTATAACATGGAGCAGCCGATGTGAATGCAGGAGATAACATCACAGCAGCTTTGTGCTGTCAGCCTGGAGCATCATTTGCCTGAGGTCACTAGATATACACTGCCACTGAGAAGCGTGTAGAATGCCTCAGCGATTGATAACATCACAGAGCTTATGTGCTGTCAGCCTGGACATCATTGCCTGAAGGTATTCTCTGACTATACATGCAGCTAGAAGTCTTGTAAGGCACGCTTCACCTTATATGTTAAATCTTTCAGTTGTATTGAAGAAGTTACTAAGAATATATGTCTCTTAGACATGCTATGGGGTATTTTGAATTTTGAAAGTTTTCTTCAGATATCCTTTAAGTAATTGAAATGTTATTTTATCTACTTATTTAAATTAATTAATTTCCTTAGTTCTGCTCACCACCACCACTGGTGAATTATTGAGGAGGTGTCTGGTTGATATATTTTCATTGGGATTTATTAACCAGTGAAGGAGTGGAGTATGTAATTTTTAGAGGTCGGAATATGTATAGTGTCTCCATATGCAAGGGGTTCTTGTCTAAAGTCTATATGTATGTAGTGTTATGGTCTGTTTAAAGGGGGGTTTGATTTGGAGCTTATACTCTTCTGTACTATTCTTCTATCAAATCTTTCATTGTGTGTGTGGAGGCTCCAAATTGAGGGTAGAACTCAGTTACAACGTCTTGTATTCAGGGGATTATGGGTGGAAATGGTTGAGAAAACACAACCATCCAAAATAATCTGTGATCATTCTGTTTTGTAATTTAAGGAACCCTTGTCTTTTATTGATAGGGTCTCCTGGAACAAAATTATCTTTTTTTGTGCTGGGTTAATCCATCCATTAGACCCTAGTGTATCCTGAATTCATAGTTGAATCCATAATATGAAATGCATGACTTTATTATTTACTTTTCTTGTGTCTCAGTTTAAAAAGCATCTGTGTATAAAGAAGATAAAGGTATAAACTTGCAATGGTTAGGAAAAGAATAACTTTTATGTCTCCAAATGTTTTCAGGTCAAAGCTCATATTTGCTGTAGCAATTTTAACAACACGATTTAGAATGACCATATTCAGTGTTTTGTGCTGTCTTTTTATTTCTTATTTATTATGCTCGGTGGAAAGCTTTCTCCTTGGGATATTATCTGTCCACGGAACACAATAGGATATTGCATTAAATGAGGCTTCAACAAAGGGCTGTAAATTCAATGCCTTGTACAGACTTTTTAGACTAATAAGAGCATATGAGTAATAGTGGAAAACAGTTTCTTGTATTGTGAATGTTCCATACTATAGAAGAGGGTTTTTTTTTAAATCACATAAGTCATGTTTACCAACCTTTTTTTAACATATTCGGAGAACATTTTCTTACTTCTCCAACATGTGCTGCAATTAAAGGGGTTGTCTAATCACTACAACCTCTGTTTAAATTGAAGTCAACCCAGTAATGACGTAATTACTATGAGTCTGGCTAAAAAAATACTCCTGTTGATCAACTCATCGGCAGAAGAATCTGCAGATGCAGTTGGGAATATGTGGTCATGTATGTCATTCATATGTATGGCTAAGGCTGGTTTCACACCACGGTTTTCGGCTGTCAGGTTCTGTCTGGTTTGAACCGGACAGAACCTGATCCGGTTTTGCCCCATGTATCCTTATGGTGCTGGATTGGTCCTATTTGGCCATCTGTTTTTGTGTCCCTGATTCGATTTTGTCCGGTTTTTCACCGGGCACAAAATCAGAGCCTGCATTATTTTTTGGCTCCGGTCCAAAAATCGAACAAAATCGGATAGTCCCGGATCAAGGGCAATCCGGCACCCATAACATGGGAGTCTATGGGCGACGGATCCGTTAAACAATCGGATCGTTTCCCGGATCCGATGTGAATCACAGCGCAGGTTCTGAAATGCTTCCGTGCTCATTCAGCACTATGGACAGCAGCATTTCAGAGACACGGCTGAACGTTCAACACCATGTAAAGCAGAACAGCACACACAGCTGAGAGTTCAGCACCATGGACAGCAGCACTGCACACATAGGCTGACAGGATCAGCATTGTGGAGAGCAACAGAAACCGAATCCTGCAAAGAACAGGATCGCACACTTTCTGCTCATCCTGTGCTGTCAGGTTCTGTCTGGTGGATCCTGCAAAAAAAAAGGATCCAACCTGACAGCACAAAACCGTGGTGTGCAGCTAGCCTAATACATGGAGGGGCACTGATGCTGCTGAAATGAGATGTGCGCATGCACATGATGGAAATCATGATATCATGCCCACAGGGGCATAATAACAAAAAAGAGGCAGACTAGTCTGGGGAAACACCACCCATTCAACTAGTCAAATACCTAATCAGCATAGGGAAAGCACACTTTATAAATGCTTTTTATAAAAATGTATTTAGTGCATAACATTATACAGGACTGGTTAGGCAGGGAATATTGCCATTCACATCGGAAGGCTACTGGCTGGATGGCGTAGGGATATACCTGAGAGGTTTCCTTTAAGTGTAGTGGAAAAAAGATACATTTACATTTTTTTATGTCATTTTCTTTGAGTATTATGCTGTGTTGCTCAGTCTTTGTGAACATGCATGTGATAATATTATGTTGTTTTGCTCAGTCCTTATGCATATTTACATGATAAATTGACCAGTTTTTCCATATTTAGGTTGCAGCCACTCATTTTGCATTGAATACATCATTACACTTCATTGATGAGATAATACAATTAGGCATTGTAATGAATAATTATAATATCCCTTCCTTTAAAAACTTAGTTATTTCACATTTCTCTGTTTTTCAGCTGAGCTCCCACTGAGCCATAGATAGTATAGCAATTTGTTCAAGTGGTGTGAACATTATATGCTGAATAATGAGCCTTTGATGTCTCATCTTAAGACTAATGACTGGTATTTTTACTTACAATATTTATGGCATCAAGAACATTTATTTTTTTGCTAAATGTAAAGTTTAATTTAATAAAAAGCGTATGGAGAGATGGCTGTTTCCCATTGTATGGTAAAGAATAATGTTACAAAAGTATAATGTAACAAGAATTAATAAACCTCTTATAATGGTGGATTTTGTTGCATACATTTCTGTGACTGTTCTGCCTCATCTATGTGCTCTTTGTCACAGTAAACCAAATTCAGATAAATAATTAGTAAGTTTCATGCACAGACTGGGACATCCCTTTTAAAGTGTAAATGTCATTTCATTGAATGTAAAAAAAAACAATACTGCACTGGTTGTTAATGAGTGGTCACACAACAGCTAAGATAATGTTTTTTGTGACATATGACTTATTTTCTCACATTTTTAAAAACGGCATTTTATGGCTGTGTGGGCATGGCCAGCTTCTCTCAGCATCTGCCAGCACTGTGTGTTTATTTCCACAGCTTCTGAGAGCAGGCTGATA
The DNA here is from genome assembly GCA_033576535.1 of Allobates femoralis. Classification (NCBI taxonomy): domain Eukaryota; kingdom Metazoa; phylum Chordata; class Amphibia; order Anura; family Aromobatidae; genus Allobates; species Allobates femoralis. Next base: position 193,471,420 of record JARQOC010000005.1, read on the forward strand.
GGCAGCAGCAATGGTGTACCAGCAGAGAAGGGGTTAGCAGAGATTGTGACTAAGCTGTGTGGAGCCAGATGACAGACCTCTCCTTGGCACAAGCTCCTGACATTGCTTAGCAACTGTGTTGTAGGCTGAGATAATCTGATACCTTGTTTCCTCATGAGCTGCAGTCAGCAGTGTAGATGTTCTGTAGGCCCCACCCCCTCTCTCCTTATATGGTTACATGCCCCATATTCAGTGTGAAGACGATCTGACTGATAATGAACATAGTCTGCTTCACAGTGTAGTGGGGACACCTTGTGGAAGATTTATGAATGGTTTTCAACCAGAATTTTCTTATGAAGTATATTTTAAAGTTTATTAATATCACTTGATCTACATTATTCTAGAAAAATGTAAACGGCCTTACGCTTTAAGCTCCCCCTTTTTCTGCACATTTCCATACATCTGCCATATTATTACAGGCCTGAGATGTATGAGGTTAGAAGCAGATACTATACTATATGCTATGGCAGTTTTCATAGGTTTGCACCTTTGGATGTTCACTGTATTTACAAAAAGTTTGCATATTGTTTTGTATTTACATAGAGAAAAACACTCCTTGAATCTGCCCTACAAATATTAATTTTTGCGAATATAAATTACCAGTGGGGAGGAAATGTATGCTAGAGCCAAGCCATAAAAAAGACTTAAGGACAACAGATTACATTGGCAGAGGACACTTTAAACACTCTGCTGAACCGATCTTGGCAGTCCTTCGTGATAATTGTGTGCCATCTGCATTCATTTCCATAAAAACAGCATCCTTTTATATAATACAGTGAGGAACACAAAGGTAATACTTAGCAGCTTAATAGCAATCAAGCCTGACAATATCGTTGGTTAGCATTTATATATGAAACTTGCTTAACCAAAGATGAAAAAAGGTATTGACCACATATCACAAAAGAATAAGAAAGGTTGTATTCTAATCATTATATTGCAATCATTATATTGTCATTAAAATGTCATAACATATGGTAGAGGGAGTTGGACATTTACGCGTTTCGACAAACTATTAGTCATAACTGAGTTACGACTAAGGCTGCTTTCACATCAACGGTAATTGCTGATCGTGGCAGTTGCGGTGCAAATACCGCAACTGGCGCGATTACCGCATAGCGGCCGCACTTGCGGTTCACCTGCGGCAAGCCCCATGCAATGTCTATGGGGCTTGCGGAAGGTGCGGCAGTGCGGTACAGTTGCGTTTCGGCACTTGCGGCAGATGCGGCGCGAAAAAAACGCGGTCAGCCACGGTTTTCTCGCAGCCGCATCTGCCGCAAGTGCAAAACCGCACTTGCCGCACCTGTCGCACACTTACCGCAAGCCCCATAGACATTGCATGGGGCTTGCCGCAGGTGAACCGCAAGTGCGGCTGTTATGCAGTAATCGCGGCAGTTGCGCCTAAGACTGTTTGTCAAAACGGTAAATGTCCACCTCCCTGTACCGTATGTGATAATATTTTAATGAGGAAATAATGATTGGAATTTTATTGAAGAATACAGCCTGTTTTGTACTTTTGTGATGGATTTTGCCCTAGCTGAGGGGTCTGGCTATATCTTCTACATATGAAATGATGGCATAGGATTCCATGTAGTGAGTTTGTCGTTCTACAATACTACATGAACAATATATGGTAGTTGATGAGAAAATTATGAAAGACTGCCCTTATGGGTATTTAACTTGAGTGCATCAGACAGAGATCCTGATTTGAAAATGTGTGTTACTTGATATGTGTCCCTTACAGGGCTGTTTGCTGAAAATCACTGTTTTACCAGCAGGACAATAATTATCATTAGAGAACTAGTTGTCTCATGCTGTGTAGTCTAACTGCTTAAAATAACTTGGTCCATTACTGATTGGTATCAACATGAAGCAAAAAGAAATGAGGCGCCAGCTCAAGACTAGTGATGACCATTGGACCATCCCATAGGTGAGTATAATGAAAGGTCTCTTTCCCCATGCAGATCGATTTGGGAACTTATATACAGTACTAGATGTGGGAGGATGGTGTCTGTACGCTGTCTCTCGTCTCTGTGCCGTCTCTCCCTTGTGCCTTTTTCTCTTCTGTCTGTGCCGTCCCCCGTGTGCGCCGTCTCCATCTCCCCTGTGTGCGCTGACTCTGTGTCTCGTGTGTGCGCTGTCTCCCCCGTGTGTACCGTCTCTGTCTCTCATGTGTGCACTGTCTATCTCTCGTTTGTGTGCTGTCTCCTGTGTGCGCTGGTTTCTCCCATGTGCGCTGTCTCTCCCATGTACGCTGTCTCTGTCTGTCCTGTGTGCTCTGTCCTCTTGTGTGCATTGTCTCTCCTGTGTGCGCTGTCTCTCCCGTGTGCGCTGTATGTCTCTCCCGTGCGCGCTGTCTCTCCCATGTGTGCTGTCTCTCCCATGTGCGCTGTCTCTCCCGTGTGCGCTGTCTCTCCCGTGTGCGCTGTCTGTCTCTGCCGTGTGCGCTGTCTCTGTCTCTCCTGTGTGCGCTGTCTCTCCCCCATGTGCGCTGTCTCTGTCTCTCCGTGTGCACTCTCTCTCCGTGTGCGCTGTCTGTCTCTACTGTGTGCTCTATCTCTCCCCCCTGTGTGCTGTCTGTCTCTCCTGTGTGCGCTGTCTGTCCCGTGTGTGCTGTCTGTTCCGTGTGCGCTGTCTCTCCCACGTGCGCTGTCTCTCCCATGTGCGCTGTCTGTCTCTGCCATGTGCGCTGTCTCTCCCGTGTGCACTGTATGTCTCTGCCGGTGCGCTGTCTTTCCCATGTGCGCTGTTTCTCCCATGGTTTGCTGTCTCTCCATGTTCGCTGTCTCTCCCGTGTGTGCTGTCTGTCTCTGCCGTGTGCGCTGTCTCTCCCGTGTTTGCGGTCTCTGACGTGTACGGTCTCTCCCGTGTGCGGGGTCTCTGCCCGCCTGTTCCCCATGTCTGTGTCCCCTGTGCTCTGCTCTCCCTGTATCAGTGTCCCCCTGGTGTGTCTCTCTTCCCCTTGTCTCTGTTCCCCTGTGGTTCTTTCCCCTGTGTCTGTGTCCCCTGTCTCCTGTTTCTGCTGTCCCCTGTGTCTCTTGTCCCCCTGTGTGTCTGCCTGTCCCTTGTGCCAGTGTCCCCCTGTGTCTCTCTGCCTGTCCCCCTGTGCCTCTGTGTCCCTGCCGATGTGGGGGCATGTGTCCGCATGGGGCTATATGCCCAGGATGGAGGGCATGTGCCGCATGGGGGGCTATATCAAGATGGGGGACATGTGCCAGCATGGGGGGCTATATACAAAGATGAGGGGCATGTCCAGCATGGGGGCTATATATAATGATGGGGGGCATGTACCAGGATGAAGGAGCTATATACACTGATGTGGACTATATACAGTGATGAGGGGCTATATACTATGATGGGGAACATATACAGAGATGAGGGAATATATATCAGGATGGGATAGGCTATATACAGTGATTGGTTGACTATACAACAGAATGGGGGCTATATACTGTGATGGGGGGCTTTATACCAGGATGAGGGGCTATAAACAGTGAAGGGGCTATATGCCATGATGGGGGGCTATATACCAGGATAGGGACAGATATACCAGGATGGGGGGCTACGGCATTTCCCACCCTAGGCTTATACTCGAGTCAATAAGTTTTGCCAGATTTTTAGAGGTAAAATTAGGGGCCTTGGGTTATGCTCAGGTCGGCTTATACTCGAGTATATACAGTAAATTGATTTTATGAGATCTTTGTAAACTAAACCATTTTAAACCTATTAGGGCATATAGACATCTTGTATGCCTCTAATCTGTGTGTTTCTTCCACTGTTAGATCTGCCCATCTATGTATTTCATGATTGGTCTTTCACCTAAAATGTTGGTATCTAATATAGGTGAACTCTGTGGAAAACGTATGGCCGGAGGTCACAATACTACATGATACAAGGGGGTTCAGGTAACTGGACTCACAAGACCGGCTCCAACTGATCTTATAAGATTACCCCTGTATTGATTAAATGAAAGACTTAATCTTCAATACAATTAAAATGACAGAATATTTATGTTACCAGGTTAAAGATCCTGGACAGGGTTCCTTGGCCATCTCTGTGTCCATCCTTGTATCCTTTATAGGATTTGTGATGATCGAAGAACCTTGGACTGGATCCTCCATAGCAGCTCCTGTGTCCCTCTCCTCCCTACAGTGAAAGAAATGGTTAAAACAAAATTTTGATGCAAAGAAATACATATCAAGATCATTCTCATGGGACAAATAGGCCATATCTTGGCTATGATACTATGAAATAAAAAAAAGTGAGCTGAGCTTACTTACTTCTTTGCCTAGAAGAAAAATAAGCAAGAACAACATAATTTATGTACTCTGTGGAGCATCACGAAATGTTAGCACTCATGGAAATGCCTTCCATATTTAATAGGAATATGATCATGCAAAATACCGATTCTTCTAAATAGATGCTTCTGCTAAATAGACCATGACAAGCTTTCTTCAAGTAAGAGTTTTATTATGAAGAAAGTAAATTAGATGGTAACTGAACTAAATATATGCTCATCAGACAAACAACGGACATCAAAAGATAATCTTTTGTGTGTGGAGGAGGCCTTAAGCATTCAAGAAAATAGATGTTCTCTGACGCATTTTTTTTATCTTTGATTTGTAGCCTTTTATCTAACAGTCTGATATTTGATAGAAAGCCCCAAGCTGTTAAGGGATAAAGCCTGAAAATTCATAGAAACACAAGAAAATCAAAAGCACAACAGCAGCAAGCAGTGTGAACCTGGTCCTAGCAAAGTGGACGCGACCTTTTAAGGGAAGCGATAGCAGTCCCGTATGTTATTGTGGGCTATTTCTTGTGCATACTGGAGTATACCGGCTGCATCCAAGATCTCAAAGAACTTGGGTCACTGCCTCCCGTCTTGTCTACTTAAAGCCACCACCTCACCTCATAATTATTATGTTCTCTTACATGTGCAATTGGTGACACTCTGGAATCTGAGATGTCCACCCACTTATATCTCAAAGAGCACACTAAAACCTTCAGCTTGACAGGCAGCAGTTCTCAGAGTGGTGTAAACTTACAGGTTCAGTGGTAAGTCTATAGTATATGCCTTTGTACTGTTATGTCACCATTTCGGAAATGTCATCTATCTGTTGTGTGATTCATTTTAATCTTGATATTATACTCTATTCATATTTGTGGCAACTGGCTCCTTTTTTTGTAGGTGTAGTAATTGTTGCTGATGTATCATTTGGTGTTACATTGTTACACCTTGGTATATCTGATGGGTCCCTTGTCTTATTTTTGCATATCTTCCTACTTAGGCAACATTCAGAGAAGTCTTTTTTAGTTACCATTTTTCACATGGACAGATAGGCTGTGTGAGATAAACTATTATCCTCTAGTCTCATATGTTTTTCTTGAGAGACTTGAAGATTAAATTTAATGGCCATGTTATAAAGAATAACAGATGCCATACTGACACCATTCAACAACATCCATTTTAATGGATCCTTACAATTACATAAGAAACTTACTAAACTTGCTTTTACTTTTTTCTCTTTAAATTCTGGATATAAAACATAGATTTCATACAAATATGACAGACAAATGAATGGCATATACCCTACATGGATCAAAAATCATCCATTATTCCTTTATTTTCTACATAAAGAAATGGACCACTTTTATTTTAGGTTGCATCCAATTAGTTTTAGTTTTCCATTTTTTTCTCATGTATTTAAAACGAAAATGTAGAAGTTAAGTTATGTGAACAAGTTTTTTCATTGTCACATAACAACTAATTCAATAAAATTTTATGTTTTTCACTTCTATCCAATGTTAAAGGGGTTATCCAGGATATTTGGAAAGAAAAAAGTCAACAAGCACTAACAGGCCAGTAGCTGCCTCCTACCTGCTTGTTGTGCCCGACACCTATTCCCGCTGTTCATCTCTGGCACAGAGCGAGCACAGACAACTCCTGTTGGGGACAGAGTTGGTGGCGTAAACAGAGCAGAGCGGAACAGCAGAGACTTCTTTTCCCTCTGTGGAAGTGGCCTCTAAGCCGACGTCACTACTGATTGACTGCCGACTTCCCACTACCTGATTGGGGGAGCCGGCTGTCAATCATCGTGATCTCGGCTTTGCGCCCATTTACAGAGGGAGAAGCCGCCCCTCTGTAGTGGTGATATCACTAGAGGAGGCAAAATCGGTAACAGGAGCGCTCTGTGACCGCTCTGTGTCAGTGGTGAATGGCATCCAGCATAACAGGCAGGTAGATGGCCTGTTACTGCTTAGGCACAATTTTTTTTTTTAATCTCAGATATCCTCTTTAATGGATCTGTAAAAACATAAATAGCTGATTCTCATCTACAAAAACAGATGAGACAGAAACAAAGCACAGAGATGAGAAAAACTGTTCTGTGAATGTTCACAAAGTGGAGGCATCTTCATTGTACATTTACCACATAACCAGAAGTGTTTTCTCACTTTCCGCTCCCCAATCTATGAAACATTACACGACTGTGGACATGTATTAAACCATGACTCAGATCTCTTAGGCTGTCAGCTATTGTGTTGTGTATGTGTTTTTCTCTAGTTATCTCTATATCTGGCATTTAGAAGTGTGTCATTTACCCCGAAATGTCAAGCTGTTCTGATTAGTTCGCTGCTGAGAAATGCGGCCTTCAGAACTCTAAGGATATCAGGCTCTTCGGGAAGTTGAACATGAGATCAGATACGTGACGTTCTGATCTTATATGTAGTTTTATTTTTAAATCAACTTGATAGGAACAGAAAGACTTAAGACACAAATAGAAATGTATGCAGTCAATGTAGAAATGGCAAATGCACAGGAGCAAACCTAACGTAGAAGTGTCCTTTATTTTGGATGGCTCGGAATAGTTTGTACATTGGCTGTTACAAGCATGGATATGGAACTTCACCAAACAGTTCATATCATATTTTGCATTTTATAGCATTGTTGTCATTTCTGTATGAAAGTCATGTGGGGTTATGTGCACATTTTTTTCTTTTGAATATGAAGTTTACATTACAGCTTGGTGCCTAACAGATGATTATGATTATGGTCATTAGGTTGGAAAAATAGCTTTTTCCCCAGATCTCGTCGTAGCTTCTCATACAGCCTTATCAGATCCCATATACTTGTACTGATGAGGGGCAATCACCCCGAAATGCAGCGTCTGCAGATTCGGGCTCTGATCTGGCACAAATCCTAAGTCATATTAAAAGGCTTGTGAAAGAGTCACTTATAACTTTAGTATTGCTACTTTCAATAGGTGCCATTAGAGTACGTCTACTTCCTCCCTGAAGTGGCCAATTTGCATAATTTGCAACACAAACCACCAGGCTAAAATGGATTCTAGCCTCCTGTCCAACCAAATTTCACGGATTCTGCACTAAGTCATGTTTCATAGGGCTTCCAAATACAGCCCCCAATGGGATCTCTGGCCGAATCCTGTAAATTTGTATGCCTCCATATAATATGGATGTTTGCAGAGCTTGTAGCATGTTCCATTGTTTGCTGTATTATAGGCGACAATACTATGGTCGTACAAAAAGTACCTATGGTTGTATAGGAGATCTGAGTGTGACTATATAGGATGCATATGCCATAATTAAAGCTGTAATAAGATCCTGAAGAACGGTGAATGGAAAAACAAATGATTAATAAACTACTGATGTAAGTTAATACTTATAGCTATTTCTAGTGTATCTGGCCAGAGAAAACAGTGATTGTACAGTATATCTTTAAAGGTGCTTCAATGTCAGCTGATTCTGTGTCCAAAAGACCCTTAGAATCTGGAACAATTTACTGAAAATCATTGTTATCATTCTCTACTTTTCAACATACCAAATTGTAATGGGAAAGTACAAAATAGGACAACTATAATTATATTCTCCTATAAAAGCAATTTTTCAAAGTGAGAAATCCTATAGCTGCAAAATACACCCGGCGAACATCCTACTGAGGGATAAATGACTAAACTTGAAAATCATGGTGATTAATTAACCCCCCCATCCCACCCACATCCTAGAGATGAGAAAAACCTAAAGAATAAAGCAAAGTCAATTTTCTTTCACCACATGCAAAAAATAGAAAGAATGAGAAGCCGAAGAAGAGCAACCAAGACTTAAAGTAACATAAAAGAGATAAGCTAGCTTTGCCATAGGCGCATCTGAAGCAGATGTATTCTTACGTCTCAGGACCCTTCTTTAGTCATCCAGTCAATGAAGACGCCGAGGGCGAAAAGCTACATTTTTTAAGGAAAGCAAAGCTTGAAAGCAATAGTGTGAGAGCACAGCAAGCAGTGAGTAAAACTGCTGTGAGGAAGAAAGGAATTCTGAAAAATAAGGAAAATTAGAGGAGCAATATTGGCCCAAGTGACCAAAAGGAGCTGGAGATGGAAAATGTATTGATCACCTACCCAGCTAAATCTGGCGGGGAACAATCCTCTCTGCACATGGAAGAAACAGAAATGGTGACATGATCACTAAGAATGAACCAAATATTATATTCCACCTCTTCACTCTATTCAAGGTACAAAAAGCCAAAGACAATGAAAGAGATGCCATTGGTGGCCACCATCAGTTCCATTGAATTCTTATCATACTCTTGGTTTTTGTTTTTCTTCCTATTTTTCTTTTCAATTCCCTTCATTTCTGGTTTTCATTTATTTAGCTATTTTCCAAACAGAAATCTAGTATCTGGATAGAATATAAGGCGCACATTAGCTCCAGGCCTCGGCATTAATGTCACCCAAAACAATAAATGACTGGAATTTTCTTAGGAGACACAAATAAATTACACACATAAAAGTTGCAAAAGAGCCTTACTAATGCCATGGAAACTCAGGCACTATTAAAATAGAAGAAATACAAGACAACGCAAAGCATACCCATAAATTGTACGTTTAGAAAGGTCATTGCCAATCAGACTGGTGATCTGTTGTTCTTGTGACTGAAAAATGTTAAAAGTACTGATATCCTCCAAGAAAGAGACAATGAGGGCAATAGTTTGTAGGGAGAATCACTGGGGTTTTATAGGACTGATAGCTTTGTAGAATTGTCAGATATGACCCTTATTGTTATTTGATAGGTTCAAGATGGTTATTTATCGTCATCATAATTAAAAAGGGAATTGGTCTGTAGGATCAACCATCCTAAGCCATCTTCATGGGCATGTGAGTGACAGAAAGTTGAATAAAATGATACCTTGATATCTGTAGTCTGTTATTTTATTCCTGATAAATCCACATTTTCATATTAGTTATAATAAATGAAAGGAGGCATTACCAGTGTGAGACATGTAGATCAGTAGAGCAGGTTGTCAGTCGTTACATGTCTCACACTGGTAATGCCTCCTTTCATTTATAATAACCTCTGGAGGCCGATTCACAGGGAGATCTATGTCCAGTCCATGGACCATAACATGGAACATTGAATCACAGATATCAAGGTATCATTTTATTCTGCTTCCTACGACTTGCATGACCATATAGAGGCTCAGGAGGGTTGATCCTACTGACAGATCATTCAAAGGGAAGCTCTCATCAGAAAATTGTTTAAATCAGGTTTTTGTATAACATGTATTTTTTTTTTCTTAAATTACTTATTTCAGATGACAATCTTTATTAAAAGTTCCTACATTTTTATTAAACTATTTTGTCCTTTCAGGAAATTTTTTCAGCAAGGCTCTTTATCATCAGAGGTAGGATTACAAAACAGGCCCCTGTCCCCAACACTGTGAACACAGGATCCACCATTCACAATAGATGAGGTCACAGCTGAGCCTGCCTCCCCTCTCATCAGTGACCTCGGCTCATTAGACACTTAAATACAAAAGAAGGTCGGGGTCTTACCATGGTGACTAATGTATATGTGATATTTTTAAAAAATACAAGAAATCAGAGTCTAAAAAAAGCTTCATTGTCTTGTTTGAAATTATATTATTATATGTAAAAAATGTTAATTTAAAAAAAAAGAGAAACACAAAAATGGATATAAACAATATTTTCTGATGATTGCTTGTATCTAATTGTAGGCGGTGGCTATGCTAGATAGATGTCCTCCATAACAGACAAAGCCGCTGTACATCCTCATGCCAGTTTTTAATATTTTATGATAATAATATGCATAGGTTATTGTCATTGTTACCTTTGGTTGAGAAGGGGGTGGTGTCCTGGGAGTCACCTAGAGGAAAGTAGAGACTGATAAATCTACAAGCTGAGAAATAATTTGGAATGAGTGTGAGGTCTCCATTAGTAAATGGTAGGTTATCACATTTCTAACATATTCCTCTATCATGGGAACTTGTTCATATCCATGTTAGTATTTTATAAAGTGTTAAATGTTTCATTTAACAGTTTGTTCTTATGTAAGAACTTACAATGTTCCTGAAGAAGTGGACAACGGGTTTTCATCAACGTATCTGCCATGAGTATAGTAAGATCTCTGAGGGGAGGAAGAGAGGTAGCCTGATCTGGACAGGTGGTAATCCTGAGGTAAAGAGCAAAGCATATACAAAGTAACCAATCAGATAGCTATTATTGCATCAATAACGACTACACCTATGTGCTGAGGTCCAATGCTATTACACAGTAACATTTTGTCAATGGAAAAATCCTAAAAATCCTTTGTACATTGATATACATGTGCTAATTAGAATAGTCAAACAAGACTATAATAGAGGTGGCTTTACAAAATGTAACAAGATCTTGCATTCTTTTAGAAATCACATACCAGCTGTCACCTGTACCGTATAAGATCTCTTGAATCCCTCTTTATGTGGCATCAGACAAAACTCTTATTGTTGATTTTCCCTCATGAAGGTCCTCCCCACTGATCTATCCTGAATGCAATATCTGTACTCACTTTTTTCCACTACACTGATGCTTCCATCCTGTGCTAGTCGCTGCCCAAGTTGCCCATTCATTTTAAAATACAATTAAAAATGATCCTCTCACCCGTAAAGTTAACCACAGTGCTGCACAGTCCTACATCTCCTCCCTCATCTCTACCATCTTACCTATGATCTTCATTCTTGCAATTATCTTGGACTTACATCTTCCATTAATGGAGTTTCTCACGCCTATCTCCAAGACTATTTTGTGCTCTACAACGGCAATATTAGTTCAAACTACAAAGTTTTAAGAAGGCCTTAAAGGGATTGTTTAGGATTTGCATATTCATGACCTATCAAAAAATGATAATCAATATGAAATTGGGTTGTTGCCAATGTTCAGAAACCCCACCTGATATCTGCTCTGGCAGAGGCGGGAAGTTAGCAATGTAATGGAGCACAACCCTGCCTTGCTTACATTGTCTAATGGCTGCTACCAAGTACTACAATTTATCTCCCATTCGCAGCTGGCTGGTCGAGGTTGTGGGTCCCTCCACTGATCTCATATTGATAACCTATCCTCTGAACAGCCCATCAATATCAAAGTACAGGACAACTGATAAAAAAAATATATTTTTTAGGCAGCTCTATTACTTCTCTTCTATGTTATGCCACAAAGCCTCATCCTCCATCAAGTATCTCTCACACTGTAGTTTATTATACTTATTATTTGTACATGCTGCTTGGTACTCTTTCATGTAGCTTTATGTGTATTATCTTGTTTTTATAAAAGGAACAAGCAGTTTTACTGTTTGCGTAATTCGTATTTCCTCATAGCTTATAAATCACATATCAAGAAAAACAAAGAAACACTGATAAGGTCAGTATGTGAATATATCTTAGAGCCCCAGGATATAAGGCGAAGCCAGCACACACCAACATGACTGGTATTACTGGGACCACGTGTCATATATCCCATGGAACTGGAGAAATGTCAACAGGTCTCAATCCATGAGTGAGTACATTTTATCTTATAGGTTGAATGTGAACAATTTGTGTCTTCAACCTTAAAGACGACCTTTCAATGGATTTTTAACTTTAAACTGAGTTTTTCTTCTGACTGCTCCACTGATTCTGGAACAATTTTTCCAATTTTTCTTTTTTCTTCTGTGCCTTTCCAAAATCATGCTAACCTGAAATAAAAAATGCTAATTTTCCCTTCAACCAACTGAGGGTATACTTTAGAACTCCTGTGTTAGTATTTGCTTTTCATCGACAGACAGTGGCCATTTGGAACATGACTGCACCCACAGAAAATGTATTTTTTGTATATGCCCAGTTGCTTGAAGGTAATTAGTACCCTTATTACTGGAGATGCGGGGGCATTACTTTGGAAAGGAGGGGCGCAAGAAAAAAGATCAACTGTTCCAAGAACCAGTAAAGCTACTCCAATTGGAGGAGGTATAAATTAACAAACTCATTCAATCTATGAGAGTTAAATATTGAGCATGGCAGCCTGGTGCCTAAGGGGCATGCACTGCTGCTTTGTTGTATTGATTTCTGTGGTTGTATGCAAACCAGGATTTGAGAGCTCTGTAAGCCAGAATCTGGTGTATTCATGAGGTGTGGCATCACCCAACACCTTCCTGCAAATAGATGGATTTCTTCCATTGCCCATTGTGTGGAAGAAAGCTGTTGGATCACTGTGGGAAGATGGAGTATGCAGGATACTGCTCATAAAGATGAAGGACCTGGCCAAACTTTGCATATTCATATGTAATAAGCATAACATTGAAATCAGAGAGTCAGTCACTATGGACACTACTGTTCATTGAATGAAGAAGGCAGCAGATTCTCCTTTGGCAGTTGGATGCCAAATAAACTAATGTTTGATCTATTCTAAAAGTATTAATAACATGTAAAAACCGAGAGACCCCTAAAACATTCACAAAGTAACTGTGTGATGGGTTCATAGAATAGTACGAGGTACTGTGTGTTCAATGTGTGTTCCACAGTTTGACAGTGTAATAATTCATATAATTATTTGAAAATACAGAACAATGAATCTCTTTCTGCAATCAAGTCTTCTTTCAACACTGTGTCAGCACCATTCTTTAAAATGTAACTGATGGTTAAATGATCTGTATGTTACCAGTTAATGGCATATTCACAGTAAACTGGGAGAATTTAAAAGAATTGTAAAGCTCATGTCTACAGATGAAAGCCTTCCCCAAATGATAACAATATACACATAATTTTTCTTGCCACTCTAATGGTATTCAGAGTGGATATTTTATAATATACAGCCTTTCGATGCTCCCGGCGTCTTAGAATTTCATTATGATGCAGGATGTAAATATATGACAGTGGATGGGGATACTTGGCCCTTACAGCAGGGGTAGGGAACTCTAAGCCTCGAGAGCAGCACACAGTGCAGATTTTCTAGATTTCCTTAGTATTGCATAGGTGATAATATCACCTGCACTGATCAATGCAATGCTAAGGTAATCCTGAAAACCTCCACTGTTGGCGGCTCTCGAGGCCTGGAATTCCCTACCCCTCCCTTAGAGAGAACCAGTGACCTGATTCTCCCTATATAAGCTAAATCTACCACCTATGTATAATCTTGAATGGCACTCCAGCACCCTGTTTACAATTAACAGCTCCCTGCATATCTTAAAAAATACCTTTGATAATCGGAGTATCCAGTTCATTGCCAGTCACTGGCCAGTTCTCAGAATATCTTCTATCCCTGCAATCTCTTGTCTTGATTGATGTGGTTAATGTCTCCTACATAATCCACAGTCTATTTAACACTAGAAGTCCCAGAGAGGGGTCATTTAACATTTCTACCTTTGCAACCCAGAGACGGGTCGAATGACCTGAAGGATTTTAGGCCATATTTACAAATGAAAGGATGCTAATTGGAGCCATCAGAGTTGTCAGTTTGGACTAAGGGTCATTTGACCCTCTTTCGGGACTTCAGGGGGGAGCTCAAAATTTCTGGGACTTCTAGTGTTAAGTCTCACATCTGCAAAGCAGAGATCAGTATCTGCACAGGCACAGCAGACTATGTAGGAAACATCAGCCATATCACTCAAAGCAAGAGAACTGGCAATTGTGGGGATAAAGATGTCTGCAAACACAGACCAGTGACACAAATTGCACTGGACCATGCAAATTAGCATCCGGATCCTGATACCACATCCATATTTGCAGTAGACCCTAAATATTTATGCACTTCAGCAAATGGTAGCACACAGCTCCTCTAGCATGGCCACAGCCCAAGGCAAGGATAGGCTTTTCCTATGCTTTCTATTGAATCCATACTCCAGGCTATGTGCCAGATAGCAGCTGAGAACTCCTACCTGCTGAGCTTCACACATTTTTCTGGGGTCTAGTGTGTAATTGCTAGCAGTCTTCTGAACCCTTCCAAACTGCTGGTAATTCAAGTGTCAACATTTAAAGAAATCGATGAGAAAGTTTTCCTACTCTTTAAAGTTGATAAGTTGTGGACTACTTTATTTTTTTTCCTATGGAACTAAGATCTGATGGAAGACCTGCATTGTCCGCCTGTCGCCAGCTCAGAACAATCACAGACCGCTCCCTTCCAGCTCCCCACAATTAGGCAGCTGGAAGCCAGTTGTCAATCAGTATGACTTCTGCAGTCATGCCCCATCAACAAGGCAGAGTGGATGAAAAACAGGTACTCTGTTGACGTGACATCACCAGAAGTTACAGAAACATTGGCAGGAACGGTCTGTGATCACTCTGAGAAGCAAATATTGGCGCCGGGCAGAACAAGTAGGTAGTTAGAAGTTTGCTGTCTGCTAGTGCTTAGTCCCATAGAAAAAAAATAAAATAAAATGGCCCTGGATAACCCCTTTAACAAATTATTGGGTGTTTTCAACACTGCGTTACAGCTAGGGGGAAGTGAGAGGTGGAAAAAAGCTAACAGGAGTTTTAGATATAAGACTAAGGCGACACAGGAAATTTGTCCCAGGTGAACATACACATTGCTCTGGTTGAATATATGTAACAATATTCTATATAATAGCAATAAAAGAAGAAAAATCAGCAAAGTCATCAGATGATGAATTAGAGCCTACTTTCATATGCAGACAAGGTTACACAGTCTGCTGAGAGGGGGAGCAAAAAACACGGACAACGGTAACTGTTTCGCGCTGACAGCGCCCCTATGGGTCCTAGCGCAAAACAGTTGCTGTTGTCCATGGTTTTTAGATCCCCCACCCTGCACACTGTGTAACCCTGTCTACACATTAAAGAAGACTAATTCATCGGCTGGTGATTTTGCCTATTTTTTTCTTCTTTTATTGCTGGTTGTTCATCTGGAA
This sequence comes from Allobates femoralis, assembly GCA_033576535.1. Taxonomy (NCBI): domain Eukaryota; kingdom Metazoa; phylum Chordata; class Amphibia; order Anura; family Aromobatidae; genus Allobates; species Allobates femoralis. The sequence goes on from JARQOC010000005.1 coordinate 193,486,636, forward strand.
TGTAATTTGAGCAAGCACCTCCAGTCTGAGTATCCGTGTCCTGGAAACGCGGCGTATCTGAAAATTTGGAAATATTGCTAATTTGGGTTTATAGGAGGTGGCACGTCATTTCTTCTGCTAGTTTCTATACAATAGTGCAAGCAACAAATTTCTCTGAGACACCCCCTGAATAATGTACTCCACTTAATCATTTTGTTACATTTGTGGCTGTCAATACTGCAGAAAGGTAGATCTCAGTAAATAATAACAAATCTGTCGGACACTGATACTTTATGGCAAAACCTGCCAACTTTTTAGAAAAGTTACAAGAATGTAAGAAAAAGTAAAAAAAATGTGGTATGGGCCATAATTTGAGACTTTTTCTGCCAGAAAACATTAATGCAGTCATTAATTACACAATATGTCTCCAAGATTTGGCAGTTCCTTATCTGAAAATTCACACTAAAATCTGTAATATAATGCTATACATACTGCTCAGATTTAGCTTTACATTTCACTGTTTACAGTGAATGAAGTCCCTAGTTAAAACCGCAATCTGTCTAATGATTATTTTACTTGGTTTGCAAATGGTGTTTATTTAATGGAAATCTGTCAGCCAAAAAATGACTGTTCAAACCTCACTCAGTACACCCATGGCGTGTCTGAGAAATTCAGTACACCTTACCAAGTACTTGTTTTCTATTTATCACTGGCCCTTGTCTTCCTTAATTGACAGCTCTGACTTTAAGGCTGGAAACACACTGTCCAAGTGACATTCGAGTTACTCACACGAGTGTCGGATCATTCACCTGGCATGACCCCTGCCTCTTTGGATACTGTCAGTGGTATGTTGTTCTATGTAGCTCTACTGTTCCCATCCAGAGAGGGGGAGGCCATCCAGTGTGAATGAGCCAAGACTTGTGTGAGTAACTCGAATGTCACTCGGACAGTGTGTTTCCAGCCTAAAGGAGAAAGTCAGAATCAAATGGGTAAAAAGGTAAATAGGAAGGTGCACTGAGCTCCTGTGCTTGGTTTAAACAGTCCTTTTCTACTGCCAGATTTCCTTCAACCTACAAATTAATAGGTCTTATAATTAAAAATGCATAGCTGTCATTAGCATTGTAGTTAATCTATCCATACACTGGATTACGGGTACTTCTAAAACCCCTATGTCTTATTAAAGATGGGCAAAAGACTGAGTAAAGTCATTAGCTAGAAAGCACTGACCAGAAATAGCCACATGTGTACAATTGTAAGCTGCAAATAAGCACAGCTCCACAGATTGACAAGCAATGTGTTACATGGCTTATCTAGAAAAGTTTTATGTTTTTGCACTTGAGAAATCTGCTTTATTACTTTACCCTTCATGTTAGGAACGTGTAGGTGACATTGGTGACAATACTTATTTGCATTGCGCCATCTGATATATTGGTGACAATGTGAAATGTTGCTGTGGCCCTGTGCAGTGAATTACTTTAAATTGAATTATAGCTTATGTATTTGCTGTTTTTTTTTTACTTATGAATTAAATAAAAGATGTTGCTTATTGACATTTGCACAACTGTCATATATTACAGCCATGGAGGCAGAATTACACGTCGGTGACAGATCCGTCCTTTTAGTGCTGTTATAATGTCACCTTTTGTAACCGAGATGTACGGAGCAGAGATTAAAAGCATGAAGCGTTTCAAAGAGAACGGGATCGGTGTTAATAAGCACCATTATCTACTTAGAAGGTTGACCTGAAGGTTGAACTTCCTCAGGAGATATCTATCTGGAATGTGCAATTAATTAAAGTTGTGATAGCTGAAATGCTATTTCTCTGACAAGATATTTGTTGTAAAGCAACATTACCTGCCATACTGACAAATCCATTTGTGCACAGCATTTGGAAACAATATTGATGGCTCCAAAATTCATATACTGTATCTATAGTAAATTAAATCTGTGTGGTTAGATCTCCCTGATACCCTATGGACGATCTTACCCATAGCAGAAACTTTTAAAGGGAACAGCAGGATTTCAGGCTATAAAGTGAAGCCAGTACCTTACAGGCACAGGGATGCTGAGTACAATCATACTTTTACTTCAATGATTCCATGTTTGATTGCAGAGAAAAGTGTCATAAAACTCCTGGAAAACAGGGCAGCAGATGATTGATGTGTGCAACACTGCATCACTATTTGGGGTTGTTTACTTTCTCCTCCTCTGTGGGCAAGCCTTTCGGCTGTGTGCAGCAAAGCATCACTGTGGGGTTGGGTTGATTTTATTACTCCCCTGTGGGCTCTAAGCCAAACCGTCCCCATCCCTCTGTCTCCTGCTTCTCACTGCTTGTCCTGCACTCCTGTGAGTCACAAGCAAAAGAAGACCCTTCCCCTTACAGTCGCTGCGCATCCCAAAGTCAGCTCTCTCCTCAGTCACGGATCTAGGAGAGGAGAGACCAGGACATATCACAGATGACAATAGCAGCAATCTGTCCTTGTCTCTCATCTTCTGTATCTGTGACTGAGGAGAGAGCTGAGCTCGGGACATGCAGAGAGACTGTAAGAGGTGGGGTCTTCTCCTGCTTGTGACTCACAGGAGTGCAGGAGAAGTAGAGAGAAGCAAGAGACATATAGGGGGGGCGAGGAGGAAGGAGGGAGGGAGGTGGGTTTGGCTTAGAGCCCACAGCGGATTCATAAAAATAACCCAACCCCACATAGTTACACTGTGCTGCACACATGCTAAGTTGCTGCCCAGATTTCCAGTTGTTTGATAATACTTTTCTCTGCAATTAAATCTTGAATTATTGATGTATTAATGATTGCAACCCAGTGCCTGTAAAGGCCACTTCACACACACAGATATCTGAGTCCAATATCTGAACAGATCTCTGGTTGCAGTGAAATCATGGATACATTGCTCCATTTTGTGGCTGTGTACAACATGGAGCAATGTATCCATGATTTCACTGCAACCACAGATCTGTTCAGATATTGGACTCAGATATCTGTGTGTGTGAAGTGGCCTTAAGGGTGCACAGGGGACCTAGATGTAAGGGGCCTCACTACTGCCTTCAAAACTGCAAGCAGTTACTGTCATACACAGAGTTATTTTGCTGCACAGGGCTCATATATTGGTCCAGCACAGGGGCCCTTTTTGGTCTGGGCGCGCCTCTGAACTCAACAGCTAATCATTAGTTATTGTGTGAAATTTGTAGCAAAATGGACAATATAATTTGTCATAATTTAACTTACTAGTATATTGACATAAATTATTAGCACAGTGTATTATAAAATTAGTGTAATTAAGTTACTTATAGCTTAAAACAGAAAATCATTTAAAAGTGAAAAAATACTGAATATTTATAAAAGAAATTAGGTGATGTACGGTGCTTAATATACTGCCACATCTAGTAGATTGAAATAATTTACTGCAATCACAGTCAGAGCAGATCTAACACATGGACGCATTAAATGGTTTGTCTAGGATTAGAAAAACAGCTTCTTTTGTTTCCAGTGCCACCCTTGACCATGCGTTGTGTCTGCTATTGCAATTCAGCACCATAAAAGTGACTGAGCTGCAATATAATGCATAACTCGTGGTCATGGGTGGTGCCGCTTGTGAAATAAAGCAACCATGCTTTTCTTATCTAGGCAACTCCTTCAAGACTGCCACCAGAGGCTTTAAAGTTAGCAAGAGTTAACTCCATCGAATTAGTTGGTGGTTAAAATTGGGCTCACCTCTACCTGCTCACACATTTGATCAAGCACATTTGAATAGTAGTAAGGGTTAATGTTCAAATCTCTACCTTGGCTTTTTGTATGGTTCAGTTAGTTTATCGATCCATTATTATTTTTCCACTGGCATTTTACTACCATGTTGGAAGAGACAACTGATGTCAAAGTTGATCCCATAGTTTTCTATGGGATCATCCCAGACCATACTTTGTCATTAAAGGGAATCTGTCACCAGATTTTTCCCCTATAAACTGCGGTCACCACCAGAAAGGCCTTATATACAGCATTTTAGAATGCTGTATATAAGTCCCCAGGCCGATAACATATAAAAGAACTACTATTTGTCCCAGTATACGAATGCCTATCCTACCATTTTGTTTTTATATGGAGCAATGTGTCCTCTGAATATGTAAATGTTAATGAATCATATTTTTCAGAAAAAAAAGAGTATTATTTTAAACAATAAAGAGAAATTGTATGCCTATAAAAAATTGGTGTGCATTTTCACTTTAAAGTACTCATAGTACCCCCATAGGGATCCTAGCAGTATTTTTTAAGGGTGATAACCTATGAATTGGTCTGGTCCAATAGGCATTGCTTGTCTTTATTGCCATCCTCCTTCCCTGGTTCATGTGGATGATGCAACCCACATCATTCACATACACGGTTCTCTATTTTGCTCCTGTGCACTTCTCTCTGCCCTGCTTGAGGGCAGAGTAAAGTACTGTAATGCACATGCACGGGAAAAAGTCAAAGAACACACGTGCATGAGCACTACAATACTTTGCTCTAGCCTTGGCAGGGCAGAGAGAAGTGTGCATGCTCATGAGCACAATAGAGGACACTGTGTGGGTAACATAGACCACCAACACCCATCGGACCGAACCACCAAGCAGGTGAGTATAATAAAAAGATTTTTATGTTATACAGATCAGCGTGGGGTCTTATATACCATATTCTAGAATGCTTATATAAGGCTTACTTTGGTGCTTCAGTTTATAAGGAAAACTGTGGTGACAGTTCATTTTAATTATGCCCAGCTAGGCATAAACCAAAAATGATTACTACCATTGCCATTATATACTTAGGTATAAAGCATTTTTTCTGATTGATTTCATGAAAATACAACAAAAAAATTGTCTACTTAATTTTATAATGGAGGTATCTTCCACTAGTGGTACTATTGTCTATGTAATACAGTGATATGCGGAAATACTATATGTGGCAAACATTAGCAAAGGCTTCATAATAGTGGAGCTACAAGCGGGACGTGTGCAGCTTTCTGTTGCAACCACCAAAATCAAAGTGAGAGCAATAGCCAAAATTTGAAAACTGTAATATTTTGCAAAGGTAGTGTCTATTTCTCTTTGTGGTGGCCTTTTTGCAAATAAGTCCATATTGACTCATGCAGTACAGATCACTTACCTGATAAATGGTCAGCTGTCACTTTTATGCTGTATGGAAAGATCAAAATTAGAAATGATCCTATCAGAATCCTAAAATCATATTCAAAATTTTGCTTTCATTGATTCCTATATTTCATTGATATCATTATAGCCATGATCCAAAATATTCAATATGATATGTCATCTAGAAAAGTGTGGAAGAACAATTTTGCATTAATGAAAAGATTGGTGCTTATATTTTATGATGGCATTTCCACTTATGTATTTTACCTAAAAAACTGAATAAATATCAGATAGAGATTGTATTGAATATCAAACTGGCAGTGAAATCTCCTGGAGACTCATTAGCCGATGATGAGTCCACTTTTACAAATTGTTCAGCGCCCAGCTATAAGAGCCGGCCAATGGGGCAGGGATCCAGACTGGTAAAAAGCAAAAACAGCCCTGAAAGAATTTTTAGCAAGAGATACTCAGAATCGGATAATTTATCCTTTAAGCCCAAATGCATATCTGATTGAACCGTCTCATTTTCTTACTGAGGAATCAGCACTCTAGTTCAGATTTTGTTCTGCTTCTTGGAAACGAATGCACATCCCATTACATATACCCCCTCCCTTCAAAGAAGGCAAAAAACAGGAGGCTGAGAATTACTGTACTGTGTGCTAATACCTGGAAACAGTAGGATGGATGAGCATTACGCATGTGGCCACGAACACTTTATTTATTCAAGATGCTGATTCCAACTTTAAGTAATGGGGATTATGTGCCTATTACTAATTTGATTACATCTTTTAAGTCTAATCTTCATGAAACCAGCAGGAAACATCATTTTTAGAGAAAAATTAAGCCCAGAACTGAAAGAGAAGCAATGGAAGGAAAGTAACAGATGGGGCGCTATGGCTGCCTTCACACCTGTGTTTGCAAGCGCAGCATACCGAACGCAGCCAACACATGTGCACTGTGTTCCTATGTTTACCATGGGAACGCATGTGCCTGAGTTTGGTTGTGTTTGCGTTCGGATGCGCACAATTTGTGTGCCCTCCTCCGCCCTCCGAACGCAGCCTGTTGCATTTTTTGTGCATTCGTGGGCGCTTGTTTTATCTGCAAGCACCCGCAAGCGCCCAAATAATGCATGGATCTCAATGGATCCGCAGTGTCCTCCGCATGACAGCGCAGGAAAACGCTGCGGATCACATTGAAATCTCTCCTGGTGGCCGCCACTATCAGCTGTTTCTTATCTCCTGCACCGATATCACCTATTCGGTGTCAGCGCGGGAGATTTAAACAGCTGTCAGATCAGCTGTATCTTCAAATCTCCCGAGCTGACACCGGAGACACGGAGATAAGCTGTGCCGGGAGGAGGAGATCTCTGGCGCTGATCTCCTCCTCCCGGCTGCCCCCCCGAGACAGCTGATTGGCTGCCTGAGCACCATACTAATGTGAACGCATGCAGAGATTCTCAGCTGCGTTCACATAAGTATGTGCTGCATTGCACTGCGTTTGTGTCTGCATGCCCTGTGCATGCAGACACAAACGCAAGAGTGAAGGCAGCCCAAGTCCATTGTAGAAGAACCTCAAGCTTCTTGCCACATGGTTAGTTAGAGTGGTCCATCCAGACAGTTCCTCAACAGCCTTTGTCAAGATGTGCCCAAGAATATTAAGATTGCTAACTGCTTGGAGATCCCCTAATTAGCATAACCCACAAAAAGTGAATATGCAAAGTGATTTATTAAATTGATAATACAATGTATTTTATGTATAGCCCTTATCAGGTCTGATGAAGACTATAATATGGGAATGAAACATATTTTATCAGTTCGATAAAGCATTATGCATTGTTACCTCTTTACTGGATGTCTGATATTTCAGAAGTCTTCAAGCAGTGGCAAAAAGTAGTCATCTTCCTGTTTTGGTTCATATATTACATATTTAATAAGGAAATACTATGGCTGCCATATTTACAATAATATATGTGTGTGTGTGTATATATATATATATATATACACACAGTAGGTGTACTGTACACAATCTATAAATTCCACTTTTTTTGTATTACTAATCGATTAAACCATCGACTCATGTCCTAAAAGAGAAAAGGGGTATAGGTCTCAAACATTTCCATTGAAAAAAATTTTTGTACTCCCTCCTATGGACCCATTTTGGTGAAAAACATTAAAAAGACAAATAGATAAAACACAAAACATAGTGGGTTACTAACAGTAAACTTTGAAGTGCATAATAGTCTCTGTTCTCCGTCCCTATGGCATGCTAAATATTTCTCTTTGTATTGACATCAGATATAAGTTAGGACTACAATACAAAGCTAAGACTTCCTGCAGTCATGTAGCCTTTGAGGTTGCTCAAAAATATGATTTTTTTTATAAATGTATTATTATATCTTTACATTGTAAAGCATTAAAATGGAGATAATATGGGGAACATAATAAGACCGCAGAAGTACAAATTTGTGAGTGGTGGATTGAGAAGCAGTGAAGGGGTGTACGTGCCCATTATAGCGTGAACCAGCCAACGTTCTAATCTATCTTTTGCATTTGTAAGTAAAATTTAAAAAAATAAAAAATAATTTTCCAGCTTATGCCATGTAGGGTAAAACACATTTCTAGATACATAATTAGTGAGTCACGTATAACTCAAACTGAAAATGTGAAAGCCTTTTCATTAAGCACGACAATGCTTCATTTTGAGATAAGTACTATATAAAGAGGATAATTCTGCTTTAGTACGAGTTATTTAACCTTTATCAAGAATGATAAGGTAATTACACTTTATTTTATCCATGTCATTTAATCGAGGTTAACAGGCTCACGGTTTAATTGCATCGTGTTATTGCAACAGTGACAAGGGCAATTGGAAAGAAGACGCTCTCAGACATTAATGCAGTTATGTGAAAGGAGGACAGATGGAACTTATTAAAAAAAAAAAAAACAATGGGGCATCTGCATTGGCTTTCTGGTATTAAAAAGTAGCAACATTTTGTGAAAGCTGTGTGAGTGGGGCTGGACCACTTTTGGTTAATTTAATTTACTATAATTTATACCAGAAATTGGACTGGGGTAAATGGATGCCCAAAGATGCTTCAAATTTATTAATGGGGTGCATATGTCAAGAAAACACGGATGACGGAGCAGATGTCTTAAAGTCTGACTATAAACACTAGTTTTAAGCAAATATACCCTGTTTTAGCTCAATATTTGAACCTTAATGCGAGTGCTGCTGTGAATTTATTTGTATATAATTTCCAGTTACAGCTCTGCACCAGTTCACATTTACCTGTTTCCAGGAGGTGCTGGTTAGCTTTTGTTACTAATGTGTTATTAAAGGTTACTTCATTGCTTGACCTTGCACTCCCCCCCTCCCATCAGCCCCAGGGCGTCTCTGATAAATGTACATCCTCCAACTTCCCCTATAAATTGTAGCTTTAAGAAGCCCAAGAGAGGCACAGTGTAGTTCAGTGTGCCATTAGATTAAGGTCACCTTGACTTGGTTGATGGGCAAACATCTATTGGACAATGTATGCTCCAAGCACCTTGCTTTATAAGTTTAAAAAAAAATTCCATCTTCATTTTTATTAAGAAAAACATGTTTTTATTTTTTCTTAAATATATATTAGTGTTTTATTTCCATCTACCTATACATGTATAAGCCTTGGCAGTAGCAGAGTGATGCTGTGAATTTAATTGTATTTATTTAAATATAAAATGGATTTTAGCCATTCTTAAGGGAGTGATGAGTCCAAAGGAAATGTGTGTATATGATCCGCGCTACCGTATGATGAAAAGGACCACTGGAGTAAATGAAACAACGGTGGCTTTATTCATTTATGCCATATATTGGGCTGCTGTGCTCCACCCAGTATCGCTTATATCTATCCACTGCCACAGAAGATTTCCACCGATCAGTGTATATTACGGTGCCAGGGTGCTATTCTTCACCAATCTATTCTATAGATTGGTCATCAACAGTTAATTCCCACGGAATAGGATCAGACATCAAGAACTGAAAGATATTAGATTCTGCCCCTTGATCTTAAACATTTAGCACTTTATTTGAGAGATTCTCATCTCAATGCTTCACGAGTGATTAATACCACTTAAATGTACAAAACTTAAGAAAACAACTAAAGACTGCTTATTGTTCAAGTAAAGGATGTTAAGTAACATGGTATATTTTTCAACTGTAGCATTTGGCATCCTTCAAATGGCTTCTGGAATAGGAAAACCTATTGTGTGCTAATGAAGAGCTGTCCTCCACACCAAATATCCTATAGGTAATGAAGGCACAAAAAGCCTATGTAGGAACTATTTAACATAAATTGTATACCTACCCATTTCTGTATGATCTGTTGTTCAGAGGTCCAGTCAAAAGCTGCCCTTGCGTGTAATATAATCTGATGGTTGGCGGCCTGGTGCAGCCCACAAAGTGATTCTAGTGCCAAAATAGAATGTATCCACCTTATCCTTGAACTTGTAATAACTCAGACTTGTATTTGACTCATAGAAGCACCAGCTAGGCACGCAACGGCCATATTCTACGCTGCTATACAGGCATCCTGTACTTTGCCTGCTTTCTTTTAAACTGCCGGAATAAAGGATTTTTAACGCAACTCGTGAGTGCTGAGCTTTTCTTCTACCTAATGGAACTCTAATTGAGTTGCCAATAAAATCCACTTTACATTTTTAGTATTTGGACAACTCAACTTGAGTCCCCTAGCTACAAAACTCTGCTTTTAAGACAAAGCGTAACTGTCATTTAAATTTTTATTTAATAGTTATGTTTGAGCAAGTGATTATAATCAACTTTTATGTATACCTTAATAAAATCAGGAAATAAACCATTGAAAAAAAACTTCCACAAGATGTCCTCAGCAGGCTGTGTGAAGTTCATTCTTAGTCACCTCTGTCTTTAGGGGTGTGGCCTACACTGTGTTCACAATACAGATGATAAGACTATGAAATTACCTCATGGTGACACCTCTGTTCACATGGCTCTGCTCAGTGTTTTATCACAGAGCAGAGGCATATAAGATCTCACAGGAGCTGTTTGAGCTCAGCATGGTGCCAGCATGAGGTAACTTGACAATCTTATCAGCTGTATTGTGAACACAGTTTAGGCTACGCCCCCTGAAGACAAAGGTTACTGAGAATAAGCTTCACACACAACCTGCTGTGGATATCTTGTGGAAGTTTATTTTAATGGTTTTCATCCTAATTTTATTAAAGTATATGTGAAAGTTGATTATAATCACTTGCTCTACATTTCTATTAAATAAAATGTAAACGATTACGCTTTAAGCTCAAGGCATTACTGCACCAGGATGAGGACTACATTTTGTATTTAGTCAGAACTTTAGGCATGGCCTTTCTTTAAAGACAATATCAATGCTATGTAACAGTATGTTTGACAAGGCATATATAGCTAAGATGTAAAAAAATTGGCAGCAGCAATACATAATTATTCGGAATGAGAATTGTAACATTTTATTGGGATTCTGCCCCTAGATCTATAACCAACACTAACATCATGGCTTTCAGCTGATCGCTGGCTCCTGCGATAGAACTGGATTATTAATTGGTCATTTTGAAATCTATTTATTGACTCCATAGTATGGAATGGCAGAAAATGGGTCATGGATTTAAATGGTTTGATAACTAAAAAATGAACTAGAAATATAACCATTGAGTAGTAAAATATTTCAAATTTAAATAGAACCTGTCCCCCCTTGAGCATTCCAAACTGTGCCCATGATCTGTAACATGCTGTAATTGGGGTTCCTGTAACCTCTCTGTGTCCAGATGTCCCCTTGCATACCTGAGAAATACACTTTTATTCTGTCCCATGCTGTATGGTAATGAGCGCTGAGAAGGTCTGGGAGGGTCTGCTCTGTGGTCCTCACCACCCCCTGCTTGGAATACCTGCCCCACTGTTTTGAAATTGCTGCCCCTCCTGTGTATGGCCGTTGATTGACAGGCATACTCTCACGCCTGCGCAGTGCCATGGATCACCGTGCTCCATTGAAGATACACAGTGCCCGAAGTCTTGCGAGTTTCTCCTGTACAGGTGCAAGACTTCACAAATCTCGCAAGACTTCGGGCACTGTGTATCTTCAATGGAGCATGGTGACCCGCTCCACTGCGCAGGCACGTGAGTACGCCTGTCAATCAACAGCCATGCATAGGAGTGGCAAGTTCAAAACAGCAGGGCGGGTATTCCAAGCAGGGGGCAGTGAGGACCATATAGAGCGATCCTTACCAGACCTTTTCAGCGATCACTACCATACAGCGCGGGACGGAATAAAAGTGTATTTCTGAGGTATGTAGGGGGACGTCTGGACACAGAGGGGTTACAGTAACCCCAATTAAACATGCTACAGATCGTGGGCACAGTTTACAACACCCAAAGGGGGTGACAGGTTCACTTTAACAATTTATAAAACATAGTATGATCTCTGTTTTTCAATCCAAGACATGGGAGAAGAAATGCAAAAACAGTAATGCAACTTAACTTCTGCATGAGTACAATTATTATATTACTGCCCTGAAGCGATACTATCATCAGACAATGACCCTTTTTATATTAGGCTTCTGTTACAAGTTTCAAAACATGTTGGTAATATTTTCTTTTCTTATCATACTTTTTTTTAATAAACATTAAGTAATCTTGCAATTTTTCACACTGGCCACTAGGGCTTATTCAGGCTAATGACTAGCCCAGGGTATGGGCACTCGGGTATCTGGGCCCTCTGCTGCGGTAGGGATGTCACTGGTGGCCTGCCCAGACCCGTGGCCCTGGTGGTCAACTAAAAAGGGGTAGTTGTAAAGGGAATAAAAGTTGATAGGTTTATCGTGACGCCACCTGTGGTATCTGGTGACTGCACCAGCACTGCGTGGGGCCTCCAAGGATGATGGATGAGCAGCTAGGTGTTGAAGCTCCCCACAGACGGAGCTGGATCCCTAGGGTATTTGGTGATGATCATGAGGGATGGAGCAAGGATTTGGTCGGGCTGTTGGATAACCGGACAGTCTCTGTGGATGGCAAGGGCGTGGGTAAGGAACCAACACACACACCACTGGCTGTTTCTTTGCCTTTTACTGGTGGAATTGCAGGTAAATGTCTAGGGCACTGCTGGGTGTTCTGGATGCACTTCTGGGTCTCCACATGTCTCTTTCCCCGTGTTTGTGAAGCCCCTGCCCCGTGTGAAACTTGGCTCGCCTCCTCTGCTCTCTGATTGCCTGTGCTGTCGTTGGGAAACCCTCGATGGAACTACCGCTGCTCCTGGATCCCTAGTTAGTGACTGCGCAGGTGCCCGGGAGACTGAAGTCTCCACGGTAGACCGGTAGTTCTCTACTGGGCCAGGTGTTCTCCATTAGACTCGGACTCTGGTGTGCTGTTTGGGTGAACCTAACGCTGGCTCTTCGGTTCCCACTTGTCCTCTCTTTTCTCCTCGCCTTTCGACCCCACTCTTGGGCCCTGCAGGACTACTTCAAAGGCTGTTCAGGGTCACTGGCTCAGGCCTAGCGCAGCACCAACCACCAGTACGTCTTCACAGTTCTTGTAGCGTCTGCACACTCTAACTCGCCCCCAGCACCAGTATTTATAGGGATTGCTAAGCAGCATTGAGTCCCTTACTGTGCTGGAGTGGAAGGTGTTGGTTGTGTCTGTGTACCCACTGTGGAAACCCATCCATGCTGTAGGTGAGTCTGTGGTTACCTGTATGAGCAGGGCGCCACAGTAATACTTGTCCTTTCAGGAAGAGTTTACAGCAAGGCTCCTTATGATCAGAAGGCAGGATTACAGTGACAGATAATACAGGACCCACCAATCACAATAGGTGATATCACACCCATTACCTTCTCCCTTCAGAATGAACTTTGCACATGCTCAATAATTGCTTCAATACAAAAAGGTCAGATCATGGGCTGACCACTGGGGCTAATGTACATGTGTTGTTTCCTGACAACAGGAATTTAGAGTTTAAAAATGCCCAAATGTCCAGTGTGAAAATTTCAGGATTTTATTCTTTATAATTTAGAATATATATTGGGATCTGTAAAAAAAATTGCTAATAGTCTTCATAAAAACCCATTTAATAAAAAATCATGATGGAAACAATATTCTGGTGAAAGTGTAAGTTTAAGTCATGTCTGCATGCCGCCGGGCAGCATAAAAGGTCCAATTTATTAAACACCTATATGTCTTCTTCACGATACTTGTGCGGTTGCTGTATCTCATGTTTATTGGCCAATAGTATACATTTTGCTTTCAATCTTTAAAAAATTACATACATTTTATACATTGTTCAAGCATTCCAAGAGAAATGAAAATATCATCAAACCTGATTGATTGCTTTTTCAAACAGGCAAACAAAATAATCAAACTATTTCTTCATGAACCTTTTTTTCAATGCATATTTTGTATCTGTCAGACGTTAGATGACACTTACCTTGTTCTATCAATCATACCTAAAAACACAGTTATGATGAGAAATGGAGAAGCTTTAGTTTTGTGGGATGATGACAAAAATGTAAAAAATGCGTGGTATGTAGAAGCATAAAAAAGAGAGGTTAGGCCTCTTTCACATCAGTGTTTTTCGCTGATTGCAGCAGATCTGGCAGATTTACCGCATCTGCTGCCCATCGGTCGCACTTGCGGCAAGCCCCATGCATTGTCTATGGAGCTTGCAGCAGGTCGGCAAGTGTGGTATTGCCGCGATCCGGCACTTGCGGCCTTTTTTTTTCACGGCCGCAAGTGTCAGATTGCGCAATACCGCACTTGCCGCACCTGCTGCAAGTCCATAGACAATGCATGGGGCTTGCCGCAAGTGCGACCGTTGGGCAGCAGATGCGGTAAATCTGCCGGATCTGGCGCAATCAGCGAAAAACACTGATGTGAAAGGGGCCTAACTGATGTGTATTAGTAGTGGTTATCAAAAACATAGTAAAATACTGTATGAATGATTGTATATTTGGTTGTTTATCTGATATTTATTGCAATTGAAAACTTGCTAATCTATGCTAATCTCAAATGCGAAGGAGATTACGTTAGAGAGCTACGTGCTAAATGCTATTCACCCGGATGTCATCACACCCTATCCCCATATTATCATGCACATGTGCTTGATTTCTATGAGTGGAAATAAGATGAGAATTGATGCTACCATATTTTTTTCTGGAAATACCAAAACTAAAGCTATAAACTGGGTCTGTCATTAGTATCCATTTTAGCAAAATAAAACTATAGTCAGTTTAGTGAGTATTTATAGTTTCTAATTATTATTAAAACCAGATATTAATAGTCCATTTTATTTGTAATCAGTTTTAATTTTCTAATGGTAGATTTTTTATTCTATTTGCAATATATGATTATGAGAGGGGCCATCTTGCCTGAGCTGCAGTTTACAGCATTCAGAGCTTTATAGCAGCCCCACATCAGATCCTGTAATCTGGAGACTAGGAAGAGTTGTCTAGGCTTCCTCTGTGACCTGTGAATAAGTCATTATTTAGGATGGGGAAGGAGGTGAATAGTGCAATTCAGTGTCATTGCCATATTGTAGTTAAGATTAGCTTCACACTACGGTTTTAGTCTGTCTGGTGGATCCTGTTTTTTGCAGGAGCACCCGGACAGAAACGGACAGGACAGGATGTGCAGAAAAGTGTGGCCAAATATGGTCTCCGATCCTGATTTGTTTTCTGCTGCAGACAAAGGTCCTGAAGTCTGCTGAATTCACAGACAGTGCATGAAATACTGCTGTTCCCTGGTGCTGAACTGTGGACGGCAGGATTTCAGAGCATGCGCTGTGTAAAAAACGAATCCGGGAAACTATCCGATTTTTAACTGGATTCAGTGCCCAAAAGACTCCCATGTCATAGGCGCCGGATCGCCCCGGATTCGTCTCTGTCTGGTTTGGTCTGATTTTTTCACTGGAGCCCAAAATCGGAGAAGTCTTCAATTCTGGGTCCCGGAAAAAATAGGACAGAAACGAAACCGGGACTGAATTCACAAAATTGGATGGCCATTTATGACCAATCTGGCACCATAAGCATACATAGGAGGCTAAAAACAAACAGAACAGGATGGGAAAAAATGGGTCATCCACTACTAGTACAACCCCTTATGAATCCACTTGTTTCCACCAGTTAAAATAAAAGCCTGTACTCACCTCCCGTGCTACTGCTGTTCCAGCGATGTTGGTAATTGCGGTTTGTTGACATCACGCAAGCCCTGAATCCAATCACTTCCAGCTTCCTTCTCCCGCCCTTTGGACCAAACGAGCCATCAACAGAAAGAGAGCGGCAGCTGCAGCGTCACTTCCTGTAGATAGCTCATATGGACCGAAGGCGGAGAGAAGGAAGTCAGCAATGATGGACGCTGGGTTTGCATGACATCATGTGAGATGCTAACTGCAATTTCCAACAGTGCTGGAACAGTGGCAGCATTA
Organism: Allobates femoralis; assembly: GCA_033576535.1. NCBI lineage: Eukaryota > Metazoa > Chordata > Amphibia > Anura > Aromobatidae > Allobates > Allobates femoralis. Next base: position 193,502,196 of record JARQOC010000005.1, read on the forward strand.
AGGTGAGTACAGGCTCTTTTAACAAAAAAAAATCAAAACACTAAATTAATTACTGATAACTGCTTCTTCTAAAGACAGAAGAAATCTGATATCAACTAGAGTGAGAAACTCCAAAGAAAATGTTTTTATTTTAGAAAATGATTTTTTATTGTCTTTAGATCTCATGTATTGTTGAGAAAAATAGCTAAATCTGATGTTTTAGAGATTTAGAGATGATGTTAATTGTTTTACTCCATTTTTTTCTAAATCTAATGTTATATTTGGAAACCAATTCAAGTTTCAGACATTAGTTCAATAATTTTAAAAAAAAATTAATATATATATTAATACATTAATAAACAAAAATGAAGAGGCAGTTAGTAGAACATATTTTCTAATAAATGTTTATTATAGTTTAACATTCAAAGCCGAGACATAATTATAAGGAATCATAAAACATAGAATACAGTACACAATGCTATGATTAAGAGTTGGAGATCAGTACAATGTCCTTATTCAGATCTACTAATCTTACATTAAGCAATGTAAATACATACAAATACTTCAGTTATACTACATACTGATTATATATATATTGATCTGCATTTTTTTTAAAACACTGTATCTAATATTTCACTGTACCATTCGTTTTATAGAACATAAAAAACTCATATATACCTGAAGGGGCTTTCCGAGCTTATGTAAAATACATAAAAGTACCTTAATCTTTCTGAATGCTTGCCAAACGTTGGCTTTCATGATCATTTACAATTCTATGTAAGAGGGCTTGTTATGGGCAGAATTACCAATTTAGATTAGCAACACACCCCACTCACTTGATACTGCACTAGATGCTGCCAAGCATGTGAAACACAAACCTTCCTTAGACACAGGGAAGGAGGAGGACAGAAAGACATGGTTATGTAAATTACAGGCGGTATTTCAACTACAGTCATTACATTAGTAAGTGATCCATCTTACTGTGGGTAAAGTATCCGCACAACATTTTTTTTAAAGATTGGAAAACCCCTTTAATATAGTTTATGGTGGCACAGTAATAGATGCAAGCGCCCCATCAAATATCTGCTTCAACAAGCATAGAAGTTACTACTTTTAATTTTGGAGGGCATAACAAATAAAGTAGGACCGTGGTCTTTTTTTGTACCTTCAGGGATGCAACCACTTGGTACAACCAGGCGTATTGTAAGCAAACCAATACATTTACTGAGCAGATAATAAAAAGTTCACTTATGGTGAACTTGTAAACATATATTAGAAAATTGTAGTATTGTAAAATTGACTAGTTACTCTTTTTACAAGATTGAATGTTTCACTGAGGTTCCAAATGGGAACCAATACTTTAATTAAGTTCAATGACTAGCTGGGTTAGCATTAATAGGTGTAACTTGAATACATAGTAACTCCTGATAATATTAAAAACTCTAGCAACATATTAAGAATTATAGCTGATCGTGTAGCAAAACTTCAATCATCTAAAAAAGGGAAAAACTATTCAACTGTTCCACTTCTATCCATAGTTATTCATGCAAAATCTACCACCTTATCTATAGATACTCTCAACACCTTAGGATTTGGCTCTATACATACTAGAGTGGTAGTAAGTAAACTTACATTTCAGCCAATTTTCATTGCATCGTATAAAATACTGCGAATTCTATGTGGTCCAGTATAAACCCATCTCCTCAGACCATGAGATGCTAGAAAAGGCTTGAGACAGACTCTCGTCTTTTATCCCAGGCAGGCACTTGTGTAAGCTTACATGTACTTAGAAATGGTGAGCTACCTTTGTATTGTGCCCTGAGTTTATACATATGAAAACATTTAGATCTAAAAGTGGAATAAAATGACCTGAGCACTACCCCAACTCAAGCATCATCACGGCATATAAAGAGCCATTGTATTGTCTGGTGACCCGATGGGGTATAATCGTTTAATATAGCGGTCATTATAGTGATGAAATTGGAAGTGGATGAATGCACAAAACAGTAAATTATTTAATTATTTGGCAACATTCTTCTTGAATGATTCTTATTTTGGAACAAAAAAAGCATGAAAGAATTAGAATACATATTGTATAACTTGATTAATACTCTCGGGCATAGCATAGTACACTTGGGCCTGCAGATTTGCTTTTCAGAAGCTCGACTTACAAATTAGAGCTTTTAAAAGAAATCACATCTTATTAGCTGTTTGTGCGTAATGCAAGATCGACCACTTGCATAAAGAAGTGAGCAGCTCGTGTCGAGCACGTCTACAATATTGTTAGCCGCCTCCTAAACAAACAACTTCTAATTACACAGCGCTAATGCATTGCCTGTCCCCTATCACTTACTGCTGAACTGAAAATACTAAAGCATAAAACAAAGCCAGAATATCATTTCCAGTTTTTCATTAATTTGATCTTGGCTGTAGAACACTTATTGGCATGAAGTAGTCTAACAGAATGTAGAGCAAGGAATAACACTTATCGCTCACATAAGGTTATCAATAGCACAAAGGAACTATAGATATGGGAGAACAATTCACATACATGAACAGGAGCACATCTCATTCATATGCAAAGTTAGATTTCTATACTCCAATTAGTAACTCTAGAATTGACAGCTCCACTAATGAGGATTGTGTATTACGTTACAGCTAACTACTTGGCAATAACTGAGAAGAACACTGCACAATCTCTAGCCAAACACTTACGTATATGACAAATAGGCAGCTTGTAAATGCATGTACCCGTATAAAAGCCCTAAACACTGGAATCGACTTTATCCTCTAAACTGTGCAAAGCAGTTGGTCACTAATAATCTACTTTGTATCAAATTAAATACACACACAAGGTCTGCTAATGTACATTTCTCTATCCTGATCAATGTCTAATCGTGGGAGTGATTGCCTGGACCATAATGGAATGATAATACTAATAATAAGATCCATTAAATCATATAACTACAACATTTCTTAATGGAGCCTAAACCTTTGGCTTGTCTTCTGTTGGTGTCTTCATTGCGAATGTTTACCTTTTAACTTGAGTCCCAAAACCTTTCACTAAGTAGTTTTCTACTATATCCTAACTAGCGGTTCTAGATTCTTTTTTCTGATACAAAGCTCCAAATCCACTGTAAAATAAGAGTCAGATTTTAAAATGTTGACTACCTTCAGCCACCATCAAAGGCATCTTAGGAGTTCACTGAATACTATTATAGTAAACTTGTCACTCGGATGCATGCTGCCGAAACCATGGGAAGAACTGGATACGTGATTGCTGCCAAATAAGTCATTCTCTGAACCATTCTGTAGTTAAAAAGGTTACAAAGTTTGAAGAGATGGCGGGAGACAACAGGGAGAGAGTAGGCAGCCATGGAAAGAGCTGTCAATCAAATAGAGCGCTTGGAGGAGACACAGTCGAAGAGGACTTGTCCCCTCTATCCTTGTAGTCGCCAGTAGGTACTTTTAACTATGTTTTATCTGACATTTTATTTTATTATAGTATATGTTATGTTCAGTATTCACCCGTTCAGACCTTCAGGTTTCGAAATGCTGGCAGTCTTTCTATTCTCTGAATGTGGTTCACAGAATGACATAACTTGTCTGCAAATAAGCATCCTGGCTTTGATTCCTCGTTTAAGGCATATATTCACTTTAAGGTCCATAGTATCAGTCTATTTAACTGTCTTAGGCCCCTTTCACATCAGCATTTTTTTCAAATTGCGGTCGCACTTGCGGCAAGCCCCATGCATGGTCCTATGCAAGTGCAGGTGCGGCAAGTGCGGTATTGCCGTGGTTCCGGCACTTGCGGTTGCGGAAAAAAAGCTGCTGACAGCATTTTTTTTCACGGCCACAACTGCTGCAAGTGCCGGATTGCAGCAATACCACCCCCGCAAGCCCCATAGACAATGCATGGGGCTTGCCGCAAGTGTGCCGCAAGTGCGACCGTTAGGCGGCAGATGCGATAAATCTGCCAAATCTGCTGCAATTAGCAATAAACGCTGATGTGAAAGAGGCCTTATAGTTATTTCCCACAATTCTAGAGTTTTTCTAGTCTTCTCCACTTTGAAGTCTTGGACACAATGTAGAAATACTATAGACTCAGTGTATATACCGTACAGGTTCATGTCCTTGTGTTGACCTTGGCTCTGTGCATTAAGCAGCATTTTATTCCAAGCCTAATGATCACATTGTAACCTGCACCTTCCTCCGTACACAATTGCTTGTGTCATCTTGTATCACAGCCCCATTGTCCTTGCACATCTTGTCTTTGCTATGCCTGACACTACACAGATGTCATTTACTTCCATATAAAAAATAAGAAATTGCTCTTTCACAAATACTTTATATTCGGAAAAGACTCAAAGAAAATCATTTTAGTCAGTTAAAGGTCATTTTCCTTTGGTAATGGCAGTCTCTGCTTTCTTCCTAGTCTCAGGATAGCGAGTGGTTTTTTTAATATATACATTTGAAATAGTAATTATACTATTGTGTTTCCTAAATCATGTGCCAGCATCAGTATTTTATATGCCTTTATCATAAAGGTAAATTATGGGCAAATTATGCAAATACTCATTTGAAGAGCTTTAATATTTGGCTTTACACAGAAATATCAAAAATAGGTCATTAAATTTGTCACATCAGTATGCAGTTTCTGACTACAGATTCAGATGCTACAAACGATTTATCTACAAAAAATGACTATTCTATTTAAGGAGCAAATTTATAGTTGTATAAATTGTAACAATTGAATTTCACGCTATATAAAACCTGCATCGTGTTCTGTAATGGTATTAAATAGCGTAAGAAATACAGAAGAATTATGGAGCAGACTCACTGGGCTCCTTAGAACAGATTTACAAAATTTGGTACAGTACATAATTGAGAAGATTAAAATGCTGCAAATTAGCTGTAACATTTTTAGCTGGTGAAATAATCTGTCCATGATTGATGGTTATCTGCGATATCTGCACTGTATGTAATTTACAGCTCAATCGGTACAACTTGTGAAATGTTACCATAGAACGCAATACGACAGTGCAGGAACAATGGCACAAAGAATGGTAATAAACTGTAAAAGAACATTACGGTATATGTCAAGATCCCTCGTTAAATGACGCTTAAGAGATGACTTGTATTGTATTCAGTGTTAGCAGATCTTAATGAATATGTAAAATACATAGACGAAGCACATTGTCAATTGTAAATTTCCAGTACGGTTACTAGCCACAATTATTTGGTGTCCAGCAGGTGGTGAAAAAATACTGTTTTAACTGGCCTGGTGCTGAGAAATAGATTTTTTACTATTACAGTTATAAGCATAATGGAAAGGTGTTTGTATATCTCTCATGGTATAAGGCACTGCACCAAACCTAGATGAATAAATCAATTTTCAGAGATGATCCACTTATTAAAGCAAGGATCAATAATTTCTACAATTTGGGAATATTCAGAAATGCATATGGTCAGTAAATCACATTCCCAATGGGTTAATTTCATGATGATTGCAGGCATAGCCATGTCTGGAGACACTTTGGAAATTAATTACCAATGCACCGTCTAGTAGCTTACACCTTATTCAATACTGGTTAGTACCAACTGAAATAACAAAAGGTTGCTGCAATGTTTAGTGAATGAGGCGCTAAGGAATTACTCATTTTTTGGGACAACATCCCATATATTACATAACACAAAATACCCCCAGTTCATTTCACTCTTGCTTTGTTTATTCCTCAGTGCTCACCTTTCCCTTCCTAGGAACATGCCTGTCACCTCCAAAGAGTCTGCCCAGTGAGTCAAGAAGACCCGAGTCCCTGTACCGGCCGTGGTGTCCATGGCCATATCTAGAGCGGTCAGAAGGGCTTGCCGATGCCATGTGTTTTGATCCTTGACGAGACAGTTTCTGTGATGCCATCAAATCCGTTTCTGGTGAAGTTGTTGCACTGTCTTCTGGGATGGTTTGAAGCTCATCTGACTCAGAGGGCCGATCTTTGAAGGTGTTGTCCTCCCTTCCAGGAGCATCTCGGGAAAAGAGGCGGACCAAATGTGGGCGAGAGGCAGCGTCAGCTGGATTGGCACCCTTCCAATCATTCTCTGGGTCTTCTGTGCTCGTGGAGTCAGTCGCCGCCGTGCCCTTGGATGAGGTGCCATTGTTCTGGTTCACATCTGCTGAAAATAATAAGAGGGAGATGTGAATGCAGGGCTGTGACAAGAAAACAATGATTCCTTCTTCTTACTATCTTGATTTAGCCATTTCTCGCATAGCTCTAAGAACTTGCACAGAGAGGCATTACAAGCAACTCTGGAGAGAATACCTCAAGATATAAAGTTATATTAAAAAATCTCAACTTTCCCATTTCTTCATTAAATGTAATTTACACATCATAAGCTTAATCAGAAATAAGCACATTCCTACATAAGTGGAGCAGGCTGCCTTGTAACTGTATCCAAAGTACACTCATATATACAATTCTCTACTGAAAAACACAGTACAGATTCAGTCCTGAAATCCAGAAGAGTCAGTAGAAGTAAAGATTGTAAAAAGTAACATGAAAACAGTGATCAGACATATTCACGTTTAACAGGAGACTGACACCTAAAAACTGCGTAAAGGGTTTTTTAAGTATTTTTCCAACTAGTTATCGGGGACCACTTAAGATGGATATTTGTTAGTTACCTTACTTAACTAAAAACTGTCCCAAATCAATTTGCTATATAAAGTAAGATTGGGGGGGACTGGAGTGGAAGTAGTCTTGTAACTTTTTGTGATTCTTACATTTTGAGACTTTATACAAGACATGCACCTGCATAAGTTGAACGTGACTTGGTAAAACATAAGAAACATCAATTGAACATTTTCAGATGATCATTTTACTACATACTGACGACAAGCGATTTGAGAAACTTTCTGCCAGATTTGTATATGGCTTTCTAGCTAGACTCATCAAGATTGGCACATCGGATTTCTGCAAAGAAGGTATTTAATTTTCGGAAAAAATGTCTATACAGCCATGCCACTACTTCTATATGTAAAAATGTTCTGACAAGTTTGCTTTAAGGATAGTGAGAAGGGTAAAAACAAATTAATTCAGCTTTCCTAGAGCTGTATCACACAGTACATGACCAGGGTCTATAGGGTTAATCAGAATTAAAGTAGGGACATTCTTACAATTTATTGTAGTTACACCATTGCTCTCTTATAAGCAACAGCATTGTTTCGAGGGCAGAAATAACTCCGTTTGACATAATAGGCATTTGTTACTCCAGCAGGATACAGAGTGGGACATTGGTGCCATGTAACTAATTCATCTCTAAACTTGATAGACGTTTCCAAGATGCCCAAGTTGCAAAAAGAGGATAGGAATTAGGAGGGGGTATGGCCAACCACGACCTGTCATTAAAAATTTACTGATTGGCACAAATCAAAGTAGAAATGTGATGGCATACATTTTTTGATTTCTGGCACATGGACAGCTCAAACACACACAAAATGTATTACGAAGTGTGCGACTTTTAATACATTTGGTGAGCCTTACTTCAATGGGCTCTTCATGGCATTTCGCTTATGAAACACTTCTCTTGATTAATACCCACCATTATTTTTTTCTGCTTTTTCTTCACAAAAATTTACAAAGTGTTGGACTCCCACAGATCTGATATTTTTAACCTATCCTACATATATTTATACAATATAATATGCCCGGAGAGCTCCGTTGAATGTTAAATTATCTATTATTTAGCTGTATGTAGACTTTTAGATTGGCACATGGAGGCACGCACCTACTAAACAGACCAATCTGTTTTGTCCGATATACCACCCTTTGTAGCTGGCACTTATGCATGTTATGTCACTGTTCAGATACAGCTGTGGATTCACTGGTTCTCTGCTGTATATTTCTTACAGGACGTTCTTGCTGCCTTTTTATGTCAAGACAGGACTGGAAATAATAAAAACATGGAGGCGGACAGGATACACTATAAAATATTTAAGCAACATGCAGCATTAAGATGAGGATGACTAGTGGCTCTATCTAAACAGTTCATATAGCATTAATAAGCATTAATAAGTTATGTTAAATATAAACGGATATTTAATTTTGTAAGTTAATTCTGCTTGTTTCCATTTTCGTTTTAATAGCTTGGAACTGTTGTTATAACGTTGGAGAAAATTTCCCCATGGGAATGTGACTCCAAAATCTCTATGAGCTTTGGGAAGAAGCAGAATAATACATGATTATCTGCAGCCAGCACAAGAGTATGGAGGTGCAAAGGTAAGAGTAGTATCTAGGTCTTGGTGGTAGTGTGTGTTTTGAAGGATGTTAAACATTTTGCATTGAAACCCAAAAGCTTAAAGAGGACCTGTCACTAACCATTCATGGTGATCTAATTACAGCACTGAATGCAGCATGTCTGCTGCATTCAGGCAAGGGGTCCCCCAGCCCTTGACCCCCCCTGTATCCTGAGAAAATAGATTTTGAAAACTTACATACTGGAACCAAATAGGAGGTGGCTAGTGGCTGGAGCCACTTCTCTCAAAGGGCAGTTTCACGCCCTCTGGATCTTGTATCCACCCACCGCCGCCTCCCTCATGCCAATCATTCTCTCACTCGCCTGCTGCATAATACAAAGCCAGGGATGTGGTGCTGCATAACACAAAGCAAAGGATGTGGTTGCCCCGCCTCCTGCGGTTAGGTCACCGCTTATAACCACCCTGCTCCGTGTTAACCATGGAGCAGGGCGCGTATAAGCGGTGATGTCACAGCAGGAGGCGGGGTGGCCGGCCTCCTGCCGTGACATCACTGCCTTTCCCCGCCCTACTCCATTGTTAACACGGAGCACTTCGGGTATAAGCGGTGACATCACCGCAGGAGGTGGGACAATGTGGCCGGCACCACATCTCTGGCTTTGTGTTATGCAGCAGGCGAGTGAGAAAATGATTAGCATGAGGGAGGCGGCGGTGGGCGGATACAAGATCCAGGGGGCGTGAAACTGCCCTTTGAGAGAAGTGGCTCCAGCCATAAGCCACCTCCTATTTGGCTCCAGTATGTAAGTTTTCAAAGTCCATCATCTCGGGGTACAGGGGGGGTCAAGGGCTGGGGGACCCCTTGCCTGAATGCAGCAGACATGCTGCATTCAGTGCTGTAATTAGATCACCATGGATGGTTAGTGACAGGTCCTCTTTAACGTTAAGCCTGGGACAGTATATACTATAAGTGATTGAATTATTATTCACTGTCTTGCAAAGCTTACAATCAGATATGAAAAGGTCTAAATATATATAGTATATTTTTTAGCCACTTTGTCTCCCTAAAATTTCCTACAGAACATCAAAAAGTAAAAAAAAAAAAAAAAAGGCTTGTCCAGAATAAAAAAGGCAAGAATAGTTTGTGAATGATGATAATTACTACTGATTCAACCATGACCTGACAACCATGTATGAAAACGCTTTCCCCGATTGTGAGACAAACATATTTTTGGTCCATGTGTGCAACAGAACATACATGGACAGCACACAGACCAATGGATTGCCTCTGTACTTGTACATCTGAGTTATGTTCTACACACAACTCCAGTCTATGTGCAAAAAGTCTCAGGCTGTGCTAACCTGGTCTGATTTACTGAATATAGTGGATGTAAGTAATTGCACACATTTGCTGAGCAGACCAGCAGATGGACCCAATTTCTCTAATTTGAAGATTTAATTGGACAAAAAGTTCAGTATTCACCTGACCTTTGCCTTAGGGCACAGCCATATGTGGCTCACAGGTCCGTGATGTGTGGCTTGCAGATGTCTTCCAGCTTGGTGTATCAGCACCAGGTTTAGCAAACAACAATAAATAACCAGTATCCACATGGTGACTTCTACAGTATGAGGAACTTCTTGATCCTGGTATGCTGCCTCAGTGTGATTTCTGTGAATATGGCTCGCGACCATCTTAAAGCTCAATGTGGCTCACGATTATCTCTCAAAGCTCAATGTGGCTTGCGACCGTCATTCATAGCGCAATGTGGCTCCCGACCATCTCTCAAAGCTCAATGTGTCTCGCGACTTTCTTTTGAGCAGGATGTGACTCGCGACCCACTGTGAGCTCAATGTCGTTTACAATTCACTCTCAGAGCTCAAAGTGGCTTGTGAACCTCTCTCAGATTTTAATGTGGCTCGTGACCGTCTCAAAGACCTCAATGTGGTTCACGAACCTCTCTCAGATCTCAATGTGTCTTGCAACCCTCTCTCAGAGCTAATTGTGTCTCTCAAGGTCAGAAAGGTTGGGGACCTCTGTCTTAGGGTATGTTCACTTGTGCCATTTTTGCATCGTTTTCTTTTACACAAATAGGAAGTTGCTCTTTGCAGTACCAAAAGCTATGAGATTTCTCAAATCTAAAGCCCATGCTTGTTTTTCCCCGTGTTTGAATTTCAGAATTGCAGCATTTTTTTAATTCTGCAGCATTTTAATTCTTTTAGCATTTTTACACCAACACAAAATGCTGCAAAAAAAACACAACAAACTGTTTTTGCCGATTCTGTGGTGAATAAAGCTAACTTTATTAAATATATATTTTAAGCGGCCGTCACACGCTAAGATATCGCTAGCGATATTGTAAGCGATCGCTTACAATATCGCTCACATCGCTGGTGAGATGTCACACAGACAGACTCACCAGCGATGTGGAGCCGCGATCTCGCTGGTTACTATGGTACACATCGGGTTACTAGGCGCCGCGCGGCGCTTAGTGTACCATAGTTACCATCTCCCAGCATAGGCTCTGCCGCTGGGAGATCGTTCATCGTAGTGTCATACACCACGATGAAGCAGATCGTGACATCGTTCATCGCTAGATCTGAGCTCCGGAGCTCAGATCTGCGATGTCACGATCAAGCGATTTTACTATGTAAAATCGCTTGATTACATGCAACGATGCCAAAACGATATCGCTTAAGCGATCAAAAAGGAGATCACTTAAACGATATCGGGCTTAAAATCGTTGCGTGTGACGGCCGCTTTAGACAAATCACACATGTATTCAACACTAAAAAACTGCTAAAAAAAACCTCTTCAAAAGCAGTGTGAGGCTATAATTACACACCACTTTTGCATGCTCAGTACACTAAAATCGGGTCCGGGAAACGATCCGATGTAACGATCCGATGTTTTTTGGACCCATGCTCCTTAGGCCCCCATGTTATTTGCTGCGTATCGCGCCGAATTCGATTGTGTCCGATTTGCCAAAAAATCGGAGCAGTCTCAAATTATGGGTACAGCAAAAAATCAGACAGAATCGAATCCGTTACAATTCGGGCACAATTGGATGGCCATATAGGACCAATCCGTGCCCATAGGGATACATGGGTCCAAATCGTATCCGTGGCTATCCGTTTTTCAATGAATAGCCACTGATGTACAAAAATCTTGATGTGAAACCAGCTTTACCAACAGGTGATTTTTAGTTTTCATTTTTTTCTCCCCTTCTTCTAAGAGCCATAACTTTTTCCATCAATATAGCCATATTATAGCTTGTTGTTTGTGGAATGACTTCATTCATTTTACCATATAGTGTACTGGAAAATAAGAAAAAAAATCCAAGTATGGTGAAATTGCAAAAAAAGCGTAACTTCACAATTGTTTTGGGGTATTTGATTTACTATGTTCACTATATGGTAAAACTGATCTGACAGTTAGATGCCACAGGTCGGTACGAGTTTGTACTGTAGATGCCAAACATATATACTTTTACTTTTATCTAAATGACTAGATCGCGGCCCGATTCTAAAGAATCGGGTAGTCTAGAATCCATATATAGTTTATTTACTAATAGTTAGGGGAGTGCGTTGAAATGAATTGTGTGTATACAGGTGGCTCAGTGGGTAGCAGAGTATACGGTGGCTCAGTGGTTAGCAGTGAGTGCGGTGGCTCAGTGGTTAGCAGTGAGTGCGGTGGCTCAGTGGTTAGCAGTGAGTGCGGTGGCTCAGTGGTTAGCAGTGAGTGCGGTGGCTCAGTGGTTAGCAGTGAGTGCGGTGGCTCAGTGGGTAGCAGTGAGTGCGGTGGCTCAGTGGTTAGCAGTGAGTGCGGTGGCTCAGTGGTTAGCAGTGAGTGCGGTGGCTCAGTGGTTAGCAGTGAGTGCGGTGAGATTGGTCAGCACAGCGGCGTGGGCAGAGTGGTCAGCGCAGCGCCGTGGGCAGAGTGGTTAGCACACACATACATACATACACACACACACACATACACACACTCCGCTATAGTTAGCACCGACCCTGCGTCTTCCCCGCCGCTTGGATCCTGAGTCGACATGTCGCCGCCCGCGGACGACTGGATCCAATATGGCGTCCGGGAAGTTTGGTGAGACTTCTTGGACGCTATATTGGATCCAGTAGTTCGGAGGTGGCGACATGTCGACTGAGGATCCAGGCGGCTGATGCAGGGCCGGTGGTAAGTATAGCGGAGTGTGTGTGTGTGTGTGTGTGTGTGTGCGGACAAAGTGAGGGAAGTGCGGACAAAGTGAGGGAAGTGCGGACAAAGTGACGGAAGTGACTACATACACACATATATACACATACTGTACATTGCATATGAAGGGGTGAGGAAGGGTGAGGAGAGTGGAGGCTGGAGGGGTGAGGAGAGGGGAGGCTGGAGGGCAGAGGAGAGGGGAGGCTGGAGGGCAGAGGAGAGGGGAGGCTGGAGTGCAGAGAAGAGGGGAGGCTGGAGGGCGGAGGACAGGGGAGGCTGGAAGGCGGAGGACAGGGGAGGCTGGAGAGCGGAGGTTGGAGGGGAGAGCGGAGGCTGGAGGGGAGAGCGGAGGCTGGAGGTGAAAGGCTGGAGGGGAGAGCGGAGGCTGGAGGGGAGAGGCTGCAGGGGAGAGGCTGGAAGGGAGAGCGGAGGCTGGAGGGCGGAGGCTGGAGGGCGGAGGCTGGAGGGCAGAGCGGAGGCTGGAGGGCAGAGCGGAGGCTGGAGGGCAGAGGCTGGAGGGGAGAGCGGAGGCTGGAGGGGAGAGCAGAGGCTGGAGGGCAGAGGCTGGAGGGGAGAGGCTGGAGAGAGGAGGCTGGAGGGGAGAGCGGAGGCTGGAGGGGAGAGCGGGGGCTGGAGGGGAGAGCAGAGGCTGGAGGGCAGAGGCTGGAGGGGAGAGGCTGGAGGGCAGAGGCTGGAGGGCAGAAGCTGGAGGGGAGAGCGAAGGCTGGAGGGGAGAGCGGAGGCTGGAGGGGAGAGCAGAGGCTAGAGGGCAGAGGCTGGAGGGGAGAGGCTGGAGGGGAGAGCGGAGGCTGGAGAGGAGAGCGGAGGCTGGAGGGGAGAGCGGAGGCAGGAGGGGAGAGTGGAGGCTGGAGGGGAGAGTGGAGGCTGGAGCGGAGAGCGGAGGCCAGAGGCTGGAGGGCAGAGGCTGGAGGGGAGAGCGGAGGCTGGAGGGCAGAGGCTGGAGGGGAGAGCGGAGGCTGGAGGGCAGAGGCTGGAGGGGAGAGCGGAGGCTGGAGGGCAGAGGCTGGAGAGCAGAGCAGAGGCTGGAGGGGAGAGCGGAGGCTGGAGGGCAGAGGCTGGAGGGGAGAGCGGAGGCAGGAGGGGAGAGCGGAGGCTGGAGGGCAGAGGCTGGAGGGCAGAGTGGAGGCTGGAGGGCAGAGTGGAGGCTGGAGGGCAGAGGCTGGAGGGCAGAGGCTGGAGGGGAGAGCGGAGGCTGGAGGGGAGAGCGGAGGCAGGAGGGGAGAGCGGAGGCAGGAGGGGAGAGCGGAGGCTGGAGGGGAGAGCAGAGGCTGGAGGGGAGAGCAGAGGCTGGAGGGGAGAGCGGAGGCTGGAGGGGATAGCGGAGGCTGGAGGGGAGAGCGGAGGCAGGAGGGGAGAGTGGAGGCAGGAGGGGAGAGCAGAGGCTGGAGGGGAGAGCGGAGGCCAGAGGCTGGAGGGCAGAGGCTGGAGGGGAGAGCGGAGGCTGGAGGGCAGAGGCTGGAGGGCAGAGGCTGGAGGGGAGAGCGGAGGCTGGAGGGCAGAGGCTGGAGAGCAGAGGCTGGAGGGGAGAGCGGAGGCTGGAGGGGATAGCGGAGGCTGGAGGGGAGAGCGGAGGCAGGAGGGGAGAGTGGAGGCAGGAGGGGAGAGCAGAGGCTGGAGGGGAGAGCGGAGGCCAGAGGCTGGAGGGCAGAGGCTGGAGGGGAGAGCGGAGGCTGGAGGGGAGAGCGGAGGCTGGAGGGCAGAGGCTGGAGAGCAGAGGCTGGAGGGGAGAGCGGAGGCTGGAGGGCAGAGGCTGGAGGCAGTGGCGTAGCTGGCGTGCTCCGGGCCCTGGGGCAAGATCAGCACCCAGGACCCCCATGTGAGGACCGGGGGGGGTGGGGTGCTGGCAGACAGATGTGAGGCCCTGGGGGGTGCAGACTCACCGCGGCCGGCGTGCATCTGCTGTCTGCTGTAGGAGGAGAGGAGGGGCGGGCAGAGCTGCCGGACAGGAAGTTCCGTCCTCCCTCCTCTCTGGGCGCGCGGCTGCTGTCAGCACGGGGCCCCCCCAGGGGGTGGGGGGCAATGGGCCCCTCATGCCAGGGGGCACGGGGTGCTGGGCCCCCCTGCCCCCCGCTAGCTACGGTACTGGCTGGAGGGCAGAGGCTGGAGGGCAGACGGAACTTCCGAGAGCGGAATGTTCCTCCGCCGCTCCCTGTAGCCGGGCGACCCCTGCTCTGGTGACGTCAGCACCATGGGTCCGGAGGCCATCACGGAAGTACCCTTCGGGTTTTCCGGAAGTGGCCTTCGGCTTTTATATATTAGATGAAAAAAATACAGAAGTTTGTAAATAAAAAAGAATAATATTAATAATTGTGCTTTTTTCGCCATTTTCAGAGACCAGTAGCATTCCCATTTTTTTAGGAATCCGGGGCTGTGTGATTGCTTATTTTTTGCGTCTTGAGCGGACAATTTGAATTATACCATTGGTTAGATGCAATGTTTTCAAAGCCTATCATTGCATTTTATTGCAATGTTGCAGCAACCACAAAAAAAAGTAAGTTTCGTCTTTTTTAATTGTTTTATTTTCACTGGGGAAAAAGGGGGGTGATTTGAACTTTTAGGTTTCTTTTTTTCATAAGTTTACAACTTTTTTTTTTTACAATGTTTAATGATTTTGTTGGCCTCCTCAGGGCTCCTAAAGCCTGCACAATCCGACTGCTTCTGTATTCCAAGCGATGCTTCTGCATTAGGGATGAGAGAGTAATTCAGTATTCAAGTTTGGATATTTGTTCCGAATAGTGAACATAATCCAAATCAATGGGAAACTCGGGTATTTGTCTGGGAAATCTTGACTTGCATCATGTTTACTATTCGGGACAATTGTCCGAATAGTAAAAAGTATTTGGCTAGACTTACCGAAATCTGAATACCGAACTACTCATGTGCCTTTGAACAGCAAAAAGGTACTGCAGATTTGTGTATACCGGTGTTCACAGGAACTATGTCATCACAGCAACAGGGGTCATCAGATAACCCCTTGCTGTCATGATAATCTACTGGCACCCGTGACCGCTTCATGGGTTCGCCGATGGCGGCAGGGAGCGGCGCAATCCCCTCTGCCTTGTGTTAGATAGCGCTGTCAAAGTCTGACAGTGCAATCTAACTAGGTAACAGGTGACCCACCTGCACTTGTTAGGCTGATCAGATCAGCTGAGAAGTGCGGGGAATGCTGCGAGCTCAGCGTGAGCTTGCATCAAAGGGAGCGACACTACCATTGATGTACCTACACATAATTGGTCGCGAAGGGGTTAAATCTTCACTCCATCAGGTTTTTTTCTCCCAGCAATGGAGCGGTGCTTTAAATCTGGGTCCCCTGCTGTATAGTCACCTTTCAGTGGCTTTACCTTTTACCAATGCCGCATTGGTCTGTGGCACCATACTATGACTTTAACTTTTGACTGGCTGGAACTCAGAAGTTATGTGACAAGCTCCCAATGAAAGTCTATGAATGCCATAGCAAGGCTAGAGTGAGGCTCTCTCATAGAGATGTATTGATTACACTAAAGCTGTTGGCAGGTCACAAATTGCCAGAGACTCACCGAAGCAGCAGCGAGAGACAATAAAGCTGCCGGAAGGTGAGAATAAGACTGGAGTCATACTACCATAAGATTTGTGCGAGGATTACATTGCACTTTCCCTACCAACCGGCGGCTCTCCTGAACTGAGGTTGACAGCTTCATGTATTTCTATGCAGCTGATATGCTCAGGTCAGGACAGCTGGCAGCCAGTCCAAGCACGAGTCATAAAGTAGTATGACTCCAGCCTAATACAGAAGATATGAGACTTAGATTTAAAGCACCACTCCAGCAGTGCAATAATAATAATAATAATAATAAAAAGCTGAAGTGGTGAATAAAAAGTCCAGTCTGTGGAAATTTTAGGGACAAAGCTGACCCATGTCTAATTCTTTACCATGCCTTGGAGCGATATTAAAAAAACAACTAGTGTAGTAGAAAAAGGAACACTGCCTCTTGCATATTAATACCGTATAACAGACTCTCATTGTCAGCTAAAAATAGTTGCATGCGTTAATACAGAGAATATTTAAGCCACAAAAGCATTTTTATTCTCCAAGAAACACAAACTAGTTGATGGCTGTAACTGCTCCCAAAATAAGATTTTAAGCAACTAAAACTAAAACATAAAAAACATATAAACCCCTGTGTGCAGAACTACATAGATCATAGGAATACTCATGTTATATACATTTTAAAACAGAATAAAATACTTTATGTTCGTTGAAAAGATCATTCAAAAATGCATAGAAATAGAAATTAACATACCAGCTTTATGATCAAATAGAGGTACTATACAAAGAAAACATATTTGCAAAACTAAAAGTATAGATGAAAAAAATGGTGCCAAAAATGAACAACCATCCCATAGCTACCATAAAATCATAATTTGTTTAACCTGTTCTACTAATAGACTTTGATAAACCAAGACTGGCGTTGTATACATTGATTTTAATGAGGGGGCTTGCTTGGGTCACTCCCGATTCATTAAGGCACCTGTTAATGAATTGGGTTCATGTGAAAATTGGTGTGCGCCTTGCCACAAAACTTACTTAAGTAAAGGACTGGAGTAAGATTTGTGGCATATGACACATTGCAGCTTGTTATAAATTTGTCAAGTAGGCTATGCCACACCCCACCCCAGCTCTGTCCATCTGGTGGTATTGGGCAAAACTGAGTATGGCAGAAGATGAAGCATTTCATGCCTTTTGCCATAATTACTTTGGCTCTTTGCCCAAACACAGCCAGCACTAAGTAAAACACTTCCGGGTGTAAAAGGGCTTTTCCAGATCCAGGGATGGTGTATAGACGGTCCGCGCCGCTTGAAATAACCAGTCAAAAGTCTTTAAATGAAAGACCCCCCTTCTTTATTTCCACCTACGCGTTTCAGTGCCACGCCGGGCACCGTCATCAGGGCATCTTTTGACTGATTATTTCAAGCGGATCTCATCCCTGGATCTGGATATTCTTACACGTGCTACGTGCGGTGCAGGTCCTGCAGCAGCTTGAATACATGCCATCAAAACTAGTTGTGGGTTCACACAACTAATTCAGGTGAGTGCACCTCTTTGTGATCTGTGTGCACAGTCAGCTTCATATTACTAGGGCACTATTGCGCCTCGTTTTTCTCCTTTTATCTTCCCTAAAGGGCTTTTGTCTTTTTTCAAATACATTTTAAACACCCACTACACCCAAAAACTATGCTTTTAAGCCTAGTGTGAGCTAATCAAACACTGCGTACGGCTCACAGTGTTCCAAGCACCAACTGTACATCACCACAGTGACGCTCACTCCACTGATTTGCAAGCATAAAGCATCTCAACTCTTGGACTCGGACAGGTTTGCTCAACTCTGGGAAGTTTGGCTACCTGAACTGACCCGAACCTTCAAAAATATATATCTATTGATCACCATAATATCCATCACACTGTATAACTAGATGTCATATTTAATGGTTCTAAGGCAAAGGGAAGAGAAATAAATAGTTCAAAAAACAAAGTATGTAGAGATAGAAAACTGTAAAACCTCTGAGATGACCACCCAAAAGTGCATTGAAAAAGGTCTTCAAAGAAGGTGGTCATCTCAAAGAAGATTTCCACTAGGCATTAGAGTGGAGCTGGAAATGTGGTGTAGACATGAGGGTGGTCTATTCAAATACATGGTCTCCCAGAGAGGTGGCATTGTTGATGACAACATTCATCTTGGTATTCCCTGCATACATTTGGAGAATTGAAAACCATGGAATAAAAGTTTGTGATACAAAGTTTCCACTTTCTTTTTTATTTCTTCGCTAAATGAGTTTAGTCATATAAAAAAGGTGAGAACCTTAACGAACAGTTAATTGAGATCTGTCACACGGCTGGAGCCAGTGCCATGTGTGGTGCTTTCACATTAATGTCATTCATCTTCCACTACCCTTTGGAGGGCAGAGAAGCTCCCCATGGTTCACAAAATACAAAGACATTCTACGGTATTTCTCCATCATACGGTGCCCTTTTACTATGTTGTTACCAGTGACAGTTCTAATAAGCAACATGATGATAAGCAGCTGGTGAGCGCCGTAATGTGTCATTCAAACTACAAGCCATACTTACAGATTAATGGAGAAAAGATGAATCTGATATCAAGCAGAGGAGACACTTGACCACTGAACCAGGGAAATGCGTTTCCCCACTAGACTGGATTCAAGGGTAATGATTGGTATTCATATACTGCAGTTTTCTCAATGGTATAAATTAAACTACACATCACAGTAAAAAAATTAATGTAAAACTAAATATATTCATTAGAAGTAATGAGATCAGAGTAGAGTAAAACTGAGCAGGTATAAATAGCCGCAATTCTGAACTGTAAAATAAACTAGACTGTAGTAAGTCATGCAATGAGTTGGGGCAGATGGGCCATGATCTTATTAAGTGCAAAGAAATCTAAAAGTAATTGCTTTACAGATGGTACAATGTAATATTTTACCGTTTAACTTTCAATTAGCTGAAGGAACATGATTCTTTACTAGAGGCAGGTATGTAATGTACACACATAAGGTCACGCCATGGTGCAGAAATCGCTAGTGTCATATATTAAATTATGGATTTAGAGCTGGCACTTAGGGGGTATGTTCACATGGTGTGTGTTTTTCCTGTGTGCTTTTGTCATGAAGAATGCAGCATTCTACTGTCCCAAGCAAATGGAATGAGATTTCTGAAACATCAAGTACATTTTGCTTATTTTTTCATTCCAGATTAATACCAGTTTTAAATCTGCAACATGTCAAGTCTTTCAGCATTTGTGCAGTGGATGGAAGGGTTTCCCACTGTCCAGCGCTCACGGGATTTGAAGAGTGAGTAACTTGGTTATTAATTTAACGAACCTTATTTGGGCAATATACATACAACGCGTTTCAGCCCATGTAGCCTTAATCAGGTATGGTGTGTACAGATAAAATTAAACAAAGTAACTTTATATATCCTTCCTTGTTACTACATCATCAGGGCGGGTGTTTGTTTGCATATATTGCACCGTCCTGCACCTTTAAAATCCAATTTTAACCCCTCTTACCATGAGGTTCATAAAACTTTGTAAGCAGCATTCCATGTTAAAAAGTACCGTATTTTTCGCATTATAAGATGCACTGGATTATAAGACGCACCCCAAATTTGGTGAAGGAAAAGAGAAAATTTTTTTTTTAATGTTAAATGGAATCCTTCTTATAACGCCAGTGTCCGTCTTACAGCAATATATATGTCGTCGTCCTGGTACATGAACCCCCCCATCCTTGTATATATACCCCCATGCTGGTACACATGAGCCCCCATGCTGGGACAGTGCCCCATGCTGGCATACATGAACCCCCATTCTGGCACAGTCCTCCCATGCTTGCACACATGAGCCCCCATACTAGCATAGTCCCCCCATTCTGGCACTCATGAGCCCCTATGCTAGCACACTGTTCCCCCCCACGCAGGCACACTGTTTCACCATGCTGGTACACTGTCTCCCCAATGCTGGCACATGAGCGCCCATGCTGGCACAGTCCCACCATGCTGGTACAGTCCCACCATGCTGGCACAGTCCTCCCACCCTTGCGCATACTTAAAAAAATAATAAGCTAGCATACTCATCTCTCTCTATCGCTTCCTGCAGCCGGTGTCATCTCCGCTGTCTGTGCTTTGCTGGCGTACGGTCCTGTGAGCAGCACGTGGTGATGATGTCACTATGCAGCAACACTCACAGGACCGGATGCCGGCTCAGGACAGACAGTGGGGTTTGCGCCAGCTGCAGGGAGCGATGGAGAGAAATGAGTATGACATGCCAGGATAGTCAGTGCTTTCCACGCAATGAAAGCGTGGAAAGCACTGACTATTCACATAGGCTGCAGCCACTGGGCTGTGGACCCACTCCGTATGCTCCTGTCGTATGCGCTGCTTCCCCGCCGGTGATTGATGGTGGGATGCAGTGCATATTACATGAGCAAAAAGAGCGGCCCCACGTGACCACGGCCCACAGTTGCAGCCTGCTACTGGCCTCCTCCAGCCCCCGGACACCGCTTTACAGGCTCCCTCACCGCACAACGGATTCAGATTATAAAACACCCCCCCACTTTCCCCCAACATTTGGGGATCAAAAGTGGGCTTTATAATCCGAAAAATGCTGTACATATAAAAGTCATGGTGTATGTATATTGCATAGCAGTGTGGGGCAATATATATACAAGCATACACCCGCCCTGATAATGTAGTAACAAGGAAGGATAATAAAATGACTTTGTTTTAACAATTTTATCTGTACACACCATACCTGATGATGGCAACATAGGCTGAAACGCGTTGTATGTATATTGCCTAAATAAAGTTCGCTAAATTAATAACCAAATTCCTCATTGGCCAATTCCCAGGAGTGCTGGACAGTGGAAATCCTTCCTTCCATGCTTTGACTTCATGTGTGCCTGTGACAAGGTCCACATTGCTTCCACATTAAAGCTGCATACTGGGGCCTCATATAAGGAGACCCTTAAAGACTGGTCTATAAAGCCAGAAAACAAGACACCATAAAGGTGAGTGCAAAATTTTAAGAATCCGCTCTGCATACCAAGTTCTACACAGAATCTGTGCCCCTTGTCTACCTTTCTTTTCCTTGTGTGAAGCATTTGTGCAGTGCTTGTTTAACTCTTACCAATAAACTAAAAAAAGTATTTAAAAAAAACTTCAAAAAAATGCTAAAGAAACAAGTTATTTTTATTGCCAAGAGACATACCGTATATACTCGGTATAAGCCGAGATTTTCAGCCCAAAAATTGGGCTGAAAAGTCCCCCCCTCGGCTTATACGCGAGTCATACGGCCAGTACACAGGCCGCCCGCACGCCACCCCCATCAGTATACAGGCGCCCCCCCATCAGTATACAGGGCCCCCCTAGCTGCCGCAAACCTGTAAAGTAAGATGATTATATTTATCCCTGTGGCCGCCGCCGCTGCTCTGCATCGCGCTCCTCCGGCTTCATCGGCTTCTTCCGGCTTCCTCCTCCGGTGGGCGCAGGCAATGACGTCATTGTCTGTGCGCCAGAGGAGGAAGCCGGAAGAGGCATGAAGACCCGGAGGAGCGCGATGCAGAGCAGCGCCGGCGGCCACAGGGATAAGTATAATGATCTTACTTTACAGGTTTGCGGCAGCAAGGGCGGGCCCTGGATACTGATGGGGGGGGCCTGTATACTGATGGGGGTGGCGGACGGGCAGCCTGTATACCTCTGGGGCTGCTGCTATATATACTTCTGGGGCTGCTGCTGTATATTCCACTGGGGCTGCTGCTGTATATACCTCTGGGGCTGCTGCTGTAAATACCTCTGGGGTTGCTGCTGTATATACCACTGGGGCTGCTGCTGTATATACCACTGGGGCTGCTGTTGTATATACCTCTGGGGCTGCTGCTGTATATACCACTGGGGCTGCTGCTGTATATACCTCTGGGGCTGCTGCTGTATATACCTCTGGGGCTGCTGCTGTATATACCACTGGGCCTGCTGCTGTAACACTGCTGGGGCCTGTATATACCACTGGGGAGGCTGCTGTATACCACACTGCTGGGGGCTGTATACCTGTGCTGGGGTCCACCCTCAGCTTATACACGAGTCAATAGGTTGTCCCAGGTTTTGGGGGCAAAAGTAGGGGAAGTCGGCTTATACACGGGTCGGGTTATACACGAGTATATACGGTATTTTTGATACAGAAAAGTTTGAAGCAAATAGGTGGAGATGAGTGAACCCGTGAAGTACGGGTTCTGTGGGCACAGCCAGACTTTAGATAAAGTTAAGTTCTCGACCCTCAATGGAAGTCACTGATTGGGCAGTTCTACTCAGCCAGCCATAGACAAACCACTTCCAGCGGAGGGAGGGATTTTGTCATTATTTTGTACACACTTCATCCGATAATGCTGATTTTACCCCCAGTGTGAGTCACTTAAACTCTGCAAGCAGCTCACACTGGGTCGGGCACAAAGTATGTCCAAGCACAGTGATAATCTCTCCAGTAGTTGGCATACATAAAGCAACCAAACTCGAACACTGTTTTTTTAGTAAAGTCTGTGTTCGGCCCGAATACCAAGATTTAAAGTTCGAGTCCGCTCATCTCTAGAAGTTCAGGTTCTGTGGGTTAAGGCAGACTTTGGATAAAGTTCTGTTCTGGACCTAATCTTGATCTGAACCTCATTGGAAGTCACTGATTGGGCAGTTATGCTCTCTGCCCACATACAGCCAGCCATAAACAAAGCACTT
Organism: Allobates femoralis; assembly: GCA_033576535.1. Classification (NCBI taxonomy): domain Eukaryota; kingdom Metazoa; phylum Chordata; class Amphibia; order Anura; family Aromobatidae; genus Allobates; species Allobates femoralis. Next base: position 193,524,915 of record JARQOC010000005.1, read on the forward strand.
GCAGGGGAAGTAGAGTTGATAACGCTGATTTTATCTCAAGTGGTCTACACTCAAACATTGCAAGCAGGTCGGACTGGGCTGAGCACCGAGTGTACCCGAGCACAGCGATGCTCACTCCAGTAGTTTGAATATGTAACGCATCTGAACTCAGGACACTGATTTTTTTAATAAAGTCAGTGTTTGGTATGAACACCAAACTTTAAAGTTTGATTCGCTAATCCCTACTCTATACTTAATGTGTGCACACACCCTAACTCCCTATAAGCATAGAGGCCTTTTTCTTGTCAACCCAATGGTATGCTGCCTTTAGACTCCATTACAAATTCTGTCATATGTCCAGCAGTGTTCTTACTGCTAAAACGATGGACAACATGCTGGGAAGCTGATGCTGTTGAAAACGGTTGTCGCAATAGATCTCGGCCATGTTAAAGATCTGGCTTTGCAGAGATTGTACTTTATCAGTTCCAGTTCCTGTTATGGGGAAAAAAAACAGAAATGCAAGCACAAATGTGAACCGATGCCTAAGTAGTCAAATGTCAGAGGTAACATCCATCTTTGTAACATATACTTTGATAAATTCAATATCAGAAGACTTTTTGTTATAGGGTCTAATGAATTTTAGCCAGGAATAGGTGATCTAATAGGGGACCAGGGACAAGCAAATGTCAAGTGTGAAGGATGCTGCCTCCTTCTTCCGATGCTCAGTATCCATACATCAGTAATAAAAGTCACAGTTAATTGCCTATTACATTTGAATGCATCATTTATACATTATAGTGCCATTTTCTTCCCGCTGCCCAGTCTTGTGCAAGAGAGTATAGATACGTTTTCTGTCAGTATGCAATAAACACATAATTTAAAATGGTTGTCCCATAGGCTAGGGTTACTCTAGCGCTATTGCCTGCGTTCAAGGGGGTTCCGTTAAAAAGATCTGGCAGCTTTAACACAGTGTTACCGTAAAGGTAAGGCTGCATTAACGGTGCCAACTCAATCCTATGGGTGACGGAACCTTGAGCGCAGGCCAAACGCCGGCATCTAAGTGCTGGAGTTTGAAACCTCGCTCTATTTACAAGCGCATCACATGAAGAGTGCTTCCGAGTTATGTGATGCGCTTGGAAATAGCACGAGGTTTCAAACTCCGGCACTTAGATGTCGGCGTTTAACCTGCGTTCGGGGTTCCGTCACCCGTAGGTTTGAATTGGCAGCCTTAACGCAGCCTTACCTTTATGGTAACACTGCGATAAAGCTGCCAGATTCTATCTTTTTAACAGAACCCCCCTGAACGCAGGCAGTACTGCTAATGTGACCCTAGCCTTAGACAACTCCATCTCAAAGTCTATGTTTGCCCCCATGTAAAATTACACCAGTTAAACTCACCTCCGGTGCCTTTGTTGGAACTGGCTCTCCAGGAGCTCGCATGATGTTGATCCCTGCAGCCAATCAGGGCTTCCTTCACTCTAATCTTTTATGAATGTGACTGACATCCGGAGGAAGGGAGAGATCAGCCGCAGCACTCACTTTCTCCAAATGTCTGGATTTGTCTGAAGAAGGGGAGAGTGAAGCCAGTGCTATTAACCATGGGGATCATGCGATGTGATTATGAACCATGGAAAACCAGTGCCGAAACTGCTGGAACGGCGGTGGAACAGGAGGGAAATAAAAGTGTTATTTTACTGAAAGGTGTTATTTTACTGATTGAGAAGGTATTCTTCAAATACTGGACAACCACTTTTTGCTTGTTCACTTTTAAGTTTTCAAGACAAATCATAAGTCTATATAAGATTCTCCAAGGAACAGTCACTTCAACATGGTTCTAAAAGGCACATAAAAGAAATGAGCCTCTACAAAGACAGTTTTCTAACTTTCGTGATAAAGCCAGGAGCTGCACAGCCTAGTTTCCTACTTTACTGCTTTTCTACAAGTCTCTTCTCACAATTCACTTTTTGGCCGCCAGTTCTAAAACATGCAAATATATGTATGTTAGCCATAAATATTCTCTATAAAATATTATTGTACAGATCTCTATCATGAAAAAAAAAGTGCTTGTTAACATTACCATAAAACCAGTACATAGATAACATGTTTTGAAATATTTCGTAAAAGATAAAGAAATTACAATTTTTTTTTCAACGTAACACATTATTATTCAAGTAAAACATTCAAGGGACCGAAACAACAATGAAAGGTAAAAATACAGTGGCAGTAGAAACAATGCTTCACTGCCATGAAAAACACAATCTGAATATAAAAACATTATGAATAATGGATGGGAGAGGTTAAAGCATGTTAACTGTCCAGATCTTTCCTTCTCCACAAGCATAACAGGAAGGTTACCACACGTAAAATGTCAAAGTCATTGCTAAAAGGTTGCCATATTTAATCCACACATCTTGAAAACTTATGAAAAATTCAAGCAGAAGTGCTTTTGCCACCTTGCACATTACAGCTTGTTTGGTTTTTACATTAGGTCTCTAAACACCTTCAGATCCAAGTAACATTTAGACTTTCTGTAAAGGACAAGCAAGATCAAATGCTTCGACTAGAAAAATGAAGAATAAATGTCATTGGTCAATATCTAGAATATAGACTTAAGGGCCCGTTACACGCTACGATATCATTAACGATATTGTTTTTACGTCATGGCTTTTTGGGTGGAGCAACGACGTTGTAATGACGTTGTTGCAAGCGACAAGTAGAAACAATCAACGATTAGTTGGCTGATCGTTGATCGGAGGTTTTTGAAGTGGAACTAAAACCAGACGATGATCGTCCGTCCAACCTGCAGCATCGGTTGTGTGTGACACCTTGATAACGATGTCGTTAACGACTTCGCCTATTCAGCACTGAAGGACATAGGCGATCAAACGACCGCAAGTATCGTCCGCTTGTCGCGGAATCATTGCTGCATCGTTAAAGATAGCTGTACGTGTGACATTTCACTAGCGATCATTGAACGACGTTCAAGCGATCTAGGTAAAGTCTGATCGTTGGTCGGCTCATTTGACCATTGAAGCGTGTAACGGGGCCTTTAAAGAGAACCTTTCACTAGATATTGTTTTTTAATTTACGGCAAATGGAATACTTCCTAAAATTACTGATGTATCACTGATTCTGGCACAGAAGAAAAAGAAAACCTGTCCCAGAATCAGTGAATCATCACCAATTGGAGGAGCTAAATAAAAAAAAAAAATCCAGTAAAAGAGCCACTTTAAAACACAGGGTAGGGGACTTAAAGACATGTTAAAAGATATCTATGTGGTCACAGACCAATATGACATATTGGTGTAGAAATGTTCTACTTTGTCTTATTATGCTCATGCGCTGTCAAGTGTCCTAGATGCGGTTCCAATCAGTGCTCCAGCTCTTCTAACTGAACCCCGCCTTATACCTCCTCATTCAAGAAAAAAAAACTGTGGCACTCCATTCCTATACTGTGTATTGGTGCGAACCTGAGACACAATACATAGTTACAAAAAGACAGCTGAACACAAATACTAAGACATGGACTATAGAAAAGCATAATACGGTAGCTAAGAAAATATAAAAAATCTAAACGCTTAGCTTATAAACATGGCCATGCCCATAACCACTCAGTAGCCATGTTGATGCATTTCCATTTTTATGGATCCTAACCTACTCTTGCATCTACACTTGGTCAAAGCCTCACTTTGGATTAAAAAATCTCATTCCTTATGGGTGTGTAGGTAGCTGACAACAGAGAACACTAGAACTTGTGGCTAGCTGGGGAAGGGTGCACTAAAGAGGGCATGACCCAATATTCCAAACAAGAACAAAAAACTGTGGCACTCCATTCCTATAATGTGTATTGGCGCAACCCTGAGACACATTACATAGTTACAAAAAGACAGCTATGTTTCAGTGTTTGAATGGATGGGGGTAAAATCAGCGTTATCAGATGTAGTATGTACAAAAAAAAGAAAATGACAAAACCCCGCCCTCCCCTGGAAGTGATATATTTGTGGCTGGCTTTATGTGGGCGGAAAGATGAAATGACCAATCAGTGACTTCCAATGAGTTTCGGGTCACGTTTTGGTCCAGAACAGAACCATTTATAAAGTTCGGCTGAACCCCCAGAACCCAAGCTTTTCCAGGCCCGCTCCTCTCTAGTGGCAAAGATTGCTGGAGCATGCTATTACCTCCAAACATCGGCCAGTGATTATAAGCCAGACGGCAGCGATGGTTAGTCTCTTCGGCAACAAGCTATGATGTAAAGTGTCAATATCTCAAGAACGGCTGCAAATTATTAAAAGCAGAAACTTGCAAAAGTGCTTGTATTTGGAAACACTACCCAACAATACCCATTCATAAAAACAGGCATAACTCTTTAAAACAAGTTCTAAAGAAAATCTCAAATATATCAGGGAGTCACCCTCGATGCAACAGAACCCAGTATCTACTCCTGTGAATGTAATAATTTTGGTTTTCGCTAAAGTTAATGTTCTCCTAAGCTGCAATTCTTTTGTACATATGTGATCATCAACTTTACAAAGTCTATGGTCCCTGCACAATGGTTGTAAATGGCTTTGTCGCAGCAATGAATGGATCAGCTGTCTAAGCTGTCTAAGCTAATGTACCAGGGTGCCACCCACAGATTTCAAGCAGTGTGGGTCAAACCCTAAAGCAAACCCTCCTTATTGTTATAAAGAGTTCTGGCTATGCCTGGCGATGCCTTGAACGAGAGAGGAGCTAAGAGAAAACAAAAAGGTCCATGGTTTACTAGTGGTGGGATTTGCTATGAGAGAAATTCTAAAGCTATGAGAGGAATGTGGCTGTGCTCCAACCAGCCTGCAGATTTTCTTTTTCCAATTGTTAAATAAATGGATTCTGTCAGCCCACCCATACAAAATCAAAATGTTTCTTTGTGTTCCTAAACCATACATATTTTCTGGGGCACGAATAGAAAGGAAGACTGGAGAATACGCACACTCTTCTGTTTTAATACTTACAGTGCAAAGAGGCAACACTTAATATACCACTGGAATAAGCCAGTTTTATCATATAGGGATTTACCGTATTTTTCGCTTGATAAGACGCACCGGATTATAAAACGCACCCCAAATTTAGTGAAGGAAAAGAGGAAAAAAGTTATTTTAAGTTAATTGGGGTCAATCTTATAATGCTAGTGTCCTCTTACACTCAGCATATATATGTCCCTCATCCTGGTACATAGTCCCCTATCCTGGTACATAGTACCCTATCCTGGATATGGCCCACTTATCTTGGTACATGGCTTCCACCATCCTGATTATGGCACCCTTGTGCTGGCACATTCATAGCCCTCTGGTGCTGGCATATACATAGCCCCCTGGTGCCGGCACATACACAGCCCCCTGGTGCCGGATATGCCCCTCCAGTCACTCTATATGCCCCCCTGCTGGCGCACACATAGTAAAATGTTAAATGCTTTTAACTTACCCTCTGTAGCTCCCTTCTCCCAGCACAGCGGTGTCTCTTTCGAACATCTGACAGGCGTACTGTGATGAAATCACTGTGCTGTGCCGGTCATGTTGATTGGATTCCGGGAACAGACAGGAAGAGACAACCGCTGTGCTGGGAGCAGGGAGCTACGAAGGGTAAGTTAAGAGCATTTAACATTTTACTATGTGTGAGCCAGCAGGGGGGCATATAGAGTGATTGGAGGGGCATATCCGGGACAGGGGTGTGCAGTGCATGTACATGTAATATGCGCTGCTCCCCCTGCCCACATCTCAGCGTGGCTTCAGCACTGAGGTGGTTATAAAACACCCCCCCCCGTCTTATAATCCGAAAAATACAGTAATAGTTAATTTTTTTCATAAGCTATTATTACATCAAAACTATTTGATGTAATAGATAGCAAAGGATAAAATCAGCAGCACACCCAGAAAAAACCTGCACAGATAAAGGATGCTTCGGTTTTATAAAAGATAACCACTATCTGGGGTTTTGTGAAACAATTAGACGACATTATGCTATAATTTAGTTAGAATTAATATTTTCTGCATAGACACATGGTTGCAACTATGCTATTCAGTTAGATCATAAGAATTTCCATGGTACAACTCACTTTACGAAGATCTCAGTTAGATTGTTATGGGCAAGGCGACTTGGTTCTATGTTGGCCAGAACATCAGTATAAAGGTGGCCATACACCTACAATCGTTGTCCGCTCATTGGCCTGTCATTTCTTCCTATAGAACTCCGATACACATACAGTTAGGGCCAGAAATATTTGGACAGTGACACAATTTTCGCGAGTTGGGCTCTGCATGCCACCACATTGGATTTGAAATGAAACCTCTACAACAGAATTCAAGTGCAGATTGTAACGTTTAATTTGAAGGGTTGAACAAAAATATCTGATAGAAAATGTAGGAATTGTACACATTTCTTTACAAACACTCCACATTTTAGGACAAAGTAATTGGACAAATAAACATAACCCAAACAAAATATTTTTATTTTCAATATTTTGTTGCGAATCCTTTGGAGGCAATCACTGCCTTAAGTCTGGAACCCATGGACATCACCAAACGCTGGGTTTCCTCCTTCTTAATGCTTTGCCAGGCCTTGACAGCCGCAGCCTTCAGGTCTTGCTTGTTTGTGGGTCTTTCCGTCTTAAGTCTGGATTTGAGCAAGTGAAATGCATGCTCAATTGGGTTAAGATCTGGTGATTGACTTGGCCATTGCAGAATGTTCCACTTTTTTGCACTCATGAACTCCTGGGTAGCTTTGGCTGTATGCTTGGGGTCATTGTCCATCTGTACTATGAAGCGCCGTCCAATCAACTTTGCAGCATTTGGCTGAATCTGGGCTGAAAGTATATCCCGGTACACTTCAGAATTCATCCGGATACTCTTGTCTGCTGTTATGTCATCAATAAACACAAGTGACCCAGTGCCATTGAAAGCCATGCATGCCCATGCCATCACGTTGCCTCCACCATGTTTTACAGAGGATGTGGTGTGCCTTGGATCATGTGCCGTTCCCTTTCTTCTCCAAACTTTTTTCTTCCCATCATTCTGGTACAGGTTGATCTTTGTCTCATCTGTCCATAGAATACTTTTCCAGAACTGAGCTGGCTTCTTGAGGTGTTTTTCAGCAAATTTAACTCTGGCCTGTCTATTTTTGGAATTGATGAATGGTTTGCATCTAGATGTGAACCATTTGTATTTACTGTCATGGAGTCTTCTCTTTACTGTTGACTTAGAGACAGATACACCTACTTCACTGAGAGTGTTCTGGACTTCAGTTGATGTTGTGAACGGGTTCTTCTTCACCAAATAAAGTATGCGGCGATCATGCACCACTGTTGTCATCCGTGGACGCCCAGGCCTTTTAGAGTTCCCAAGCTCACCAGTCAATTCCTTTTTTCTCTGAATGTACCCAACTGTTGATTTTGCTACTCCAAGCATGTCTGCTATCTCTCTGATGGATTTTTTCTTTTTTTTCAGCCTCAGGATGTTCTGCTTCACCTCAATTGAGAGTTCCTTTGACCGCATGTTGTCTGATCACAGCAACAGCTTCCAAATGCAAAACCACACACCTGGAATCCACCCCTGACCTTATAACTACTTCATTGATTACAGGTTAACGAGGGAGACGCCTTCAGAGTTAATTGCAGCCCTTAGAGTCCATTGTCCAATTAATTTTGGTCCCTTGAAAAAGAGGAGGCTATGCATTACAGAGCTATGATTCCTAAACCCTTTCTCCGATTTGGATGTGGAAACTCTCATATTGCAGCTGGGAGTGTGCACTTTCAGCCCATATTATATATATAATTGTATTTCTGAACATGTTTTTGTAAACAGCTAAAATAACAAAACTTGTGTCACTGTCCAAATATTTCTGGCCCTAACTGTATGCTCAGTGTACTTCTCAAGGAGAAAAAGGGAATAATGTTAAATTCTTTCCAGATGGTAGTGGCTAATGTCTCAAGAATAAATAATCAAATATAATGAACTTTAAAACATCCAGTCCTTTTTTCCAACAAAATCTGCCGGGGACTCTTATTAGTAAAATTATTTTCTGCCACTATTAATTAGGGGAATAAAATCTGAACAGATGACATGTGTTTGTAAAGCCCACCATAGACTTTAGCCATCTGTTGTCCAAGGAATGATTAAGTTGGCAGCCATCTCAGCCGTCTGTCCCATACATAGACCAAGGCTTCAGTGTTCTCTATGAGAGGGCTGCTGGACGACATCTCATGTGGCAACATCTTAGAAAGGACAAAAGGATAGTCAGTCCAAAAGCAGAAACACTAACTACCCCAACAACTCTATGTCCTGGACTCCATATGCAGGCTGAAGGCCGAACACGTTGATATTGATGGGTCTCGTCGATATTAGTCTAATGTATAGGGGAGCTTAGGAGGTATTCAAGAATGTTTGCCTCCAAAAACAGGGAAGTTACAAGAATTGGGAGGGCTAGATTTTCCTGTATTTGTGGCACCCCATGGGTTAATGTGGCACAATAACATCACATGGGTTCTCTCCCCACTACACACTGACAAACACTAGCACCTCTGGGCCAGGAGGGGGAGCACAACCTGCTTCCTTATATACTCCTGCTTATGAGGGAGAGCTCAGTTCAGCTCGGAGCAGGGCTGTGAAGAGCACAAGTTAGTACAGAACTTAGTGCAGACCTAGTGAGGGTCAGAGGAACAGGAGAACTACAGACTGAGGAACACGTCTGGGAGCTGGAGTGACACCTTCACTCGCCCCAGAAGAACGCACAGAACGGACACCGGATCCGGTACTGTGTCTGGCACCCACAGCACAGTGAATCCAGGAACAGTGGGATCTCTAGATGCCCCTAGTACCAGAGCAAAGCAACACGGAGGGGTCAGCACAGCACAGAGGACTCAAGTTGCCTAGCCAAGTGGTACCAGCAGAATACAGAGAGAGAGACGTGAGGAATCCCAGCAGCTCAGCTAATAGCAGCAGCCAGGACACACACACAGTGCAGCATAAGGACGCTGACGACCCCGGACAGGGTGGGAAGAGAGCTCAGCCCCATTACAGACTCCGTGGACTATAATCTGCAATAACATCAGCAGTAAAGCTTTGGAAAACAGCAAAACTGCGAGTCTGTGTATTGATTGCGACCTTTGCTCCAGATTCAGCACAGAGAGCTTCCCCCTGCTACAAGCCTGTCAGCTCTGCCGCCTCAGGAGAGAAGGAGAAGAGCACCAGTGTCTACCAAACATGAGTGTGTGTCCTTTAATCCCGTCTCCACCATCTATAACCCCAATAGACTTTAACCCTTACTGCCCCGGGGGATACAGTTCTCCCCACTGGAACTATACCATCTCGGCTGCCATTCCATCACCCCCGGAGGTTCTGCAGCAGCGGCGGCCCCATCACTGGCCGCACCAAGTGGGTGGCGTCACCCGTGACAAATCCCCTTGTAAATATTCCCCATCTTATTGTGCGGGCCCAGGGACACGGTCCGGACCAAGCCACCCGTGACTTCCCCGACACCGTCCGGTCCGGTACCGAGTACCCCCCGTCCCGTGGGGGCTCCACATATTCTCTGCAGCACTACATTTAACTTACAAAAGTAATACACCAAGAAATGCCTTTGATAACATGCACTTATCAATCTCTCTATGGTCCCGTCACAACTCAGTACCTAGTACTAGTGCTATATACTCCCCCAAGTAATAGCCATAGATCTCATTTCTCCAATTTTGCTACCCCATGTTATAAACATTCGGCTTCTAGTATGCTCAATTTGATTTGGACATGCATTTTCCTGTCAGGTTGCCCATATAATTATATAGTGAGATGTATAAAATGATTGCTTTTAAAATCATTGCATATGTTGTCATTCATTTGGTTTAGCCTCATCAAGAACAAATTACTATTAGTCATTATTGCAGCTCACCTACGAATAAACTTTTGAAGCGTGATCACCGAACAATCAAGCGTTTCATGGCAAATAGCCAAGGTCGCAAGAAGCGTGTTGGGCAAAAAAGGCGCAAAATAACTGCCCATGAAATGAGGAAAATCAAGCGTGAAGCTGCCAAGATGCCATTTGCCACCAGTTTTGCCATATTTCAAAGCTGCAATGTTACTGGAGTATCAAAAAGCACAAGGTGTGCTATACTCAGGGACATGGCCAAGGTAAGGAAGGCTGAAAAACTATCACCTTTGAACAAGAAACATAATATCTTAAGACTGATTTTTCAAAGGTACTTTATGGACTGATGAAATGAGAATGACTCTTGATGGGCCAGATGGATGGGCCAGAGGCTGGATCAGTAAAGGGCAGAGAGCTCCACTCTGACTCAGATGCCAGCAAGGTGGAGGTGGGGTACTGGTATGGACTAGTATCATCAAAGATGAACTTGTGGGACCTTTTCGGGTTGAGGATGGAGTGAAGCTCAACTCCCGGACCTACTGCCAGTTTCTGGAAGACAACTTCATCAAGCATTGGTACAGGAAGAAGTCGGTATCGTTCAAGAAAAACATGATTTTCATGCAGGACAATGCTCCATGACATGCATCCAACTACTCCACAGCGTGGCTGGCCAGTAAATGTCTAAAAGAAGAAAAAATAATGACATGGCCCCCTTGTTCACCTGATCTGAACCCCATAGAGAACCATGTGGTGGTCCCTCCTAAAATGTGAGATCTACAGGGTGGGAAAACAGTGCACCTCTCGGAACAGTGTCTGGGAGGCTGTAGTAGCTGCTGCACGCAATGCTGATCGTAAACAGATCAAGCAACTGACAGAATCTATGGATGGAAGGCTGTTGAGTGTCATCATAAAGAATGGTGGCTATATTGGTCACTAATTTTTTTGGGTTTTATTTTTGCATGTCAGAAATGTTTTTTTTCTAAATTTTGTGCAGTTATATTAGTTTACCTGGTGAAAATAAACAAGTGAGATGGGAATATATTTGGTTTTTATTAAGTTGCCTAATAATTCTGCACAGTAATAGTTACCTGCACAAACAGATATCCCCTAAGATAGCCAAATCTAAAAAAAAATCCACTCCAACTTCCAAAAATATTAAGCTTTGATATTTATGAGTCTTTTGGGTTGATTGAGAACATAGTTGTTGATCAATAATAAAAATAATCCTCTAAAATACAACTTGCCTAATAATTCTGCACAGAGTGTATATACTTTGTTGGATATGATAGTGTTCAAACGTTTTCAGTAAGTCTTCACAAGGTTGGCACATACTGTTGCTGGTATGTTGGCCCATTCCTCCATGCAGATCTCCTCTAGATCAGTGATGTTTTGGGGCTGTTGCTGGGCAACACAGACTTTCAACTCCCTCCAAAGGTTTTCTATAGGGTTTAGATCTGGAGACTGGCTAGGCCATTCCAGGACCTTGAAATGCTTCTTACAAAGCCACTCCTTTATTGCCCTGGCGGTGTGTTTGGGATCATTGTCATGCAGAAAGACCCAGCCACGTTTCATCTTCAATGCCCTTGCTGATGGTAGGAAGATTGCAGTCAAAATCTCACGATATATGGCCCCATTCATCATTTCATGTACACGGATCAGGAGTTCTGGTCCCTTGGCAGAGAAACAGCCCCAAAGCACAAGTTTGCCACCCCCAGGCATCACAGTAGGTATGGTTTTATGTGGATGAAACTTAGCATTCTTTCTCCTCCAAATACGACGAGTTGTTTGTACCAAACAGTTCAACTTTGGTTTCATCTGACCATATGACATTCTCCCAATACCTTTGGTTCATCTAATTGCTCTCTAGAAAACATTCAGATGGGTCCGGACATGTAATGGCTTAAGCAGAGGGACACATCTGGCACTGTAGGATCTGAGTCCCTGGCGGCATAGTGTGTTGCTGATGGTAGAATGTGTAACGTTGGTTCCAGCTTTCTGCAGGTCATTCACTTGGTCCCCCCCATATGGTTCTGGGATTTTTGCTCACTGTTCTTGAGATCATTTTGAGATCTTGGGTGGAGCCCCAGCTCAAGGGAGATTATCAGTGGTCTTACATTTTCTAATTATTGCTCCCATCAAGCTGCTTGCCTATTGCAGATTCTGTCTTCCCAGCCAGGTGCATGTCTACAATTTTGTTTCTGGTGTCCTTCGACAACTCTTTGGTCTTCATCATAGTAGAGTTTGGAGTGTGACTGTTTGAGGTTGCGGACATGTGTCTTTTATACTGATAACAAGTTCAAACAAGTGCCAATACTACAGGTAATGAGTGGAGAACAGAGGATCCTCTTAAAGAAGAAGTTACAGGTCTGTGAAAGCCAGAAATCTTGCTTGTTTGTAGGTGACCATATAACTATTTTCTACCAAAATTTGAAAAAAAAAAAGATTTTCAAATCAGACAATGTGATTTTCAGGATTTATTTTCTCATTTTGTCTCTCATAGTTGAGGTCTACCTACGATGTTAATTACAGGTACTTCTCATCTTTTTAAGTGAACTTGCGCAATTGGTGGCTGACTAAATACCGTACTTTTTTTCCCCACTGTAGATACAGAAAAGCAGCTGCAGCTTCTAGTGACTGGAGGGGAAAGCTGCTAAAAGGTGGGTCTAAAGTCATTTAATGGCGAGAAACAGTGTTTTTCATCACATACACACAAAGCCCAACAATACATCAAGAAAAGTCATAGAAACAACAGTTTCACTTTACTGAATCAATCAGAACCTAACACAATATAGAAGCTTATAATTTATACAGTGCTCTATAACAAATTGGAAAAAAACAGGATTAACAATTTAAATTGATGCCATGTACAGTGAAAACGAAGGTCTCGATTTAATTAACCATGACAAAGTCTATGTTCTCTTATCAACGCTTTAAACCAGGATATAAACCAATTATGAAGATAGAACCTCTATGTTTCACTAGTAGAGAGATAAAACTATAATACAAAAAATGGAAACACCTTAAGAAGTTGTAAGATAAGTGTATGCACATGTAATAGTCCAATTTTTGAGAACAATCGCTAGTGCCAACTGATAAACTGGCGGCATAATATAATCAGTTTAGATTTGCTCAAGACAATATTGTCTGAAATACAATAAAATATTAATTTAATTTCTTTTGTGTGTTTCTGTGATTTTACAGTGAAGATTAAATGTTAATGTATGAAAATAAATATTTCCAGAGAAAGCATAGGTCTCCTAAGCAATACAAACAAATGTATTCATGAGTTTGTCCTGCTTGTCACTATGGCATAAGATAATCATGGTCTGGCTACTACATGACATGGTATCAATTAATGTCACATCAATATTAAAGGGGTTGTCCACTACTTGGAGAACCCCTTCTTATACCCCACGTTTTCCCCCATTAAAAGAAAATAGGTTATAGTCACTTCCCGTGCTGGCGCTGTTACAGCAGTGTAGGTACGCACTCTCCTGGGGCTCATGTGAGGTTGTTACCTTACACAAGTCCTGTGTCCAATCACTGCCAGCTTCACTCTCCCCACTTTGTAACAAACATGAATATTCGTCACTAGGTGGGGAGAGTGAATCTGGCACTGATGGGGCACAGGCTCGTGTGACATAACTTCATGTGAGACCAAGGAGAGCAAGTGCACACACTGCTTGAGCGGTGCTGGCATGGGAGGAGAGTATGAGCTTTTTATTATTTTAATTGGTGGCAAACATGGAGAACGAGAAGGGGTTGTCCAAGTAGTGGACAACCCCTTTAAGGCTGACGGGACCTTCACACTCTCCCCCAACAGAAGATATCAAGAAGACAAGGATTTCTAAATGCAGATCCTGATTTTATTTGGGAGATAAGCCGCTGACAGAGAAACCTTTTAAACCTTTTTTTTTTTACTTATTTAATAGTCCCTATAGAGGACTTGAAGCAGCAATCAGCTTACTGCTCTGTAAGCAAACATTTTGCTCTTCTATGAATGCCGACTCGCAGACCCCTGGCTGTCATGACAACCCATTAGCGCCCCGGGATCACGTAACAGGCACACCAATGGATGGAATCAATGACGCGATTACTGTCTGCCCTTGTTATATTTCGCTGTCAGTGACTGTCAGTGGCATGTAACTGGTTAACAGCTGAAGGTGGATCTCAGATCCACCCACGGCCGTTTGAGATACTTGATGGCTGGATAAATCCGCAATTTAGTATGGGAAGAGATGCGGGCTCTGAGTGTAAGCCCATATCAAAGGTATGAACACGGCTGATTATGTAAATATATGTCATTGGTTGAGAAGTGGTTAATGTATTGCTGACATGGTAAACCTTTTATCATGCCTGAATGGAAGTTCCATCAGAAGTTGAGAAGAACATTAACCAGTTCACCAAATTTACTTTATGAACGAAAGCATGGGGACATTAAGAAAAATGGAAAAAATAATCCAGCTCCAAGTACAATAAATATTTAAAGATTTCTTTTACTTTAACATTAAAGGGAACCTGTCACCCAAAATCACCTTCAGAACCTCCTAATACCTGTCCCTGCAGCCTTACACTACTATCTAAGCCATCCCTGTGTGACATATTTTAGTAATCTAGGAGTACAATAAAGTAGTTTTCAAACTTACAAAATCCATGACAGAGGGGCATTCCTCAAGGCGTCTGTGACGAGTAGGCGGGTTCCCTGTGCCGCGCTACACCCCTGCCTCGCCGCTCTATTACGCCCTAATGGGCGTCATTACAGCCTGCAGAGTGCGGGCACGATTAAAATCTCGTGCCCGCAACGTCACCGCTGCGACACGGTCACGTGATGCCGGGATCGTGTCACTTCCGGTCGCATGCGCAGATTGCTTGCTGAAGTCTGCCCGTGTGAGACCTGCGGCAACCGGAAGTGACGCGATCCCGGCGTCGCAGCGTTGACGTTGCGGGCGCAAGATTTTAATCGTGCCTGCGCTCTGCAGGCTGTAATGATGACCATTAGGGCGTAATAGAGCGGCAAGGCAGGGTAACGCGGCACAGGGAACGCACCTACCCGTCACAGACGCCTTGAGCAACGTCCCTCTGTCATGGATTTTGTAAGTTTGAAAACTACTTTATTGTACTCCTATATTACTAAAATATGTCACACAGGGATGGCTTAGATAGTAGTGTAAGGCTGCAGGGACAGGTATTAAGAGGTTCTGAAGGTGATTTTGGGTGACAGGTTCCCTTTACAATCCATGTCCATATACAAAGTTGAAAGTGTAAAAGAACAAGTCCATTAAACTTATTCATCGATAGTTATCTGCCATGATAATAGGCCATGAACAATAAGCTACGCGGTTCAGATGCTCCTTTGTCAAAGCATAAATGTCAATTCTGCAGGGGATTCATATAAATGATACGAGATCCACTAAGTGTGCAAGGAATCACTGTCAAAATTACAGCTTTTCCATTTAACCTTCTGTGTTTCCTGGCCCTTGTTCAAAATGGTGTCTGCAGCCTCATCATGACCATGTGATCCCTGCCTGTCCTGCCTATTTAAGTCCGGTTCCACATTCAGTCCCTCCCTGAGTATTCTGTGCCTGACCCTTGCTCTTTCAGTGCTACTTCTGAGACTTGCTCCAGTTCCAGCTACTCCATATCTGCTCTTCATTCACCTGCTTCCAGTAATGTGCTCTGCTGGGCCTCGCTAGTACTCTGTTACCTCCAGCAACAAGCCTTGCCTTGTGAAGGACTGCACCAGTTTGGCTGATTCTGCTCTGCTCCACGTAAGCTGTTGCTGCTTTTGTGTTTAGCTTTGTGACTTAAATTGCAGTGCGGTTCTCTGGACAGTCCTGGACTTGTGTGATTAACCGCACTGCACTGTGCTAAGTTCGAGATTGTTGTTGGCAAAGACTATTTCAGTTGCTGGTCGAATTGTGTGTGTGAACTGTTTTTGCAAGATTTTCTGAACTTTGCCCACATCACTGTTTTCCTTCACCGCTTCCTGCACCTTGTCTTTTACTTTACTGCAAGTGTGTAAATATAGACTTGAACTCAAAACCTTGCCTCAGTCTTTTGTCCAGTTCCACGCCACCAGAATCCTAGGTATCCACTAAAAGTGTTACAATCACATGGTTCAGGGTGTGTAAAAGTAAAAATAGCTCAGATCAGAAAGATATTTATGTCATGTTGTATCAATGAATAAAAATAATCAATTATTTCTGAATAACAGTATGTGCAAATATACACCAGGTTGATCGGGTATAATTTATCATAGTGTTTATCAGAGAGTTTATCCATGCTCAACGTGTACCACACCACTTCAGGTAAGTCGGCTTTTTGTTTTATCCTTCATAAGGAAATCTACCCACTCCACAAACTAGAGTTTTGAGGATATTTGATTCAAAATCAATATTGAGTAGGACCCCTTTTTCAGCTAAAACAGCTCTCAGGAAGGCTTTCTACAGGATTTTGGTTTGTTTATGTGGGAGTTTTTGGCCATTTATTCAGACGAGTATTTGTGGTCAGGCACTGATGTTGGACTAGAAAGCCTTGGCTCACCATCTCTATTCTAGTTCATCCCAAAGATGTTTGATGGGGCTGAGGTCAGGTGAAAATCCAGAAGAATGGTTTCCATTCAACATTTAGTACATTATGTGAATAATATAAAGCATGTAACCAAACGAAAATATAGCAGGGCTGAACTGATCATTTCATTATTTTTGTTTTGTATGCTGTCATAACATTGAAGGTTTTGCTTTCAAAACTATTTTGAAAAGTCATACTTGAAAAGATAAGATAATGGTATGTATGAATAAGAAAAGCATTGTTTAGGAAATGTGAAATTCTGTTCTTAGCCACTATTTATACTTTCTAGGTAGGCCCTATATACACGAGAACAATTAAACATTTACTAATATTAAGGCTACTTTCACATAACGATTTTGAAGGGAGCCGATGCTGTCTGATAAATTCGGACAGCATCGGCTCCCTTCTGATGCCTAGAATTGGCGCATTAAATTGTTGCCTCCGGTCTGGCAAAAAAAAAAAAGTATATGCTCACCTATCCCCGAGGCCCCCGCCGTCTCCCACAGGCTCCCGGTGCCCTTGCGGTGTCTGCAGAGGTCTTCTTCATCTGTACAGGACCTGCCGTTATGTCCCAATCACGTGACTGCAGGTTACACCATGGTAACCTGCGATCACGTGACTGTGACATCACGGCAGGTCCTGTACAGATGAAGAAGAGCTCTGCAGACACTGCAAGGACACCGGGAGCCTGCGGGAGACGGCTGGGGCCTCGGGGATAGGTGAGCATATACTTTTTTATTTTTTTGCCAGACCGGAGGCAACGATTTGTTTCCTCGGACCCTGCTCCATAGGGCCCCATGTTAAATTGATCGGATCAAATCAGATGTGCACTAAATGCCATCCGATTTGGTCCGATCTGATTTTGTCCGATTTTATTTTCGGTGCAAAAATCGGAGCATTTGAGGAGGTTTTGATTGTGATGATAATCTACAGACTTTTGGAAACTTTTAGGTAAATTAGTTAACTTGTAATTCTTTTTTTCACATGTGCTTTTAGTGTAATTTTGATACTGCGATTTTGCCTCTCTTTTATATGTCAGAATTTTCGCATTTAATGCAAGTCTATGAGGACATTCCTATGTAAAATACAATATACTCACAAGGGAAACCGAAATCTTGTGGATTTCAAACAAAAAGTGTGCATGAGACTTCTCTAAGTCCCGTCCACTTTGATAGAACTGTAAGACGCTGCATATTTTTGTTCAGCAAAACTATATAGCATGAAAAACTCACTATGGCAACTTAACTTACTAGCACTACTTCAGTAACGTTATGTAAAATTAACTATAACAAAAGTTGAAATGTAAAGTAAACTAAAAACGTTCTGTAGTTTATCAGGTATTAATTTGAGGCCAGCAGTACATGTCAGTGGCTCACATCAATTAACACATCTATCCAAAACTGTAGCAATGTTTTTTTGCAGTGCTTTATTGTTTTCTAAGTTCTCCACATCATCTATCGAAAGTATAAATGCACCATCTGGAGATAAAGCTTATTAAGATGGCACAGTATTTGGCATGCTACAGCACTGCATGTGTGCAAATAAAGAGAAAGTGTCTGAAGTTTGCAAATAAGCCTTACACCATGCTTCATCACACCCTAACAGTATGAACGCTAGAAACAGAAGGAAAAAAAATGAAGACAACACTGTGTGTGTATTTCAAGGCCATTTATATTGAAAAGCTAGCAGTTGCTCGAATCACAAACTAGGAGTGTGATCTACGCAGAGTAATAAATGTATATAGACAGTGCTTTTTTTGTAAAGAAATATTTGTCGGTACGCATTTCTGAGGTGAGGAGCGGTGTTGGGGGGAAGGGGCATGTGTTCTTAGGGTGCTGTCAGGCGCCGGCGGCCGAGATTGATTGGGGGGGGGGGGGGCGGCCCTGTTTCTCATTGTTGATAATACCAGGCTGTTCTAACACATTTTTGGTTTAACGTTTAGTGCTAATTTATTTACAAGTATACCAAATGTTAAAATGGATTAAGCTACTCTGTCTCAAGAGGTTGATCCTAATGAAGATTTCCTTTAAATAGCTCAATACAACAAACAACAATTTTTAACAAGTGATTTCTCCAAATTCAACACAAAATGCCCTGCTCCTTTCAACCTCCATCCCCCTGGTCTCTCCATCCTCCATTCCCCTGCTCACTTCATCCTCCATCCCCCTGTTCCCTCCATCCTCCTGCTCCTTCCATCCTCCAACCCCCTGGTCTCTCCATCCTCTATTCCCCTGCTCCTTTCATCCTCCATCCGCCATCCCCCTGCTCCTCCATCCTCCATCCCCCTGGTCTCTCCATCCTCCACCCCCCTGCTCTCTCATCCACCTGATCTCTCCATCCCCTGCTCCCTCCATCCTCCATTCCCCTGGTCTCTCCATCCTCCATTCTCCTGCTATCTCCATCCCCCTGGTCTCTCCATCCACCAGATCTCTCCATCCCTCTGCGCCCTCCATCCTCAATCCCCCTGATCTCTCCATTCTCCATCCCCCTCGTCTCTCAATTCTGCATACCCTGCCCTCTCCATCCTCCTGCTCCGAGTCCTTTCATCCTCCATCCCCCTGCTCCTTCCATCCTCAATCCCCCTGATCTCTCCATCTTCCATCCCCCTCATCTCTCAATTCTCCATACCCTGCCCTGATCTCTATCCCCCCTGCATCCTTCTTCTCCCTGCACAGCCTGCCGCCCTCTGCATCCCTCTCTCACAGTCACTGTGACTGAGTCACATACCCTGCACAGCACTCCTCCATCTTCTCCAGCTTCTTTCCCGCTGGGCAAAACTCCGCCCACCCAAGTCATATGTACGTGACATCATCGCAGGTCCTCCTGCAGCTCTAGTAGCTGCTCTGCTTGTGCCTCCGCTCCACACATGGGCCATTCAGATTTTCCAGTACGCCATTCAGATTTTCCGGTATGCCGTATCGGCGCGTACAGCCGCAAGAAAAGCACTGTATATAGATACACAGTCACAGCTTGTAGAAAGGAAACATGTTGCCTTTGTGGTGCTGGAAAGAACAGAAGTTGCACTCCACACAGTTCAGTGCTGTTCTTTTCACTGAAAGTTTAATTATTTTTATTATATAATACTCTACTCTTCTTCTTATCAAGCTAATCCGTTAATGTATTTTTCTTACTGCACTTGATGTGATGTTTGATTTGAGAGGAGTCTCAAACATGACATGATATGAGGCTGGAGCTGCACTCAAACCACATAGTGTCCATCTCCAGGGGGCTTCACAGCAGTTATGTTCTAATTTCTTACATTGCTGCTGTTGCTTTTTTGAAAGAAGACGTTGACTGAGTGACGATTTAGAAGCAGGGTGAGTGGTAACAGCGCCATCAGTGGGCAGTGCTGGTGTCACTTACTGCTTCTAGTACCGCCCACTGATGAAGATTTGTTTGAGAGGGGCGCTAGTAGCTGTAGGGCGGCCCTGTTGTCACTCACTGATTTTATGCTTTTGCAAACAATGCAGTGATTTGCAGGTTGTACTACAGCTAAGAGAAAAAAGAATATTTAAATCATCTTCCACTACGAGTGTGAATGAGCTGAGTGTGTATTCAGTGTAAGTGTGAGCTGGAGTAAAGGTACCGTCACACGCTAGGATCTCGTTAACGATATAGTCGAAACGTCACAGATTTGTAATTGTTCAAACGATATCGTTAGTGCGTCGTTGCATGTAAACGAACGATGTTGGAAGGATAAATCGTTGGATCGTTCAGCAAAAATTTGAGATCCTGACCTCAAATCTATCGTTCGTCGTCCAATTAACGCTCTGGAAAGCAGCAACATCATTCAGTGTGACACCTTTTTGAACGATGTCATTCATAATTCTCCTATTCCTGCCACTTTATAACATTGTTCAATCGTTCTTCTCCAAGTAGCTGTCGCATTGCCAAATTTAAGATCGTTAACGATATCCTTGCGTGTGACAATGAACTAACGATGTCAAAACGATTGCGGTCACGTGACATAGCTAACGATATCGTTCACCTATATCCTAGCGTGTGACAGTACCTTAAGTGTGAGCTGGAGTAGGTGTGTGACTTGTGATTCTGTGAGTTTGGATTTAGGGAGTTTAAAAGGGAGGAATTTGTACTGAATTGCTGTTTATTTTTGTTACATTACTTAACTTTTCTGTTTGGTGCAATCCCCATTAGGAAATGAGTTCCATTACTGACAATGCCTTCCAATGTACATCTTGTGTCTTGTATGCAATCCTTGAACAGGCATTTGAATGTGTATACTATTGTGGGAGATGTGAGCTTGATATGCATTTGGAAGGCCAGATACTGGATCTATATGAGCAGCTGGCAACACTAAGGCCCCTTTCACATCTATGCGTTGGTGCATTCACCTGTGCTTGCTGCCCTGCGCTAGCGCAAATGCAAGCGCAGGTGCATTTTCAGGCAACCGCAGGCAAGCACAACAGTGCATAGATGCACTGTTCCTGCGCTCGGCTGTGCTCAGCCATAGAATGTAATAGGGGCACCGAGCGCAGGAGCAGTGTATCTATTACATTTTATAGCCGAGCACAGCCGAGTCCAGGAGCCGACATCCCTGAAGCGCGAGTGTGACGGTGCTGACATCACCGCGCATGCACTTAGTCAGATGCACAAGGAAACATCACTTTCCATGTTTCCGGGTGCGCCTGACTAAACCCATGCACGGTGTCGTCAGCACAGTCACACTCGCGCTTCGGGGATGTCGGCTGTGCTTGGCCATAGAAGGTAATAGGAGCACCGAACGCAGACGAGCGCAGGAGCAGTGCATCTATGCGCTCATGTGCTTGCCTGCGTTTGCCTGATAATGCACCTGCGCTTGCATTTGCGCTAGCGCAGGGCAGCAAACGCAGGTAAATGCACCAACGCATAGATGTGAAAGGGGCCTAAGATCCACAGACAATATGGAAAGGAGTCTGCTGCTCACTGAGTAGCTGCTCAATGGGGTAGATGAGGGGGAGGATCATAGTATAGAACTACAGGACACTGAGGCAGCCAGCGGGGTGACAGAAGATGGGGTAGAGAGAAGAAAGCAAGTGAAACTAGTTCTGGTCTGGCACACCCAACAAGTTTGCTAAATTGGCAGATGATGAGGTTGTCAGTACGGCTGAAGCAAGACATGTCCACTGAGAGCCAAAGAAGTGTCGGCTCCAGTAAGGAGGGAAATAAGATAGCAGGGCAGGCCAGGGATGTGTTGGTGGTCGGGGGGACTCAATTATTAGAACAGATAGGTCAATCTGTCACAAAGACAGGGATTGCCTGTGTTGCTTTCCTAGTGCTCGAGTCCAGTAAGTTTAACCTGAGTAGGGTAAAATCCTGGAGGACTTTTTAAGCGATGCTATAGTGGAGTATGTTCATGACTGGACCAGGGAAATGCAGTGGATGTTGTGTAAATGGACTTTTCAAAAGCTTTTGATATGGTGCCACACAAAAGATTGATAAATAAAATGACAAAAATGGGAATGGGGGAAAATATGTGTAACTGGATTAACAAGTGGCTCAGTGATAGGAAACAAGGGTGGTTAATAGTGGAACTCACTCAGACTGGATCACAGTTAACAGTGGGGTACCACAGGGACAGTATTGGTTTCGCTTCTTTACAACATACTTATTAATGAACTTGTGGGGGGCACACAGAGTAGAATTTCAATAACTGCAGATGATACTAAACTCAGCAGGGTAATAAATACAGAAGAGGCACATCTTATATTACTAGATGATTTATGTAAGCTGGAAACTTGGTCTGAGAAATGGCAATTGACTTTAATATGGGTAAATGTAAGGTTATACACTTGGTCAGAGGAAATAAAATGTATAATTATGTATTTAATTGTAGAACATTGTGTAAAACTGTGACATAAAAAGACTTGGGTGTATTGGTGGATGGCAAACTCATGTGGAGTGGCCAGTGTAAGGCAGCTGCTGAAAAGGGATGCATTAAAAGGGCATAGATGCTCATGAGAAGAACATAGTTTTACCTCTATACACGTCATTAGTACAACCAAACTGAGTATTGAGTACAATGTATAATGTATAAACTCAGTGCCGGCAGAGAGTGGGGTGACGTCACAGTGGGGTTCAACTGAGGTCAGCTGCTGTGATGCTGCTGATCTTTGACCTCAGATGAACTCTCTCACTGCACCCTGCTCAGACCGGCAGTGAGTTCCTCTGCATATTGCGCGGTGAACAGATGTTGCTTTGAATCGTGGATTATTATTTGAGGCAATGGGGGTAATAAAGATGGCAAAAAGGGATGTTGTTGTTGTTCTTATTCCAAACAAATGATTTTTCACTGTGTGGTGTAATTTTACCATTTACTTAAGAGGTTAATAATAGCTGGGCTTGGTGCTACCTGTCAATACTCAGATGGCATTAATCCTTTATTACTCAGTCTGCCAATTCCACAGAGCAGCTGGAAGAGTTGAATAAAGCTTCAGAAAATGGCACTTCTATGAATGTGCCATTTTCTGGGACGGCTTTGAGCTGTGATTTGCAGTGTGGGGAGCCCATAATGCTTGGACCTCCCTATGTTGAAAATTCCAGCCCCCAGCTGCCTAGTTTTATCTGGCTGGCAACCAAAAATACAGTGGAGCCCCCACATCATTTTTCTTTAAATTATTTATTTAAATAATTAAAAAAAGGGATCCCCAGTATTTTTAATTACCAGCCAAGTAAAAGTAGGCAGCTGGGGCTGGATGGCAGCCCATAGCTGCTTGGTTTACCTGTGCTGGTGATCAAAATTACAGTGGAGCCCTCTGTAATTTTATTTTTGAAATATCACATTAAGCAACCCTTTTTTAAATTTCTATCCTTAAAATAACTGTATTCACAATGTCAACAGTGTACTGTACAATTCTAAAAAATGCTGCAAAATGCACACTGAAAACGCACCAAGACACCACTGTTTCTGTGTGGATCTTTGAAACATGGTGCAGATTTTGGACGCCAAAAATTCACAGCACACATTCTACATAGGCACATAACCTAAACCATCTCACACACAAAACAGATAGCTGTTGGCTGAATAATTGTTTGGCCTATCATTTGACCAACAGCTATCTTCCCGACTCCGCCACACAGAGGAGCGCTTAGTTGAGCCACGTGCTCCTGGGTTCTCTAGGAAAGTACCAGTACCTGAATTAGCTTCACTGGAAGCCTCTAAGGGGGTATAAGAGAGAAAAAGTTGCGACGCAACTCTTAAGTGCAGTAATTAAACTTCAACATAGATTATAAATCGATATTGCTCACCTTTTAGGTGCCTTGGTTAAATTGCATATAAGATCTCCTTTGGTATGCAGCTTTCCCACTCCGGAAGGAACAGATCTTGAGAGGCTGATTCATCACATATAATAGTAAAGATACTGGTCTATTAGGGCAGCGCTTCCACAGGAGACCCAGAGTTCAAATAAGTCTTCCTTTATTCTTAAAATGTATATCACAGTGGGCAGTACAATGCGCTTCAACCCCTTAATGGGTCTTCCTCAAGTACAATTGTATAAACTTATTTACAATTGTACCTAAGGAAGACCCACAAAGGGGTCAAAACGTTTTGTACTGCCCACTGTGATATACATTTTAAGAATAAAGGAAGACTTATTTGAACTCTGGGTTTCCTGTGGAAGCGCTGCCCTAATAGACCGGTATATTTACTATTATAGGAAAGCACCAGAAGACTCCTGTGATGGTGGCTTCTCTCAAGAAGAACAAAAGGATCAGTAGTCTGAAAACGGATATATCTGATCCTTCTGTTCCTTGACATCAACTGTCAGAGATGCATCTGAAGACCTCATACACACTTGTAGATTTTTGGCTGATTGCGTGGGTTCGTCCGACATTAGTCTCTGTGCCTGGATGCCTGGATGTATTAACTCCCTGGCAGTCTATTGCATATGTGCAAGATATACATCACAGAACACTGACTGCTTACCTGCAGGGTCATACTAAGTTTGCATACATCTTGGCACTTACAGAAGCTGATGTATTCTTTTGTTTGTGTATTATGCAGTCATAGCAGCTTTCACCTGTTCACACTTCTTTATTCTGTTTGTAGGTTATGGTCAGTTACCGCAATTGCCTTCACACACAGTTTGGACACAAAATGTGTCCCTAACCCAGAATCTGGCAACAGGATTGCTCAGAAAGTGCAATCCGGTTGCCGGATACTTTGTTCATCCCTGCTGCCGCAGGAATGAACAAAGGGTTAATGTCCAGAATACATATGGGCAACATGTCTCTAGGGGGTGCCCACCCTCCCTAGAGACATGCTGTCCACACAGGATGGCATGTGAGGGGTTAATTCTACTGTTAACTCTCTCACCGGCAATTCCCGGCATTTAACTATACTTCTGTATTAAAGCGCCGACTCCTACATCAGGACCACTATCCTAGGTAATGTGCGTAAGCACATTACAGAACAGCATCCTTAATAAGGAGCTGTCTGTGGTGCTTACGCCATTTGCGTAGTGTAGTGGCTGCTGTCCAGGGTCCTGATATCATTTACATAGTTCTATGGCTGCATGGTGCCCATAGAACTACTATAAATGATATCAGGATCCTGGAAAGCAGCCACTACACTTCGCAAATGGCGTAAGCACCACAGACAGCTTCTTATTAAGGATGCTGTTCTGTAACATGCTTACGCACATTACGTAGGATAGTGATCCTGATGCAGGAGCCGGTGGGCTTTAATGCAGAAGTATAGTTCAATGCCGGCAATTGCTGGCGAGAGAGTTAACAGTAGAATTAACCCCTCACATGCCGTCCTGTGTGGACAGCATGTGTCTAGGAGGGTGGGACCCCTAGAGACATGTTGCCCACATATATTATGAATATTTAACCCTTTGTTCATCCCTGCGGCAGCAGGGATGAACAAAGCATACGGCTGCCGCAGGCATTCACATGTGCCTTGTGGCAGCCGCATGGGCTCCCACAAGAGCCAATTATAAAAAAAAATGGTTGCGGTTGGAAAACCGCTCTGAAAACTGCAGCCTGCAGGATTTTTCCCGCAGGCTGCAAATCGGAGCCGGTGACCGCTGAGCCATTTAGGCAACCCAAATATTATAATGGGTGCCTATGGGCTGCGGATCCGGATCTGGTTTTGAGCATTTTTCATGCTCAAAACCGGATCAGGATTATAAAATTTACCGCAAATGTGACCCTAGCCTAAGACATATCTGGGAGCAACTTATCCTCTTCCAACCTTTGGCATCATCGGGAGTGAGATTTGAGATTGATAGTATAAATATCTGTCCGCTATCTATTATACATACAGTATATCTAGGATTATTATTGGGTAATATTATATTACAGACTAATGTTATGAATCAGATCAAAAAGGCTTTTTATATAAAATATTCTTCAATTTACAAAACATGTGTCATCCTTAATTTACAACTTTTATTTGATTTTGCAAAGGAAATATAAAAATCAAAAAATCAGCAAAAACATCCCACAACAGCTGCACATTTTATATAATTATTTTCCCAAGCTCAAAAAAAGTCCCGTTTTTGTTCATCAAAAGTCGCTTTATACATCAGTAACACCGATTCTGAAAATACAAATTGATGGAAATGGAATCAACAAGAAGAGAAAGAAAAAAGATCCCATTCATGTTCAGGATCACTGCCCATTTACTGTTTAATGTTGACTCACACCATTTAGCAATATACCGTAGCTGTTAATGAGGCACTAATATGACTCTTTTTAAGCCAGGGACTTTCGTTTGCTCCCAATGTAACATTCGTGAGCCATCTTTTTACATGTTTTTCTAACACAGAGATTGTGTTCACAAATTCTGGACAAATAAGCAAAGTATGATTGCACTATTTTGTCGGGTAAAATGCTTGAAACCCGAAAGACCAAATTATAGTTGATAGGAGTAGTCCTGATCATTTGGTGTCTAACAAGTGAGGCTTAGCGCACTGTTGTCATTTTTGTTGTTCTCCACCTGGATCAGGGAAGAACAGTGGAAATGTACACCTCATATGTAAACTGTTAATTAATGGAGCCCCATTATTATTTCCAAAAATATGTTACATTTTCCTGAATTTGCATACTTAAAATGACAGTAACTGCCCATCCCTCAGATTTACCATTTTAGCAATTACCGCATGTAACAGTAAACTTCAAGAAAGATGCCAAGATGCTAGAGTTTCCAAAACCACAACATGTAATCACACCCCAACAAATACATCAGCATCCAAATAGCCTTCTTATAGGATGGGTTGGCTGTCAGGTATAGACATGTACCTACGTTAGTTTTTTGTTTTATTTAAGGGGTTGTCCACTACTAATCCAACCACTTCCCAATCACTTGGTTTCTCTTAGGCTGGTTTCACACTTGTGTTCAGGTGTGATCAGGCTGAAAATGCATTCAGCCACATCTTGATTTGTTTGTATAACCATATGTAACCGCAGCAGTATTATGCCCCATCTGAGTGTCGGATCTGGCAAAAAAACTACTGTGGTAGCATATGGTTGCATCCATTTTTTTGCCCGATCTGTCGGAAAGTTGAAACTTTACATAGAACACGCCTAATGGGAGGGTGTTGGGAGTGATTCTGGGTATGCTCAGTGTAAAAGCTGGATCCCGCCGGCCTCATTGAAGCCCATTCTACTTTTGGTCGCAGTGCACCGTATCTGTTGACATCAGGATTTGTAATGAGCCACAAAATCGCAACTTTGTGCGACCAGGGAGGGAGTCAAAAGGGCGCATTTGTAAGGATCCATCAGAAACCTTTTGTTTCAGAGCCAGAAACGGCGATCACATGGCTGTGAAAATGCGATATGCATACTCATTGACAGAACCGACTATATGGGTGTGGCCTTGCTCAATACAATTGAATTGAGCGAGGCTGCGACCCTAAAGTCAGAAGGTGGCCAGGAGTATGCATATTGTATACGTGTGGCAACATGACTACTGTTCCTGGTTTTGTCACAAGAGAATCCTCACAGTGCACGCGATGTCTAAATCACAGTTCTGCAGTCAGTATGATATATGTATCACACTGTGTGACAGCAGACTTATGAATCCTTACAAGACAAACCCTTTTCTTTAAAGGGAACCTGTCACCCCATTTAGGCGTTCTACACTGTGTCCACGATCTGTAACATGCTGTAATTGGGGTCCTTGTAACCCCTCTATATACCCAGACGTCCCCTGCATACCTCAGAAATTAATTTTTGTTCTGTCTTGTGCTGTATGTAAATGGTCTCTTGAAAATGTCCAGAGGGTCTGCTCTCTGTGGTCCTGCAGCTCCCCTGCCTGGAATACCCACCCCGCTCTATTGAAACGCCGCCCTCTGGTGTATGCATGTTGAGTGACATGTGCAGCGGTGCGGGTCATTGTGCTCCATTCAAGCTGCACAGTGCCCGAAGTCTTGTGCCTGTGCAGTAGAGTCATGCAAAACTTCGGGCCATGCGTCTTCAATGGAGCAGTGACCCGTGCCACTGGGCAGGCATGACCTGTCACTCAACATGCATACACTGGAGGGGTGGCTGTTTCAATAGAGCAAGGCGGGTTTCGAAGTCAGCAAGGCGGTGAAGACCACTTAGAGCAGACCCTCTGGTCCTTTTCAGGAGTTATTTACATACAGTGCGGGAGAGAATAAAAGTTAATTTCTGAGGTATGCAGGGGGACGTCTGGGTATATAGAGGAGTTAAGAGGGGCACAGTTTAGAACGTCCAAAAAGGGTAACATGTCACTTTAAGTCTTTAATTTCAAATGAAGCCTAAATGGAAAAGTGTATCTAAAGGACCAGTTACACACACAGATAATTGTGCAGAGATTGTTTGCAGTGAAATCATGGACACATTGTTCTATTTGTACAATGTCTGTGTGTGTAACTGGGCCTTTACCTACAGTGAAACATGGTACAAAATTCATGATTGTTTTGAGGCTGCTTAGCTGTCCCTGGGACAGGAGACCTTGAATATATTACAGGGACAATTAAATAAAAGGATTATCCCAGCATTTTAATGTAATACATGTTCCAAAGGGTTACAAACCTACAGATGTTGAAAAGGTTACCTTGACTCAGATAACACAGCACTGGGATATCAAGACCCTTATGCAATGTTAAGTTATTTTATTTCTTTCAAGGGAGATAACCCTCTCTTATGAAGGTAAGATATAATAATAGGGTTGCTTGGCATTTAAAAAACCCATTGTGAAATTTGAGTTGTTGATTTTGTTGAACATAAGCAGTGGTGCCACAGTTTTTCCTCTTGCTCTATAGTCCGATTTCATGTGTTGACATTGAATTAAGCATATTCGGACAGTATATAAAGAAATGATATCATGCTGAATTTTAACTGCCAAACGAAAGCAATGCACTCTAGAGACCTTCAGCCCATGCACTGTCCTATACTGCAGAGAACAAGCCTCAACACAAAGTGATATCAGCATAGTATATAAGTACATTCTTAATGAACAATGCTTTGTTTTAAGCTGTTGTCTTTTCCATGAATACATGCAATGTTTAGCTGTGAATGTGGTCTAATCCTACACGAAGAACAATGGTGACAAACTGTATATAAAAGCAGCAGTGATCGATGTCTTTCCACACAATATCTGCTTTTCAGAAAAAGCTATTCTTCTGAGCAGCACCAGTTGTTGTACCAGGCAGTGTTTGCTACAGCATTAGACAAAAAATGATCACACTACGGTAACGTTACAAAGTTACCCAGGACCAGAAAAGCTGCATTGCAGTTGAGCTAGTTCACCCAAGGAACACATTAGGATTTTATAGTAACTGAAGAATTAGGTCAATTTTGAGAAAACTAAAAAAAAAAAAAAAAAAAAAAAAGAAAATGTCACCCTATACGCATATTCCTCCACTTCTCCCGTCTGCAAATCCCTCCACTGGCTCCCAATTCACCAGCGTATCCAATTAAAAAATTACTGCATTGACCTACAAAGCCGTCCACAATCTGTCCCCCCTATATATCTCTGAACTAGTCTCCCGATATCATCCAACTCATAATCTTTGATCCTCCCAAGACTTCCTTCTTTCCTCCACACTTGTACGTTCCTCATCTAACCTGCCTGCAAGACTTCGCCCGAGTAGCCACCATTCTCTGGAACTCTGCACCCCATCACGTTCGACTGTCCCCTACACTCGGAACCTTCAGCCAGAACCTGAAAACCCATCTCTTCAGAACAGCCTACAACCTGCAATGACCACAGTGCCACCTCACCACCACTAGGCCCGGTGCTCCACCACCATGGGATCTGGCATTCCAGCACCACTAGAACCGGCGCTCCACCACCACCCTAGCAGACCCAACCTACTGTCTCCCTCCCCATTGCCCCGTAGAATATAAGCGCCTCTGTATCAGTCTGTCACTGTTAGCAAAGACAAAAACTATGCACACAGTGAACACGTCTGTAGGACAGTGTTCACACCACCTAAAGACTGAATCACAAAAAGCAGTCAAACAAACGTGTAAAAATACTATGTTGTAAAATAACACAGTAAAAAGCAAGTGCTGCAGAAAAAGTAAAATACATGGTATTTAGTTGATACATTTTTTGCAAAAAATGTATACTAAGCTGCTCTACCAACTTCAAGGTAACCCATGACAGAGCAGTCCCTATCTGATGTATTTAAAACCTGACCATGTGTATTGGTACCTAAAATGAGCAGGAGTAAAAAGCTCTGATACAGGTTACCTGCTGTTTCCATTTTAGAAACTTGACCCCCCCCCCAAGAAACTTCTCTAGATGAATGGTGAGCATGCTGAACCCCAAGATACTTCATACATTGAACTGTAAAAATGAAAAAGTGCATTTTTCAAAAAAAAAAAATGTTCTTTTAACCTCATTTTTTTACAATTTTCCCAATGGCAACAATATAAAATGTATCTTAAAATTGGTTGGGCAATTTGTACAGAGTACGCCTATATCTCATATGTGCTGGAAAACCACTGTTTAGACGCACGGCAGGGCTATGAAGGGAGGGAGTAACATTTTCGAATGCAGATTTTGATAGAATTGTCTGTGGGTGTTATGTCACTTTTGGAGAGATATGTCTAAACAGTGGAAACAATGCACAAGTAACCTCATTTTGAAAACTAGACCCACAAGGAATTTATTTGGATGTGTGGTGAGCACCTTGAATCCCCAAGTGCTTGTTCTCTCCCTGTAGACTCTGGATGAGGGATCGTGGAGGGGTATGTGAGAGTAAGACAGACGAGTTGAGATATGTTTGTGTTTTTTGCTCTAATAAAATTATTTTTTTCTGTGTGTTGTGTATTATTATTATTTACTAGAGATTCATAATGGCCAGGTCTAACATGCAGACATTATGAATCTTTGGCTTATTGCCAGCTGCCTATCCAAAGATGGCAGTAACCCCTTTATTACCCAGTTCATCACCGGCACCAGGGCAACTGGGATAGTTGGGGCACAGCGCCAGAAAATAACGCTTTAATGAATGCGCCATTTTCTGAAACGGATGCGGGCTGCAATTCGCAGTGCGGAGGGCCCAGAACGCTTAGCCCTCCCCATGCTTGAGCATTCCACTCCCTAGTTGTACCTGGCTGACAACCAAAAATGAAGAATCTTGATTAGACGCTCTCCTCTATTACCTTGTAATGCTCCTTTGGGGTTTTTTCGAACTAGTTTTTTAATGAAGGCAACCCTTTTAAGATACAGAAAAAGAAAAAAGTCAGATCAATGTAAAATGTAATCACTACTAACCTGAGGCTTCAACAACATGACATGCCTTATGAAAATGTTTTCAAGTGACTTATAAAGATAGTCATTTGTGATGAATCACATAGTCTAATAATAATATGAAATGTGTTTCCTCACTTTTACATTTACCCTAGAAAGGAAAGTTTAGGTAATGGAATTACGGTATACCTGTAAAGCATCAAAATTTGGATAAAGAAAGAAAATTGATTTTGTACAGCAAACTTAATTTAAAAAAAAATGTTCAATTCCTACTAGCTCCAGATTTACACCTCTCTATATGTAAATTAATAGTTGAATTCCTAAGTGAACACTTGTGGGGACCCCAAGAATAGGAGAAGTTAGTGACAGTATTGTTCTGTGCTAAAAATTCTGACATGGCATTGTAATGTCCTTGAGTCTTATAAGATGTAGGTGGGCATGTAATCAAGAAAGAGTGCCAGATTCATCCTGCTTGAACAGCCTCCTCATATAATGGCCTGTATTGTTTAAGCTTCTGCTTAAAGGATTGCAAGAATAGCAGTCTTGTCACTACCAGGACACAAGTTTGAAGCAGAAAATACTGGCCATCTTTGCATTTGGAATCTGAGAAGTTATCCTTCATTTCTGAAAGCCAGGACAGCTTCAATAAATAACCCATCATTTTATATGCAGAAATATCCAGGTAGAACTAAGTTCTGACTACGTATACTATTACTTTTATGATTTACCAATATACATGTCTCAGCGGAAGTGGCACAGCTCTGTGCATTTTGTAGCGGAAGTGAATGGTCCAAAAGCTCAGTTCCATTTACTTGTATGTGAGAGACTGCAGTGCAGTTTGCAACCACTAAACAATGACTCCACCGCACCCCCCTCCCTCCCTAACCTCTTGTAACCCACTCCATGTATATGGAATAAAGAGATTCCGTCTTCAAGGAAAACCAGGGTGAGTGCCGTCTTTTCTCTTATCATTTATGATAAATAACCTGTCATATTGAAGACTTGAGCAACACCCCAAAGCAGAATCTGGTCAAGAGCTAAATAAAACGCCACTAGCAGGGGCTGGCTGGAGCCTCCATCCCTGGGTGGCAGATTTGCCCTGCCGGCCCTGACTTGAGAAGCGGGGGGGGGGGTGCTGTCAGGTCTGACTTGAGAAGCGGGGGGGGGGGGTGCTGTCAGGTCTGACTTCAGAAGCGGGGGGGGGGGGGGGGGGGGGGGGGGGGGTGCTATCGGCCCTTACCTGATCAGAGACTCCCGCAACTCCCGCGGCCGGGCCGTCTCGCGTCATGTGCCGGCCGCAAAGCGACGCCCGCGGCCGGCCCGTCTCTGTAGGGGGCGGCCCTAGAAGTGGACTATACCACCAGCCCAGGGGGCACTTGCCCCCCTGCCACCTGGGCCAGCCCGCCCCTGGCCACTAGTGCCCGAAATTCTTGTACATAATCACCCTGAGTATCTGCTTCCAGAGCTCATTTTAAATGAAAAAGGGCATTATCATTGTGAGATATGTAAAGATCGACAATCTGCTCTGATCTAACTGCAGCTGTAACACAGTACAGCAGAACTGAGCTTTGTCTTATTACAAAAAATATCTACAACTGCAGCTGTCCCTTCATTGTGCTTTCAGCTCAGCTACAGAGCTGTATAGCACAGTTGAACTTTGTCTCATTACAAACACCTTTGATGCTTTAGCTTTCTTTTCACAGTGCCGTCAGCTCTGCTGTACTGTTCTCACCTTCTTCACTGCCTGTGAGACAGAAACTGAAGAATTAAGAAGTAAACAGATTTCTTTGTTAATATTATTATTATTATTATTATTATTATTATTATTTATTTATATAGCGCCATTGGGTTCCATGGCGCTTTACATGAGGATGAGGGAGACAAGAACAAGTACACTAAATCTAGGCGATCAGGACGTACAGGTACAGGAGGGGCAGGGACCCTGTCCACGAGGGCTCACAGTCTATGAGGGGTGGGTTAGGATACAGTAGGATGGGGGAAATACACTCCTGCATTAGTTTTAATCATACAGCTGTGCAGTGAGAGCAGACTGTCAACCTTTACATGTCTCACCATCCGGCCATAGATCTTAATAGCTCATTTACATGTAAGAAAAATGTGGATTTCTCTGGAATATGACACCAGATCGCAAATATAAAGGTATCATTTTATTCAACTTTCTATTACTTGCAAACCCATATAGACAGATTAGGAACATTGATCCTACTGTCAGATTCCCTTTAAGCTTGATTAAAAATCATTGCTCTCAGTAGCACATTATCAAGTGTAGGAATGACCTGTGCTGCTGAAAGCAAAGGCAATTTAAGCACACAGAACAATTTATTATTGATTGTTCTGTGCACATAGGAAATGCATTCTGGCTGTCTAATCAGGCTATTAAGTAGATGAAACAGCACACACAATGCGATTTTAACATGGTCTTTTATGTGCTCTAGAATAGATAGATGAACAGATAGAATAGATAGATAGATATGAGAGATAGATGTCAAACAACTATATAATGTCCCAGCCCTCCCTACATATTGTAATCTTGCACCATTTAGTGCCTTTCATGTTGCCCTAAACTGTGTTTAGCCTTGTATTTAGGCAAAAAATAAATAATTAAAAAAAAAAACTATGTGGGATCCCCCTATTTTTTATCGCCAGCTAGGGTGAAGCAGACAGCTTAACCTTGTCTGGTAATTCAATAGAGAGGTCCCCCTATGCTATTTTTTTTAAATTATTTATATATATATATATATATATATATATATATATTTTTTTTTTTATATTTATTTATTTATTTTTTTTTAAAGTGGGGTCCCCATGTTATTTTTTTTTAAAACATTATCTTGGACCAAATGCAAAGCTAAAAAAACTTTTAGTGCCACACGAAATGCACTAAAGGGTGAAAGCTTACAATATATAGGGGGGTGGGACATTATATAGCTGTTTAACATCTATCTGTATCTATCTATTCTAGCATCTATCTTTTTCTTTATATGCTTGGTTTCTTCTCTTTAGAAAAAAATGTACAGAAAGTAATGTAGCATGTAAAAGATGATGTTAAAAATGCAAAGCACATAGATGTAACACAGACTGCACATGGACACTAGGTGAGGAGGAAAAAAAATCACATTAGTACGGTATGACATATGGAATGACACTCCCATCATACTCAGGAGCAGCAAAGGATCGATTTTTTAAAAGCACCCCAAGTGGCAGTCCAAGGCATGTGTGCATGATAAAAGCAAGCTATCACATCCTTAACTAGAAAAATGAGTCACTTTATAGAATATATATAGAATATCTATGCTAGAAAACAAGCACAAAAGAATACTGTTAGCACATAAGAGCAGTTGCTAATGAATCTGATATAGAGGTTATATATATATATATATGGTTATATTTGAAAAAAAATATTTTTAAGATCATGTTCAGATTCTTCTATGTTAAATTTGCCTGTACAAATGAATCATAAGAGCAAGGAATATAGAAAGCAAATAAATTCACTTTGTTTTGGAAGCCAATTCCTAATGTTAAGCTGTGTAGTGCTTCCCAATCAAGAAATGGAAATAAAACAAAAAACATCTATTATAATAAAACCTTAAGGCAACTTCCGTCAGGATGTAACGGTATGGTACGTCACATCCTGGCTGAAGTTGCCTGTACACCCATCTGTACATCCAAAGCCCCACTCCCGCCATCGGTACAAGCGCCACCGGAACCCCCCCCCCGGCTCCCAGCCCCCTCCGCTCTCACCCCTGCCTGGCGTTAGTTATGCTCACCTATCCGCTATCCAATGCTGTCTCCCAGCAAGTTCTGTGTGCTTACAGGACCTGTGATGATGTCACAGAGCGTCATCAGGTCACATGTGACCCGATGATGCTCTGTGACAACATCACAGGTCCTGTAAGTACAAGGACCTTGCTGGGAGGCAGCGTTGGATAGAGGATAAGTGAGCATAACTAACGCCAGGCAGGGGTGAGAACGGAGGGGAAGGGAGGCGGGGCGAGGCGAGGCTGAGACACAAGGGGACAGGCAGAGGGGACACAGAGGTACGGGGGACACAGGCATAGGGGGACAGGACACAGAGGCACAGGGGAACACAGACAAGGGGAGAGGAGAGCCACAGGGGGATAGGAGAGGCACAGGGGGACACAGACAGGGGGAGAGGAAAGGCACAGAGGGACACAGACAGGGGAGAGAAAAGGCACAGGGGGACACAGGGGGAGAGGAAAGGCACAGGGGTACACAGAGGCACAGGGGAACCCACGGCTACATCCTGCCCTATCGCTCCATCCTGCCCCGCCACCTCCATCCTGCCCCCGCCGGCTCCATCCTGCCCCGCCGGCTCCATCCTGCCCCGCTCGCCACCATCCTGCTCCCCCGCCGGCTCCATCCTGCCCCTGCCGACTCTATCCTGCCCCCCCGCCACCATCCTGCCCCGCCGCCGCCTCTATCCTGCCCAGCTTGCTTCATCCTGCCACGCCGGCTCCATCCTGCCCCGCCACGCCAGCATCCTGCCCCCGCTGACTCCATCCTGCCCCCGCCGGCTCCATCCTGCCCCGCTTGCCACCATCCTGCTCCCCTGCCACCATCCTACTCCCCCGCCGGCTCGATCCTGCCTCGCCGGCTCCATCCTGCCCCCCTGCCACCATCCTGCCCCCCCCGCCAGATTCATCCTGCCCAGCTTGATTCATTCTGCCCCGCCGGCTCCATCCTGCCCTGCTCACCACCATCCTGCCCCCCCTGCCACCTTCCTGCTCCCCACCTGCCACCAACCTGCCCCCCACCACCATCCTACCCCCCGCCACAATCCTGCCCCCCGCCACAATCCTGCCCCCCCGCCACCATCCTACCCCGCTCGCTCCATCCTGCCCCGCTTGCTCCATCCTGTCTCCCCCGCCAGCTCCATCCTGCCCCGCCGGCTCCATCCTGCCCCCCACCACCATCCTGCCCCCACCGGCTCCATCCTGCCCCTGCCGGATGCATCCTGCCCCGCCGGCTCCATCTTGCCCCGTTCGCCACCATCCTGCTCCCCCGCCGGCTCCAACCTGCCCCTGCCGACTCTATCCTGCCCCCCCGCCACCATCATGCCCTGCTCACCACCATCCTGCCCCCCTTGCCACCTTCCTGCTCCCCCCTGCCACCATCCTGCCCCCCTCCACCATCCTGCCCCCCGCCACAATCCTGCCCCCCGCCACAATCCTGCCCGCCACCATCCTGTCCCCCCGCCACCATCCTACCCCGCTCACTCCATCCTGCCCCCACCGGCTCCATCCTGCCCCTGCTGGCTGCATCCTGCTCCGCCGGCTCCACCTTGCCCCGCCGGCTCCATCCTGCCCCCACTCGCTCCATCCTGCCCATTCACCCCCCTCACGCCACCATCCTACTCCTCCGGCTCCATTTTGCTCCTCCGGCTCCACCCTGCTCCTCCGGCTCCATCCTACTCCTCCAGCTCTATTCTGCCCTGTTCCCTCCATCCTGCCCAGCTCCCTCCATCCTGCCCCGCTCCCTCCATCCTGCCCCGCTCACTCCATCCTGCCCCGCTGACTCCATCCT
The DNA here is from genome assembly GCA_033576535.1 of Allobates femoralis. Classification (NCBI taxonomy): domain Eukaryota; kingdom Metazoa; phylum Chordata; class Amphibia; order Anura; family Aromobatidae; genus Allobates; species Allobates femoralis. The sequence continues at coordinate 193,561,591 of JARQOC010000005.1, forward strand.
GCCCCGCTCCCTCCATCCTGCCCGCTCACTCCATCCTGCCCCCCTCCATCCTGCCCCCCTTCTCCTTCATCCTGCCCCCCCTCCGCCTCCATCCTGCCCCGCCCCCCAGCTCCATCCTGCCCACCTGCCTCCATCCTGCCCCCCCGGCTCCATCCTGCCTCGCTTGCGCCATCCCGCCCCCCCCCGACACAATCCTGCACCCCCTCCCCGTGTCACCATCCTGCCCCCCTGCTCCATCCTGCCCCCTGGCAGTTAGCGGTCATGTGACTGATCAGCTGATCGGTTTCCCAGGCAACGACAGGTCCTAAAGGCCTGTAGGATCTAGAAGACAGAGGTAAAGCGAGCCGCCGGACAGGTGAGTATCCTCACTGAGGAATTTTTTACTTTTTCTGTGGAAGAGCGGGGGGCCGCGGGAGCGGAGTATCGCCATATACCATAGTGCTGCTATATATGTACTGTAATGTACCTCCATATACTATAGTGCTGCTATACATGTACTGTAATGTACCGCCATATACCATAGCGCTGCTATACATGTACCGTAATGTACCGCCATATACTATAGTGCTGCTACACATGTGCTGTAATGTACCACTATATACTATAGCGCTGCTATATACATATATATATAAATATACGGTTTAACAAAAGTTTCACTGCAGCACTCCTTGGTGTGAAATCAGTAGTCCTTTATTTCTGGCTTCAGTAAAGCATTCAGACAGGAGATGGCCACGTATCGGGCACACACGCCCTTTGTCAAGCTTGACAAAGGGCGTGTGTGCCCGATACGTGGCCATCTGCTGTCTGAATGCTTTACTGAAGCCAGAAATAAAGGACTACTGATTTCACACCAAGGAGTGCTGCAGTGAAACTTTTGTTAAACCGTATGTATAAAGGCTGTGAAGTAAGCCAAACTGCCTTGCACCCTGAAAGCAAGTTTGCTGCTTGAGAAGTTTTTTTATTTTATATATAAATATATATATATATATTAATTATAAAGCTGAATGTGTGTATGTGGTGTGTGTGTGTATGTATGTGTATCCGGGATTGGCATCTACACCGTCGCAACTACAGCCACAAAATTTTGCACAGTCACACATCTGGATCCGGAGAGCGTCATAGGCTATGTTGTGAGGAGAAATTTTAACCCTGCGCATTCCAGTTCACCAAACAATTTTGCCCCTATCTACATAATGGGGAAAAAGTGAATAGAAAAGTGGTGGAGGAAAATCGACAGCTGCCAGCTATAGCCACAAAATTTTGCACAGTCACACGTCTGGACCCCGGGAGCGTCATAGGCTATGTTGTGAGGCGAAATTTTAACCCCGTGCATTCCAATTCACCAAACAATTTTGTCCCTATCTACATAATGGGGAAAAAGTGACAGTTACCAGTTGACAGTTGTGAATGAGAGGGGCTTAATGATAGCGCCAAAGACTAACAGCACATACCAGCATATAGTCACTAAGGTGGGACCCCAACATGAGATATTCACCACGCACGGGGACATGTATACACACCACACACACACAAAGAGTAACAGCAAGTGTATAGTCGGTAAGGTACAGCCCCAACATTGGATACTCACCACGCACCCGAACAAACGCACACACACCACAAAGAGACACACACAACACAGACACACACACCACACAGACCCCCCCCACAAGGACACACACATAGCCACCCTATAGGGACACATGCACTCACCCCACAGGGACACACACACATACACACCCTATAGGGACACATGCACTCACCGCACAGGGACACACACCACAGAGACACACACACCTCACACAGACCCCCATCCCTCACAGGGACACAAACACATACACACCCTATAGGACACATGCACTTACCCACAAGGACACATACACACACCACAAAAAGACACACACAACAGAGACACACACCACACAGACACCCCCCCACAGGGACACACACACATACACACCCTATAGGGACACATGCACTCACCCCACAGGGACACACACATACACACCCCAGGGACAGACACACCACACAGACAGACACAGATGTGCACAAATCACCTCACACAACTCGCCTCATACGTGTGCTATCTTTAATTTCCAAACATAAACATCTGATTAAAAACAGCCAATGTGCAATACATGTGCCATATAGGGAATTAAGGCAGATGTCAGTCACATGAGCTGTCTATTATGTGTATGTGTTAGGTAACATATACTGCCCGGCCAGGGGGAGGGTTTACTATTGGCCGGAGATTTATTAGGCTGCCTATAGCAATCAATCACAGCTCAGCTTCTATTTTCTTACAGGTCATTAATATGACATATTCAAATTCTATTTTGTTATAGCTAACATCAGTTATTTATTAACTCGGGCGTAGCCGGGTACTACAGCTAGTTATAGATAAATGAGGTCCTCTGTTAGGTCATTTTATTTTTAACTACACTAACGTTATGGGCATGTATAGGTCATGCTACCTTAAGTACCGTATATACTCGTGTATAAGCCGACCCCGCTACTTTTGTCCCCAAAACCTGGGAAAACCTATTGAGTCGTGTATAAGCCGAGGGTGGACCCCAGCACAGGTATACAGCCCCCAGCAGTGTGGTATACAGCAGCCTCCCCAGTGGTAGTATACAGCAGCAGCCCCAGTGGTATATACAGCAGCAGCCCCAGAGGTATATACAGCAGCCCCAGTGGTAGTATACAGCAGCAGCCCCAGTGGTATATACAGCAGCAGTCCCAGTGGTATATACAGCAGCAGCCCCAGTGATATATACAGCAGCAGCCCCAGTGGTAGTATACAGCAGCCCCAGAGGTATATACAGCAGCCCCAGTGGTAGTGTACAGCAGCAGCCCCAGTGGTATATACAGCAGCAGCCCCAGTGGTATATACAGCAGCAGCCCCAGTGGTATATAAGCAGCAGCCCCAGTGGTATACAGCAGCAGCCCCAGTGGTATATACAGCAGCAGCCCCAGTGGTATATACATCAGCAGCCCCAGTGGTAGCATACAGCAACCCCAGTGGTAGTATACAGCAGCCTCCCAGTGGTATACAGCAGCCCCCAGTGGTATATACAGCAGCAGCCCCAGTGGTATATACAGCAGCAGCCCCAGTGGTATATACAGCAGCAGCCCCAGTGGTAGTATACAGCAGCCCCAGAGGTATATACAGCAGCCCTAGTGGTAGTATACAGAAGCCCCAGTGGTAGTATACAGCAGCCCCAGAGGTAGTATACAGCAGCCCAGAGGTAGTATACAGCAGCCCCAGAGGTAGTTAACAGCAGCCCCAGAGGTAGTTAACAGCAGCCCCAGAGGTATATACACAGCAGCCCCAGTGGTAGTATACAGCAGCAGCCCCAGTGGTATATACAGCAGCAGCCCCAGTGGTAGTAAACAGCAGCCCCAGAGGTAGTATACAGCAGCCCCCCCCCCCATATCAGTATGCAGGGCCCCCCCTTGTGCAGCCAGCCTGTAAAGGAATAGATTATTAACTTATCCCTGCCGCTGTCCCGCCGCCGCCATCGCGCTCCTCCGGCTTCATCCAGCGTCGTCCGGCTTCCTCCTCTGGTGCACAGACAATGACGTCATTGCCTGCGCCCACCGGAGGAAGCCGGAAGAAGCCGGATGAAGCGGAGGAGCGCGATGGCGGCGGCAGGACAGCGGCAGGGATAAGTATAATAATCTATTCCTTTACAGGCTGGCTGCACAAGGGGGGGGCCCTGTATACTGATGGGGGCGGGCGGCCTGTATACTGTATACAGTGTATACAGTATACAGTGACTCGCGTATAAGCCGAGGGGGGGACTTTTCAGCCCAATTTTTGGGCTGAAAAACTCGGCTTATACGCGAGTATATACGGTATATAACATTAATAAGTGTCATTTCCAAAATGTTTCCAAAGCTTAGAAGCAGTCTCCATCTCACAGAGAACGTGTTCACTATGAGTAATGGATACATATTCAGATTATATTAGCAGAAAATAGCAGGCAGAAGGGGATAGAACATTGAAGCAATTTGTAGATTTGTTGTCATGGTGCCTACAAAAATCTGTTCTTTGCATCTAGCCTTTCTGACCATTGCCAAGACCATCAATAAGTAACGAAGTTTACAGTATTACAGTGGGGTATTATTGCAGCCTACCTTTCATTGATAGGTTGAATAAATTAATTTCAACATAAGGTTCCACTGTAGAGTGTATGCTGGTGTATTGAGCGAGGATGCGCCCATCTAGTTGGATTCTTGCTGGGAGTATGCCTACCGCACACTCACACCCAAGTGACCAGACACCGGAGAATCCTCACAGTGCACAGTACATGCGATGTGAGGATTAACAGGTCTGCAGTCACAATGAGCGACTTGTACATTTAGACTGGACAACACCTGCAAGTTCTATATATGTAACATGAGCAGTGATGAATTTCCCACTTTCAGAGACATGCAGTGACATATTCATAACTATTCACAACTTAGGCTATGTTCACACTGTGCGTTTTTGCTAATTTCTTTCTGGTGCATTTAATCTGTTTCAGCTGGAAAACTGGATCGGCTTTTTAAGAAAATGCATCAGAAACGTATTGTCCGTTTTAAATCAGTTTTTGCTGCTTTTTTTCTGGTGCGTCTTTTTAGCCCCTAAACAATGGATTCAATGGGAAAAGCAGATCAGAAAAATGCAGCCATAATTGACGTGCTCATTCTTTAAAAGGATCACTTTTCAAGGGAAAAAACGCACCAGGTCATGCAAGCACAGATTGAACCACAAAACTTGAAAACCCACTGAATTTGATGGGAGTCCATTTAAGTGATGCATTCACTGCATTTTCACTGCAAAAATGGAGTAAAAAAAAACGGATCAACAACGTACAGTGTGAACACTGCCTTACTGCTCAGGTCAGTTTTTACAAAACTTATTGAGGCGCCCCTGCGACCAGAGCAGCCACAGGGTGTACTGCAGCCAGACAAGGAAGACAGTTGACTTAAAACACACACACACACCAACACACTCCGACCTTAAGCCACTGACTCTATGTATAGAAGTGTGTGTGGAGAGAGAGATAGAACTTGGACAAGTGGGTGGAGTAACAATACTAAAAACACTGGAACACTAAGTTGAAGGAGTGGATTCCCAGGAGGAGAGGTTCCCTGTAGGACGCAGAACCTTAGAGGCAGATACCCAAGGGAGAAAGCTTGCTCTAGAGACAGAGAGAGGCGAGGAGAAGAAGCACCGCGAGCAGACACACCCTACAGCTGAACACTACAGAATAGTGGGAACACAACAGGCCCGGCAGCCATAACTAATATAGCTGGCCGGAGGACCCAGAGCTGAGAACCGGAGAGACAGAGGGAGCCTGGTGAGCCCAACTTACACCTGGGTCACTGAAGGGCTAGGCCAGGACAGCCAGAGAGCCGGCTCTGTAGAGGTGACCGGGGAGACTCTAAGACCCTAATCACAGGACAAACCAGAGTGGTGCAGGGAATCTATGACCCGCAACCTACCTACCACCACAGTCATCGTATTAGGGCTAGTTACCCTAAAGCAGAGGGAAATATCACTAAAGAGCCTGTGATGGCCAGACTAAACCCGTGAGAGAGGACAGAGAAAGAGACAAGCAGGGCCTGAAAGGTACTTTGAGGGAAGCGATGCAGAGGAACCGTCTGAGCTGCAGTAGAACCCGGGTCCCCGGATAGGTGTAAGAACTAAGACTGAGAACTGTAACTTGTCTACTAAGAACTTGAAGAGTAAAGTACCCGGTAAGCTCAAAAGTGCCTGAGACGGTTTATTATTGAACTGCAGCAGAGACCTCCACCTGTGGAGCTGCCTTGCTGTTCTTGTGTGCTGGCTGGAGAGGCTGCAGGGGAAGAGCCGTTGCAGCATCCAGAGAACGCAGCCCCACTAGACCTGCCCCAGGGACACCCAGCCCTACTCTAGGAGGGCTTACCATCTACACTGCCCTTCACCACCCTCCCCCTGCAGGAATACGGCACCAGTGGTCACCCTGACCGCATACTATAGGTGGCGTCACGACAACCTCCCTGTACATAACCCCTTTTTCAACTGACGCCCAGGCCACAGGACCGGGTCATGAGCCCCGTGACTAGCCAGCAACAGTAGCAGCGGTCCGGTTCCCGAGTATGCCACGGCCTGGGGGCACCTCATTATCAAAAAGAGGCAACTGCACTCTAGACCGTCTGACACACACCTAGAAAAGGAGTTATGAGCAGACGCATCAATAATACCACCTAACATCAAATGTGTCACCAAATCCCACCAACGAGAAAGAGTTCTGCCATCATATTAAGGGGGAGGTAATTAAATGTTTAACCAAATATAGCAGGCTGATTTTAAAGTTGATAATTTTGTATGACCCTCGACTGATATTATAAATATTCAAGGGATGTTTGGCAGAAAAATATGTTCCCTACCCCTCAAATATATGGATGCCATGGCTGCTACTACAGTGTAAATTATCAAGATCAGCTAGTGGAAGCTCCCTTTGCAACTGCCAACCAATGACCTGTAGCACATTCAGTCCACACAGTCTGCCCCCAGTAGCACAAGTAAAATGCCATAGGTGGTGTTGTGCTTTCCTGAATCTTCTCCGGTGTCTTTTCAGTTGTTTTAGGAGTGTTCTGTGAATTTGGAGGAAGAACTATATCGTATTTGACCTCAACCTATGGGACATCTGTATGAAGATATTTTGGGGAAAACACTTGGATTCCTGCACACAAATTACCTAAAACATTTTTCAAATATTCTTAATAGCTGATTTGGTGTAAAGTCTTGCTTTGAAATTTATGCCAAAAAAAGTATGAACTTTGGAGGCGATAGTGAATGTTTGAGATGTTCACAAGGCTGGGCTTCATAATGTGGATAAGGCTACATGCACACGCTGAGTATTTGATGAGTTTTTTACCTCAGGATTTGTAGCCAAAACCAGGAGTGGATGATTAAATACAGAAGTGGTGCAGGGTGTTCTATTATACCTTTCCTCTGATTGCTCCACTCCTGGTTTTGTCTACAAATCCTGAGGTAAAAAACTCATCAAATACTCAGCGTGTGCACGTGGCCTATGTATGGAATTTGCCGCTTGTGAATTCATAGTTAGTCCACTTAATACACTGCTTTTGATTGAAGATACATTGCATATACTGTATATGATTTTCTAGAGCAAGACCAAGAATTCATGTTTTTCAATCCCCTATATAAAGATCTTTTGCTATATTGTGTGAGGCAGAAAATGAGAAGGAAGGCAATCTAACATTCTACACAACGGGACACATAGTAAGACAGAAGACACAAAAAAGTATACATTTCACATAAAGACCCTATTTAGAAGATAGCATAAACAAGACAATGGAGGGGGCCAAGAATGTCCGTGGGAGACACCACAAAAGAGAATTATGGGAAGAACCAAAGCAGCATGGGTTAATTGAAGAGTTTTCCACCAAGCAGTACCATCCTTATTTACGGAGAAGAAGCCTGTACATTTCCTAATCCCTTTGTGCCTCGTGTTTTGGAGCTCAGCTGTGTAGTCTGCTCCAATTGCAGAATGAAAGGAAACTCATATTTATACTTAATGTAACGGTATTGATTTTTGCATAATGCTTCAGCTCCATTTTATTTTTCTATTTCCTGTGTGCAAGTAATAAAATTGCATTTTACATTAATCTTCCCTCTTTAGGTTATGAAAAAAAATAAATAAATCAAGAATCAAGGTTATTGAACTGTCAAGCCAGAGAGAGAACCGTCACTTATCCTATTAAATTAAGCATTTAATGAACTCTACCCAACACAATGCCTTCTCCGAGATTTCTTTTCGGAAGTGTCAAAATAATTGGAAAGTCAACCGCTCAAAATAAGGATGTGTGGGAGCTACGTGCTTTATACGTGGCTGGATTTTCATTCTCCAGCTGAACGTCTGAGGTGGCAGACCGGTAGAGGCGTTACCTGCCAGGAGCAGTCATCTCCTTAATTACTGCTTTTACAACCACAATCCAATGGCCAAGATAACAATTTGTACCAAAGAAAAGCGGAGATGTGAAATCGCTTATGAATTCAGAAAATTGTCCGTTATCTGCTTCTTGCTGTTTAAAATCAGTGATAAAAGCTGAGCATTTTCCGTAGCAAATAACAGGATACAATATGAGAGAACACAGATGACATTTTGAAAACTAAGTGATGAGCAGTGGCATTGAGTGGCATTTACATTCATCGTAACCACAGAAAAGAGAACAAGGTGTGCCCGCGGGGCAAGAGATCTATTAAAGGACAAATTGGTGATGTAAGGCAACAATGGCAAAGTCTGGGGCATATCAAGGCATCTCTCTTGAAAAGAAAAGTCTTAAAAAAATAGAGCGCTACCAGTAGAAAAAAAAGGCATTCCAGTGTAAAACGGAAATACTTAAGAAGATACTAAAAAGACAGTAAAAATACAAAGCATGTATATGTGTATTTCAAATATTTTTTAATACCTGATGATGGCTTTTCTTTTTAAAAGTATTTTATACTGTTCTTTTAGTATCCTATTAAATATTTCCAATTTGTCCTTTAATACAGTGAAGGAAATAATTATTTGATCCCTTGCTGATTTTGTACATTTGCCCACTGACAAAGACATGAACAGTCTATAAATTTAAGTATAGGTAAAATTTAACAGTGTGAGATAGAATATCAAAAATAATATCCAGAAAATCATATTGTCAAAATAATATAAATGTATTTTCATTTTGAAAAGAGAAATAAGTATTTTATCCCTCTGGCAAACAAGACTTACCGTAGTTTTCGCTTTATAAGACGCACCTGATTATAAGACGCACCCCCAAATTTGGTGAAGGAAAAGAGAAAAAAATAATTTTTAATGTTAAATGGGGTCTGTCTTATAATGCCAGTGTCCATCTAACAAATCATATAGGACACATGTCCCTCATAGCACCCTCATCTTGGTACATTGTCCCTCATCCTGAGATATAGCCCCCTTGTGCTGGCTCACGTCCCCCAGTGATGGCACACATCCCCTATTGATGGCACACCTCCCCCAGTGCTGGCACACTTTCCCTGATGCTGACTACCCCTGTGCTGGCACACTTCCCCAGTGCAGGCACACTTGCCCCGTGTCTGTACTCAATCCCCTGTGCTGGCACACTTTCTCCAGTGCAGGCAACTTGCCCCTGTGCCTGCACCCCCCCTCAATTAGTGCAGGCAAATTCCCCTGTGCCTGCACCACCCCCAAGTGCAGGCACACTTGCCCCTGTGCCTGCACTCATCCCCAAGTGCAGGCACACTTGCCCCTGTACCTGCACTCATCTCCCAGGGCAGGCACACTTGACCCTGTACCTGCACTCATCTCCCAGTGCAGGCACACTTGCCCCTGTGCCTGCACTCACCCCCCTGTGCAGGCACACTTGCCCCCATCTCTGTTTAAAGCCCCCCTGTGCAGGCACACTTGCCCCATCACTGTTTAAAGCCCCCTGTGCAGGCACACTTGCGCCCATCACTGTTTAAAGCCCCCCTGTGCAGGCACACTTGCCCCCATCACTGTTTAAAGCTCCCCTGCTGGCGCGCACATAAAATAAAAAATCATTACTTCACCTTCCGAACGATCGCGCTCCCTTCTGCCAGCTGATCGGTGACTTCCTGCTTTGGGTCAGCCATCGGGAGTGCACAGGGATGACATCCGATCACATGATGCACTCTGATCACATGACCCGATGCCGAGACCAAAGCAGGAAGTCACCGATCAGCTGGCAGAAGGGTGCGCGATCGTCGGAAGGTGAAGTAATGATTTTTTATTTTATGTGCGCGCCAGCAGGGGGGCTTTAAACAGTGATGGGGGCAAGTGTGCCTGCACAGGGGGCTTTAAACAGTGATGGGGGCAAGTGTGCCTGCACAGGGGGGTGAGTGCAGGCACAGCTGATATGCGCTGCACCCCTGTCCAGATCTTGGTGCTGGTTTCAGCACCAAGGTAATGGACAGCGGCAGTGCAGTGCATATCAGAGGAGGCTAATGAGCGGGAGCACGTGACCTACCGCTGCCTCCTGAGGACCGCAACCAGCCCGCCCCGGCTCCGGACACCACTGCAGAGCTGCACCGAGCCTCCCCAGTAGTAAAGGACCGTATATTCCCATTATAAGACGCACCCCCCACTTTCCCCCAAAATTTGGGGTACAAAAGTGCGTCTTATAATGCGAAAAATACGGTAATAGTTGGTGTCAAAACCCATGTTGGCAAACAAAGCAGACGTTTTTGGTAGCCGATGGTGAAGTTTGCGCACATGTCAGGAGGAATTTTGATCCACTCCTCTTTGCAGATTATCTCTAAATCATTAAGATTTTGAAGCTGTCGCTTGGCAACTTGGAGCTTCAGCTCCCTCCATACATTTTCTATGGGATTAAGGTCTGGAGACTGGCTAGGCCACTCCATGCCCTTAATGTGCTTCTTTTTGACCCACTACTTTGCTGCCTTGGCTATATATTTTGGGTCATTGTTGTGCTGGAAGATCCAATGACGACCCATTTTTAATGTCCTGGAAAAAGGTTGTCACTCAGGATTTTATGATACCTGGCTCCATCCATTGAACCGTAGGGAAGGAATCTGGGCACTAGAGGGCTTTTGGTGTTTTTCCTAGGCTTGTATGTGCTGCCAGCAATATTGTGTTGCACAGGTCTGCACAAGGTCCAGTCACAAAAATTTCCAAAAATTTAGAAGAAACAGACGGCACTCACCATTAGATGAAGGTTCATTTAATCCAAGTGCTCCGTTAGGAGGTGCGGGTTACAAACATTATGTGGCGGGTAGGGAGGTGCGGGGAGGACGACGGGCGCACGTTTCACCTGTGTTAGGCTTCCACGGGTCCTAACGGAGCACTTGGATTAAAAGAACCTTCATCTAATGGTGAGTGCCGTCTGTTTCTTCTAAATTTTTGGACATCCATTGAACCGTTGATGCGGTGAAGTAGTCCTGTGCCCTTAGCAGAGAAATACCCCCAAAACACAATGTTTCTACTGCCATGCTTGACTGTGGGGGCTGTGTTCTTTTGGCCATGGGCAGCATTTCTCTTACTCCAAACAAAGCGAGTTGAGTTAAACTATAAGGGCTCAATTTTTTCTTATCTAAGCACAGGACCTTTTCCCAATCACTCTCAGAATCACCAAGGTGTTTGTTGGCAACCTTCAGATGGGCCTGCACATGCGCCTTCTTGAGCAGTGGGATTTTCCTGGCACTCGAGGATTTTAGTCCATTATGGTATAACGTGTTACCAATGATTTCTTGGCCACAGTGGTCACAGCTACCTTGAGATCATTAACAAGTTCCTTCCCCCCATGTAGTTTTAAGCTGATTTCTCACCTTCCTCATGATCCTGGATACCCCACGAGGTAAGATTTTGCATGGAGCCCCAGATCGATGTTGATTGACACTTTTCTTACTATTGCACCAACAGTGTCTCCTTCTCACCCCGCATCTTACTTATGGTTTTGTAGCCCATTCCAGCCTTGTGCAGGTCTAGGATCTTTTCCCTGACATCCTTAGAAAGCTCTTTGGTCTTGCCCATGTTGTAGAGGTTAGAGTCTGACTGATTGAGTGAGTGGACAGGAGATTTTTATTCAGGTGACAATTTAAGACAGCTGTTTTGAATGCAGATAACGAGTTGATTAGAGCCAGAACTTTTAATGGTAGGTAGGGGATCAAATACTTATTTTTCTCTTCAAAATGGATATACATTTATAAAATTTAGACAATGTGATTTTTGGGATTTTATTTTTGATGTTCTATCTCTCACTGTAAAAATTAACCTGCCCTTAAAAATGATACACTGTTGATGTCTTTGTCAGTGGGCATGAAAGGCAGTAATTCTGGTATTATTTAGGAGCGTCAGTAAAGAGAAGCAGATACCAATAATTAAAGTAGACCTGTTTATTCTGGTTTGTCCACTACGCGCGCCGGTGGAAGTCTTCAATCCGACAATGCATTCTCCTTTTTAAGGCCAGTTTTCCGGTGTGACTATGAATAAATAACTTTATTTTCCCATTGCAGTACATAATAGTAGAAGCAGCTAAAAATGTCTTATATATTCCTGGTGTTTTCCCACAAAAAAAAAAAAATAAAAAACAGAATGAAGTGACAAAGCCCTTTAGGCATATGCACTGTTGATAATATATTTGAGGGATATAAAGCTTTTTTTGGCCCTGGCTTCATATCCAAATATAGGTTATCTCTTTAAAACAGTGCTATTCAGTATACAAATGATAAAAAAAAAGAAACTTTCATCAAGTTTCTATCTCCCAGCGTAACAGTGATCTGTGCTTCACCTAAGTAATGGCCACTTTGTGTCTGGCACCATGGCTCTTATTAAAAGTAATTTTCCATTTACGAGAAAAGCTGTCATTGTTTCCCCGAAAAACTGAGTGGCTAGGGTCCATCTCCTAGTATGTCAGATACCATGTAGAGGAGACCAATTCCAAACTTATAGTCCTTGAAAAACATTTAATGACAATTTTGTGTAAGTGGCATCAACTTATATTTATCCGTGGATGCCAACCTCAGACGAATTGTTTCTTATAATATGAATAAAGTGTGTTTTTTTTTTAAATTTAAGAATAAGAAACAGTCATGACCGAATCTGGATCTTTGTAACACATAACTATTGTTTTTCCACAATGCCAAGTCCCTGCCCTTGAGTTTCATGGGCTTAGCTTTAGACTTGTACTCCCCCTACTGAATGCTAGAAAAACTGACAGACACTTCCCAAGTGTACTATTCCAAAGTCCTGGGGTGAAAGAGTCATTATTAACCCCTTTGCACATTTTTGGGGGTTATTTTCTGCTTGCTACAGAAATGCCTTGCCTGTATCGGAGAAACAGGAGATTAAGCACAAATGACTTTGACGGAATCATTTACATCAGTTGGTGAAATAGTCTGCAGATTGCTAAGTGAAGTGCAATTAATTAAGGAAAAGGGTAATCCGAACACAAAGCCAAGAACGGCAGCACAGCGGAGCTCCAGGATAAATGACTTCACCTTATCGCTGCATGAATTATCTTCTTTCCTTGGAACAAACATTATAAATAAAAGGGGTTCGGGAGGGGCACTAAAATCCTTAGATCACATGGAGCTAGTGCTTATTCCAGAACTCGCACAGCTGCTGCAATATAGCTAAAAATAAAAACTCTGCGTAATAAATCTGCCTGATTTGCTCACAACAGACCTCATCCACACTGCTGAAAACCATTTGTTGCTCTAATTCTCGTCTCCCTTCCGAATGCGGCTTAATGACACACTAGCAAATGATTACTGCAGAATGGAGGATATACTGGAAACATCTGGCAGCAATATGCATGGACATAAAACGCTGTGCTTCACTCCACGCGGCACCGGGGCAGAAGGCGTCACAAGAGCAATTACCCGCTGACCAAACCGAGCACGAACTTCAAGGTTACCAGCTCACAAGGAAAACGAGAAAGCTGATAATATGGCACATCCGCTGACTCATTGATGCAAATAAACATTACATCTATACAGATAAGGGAGTCAAAATAATCAAAAATGCTTGTATGATAGGAAGAGAGTCACAGGAAATCATTCCCAGTTCATAAACCGATAGGAATGCGGTTCTGAAGAGCAGTGAAGAATGTACAAGGGAACCTGTGAGGTCCTCTAAAGATCAAAGTCCACCATTATAGCATTATTTATACAGACCGCAGCATCCTAATAAAGTTTTTTATGTGCCACAATAACCTCTCCATGTTTTAACCCCGGATTTTTCAGATCTGACATGTGCCACTTTGTTGGGCAATAACTCTGCAATCTTTCAACATATCCCAGTGTTTTGAGAATGTTTTGTCATGACATAAATTATTTTATGATTAGGTAAATTTAAAGAGGACCTTTCACCCCCCCCAAAGAGTTCAATCTAAAGGCAGCGCTGAATACAGCATGCATGCTGCATTCAGGCAAGGGGTCCCCCATATGTTTGTGATGTTTTTATCCCTAAATACAGCCTTATGAAAATGTGTAGCAAAATGTCAGGAGGGCATTACCAGGTCCAGGAGTCAGCTCCTTCCCAGGGGCTATTCCTGTCCCCTCGTTCTCGGTTCCTCCCTCCTCCCTCTCCTCGCTGCCTCCTTGATGCCTTGTAAGCTTTCCTCGCTCTGCGCCACCTTGTGTAAACTTCACGCTGGTGCAGAGTGAGGTGTTGCTATTATCGGCCTCGCGCTCCTGACCCGCCTCCCGCCCTTACATCAGCACTTGTTCCCGCCCTGCTCCATATATAACACGGAGCAGGGCGGGAACAAGTGCTGATGTCAGGGTGGGAGGCGGGACAGGAGCGCGGGGCCTTAGCACTTGTTCACCGCCCTGCACAGTGTTATAAATGGAGCTGGCAGGAACAAGTGCTGAAGTATTATTTATACTTCCCTCTTATCCTCTGTAAACTTCAAAATAAAAGATTCATTCCATCTGTCAATCACAGTGAGTGATCACTTGCTTTTCTGCTGTCCACTTTCCAAGGAAAGAATATTCATGCATCACTGCACTGCCTTGCCATCCTCTAATCTGTACACTGTGTGAGGTTGACTCTCTAGGGCAGGAACTCATTGCAGACTGAAGAGAAAGGAGGGGGGAGGAGGTGTGTTCTCTTAGCAGATGCACATCTGACATCTTCATTGTGTGTATCTGAGACATGTGTGTAGTGTGTGCGCTGAGATATTTCTTTGTGTTTATAAGAATATTTGATCATTGCTCAGCAGATACACACATTATATGTATGCAGGATAACTAATGTTCATATAAACCGATTTTTTTTTACAGATAGCAAAAACTATAGTGATGTTACTACATCGGAGAAACAGGAGGCTTATGCACAAATGACTTTGACTAAATAATTTATATCAGTACGCTAAAATAGTCTGCAGATTGCTAAGTGAAGTGCAATTAATTAAGGAAAAGGGTAATCCGAACACAAAGCCAAGAACGGGCAGCACAGCAGAGCTACAGGATAAATGACTTCACTTATCGCTGCATGAGTTATCTTCTTTCCTCGGCAACAAACATTAAAATAAAAGGGGTTCGGAAGGGGCACTAAAATCCTTAGATCACATAGAGCTAGTGCTTATTCCAGGACTCGCGCAGCTGCTGTAATATAGCTAAAAATTAAAACTCTGCGTAATAAATCTGCCTGATTTGCTCACAACAGACCTCATCCACACTGCTGAAAACCATTTGTTGCTCAGTTTGTTGCACCTCATTGCATACAGAGGAGAAAGGAGGGGGGAGGAGTGTGTTCTCTTAGCAGATGCACATCTGACATCTTCATTGTGTGTCTCTGAGGCATTTGTGTAGTGTGTGCGCTGAGATATTTCTTTGTGTTTATATGAACATTTGATCATTTGCTCAGCAGATACACGCGTTACATGTATGCAGGAAAACTAATGCTCGTATAAACAGAATTTTATTTTAGAGCTACCAAAGACTATAGAGATGTTACTACAAGAACTGTAGCACAAAACACCTTCTCCCTTTCAAACCCCTCTCCAGCAGCCTGCAGAAGCCTGAGATTGAGTGTAGCTTCAGCACAGACCACAGAGGGGAGGGACAGAATACCAACTTGGATAGGCGTGGATATTTAAATAACACATACTGTGACTAACTCTTAGGAGTCATGTTAATTACTTTTACAGCTACCTGCTGAGTGTGAAGGTACATATAGCAAGAGAACTATAAAGAGTACATGAATGATTTTTACATTTTCTGAAAGATCTGCCCAAGCACTGTGCTAGGGTACTATTGGTATCATACTGAAAAATGACCTGACAGAGTCCCTTTAAGGCCATTATTTGCCCATGAAATAAGAGGATAATTAGCAGTTTAGGAGGGCGCTCAAAAGGATGGAGGAGCACAAATGGTTTTTAGTATATCTTACTTTGTTTATTCAAGCATATCCCAACATGTTTCAGTAGATACTCCGCCTTCATCAGACCTGGCAAAGACCAAAGGACCTGCGGTGACCTGGCAAAGACCAAAGGACCTGCGGTGACATCAGCGGCCGTGATACCCCATGTGACCAGTCTTCCCAGCAACCAGGAAGCTACAACACAGCGCGCGGTGCGTGCAGAGCACCGGAGGTCTGAAAACCGGGTTATGCAGGCTGCATAACCCACTCAGGTTAGTTCAAACCCCCCCAACTAGCCTGTCAAAAATGCCCCCAGATATAATCCTAGGAGCGCCTTCCTCTTGTTTTTTTACATTATTTGCCCATGAACTGCCATGACAACCATCAGGACCACACTATCATAATCTCATGAATCCAGTGGGTGAGAGTGGGATCCCCCGCATACCCTGTTAACCATATCGATGCCATAGTCACTACTAACAGCAGGATCTAAGGGGTTAACAGCCAAGAATGGTGCCAGCACCAATTGTGATGATGCATCAGGGCTATAATGTACAGCTGACAGCTGAAGCATTCTCATCCATTGGTGGATGGTATTCCCTTTATCTCAGGTCAGTTTTATATCTTATTGGTGGTCACGAATGTGCTAAAAGAGCTATTAATCTTCAGATCAGCACAAGCAAATGAGTCAGGACTAGGAAGCTGAGGGTGTGGATTCACCTAGATCCTCTAGTTATGTTCTCTCGGTGTGTGATTGACGTTCTCAATACATCACTCATCAAGGCAGGACCGCCGAACATACAAGGCATCACCGGCATGCCCAAGATTTCCAGCAATTCAACCATGATGGGCTTTGTATGGAGGAAGATAGTCAGTCACACCCAGAGGGGCCCGATTAGAGGATCCAAGAAAGGCCTAGTCTGGTGACAGCAACCAAACGTATTTGCATATATCAAACTGCTTATTAAAAGCTCTTTTATAAAACACTGAAAAGTTTTTAATACACAAAAGTAGCGATTAGAATACAGCAATCGGCATATATAATGCCATAGTAGTGATATCAAAGTCTCAGGGGGCTGGAAAGGTTCCTTGGAATAATTCTTTTATAATATTTATTACAGATTGTTATGCATCTGTTTTTATATTACGATTGTAGTAATTTTTTTAAGTTCTGTACATGATTATGTGGGCATGTCAGGCGATGTGAAACACATCACTGGTGGTGCTGAGACAGGGAGATTTTACGGCGTGAAATCGCCAAATGGAGCGTCGCCTGTTTGCCCTGCTCTGCTGAGAAATCAGGCGATTTCCACCAGGCGATTTCAGTGGATCATGGCGTGTGGCAGGGCGTTAACGATGTAGAAAGTGAGCTCAGACAATCTGGAAGAGATTCCAGAGGCGTGCCTGAACGTTCTGTTTGGCGCGTCCCGTCTGCCGCGATTGGTGGTCGCTCCTGCGTTCCCATTGGCTGTCCATGGCTAAGGCGCCATATTTGAATAGCGATATAGTAGAAAGGACACATGCGTCATGTAGTGGGCAGACTTCCTGGCAAGGCTGACCAATGGCGACGCAGTTGTGTTGCCCAATTGGAGTGGTAGGGGTACAACACTCTGCCACGCCTGTCTCCACAGCGTGCTCACACTCTACGCCCACATCGCTGATAAGGTGGAGGCGTGTGACAACAAATTTGGAGGCGACGTGGCTATGTGAAATTGCTTCCGGTCTGCGGCATGGATTTGCATAAACCAAGGTAAAAAGCAGTACAAATGCAGTGGCCAGAAGATATTAAACTACAGTCCATCCAATGATAGCAAAACTATTAATCGTAACTGCTCCATAAACATGCATGGCTGAAAGTGCATGTGTTTGTATAATAAAAGGGAATTAAGTCACTGCCAGATCAAGAGTTGGGTAAATTAAAAGCCAACATTCCCGATCCTTCACTCCCTCGACATCTGCGATCAGGGTAAGGTCTAGAGTTTCCAAAGACATTGGATATTAGGACCCCTGTGCTGCAGAGAGTACCACATGGGAGAGATGCTCATTGTTAGCGTGACGATCCTTTTCTTGCCAAATTCCATAAAGAGAAGAACATCCAAATAAAAATTGGTTGTATTGAAAGACTTATGTATTCTGTGATTGAACCATTACAGTTCCATTCAAAAGGCCTAAAGTGACCATTCTCCCTTTAAAACCAATGTTACAGATTTTTTGCATCTGAGATTATAAGGTATTTTCTGATCATAAGATTATACACATTTCCATTGTCATTCATTATTGCATCATTAAATTGTAACTTTACGGGCACTGTAATATTATGCAAATCTGGATTAAAAATCCAGAGCGATCCTTCTGAGTGTGCACATAACCTAAAGCTGCCCCTACACATTAAACTCATTTTGTCAGATCCTGCTGATATCAGACGTCAGATTGCAGAGGTGAGCATAGTGCACCCATGAGCTACATTGTTCCAGTGCAGCCAGCGCAGACACAGCAAGAGGGACTTGTAAACAGTGGACCACAGACTACGCCATGACCTTCACCCCTGGCTGCATGCCACTCATTGCCACTAATATTCACATCCTCAGGATGCAGAACACATTGGTGGAAGAAGGGCCACCAGCATATGAGGTAGCAGAGTGTAAAGTAGTAGACATGATGATGTCACATCAGTGCGTCTGCTGTGCAGAGGGTCAGTGTAGCAGAGCGCTGAGCGAATGGGGGAAAGGCGAGTATATGGTCTTTTTTTCCATAAATGTATGGGCTCATATTGTATATAGTAGGCTAGGTGTGGGCTCCTACTATATATAGGAGGGCTATGTGTGGGCACACACTGTATATACAGAGGCTATGTGGGGACTCAAACTATAAAAAATACAAGGGTTATGTTGGGGCTCATAGAGGGGCTAAGTGTGGGCTTACACTGTACATAGGGTATGTAGGCACTCAATATATATGGAGTGTCTGTGTGTGGGCTCATATGGTATAAAGCGGGGTGTGTATGGGCTCTTTTTCGCTATATAAAGAGGGATGTGAGCATACTTCATTCTGCTCAATATTAAATGATACAATTAATATTATAATAAAATAATGATTATAGTTAATGTGTTAACATAAATATTGAGCAGAATTAATTTCAGCCTATTGGTTTAGCCCTCCACATCAGTCACGGTTTCTCATGTGGTGCCTCGAAAAATTAATTGCCCATCCCAGTCTAATGTGTATGAGAACCTCCAAGCTCTCTCCGATGAAGTCAGGGGAGAGAAGGGAAGGATAAGACATGTCCAGTTTCTGATGACAGCAGCTCTCTGATAGAGAACACAGGGAAGCACACATGAACCAAGCATACTTGTGTATGGAGGAGTTGGGAAAGTGAGCTGTTGACTGAAGATGCCCGTAGACAGCTATATATCTGTGTGGGGTAACTGTAATGAACAATTATTTGGGGTCTATAACTTGACCAGGATAGATATAAATCCAGTAGATGCAAATAGAAGCATACATAACGTATAGGATGCATATACACTGCTGCTCAAAAGTAGAGAACAACATACAATTTCCTTAATGTTAAGGTCTTTGTGTTGTTCTATGTGAAGATATCCTAAGGCCCATTATCCAGAGAGTATAAAAACCGGGCACGACCTTTCGTTCCACCTGGAACCATGAGGTGAGGATAGAGGCACGTTGCTCAGCCACTCAGCATGAGATCAAGCGAATGTCCAGATAGATGAGCGGCACTCGTGCTTCTTAGATAATTCCGACTTTATTCATCGTAGTTGCATGTTACAGGGAAAAGTGCTTATGGGGAGGGAGAGGCTGGAGGCGACGGCAGCCGTTTCGCGGGTAGAGCCCGTAGAAGCGGAAGTCTCCGCGAAACGGCAGCCGTTGCCTTCAGCCTCTCCCTCCCCATAAGCACTTTTCCCTGTAACATGCAACTACGATGAATAAAGTCGGAATTATCTAAGAAGCACGAGTGCCGCTCATCAATCTGGACATATCCTAAGGCCCCTTTCACATCAGTGTTTTTGCCGATTTGCGGCAGATTTACCGCATCTGCCGTGTAATGGCTGCACTTGCGGCACACCTGCAGTAAGCCCCATTCATTCTCTATGGCACTTGCAGCAGGTTTGGCAAATAAGGTTTTTGCCACGATCCAGCACTTGTGGCAGGTCAAAAAAATGCTGCCGGATCACGGCAAAAACCTAATTTGCCAAACCTGCTGCAAGTGCCATAGAGAATGAATGGGGCTTACTGCAAGTGTGCCGCAAGAGCAGCCGTTACACGGCAGATGCGGTAAACCTGCCGGATCTGCTGCAAATCAGCAAAAACACTGATGTGAAAGGGGCCTAACATGAGTAAAATAGCAGTATTTTAAGCTTATTTCATAAATTGAATATAAGTACAGAATAAAAATGTAAGTGAGATAACTGAAAAAGAACACTGATCAAAATTAGAGACCTCTGTCAGATACTTGCAAGATATTGGTGTTAAAGGGAACCTGTAAGGCCATTTATGCCCCCCCCAGCTATCATTGTCTGCACCTGCAGCTTCATAGTACTATTCTTAATCATCCCTGTCTGAGCTCATAGTGAATGGTAAAGTTGAAAAAATGCATTTGTACATTTACATTTTCTTATGTAAATGAGGCAGTCAACCCACACCTTGGAGGACATAGTCTTTCTGGCAAGTTAATATTTAACACATTTCCATCTTCTCTGTATAAAAGGATCTGTGTAATGTCCCAATCATGTGACCATAGTGGGCGGAGATAAACAAATCATTATGTGCTATGAAGACTTAGCTCTGCATATTGTAGTCACATGGTTGTGACATTACACAGGTCACGCAGCATGTTGTGAAATTTGGCTACAATGTTAGCTAATAACCTGCCAGAAAGACTACATCCTCCAAGGTGTACTCTGACTGCCTCATTAACATAAGAAAATGTAAGTGTATAAATGCTTTTTCTTCACCTTTAGCATTACACTATGAGCTCAGATAGGGATAATTAGAATAGTATTATGAAGCTGCAGGTACAGATAGTGATAGCTGCAGGGACATAAACGGCCTGACAGGTTCCCTTTAATTTGGCAGCTTGTGCTAATTTCTTTAAAGGGGTTGTTGGAGCTGATGGTATAATTGATGGTGTATCTAGGCTGCAAAATGTTGACAGTTTGTAATTTACATCCTGTCAATATTTTGCAGGGTTACCTAGATATCCCTATATTGCGTCTGCAGGAGACGACAAGGGGGTGTTTTTTTAGGAACTGGTCGTTCACACCCACTGTTCTACAAGCCCTCCCACACAGCAACAAGCCACCCCAGTGTGTGCATGCCTGTCCACTCCACAGTCACTGTGCCAGTCCCCCTCCCATCTCCAGCATGCATCCTTACCTGCTTTCAGCACTTAATCAGCCAGCAATTTTCATGCAGGACAATGCCCGTCACACAGCAAAATAAGTAAAGCAGTTCCTTTAAACAGAAAACATTGAAACCATGAAATGACCACCCGGAGTCTTGATCTAATCCCAATAGAAAACCTCTGGAGAATCCTTCATGACAAAGTTATGGCCAAGAAACCCACCACAGTCAAAGAACTGTGGAAGAGACTGGAAGAGGAGTGGTCCAAAATCACACCAGAGCAGTGTGAGAGACTAGTGATGTCCTGTGGTCGCAGATGTGCTGAAGGCCTGTACACGTCCTACTGATTGGTTATTTTTTGAAAACAGTGTTCTGGTGGCATGGTGTACCCTTTACACAAAAATCTTCAAATATTGATCAATTTAGATTACATTGTGTAAAAAAAAATCAAGTGATCATAGATTGTTCTTTAATTGATCGCCAGTATGTATTTGGTAGAGACAAATCTAATTTTGATGGCAATAATACATGAAATTGAAGTCAGTCATAAGGAAATCAAAGTAGTTTACATAACTGCCGCATCACCAATTGTACAAGTCCCTTCTTGTATTTTGGAGATACATACCAAACACTTCATTATCGTCACATTCCTGGACTGACTCTGCCACATCACTTATAGACTTTTGTTCTTCTACTACTCGGTCTTCTGTATCCTGAAATACATACAAATACAAATATTTAGTACAAAACTAATTTAGGATGTCCAAAGTTAGGCGTACATAACTTGCAGCCTGTGATACAAATCAGTGTGGCCCCCAGCCATCTCCGACTCCTCTGTGTTCTGTAACCATCATAAACGATGGGGATAGCTACACTCATTGTATGGTCACCTTGACTCATTTCATAAGTGCTAAATAGGGGAGCAGTGGACCCACGTTGTACAGTGAAAGCTCCAGAAATTAAACCCCCAAGTTAAGACATACCGTATGTAGTACTATCAATATATACCACGGATCTGAATACTCCTTCAATTTTTATGCAACCCTTGGGAGTGGTACATTCACAAACTTTGGTACTTGGATCAAATAAAGGTTCTGCTCTATACAGTGTTAACGGGATTTAATATAAAGATTGTCAATCATCAAAGCATGTATGTATTGATTACCAACACAATGGCAGAAAAAAGGAAATCCCACTCTACAACAGCACAAACAGGAAGCCGATATCTTATTAAAAAATGTGACATATAGTGCTCGAAAAAGCTAAATACAAAGTGTATAATATGCCACACTGGGCGGGATGGCAAATGATGCTTGTAAATGTCCAACACAGGTAACAGGATCAGAAGAAGCTACAATCAACTAGTCAATGGAACCTCCTAATGGGAAACACACTACTCACAATGACCCACTGATATCTGGAATATGTAGTGCCTTCTAGTAATTCATTTTATGTTGATTATATTTGAACCTGAAGAAAGGTCCCTGTATATCCTTTACAGTGGAGGAATATAATGTAACAGGCTGTAATCTTTCTTAGACTATGTTTACATGCAGCGTTTCTTTGCTGCATTATATTTATGCAAATTGAAAACTGCTTTTTACTGTATCAGCAAAAGCTATAAGATTTCAGAAATCTCAATTGCATCCTTGGTTTCTGGCAACATCTGGGAGGAAAACCCAAAAATGCATGCTGCAAGAGTAGACTCTGAAAAAAAATAGTTGCTGGGCTGTAAGCAGAGATTTCACATATTGTGCAACAAAAGAAACAAATATGAAAGTGAAAAGAGCGGCAGAATCAGGGGAGGTTAGGGATTTTTACAACGTTTTTAACTCAAAAATTTTGAGCAATTGACAAATTAACTGATAGTATCACTCCAGTGTTTTTTTTTTTCACTGCTGGAGTGGAGCTTTGAATGGAACCCCCCAGCCTTGTGGCGCCATACTATGCCCGTGGGTTCTGACTAGCCAGTAATAAAAGTTACCGTATGTCCCAGGAGCTTAATGCATCTTTACGAGAGCCATAAAGAGGTCAGAACAAGGTCTTCATAGAGATGTATTTATTTGTGATCTCCAATGTGCTGCATGAAACACTGGAGCGGCCAACAGGTCACTTTTCACTATTGCCCAACGGAGCGACGACAAATGTGGGTGAAGCCGCTGGATCACACGCTGCCGTATCAGACAAAGGGCCGGGGACTTGCATAAAAAGCACCACTCAACACTGGAGTAGTATTTTAAATGGAACTTGCCAACAGATACATGCTGCCTGGTGAATGGCCAACATGTATCAGACACTAGCTGCATGATTTGACTGGCCACATTCACATGTTGATTATTTGGTTAGTATTTTACCTCAGTATTTGTAAGCCAAAACCAGGAATGGGTAAAAAAAATACAGAAGTGGTGACGTGTTACTATTACACTTTTCCTCTGATTGTTATGCTCCTGAATTTGGCTTGTCTTAAGGCCCCATCACACACTACGATATCGTTGAAACGTCACGGGTTTTCAGTCGTTGTAACGACATCGTTCAGTATGACATGTACATTCGATCAATGATAATCGAGCAGATCTTTGATGGGAGGTTTATGAACCGGACCTTAAACCAAACGAAGAGCGTTCGTTTAACCTGCAGCATGGGTGTGTGTGACACCTCGATAACGATGTTGTTAACGACCTCGCCTATTGAGAAGTGAAGGACGTAGGCGAGCTAACAATCGCAAGTATCGTTTGCTTGTCGCGGAATCGTTGCTGCATCGTTAACGATGTCTATACGTGTGACATTTTACTAGCGATCATTGAACGTTGTTCTAGCGATCTAGATCAAGTCAGATCGTTGATCGCATCGTTCGACCATTGAAGCGTGAGACGGGGCCTTTACAGACTGATCTACAACAGCTTCTTCCCATCTGTTGCCCTTGTGTGACAGGTCTCTTCCTGCGTGCATGAATAACTAGAGACCTATCTCTCATAGGGAGTGGGCAAAAAGAAGCCATCGGGGACACGTCTGTTCGACTAGTCTTCCGTGCAGCTTGGTTCTCGGTGGCAACTCAACTATATTTTCCTCTGAAGTGGCCAAACATGCCTGCATAAAATGATGCAGCTAGTGTTATACACATGCTGCCTATGGATCAGGCAGCATGTATCCTCGGTCAAGTTCCCTTTAAGGGTATGTACACACAGTGCTTTTTAATGCAGTTTTTCAGAGTTTTTGTGTCACCTTTTGGCACAAAACGTCATGTGTATCCTTACCATAGCAAAGTCTATGAGAATTCTGAAGTGCTGTGCCCACAATAGTTAATTTTTCCTTGCAGTGTAGGTGCAGATTGTTGTCAAGATAAAAAATGAGCATGGCAATTGTTGGGGCATTTTATAGCCCTCCCAGCCATTGAGTATAGAAGAAAAAACACATGGCAACAATCTGCACCAAAAATTTATTCGTTTTTTGGGGTGTTTTCCCGCCACAGGGTGCAGTTTTGCAGCAGAAATATACTCAGGATTGGCACATACCCTAATACATTATTTATATGATTGATTTTGTCTTGTACCTGCATGGTTCAAAGTTAGGGTGCCTGTAAACTAGCATCATACGGCATCCATCAGGTAAATTAACAAATCTTAATGGGGAACTCCGGGGAGATAAAAAAAAATTGTGTACCGTCCCTGCCCTCTTACATAATGAAGTTGAGCTGTACACTACAGTTCTAGGATCTATAGATCGCTTATAAATCAATAAAATCATATCTGCTCCTCGTCTCTCACCCCTCCCTTTGGGGACAGAGGAATACAGTCATGCATAGTGCTAAAGTTTCAGGAACAGGAGGTGATTAAGTTGATATGGGGGAGAGGAGATCATGGTAGTGCTGAATCAATCAATTTTGCTTCTGCTCCTAGTCTGACAATTACAGTACACATTATGTACATATCATTGTACAGAAGAAGATCACAGCATGTATTTATATCTGCTTGGTGACATGATTGCTAATTTGAAGGGAGAACACCCTTGTTTTAACATTACATAGAATGATATATTAGGAGCAGGATTGTAGTGTGACCATGGGGCCGGCAGCCACACCCCCTCTCCATACCGAAGTGTGAGGGAGCGAATGTAAGATGATCCTGGAGCCCCCGGTCCACATCCCGACACACCACCTGTCAGTGCTGCAGCACGAGGCTGAATTTCTCTGTCTCCAAAGTGAGGAGTGAGAGCTGAGGAGCAGATATGATTTTATTGAATTATAAGCAATCTATAGATCCTGGAACTGTAGTGCCTAGCTCTGCTTCATCATGTAGTAGGACAGCGACAGTACAATTTTTTTTTATCTCCCCGGAGTTCCCCTTTAAGTTTCTTACTATGAGGCATGCATACATTTCCATAACTACTTGTATTGAAGGCTTGACATTATGGATCATTCCATCTTTCCAGCTTCCATTGTCATATGTTTTGTAGGTTTGCCGTAACAGTGTGCACTTAAGGTTCACACCCATGTTTTCTGATATTACCTTGAATTGGTTACTTTAACTGTGTTTTTCATCACTTAACACTACTGTTCAAAATTTTGGGGTCACCCAACAATTTTGTATTTTCCAAGAAAACTCATACTTTTATTTATCAAATAAGTTGCAAAATGAATAGAAAATATAGTCCAGACATTGACAAGGTTAGGAATAATGAATTTTATTTGAAATAATAATTTTCTACTTCAAACTTTGCTTTCGTCAAAGAATGCTCCCTTTGCAGTAATTACCGCATTGCAGACTTTTGGCATTCTAGGTGTTAATTTGCTGAGTAATCTTGAGAAATTTCACCCCATGCTTCCTGAAGCCCCTCCTACAAGTTGGATTGGCTTGATGTGCACTTTTTGCATAACATATGGTCAAGCTGCTCCCACAACAGCTCACTGGGGTTGAGATCTGGTGACTGCGCTGGTCACTCAATTACAGATAGAATCAGGGCCGGCTCCAGGTTCTTCTGGGCCTCGGCGAAAGAGACTTAGTGTGCCCCTTTTAACACGTATATATTATGAAGGTTGCGGACTATATATTATATATAATAATCTCCCTCACAACTATAATATCCCCCGTGCGCTGTTTCCCCATTTGTGCTGCCTCTCCCCCCTGTGTGCTGTCTCTTCCCCCTGCACTGTCTCTCCCCTCTCTGTGCCTGTCACCTCTTGTGCGGTCTCTTCCCTCTCTGTGCCTGTCACCTCTTGTGCATTTTCTCTTTCCTCTCTTTACATGTTCTCTGTCACCCCCTTTGCGCAGTGTCTCCCCCCATTGTGCTGTCTCTGTACCTCCCGTTTGCTGTCTCTCCCCTGTGCCTGTTTCTCCTGTGTGCTGTGTCTCTCCCCTGCACTTGTCTCCAACCTGTGTACTGTGTCCCCCCTGAGTGCTCTGTCCTACTTGCACCTGTGTCCCCCTGCGTGCTGTGTCTCTCTTGCACCTGTCTTCCTCTTGTGCCCATCTTCCCTCTGTGCCCGTCTTCCCCCTGTACGCTGTGTCTCCCCCCTGCACCTGTCTCCTTCCTGTGTGCTGTGTCCTCCCTACACCTGTCTCTCCCCTGTGCGCCTGTCTCACCCTTGTATGCTGTCTCCCCACTGTGCGCTTGTCTCCCCCCTGCACTCTGTCTCCCCTCTGCGCTGTGTCCTCCTGCGCCTATCTTCCCTCTGTGTGCAGTGTCTCTCCTCTGCACCCGTCTCCTGCTGTGCGCCTGTCTCCTTCCTGTGTGCTGTGTCCCCCTGCACGCTGTCTCCCCCCTGGGCACTGTGTAATTGTCAACTGACAGGGGCTCCCTTGGCTCTGTGTAATTGGCCCCTTACAGGGGCCCTCTGGGCTCTGCATAACTGGCCCCTGACAGGGGGCTCCCTCAGCTGCGTGAGATGCTCCCCCCCAACCTGAGCAGACGGTGTGAGTACTTTTTGCCTTCCTCTCTCCTAAGCTGAGCGCAGCTGGCAGCCGCTGATCACTGAGATATAGTGAGGGTCTGGCACTGCGACAGATCCTTATTTCCTGTAACGCGATGAAACAGGAAATAGGGATCTGCCGCTCACTACATCACACGCTGCGATCAGCGGCTTTCCACTCAGCTTAGAGAGAGTACTCACAGCGTCCACTCAAGTAAGGGGAGGGGAGCGTTCAAGCTGCTCAGGGGTCCCCTGTCAGGAGCCAGTTACACAGCGTTCAGGGTCCCAGTGGGGCCCCCCTCGCAGTCAGGGCCCCAAGACCCGCCCGGGTGCTGACGCTGGCCCTGGATAGAATACTAGCTGTCTGCTTCTTCCCTAAATAGTTTATGCATAATTTGGAGGTGTGCTTTGAGTCATTGTCCTGTTGTAGGATGAAATTGGCTTCAATCTAGCGCTGTCCACAGGGTATGGCATGGCATTGCAAAATGGAGTGATAGCCTTCCTTATTCAAAATCCCTTTTGCCTTGCACAAATCTCCCACTTTACCAGCACCAAAGCAACCCCAGACCATCACATCACCTCCACTATGCTTGACAGATGGCGTAAGGCACTCTTCCAGCATCTTTTCAGTTGTTCTGCATCTCACAAATGTTCTTCTGTGTGATCCAAACACCTCAAACTTTGATTCGTTTGTCCATAAAATGTTTTTTCCATTCTTCCTCTGTCCAATGTCTGTGCTCTTTTGCCCATATTAATCTTTTTCTTTTATTATCCAGTCTCAGATATGGCTTTTTCTTTGCCACTCTGCCCTGAAAGCCAGCATCCCGGAATCGCCTCTTCACTGTACACGTTGACACTGGCGTTTTGCGGGTACTATTTAATGAAGCTGCCAGTTAAGGAGCTGTGAGGTGTCGATTTCTCAAACTAGAGACTCTAATGTACTTGTCTTGTTGCTCAGTTAGGCAGCGGGGCCTCCAACTTCTATTTCTACTCTGGTTAGAGTCTGTTTGTGCTTTCATCTGAAGGGGGTAGTACACACCGTTATAGGAAATCGTCAGTTTCTTGGCAAACTCTTGCATGGAATAGCCTTCATTTCTAAGAACAAGAATAGACTGTCGCGTTTCACATGAAAGTTCTCTTTTTCTGGCCATTTTGAGAGTTTCATAGAACAAACAAATATAATACTCCAGATTATCAACTAGCTCAAAGGAAGGTCAATTTTATAGCTTCTCTAAACAGCCAAACCGTTTTCAGCTTTGCTAACATACCTTGTACAAGGGTTTTCTAAACATCCATTAGCCTTCTTACACAGTTAACAAACACAATGTACCATTAAAACACTGGAGTGGTGGTTGTTGGAAATGGGCCTCTATATACGTATATAGTATTGCAATAAAAAACAGCCGTTTGCAGCTAGAATAGTAATTTACCACATTAACAATGTATAGAGTGTATGTCTGAATAATTTAATGTTAGCTTCATTGAAAAAAAATTTGCTTTTCTTTCAAAAATAATGAAGTTTCTAAATGACACCACACTTTTGAACGGTAGTGTATGTCTATTTGTATTGTTGCTAATAAAATATTGTCAAACTATATCAAAATATTTTGCCGAGTGCTTTCCTTTTTTTCTAGCTTTTCTATTTCAGCGTTTCAGGTAAAAAGCTGTTTGCGTGTTGTCAGTTCTGCTTTCCCGCCCACAGTATTATCGACAGCTTTACTGCAGTTTGTATACATTGAGAGCAATCAATCAACACTATATGGCGGAGGAAGCAGGAGATTTCTAACAGTGTTTGTACATGGGATTACTGAATGTAATTATAAAAAGCAACCAACTCAGCTCCCCAGACTCAACTTTGTTAGTAATAAGGTTAACATCCTATGGGAAGCACAGCGTAGAGACAGGACGGGAGATTTACAGCGGTGTACCGTACTCTTCATCCCTCCGTGGGGCGCTCTAAGATTATGCACAGATGCAATACTTCGGTAACAGATCACATAAAGCCAAATATTACTAGATAAAAATGCAGAGAATATCCAACAGCTTCTCGGCCAGTGACTGGAAACAATCTATAAAGTATTTGCCAGCAATTGTCCTTTTTTAAGGAGCAGCAGATGCCTTTTCTGTATTCAGCTGGCTCTTAAGATGAGCAATCCGAAGTCACTGACCGGAGCGGATTCTCTCCTAACGCTCTTTACGATGCCCCCGAGAACCTGCCAAGGAGGATGTGGAGAAATAGATGGGATGCCAAAGACGACATGCATTTAGTAAACGCGTGAATGAAGAAGAGGGATCACAAAATGCAGCAACACGTTGAACTACACGGATGAGATTCCAGGAATGGTTGACGGTTATAGGAACCTGATTATACAAGGTCAGGATTTGTAAAGAAGAATAAGACACAAAGAGCAATTTTCTCTCTATATATTATGTAGAATCAAAATATTTATAACAATTTGTAGATGGGTTATACTAATTCTATATATAAAATTACTTTTTACTTTGGGTTCCACAAATGATATATCAAATTTAAATAACCAGGAAAAATGTGTAAATAGGAGAGAGGTAGATAAAAGCCGTCCAACCACCACGAGGAGGAGCTGTTCCTTCTTTCTGGGGCTGCTTCATGGTTAATCAGTATACATATTGTGACAAATGGAACAACTGCGTGTTAAGGATTAGCCTCACACAACCCTACTATCGATAAAGGGTCCCTCGGAGCTGAACAATCGAACAACCCAAGCAGCGGTGACAATTATACATTATGTGAGCAATCTGCGCTGAGGCGCTTGCAGAGATATAGGCACATCAGAGCTGTTTAGCAATGAACCAATCAAGTGTATTTGTTACATCTTGCAAGAATATAGCACAAGAACACACATTTCTTTTAAATATGCCAAAATAAAAAAATGACGCTACACTGCAACAGTGTTCAGCTGTACACTTACAACCTGCTGTGAGGGGTTGTCAGCATGATATTTCTTTTTACCATATCTAAATAGTGAGTTTTCTTTACTGTACTATTCAGACTAATTGTCACTTCAGCGAGGAAGTGAAAAACTCTAATGCCACCCAATAAGGGTAGCAATCCTTAAAGTTATCATTGACTCTTTAACATGTCTTTAATATGACATAGGATTTGTGCCAGATCAGAACCCTAAACTGCAGTCAATTATGACTACAAGGATTGCTACCCTTATTAGGTGGCATTAGAGTTTCTCACTTCCTCACTGAAGTGACAATTTGCATATTTCCCAGAGGAGCATTGCGGCTATAAGGGTATGTGCCCACAGGACGTTTTTGCTGTGTTTTTCCTGCGGTTTCTGCATGTGGTTTACCATTGGTTTTATGGTAATTTATGCTAATTTGTTCCTGCGGTTTTGATTCCCAGCAAGACCAATGTGTTTCACAGAAACACTGTGCACACACATTGGTTTTGCAAGTGTCAAGAACTGTCAAATACCTGCGTTTTTGGTGCGGATAGGAAAGAATTGACATGTTAATTATTTTCCTGCACTTTTGGTAAAGTCAATGGAAAAAACGCAGGAAAAACGCACAAAAAACACACATAAAACACGAAAAAATGCACACAAAATGCGCAAAAAACGTAGACAAGATCATAGCTAATCTCCTGTCAAGGACTCTAGGATCCTCAAGTCTCCTTATCAGCTTATCTCTCTCCTTATTGCAGCAGGCAGATTCCTCTCCATAAGATAGAAAGCTAGTTCCCCAGACCTTATTCAGACTAAGAAATTCTCAAAAATTTTTTTTAGAATATAGAAGAATAAAATGATTTTGACAGTCTCTATAGGGAAATATTTACACCTAAGGGCCCGTCACACACAATGATATCGTTGCAACGTCACTGGTTTGGTGACGTTGCAGCGATGTCTAAACGACATTGTTGCGTGTGACACCTATCAACGATGAGTCGCTGATCGCAGATTTATGAATCAGTTCATAAATCTATCGTTGGTCACCCGCTGCATGCCCTGCATCGCTGCATGTGACAGTGGGAGACCAACGATCAGTAAGCTCCCAGGTAAACTGGGGGTAACCAAGCGCCACGCGGCGCTTAGTTATCCGCTGTTTACCTTGGATACCAGCGTGCTCGCTAGTCCGGATTGCTGGTGAGTCTGCCTGTGTGACAGCTCACCAGCAATCAGCCTTCAATGTCCCAGTGATCCCCATCGTTGGTGGGATCACTGGGACATTGAAGGGTGTAACCTGGGCTTTAGGGCTTCAGAACAAACTTGGAAATAAAAAAAAAACCTCTCTCAATTCCAAATAATAAAATAGACATTAAAATGAACAGAAATGTTTCGAATATAAATGCTGTGAATGTTTGGTCCAGTGCATCATTAATGTGGTCAGAGAAGATTAACTCTTAGGGTGGAATCACACTATCGTACTTACATGCGAGTCTCTCGGACGAGACTCGGATCAGTGACCCTGAACGGCCTCTCCCTCTCTGGACAGGAGTGTCAGCTGCTTGTGTTTTTGTGCAGCATCATACTCTCGTCCAGAGAGGGAGAGGCCGTTCAGGGTCACTGATCGGAGTCTCGTTCGAGATACTCGCATGTAAGTAGGATAGTGTGTTTCCAGCCTTAAGGGTGGACTAGATCAAGCATTATGGTTGCGCATATATCCTATCCCCTTCATCACTTTTCATCCCTCAAATGATATTGATGGACGTTTATTGTTTTTAAACCATCCTAACTATGTAATAAAATGGTTAACTAGTATTACATGCTATCGATGCCAGCTTAGTCCTAGCTAAGCAAGAGATATGACACCAAGGTAAATGCTACAGAGGAATCTGGAGCAGAGGTTAAATAGCTTACTATTGAACTACTGTACAACTACTCTGCACTAATCCAAGATGGCTTGAAATGCTTGCAGTGTCGAGTTTTTTTGGGTTCACCCAGTTGGAATCAGTTTAGATTTTTCATGCAAACAGCTGGAGGATGGGATACACAACATCAAGGGCTACGCAGCATACAAAGAATGATCAGCTTATAAGCATTCTCATTTACGTCTCCGCACATCTTGTACTTACTGCTGTGGACAATGCATTAGCAATAATATTATGGCCATTGGTGATAAACTCTTTTCATAAGTCACACCATGGTTAAGAAAGATGACTGAGTTTGTTTGTGTTGGAGACTTTTCTTTCTCAGATTTGATGGGGAAAGCAGTAAAGTATGTTGCATTCTTTTTTCCTCTCAGTAACATGATGAACTCCCTCATATGATGGGATACTGTCCGGGGCTGTTGGTGTCCTTCTAGTGTCCGAACCACAATCACTGGCTGCAACCCCTGCAAATGTCGCTCTGTGGTCTGTGCTGTCACCCTGTAATGATGACGTCACCATTCCTGTCACAAGACCTGTGATTGACTGAAGCAGTCAAGTTACGGTACTTGAACAAGCACACCTTAAGAGAAATATCCAGTGATACACTGCTCAATTTGCCAGGTAGAAGGAAATCAAAGGGTCCTGCAGTGGTAACATCACTTCCATGGTGCGGCCTGTGTAGAAAATACTGAGGTGGCAGCAGGCGAGTATGGCTGATTTAGAGAATCCAAGCCCCCTGTCAACACTAAGTAGCCCAGATAACGTCTATGATTTTGATTGATGCTTTTTTCCTTTAGATATTTGTTTACAGCAGTCTATAACTGACTGAAGTCACCAAATTTCCATAGACAACCCCATCCCCTCACTCTGCTCTGTGTCAGATGTCTATGATCTTCCCTTCTATGTTTATGATCTTCTATGATCATTCTAACATTAAATTATTGTTACAGAACGTTCGCTAAGTAAGATATTTAATAAATGCCTTAGCTTAAAACATTGTCTACGGTGGCAGTGCACCCACTGATCTGTCACCTGAACTCTTGTTTGGCAGCTGTCAACTTGTGTGCCTTGTGTTCTACCAAGCACGGCATGTCCTTCCAGGTGATTGGGATTATGTAGTTAGCATTCTAAAAACCTGGGTATGATCAGTGAAATAATATCACATTTTTGATTCCTCTTGGGCAATCAGTTGATTCTGCACTTACACTTTGACAGCTTCTAACAAAAATTTAAGGGATGGATCAGAAGTGTACACACATGGGAGTTTGAGAGAGAGAGAGAGAGAGAGCTATTTGGTGACTGCAGTAACACCCTTAGGCTATGTTCACACAAGTAAGATTTTACTGCAGCAAAACCACAGTAAAACCTTAGGAGTTTCTCTTAAATCCAGATTTCTTGCCAGGAGGAAACCTGCATTTTTTGTGCATTTTTACTGCGTTTTTTGATGCCTTTTTGTTGAAGTATGACCACTGCATCCCTTATGGTACCTTTACACGCCGCGACGGCAGGCTGGATACATCCCGCTACAGGCTACAAATGTAGCTTGTAGCGCCAATGTAGCCCGTCATAGCGGCGTCTGAAGACGTGACGCTACAGCCGGCAACAGATATATCTGTTTCCTAGGTCTGCTCGAAAACTGATGGCTACAACGCCGATGGTAGCGAGCTGTATCGGCGTGTAAAGAGGCAACGGAAGGGAACTCGGGACAGCCTGCGATGTAGCTGCAATGTAGCTAAGGCGTGACCCTGGCTCCGTGTTACCGCGCCCCATGTGCGATCATTGGTGGAAGCTGCTGCATGACGATTGGTAGTCGCTGCATAGGGAGGCATATTTAAAGGAGCTGACGAGTCACACTACACAATTGCTCGAGCGTCATGTATTACTCAGCCTCCTGCGTTGCCTGCCCAATCAGGATGTTATTGCTTCGTCCTATCAGCGTACGGACGGCTCGTAAACCACAATTGTAGCACGCCTATGTGCTGGCCCTGCTGCACCAGGTACGCCCATAGTAGCTGGTTATAGCGGTGTGTAAATGAGCTACAGCTGGCTACTTGAGACACCCGGCGATGTAGCTAGCTTTAGATGTAGCGTGGCGTAGCGCATCTTGTGGCGGCGTGTAAAGGTGATGCGTTGACCGTTTGTAACCGTTTGAGCGTGCTCGTGCACGTGAAGTAGCGGGATGTATCCAGCCTGCCGTCGCGGCGTGTAAAGGTACCTTTAGTGATAGGCAGAATGGGGAATTTTATTCCCGATGGATAATTTTGTCCCTATTAGAATATGGAGTGTCACGTCAGACGACTGAATGCCACCCCGCTCATTCTACATTGGGCTTCCGTAAAAAAATGAGTGCAGCACTCAGAAGCACCATGGGAAATTAATGGAGTGCAGTTTGCACATGAGCTCTGCCACTCCGTGCTGAAAGGGATGGAAATTCTCCTGTCCATTGTGGACAACAGCAGTCGAATCCTCACCTATCAACAAGTTACCACCTATCTGGTAGATCAGTGGTCCACACCTTTATCTTATCTTAACCATATCCAAACCTTGCCTTTTCCCGTTTTTGTGCCTTTGTTCTTCCCTTCCATTCTTTCAAGAGTCATAACTTTTATACATTATTTTTCTATCAATATAGACATATGAGGACTTGTATTTTGTAGGACGAGTTGTACTTCTGAATGAAAGCATTTATTTTAACACATAGTGTACTGGAAAAAGGGGAAAAAATTCAAGTGCAAAGAAATTGAAAAAAAAAAAAAGTGCAAATCCACATTTGATTTTTCATTTTTTTTTTATTTATCATGTTCAGTATATTGTAAAACTAACCTGGGAGTTATGACCACTTTACACATCCCGATATCGGCGTCCAACTCCGATAAAAAGTCACGTGGTTCGTGCGTTGGCCCCGATATCGTTCGTGCCTTGTGTGGTGTAAATGTCCAATACGATGCACGAACGATGCCAAGACAATATCGGGGATCAAATGAGCGTGCTCTCCAACTGCCCGATATTGGATGGACGATGTGGCCGGATCGTGCTGTGTGAAAGCCCAACAACGATGTGGAGTACAACTTCTCCTATTCTCTCCCATGTTAAATGGTCGTTCCTGGGTCGGCCGTACAAGGGGGCGCACACATCGCAGTTGTGTTGCCTGCCGATATCGCGGTGTGTAACATCTCCTATGCGATCTTGGAATTCTGCCCAGAAAAAGCGCACTTCCGCGCCGTTGTATCCAACATCGGACCGATGTTGGGACGTGTAAAGTGGCCATAAGATTCCCCAGGTTAGTACACGTTCACAGATATCGAATGTGTATAGTTTTTTCTATTTACCGTATATACTCGCGTATAAGCCGAGTTTTTCAGCCCAAAAATTGGGCTGAAAAGTACCCCCCTCGGCTTATACGCGAGTCAGTGCTGTATACCGACGTCATTCCCTGCGACGAGCACAGGAAACAGGAAGAAGACGCAAGATGGAGGATCGCGGTCGGCAGCTGCGAGCGGGCGCGGACAGCGGCACTGTGATAAGTATAGTTTCCTTTACAGGTGACCGGAGTCAGGCTGGGGGGGCCCTGGATTACGGGGGCTGCTGTATACTACCGCTGGGGCTGCTGTATACTACCGCTGGGGCTGCAATATACTACCACTGGGGCTGTATACACCACTGGGGCTGCAATATACTACCACTGGGGCTGTATACACCACTGGGGCTGTATATACTACTGGGGCTGCCTGTATACTACCACTGGGGCTGTATATACTACTGGGGCTGCCTGTATACTACTGGGGCTGCCTGTATACTACCACTGGGGTTGTATATACTACTGGGGCTGCCTGTATACTACTGGGGCTGCCTGTATACTACCACTGGGGCTGTATATACTACTGGGGCTGCTGCTGTATACTACCACTGGGGCTGCTGTATACTACCACTGGGGCTGCTGTATACTACCACTGGGGCTGCTGGGGATGCTACATACTACCACTGGGGCTGCTGTATACTACCACTGGGGAGGCCTGTATACCACTGAGGGGGGCCTGTATACCACACTGCTGGGGGCTGTATACCTGTGCTGAGGTCTACCCTCGGCTTATACACAAGTCAATAGGTTTTCCAGATTTTTGGGGCAAAAGTAGGGGGTCGGCTTATACATGGGTCGGCTTATACACGAGTATATACGGTAATTGGTGGAATAAAAGTCAGGAATCTGTCATTAAAAAATTTCATATTTATCACCATTTTCTGAGAACTGTAATGTTCTAATTTTCTTGGGATCAAGGGTTCTTTGATGACTTATTTTTTGCATACTGGGCTGACATGTTTAGAAACACCATTTTTGGATAAATTAAATGTTTTGATCGCCTCTTATTGCATTTAGGTGCAATATTGTGGGGGCCAAAAAACGTAATTCTGTTGTTTTCAATTTTTTTGTTACACTATGTAACAATCAGATTCATTTATTTTACATTTTGATAGATCGGACATTTCTGAACGCCACAGTATCAAAATGTGTCTCAGGTATTTTTTTTCCAATAATTTTAAAAACTATTACGGTACTTTAACTTTTTACAGCTTTACTAGTCACCTTAGGTTAAGTGAACACAGTACATTTTTTATGCAGTTTTTGGTGCAGATTTGACAATAATCTGCATGCCTATCCTGAAGCCAGCAAGGTCTACGAGAATTCTGAGGTGTTGTACAATGTTGCTTACTTTTTCCTGGTAGAAAAGGTGCAGAGTTTTGCTGCAGAAAAATGTGCAGTATGACAATAATTGATGCAGATTTGCCTGTGTTTTTCAACCCTTCCAGTCATTGACATCAATAGGAAAAGTGCAGGGCACAAATCTGAACTGTGTTTTTGGTGTGTTATTCTGCCACAACATGTGGATATGGTGCAGAAATTTCTGCAACAAAATGCCTAGTGTGCACACATACCCTTATGGGACTTGAAGCTGCGATCATCCTAATGCTTGTGCTGCACAGAGCAGAGCATCAGCACCAATCTGTACAGCACAAATAGAGTCTTTTTTCAAACGCAGATTGCTTAGTCAGCATTCACAGGAAGTTCATAATCACAGATCATCAGCTGACCTCCAGCTGACAAGACAACCTAGGGGCTCCCTGTACTACATCACAGGGCTGCTGATGGGAGTGAGGAACGACGCACATCCCTAACAACGTATGTAAAATCAGAGATTGACAGCGAACTTGATCCAGTTGAGAGCGGCAAGCGAATCTCCGATCTGCCTGCCACTGTTAGAGACACATCAGCTAATTAGATCAGGGAAAGATGTGGGCTCAGCATGTGAACCGGCATCAAAGGCAGGGACATGACTTTGGATTTACCAGTACATCCAGGATTGTGAAGGGATTATCAGCCACTTACAGTCATGACCCTAATTGTTGGCTCCCTTGAAATTGTTCCAGAAAATAAAGTACTCCTCTCAGAAATTTATTGCAATTACATGTTTTGTCAAACACAGATTTGTTTATTTCCTTTGTGTGTATTGGGACAACACAAAAAAGGCAAATTGTACATAATTTCGCACAAACCATAAAAAAATTGTTCGGAAAAAAATTGTTGGCACCTTTACAAAATTGTGGCTAAACTTTGTTTCAAGCATGTGATTATTGTTCAAATTTACCTGTTCCAAATAACAGATTAGGGCAATTTAAAAATCACACCTGAAACCGGATAAAAAGGGGAGAAGTTTACTCAATCTTTACATTGTGTGTCCACACTACGCATGAAAAACAGAAAGAGGAGAGGAGAACAGTCTGAGGGCTTGAGAACCAAAATTGTTGAAAAATATAAACAATCTCAACGTTACAAGTCTATCTGCAAAGATCTTGATGTTCCTTTGTTAGTGGTGCGCAACATAATCAAGATGTTTACAACCCTTGGCACTGGAGGTATTCTCCCTGGTCATGAACGGCAGAGAAAAATTGTTGAATGGTTGCACGGCAGGGTAGTCTGGATGGTGGATAAGCAGTCACAATAAAGTTCTAAAGAAATTCACGTTGTCCTGCAGGCTTGGGGTGTATCAGTGTCAGCGTAAACTATCCATCCACATTTGAATTAAATTAAATGCTATGGAGGAGACCTTAAAGGCCCCCCCTGCTGACAAAGACACATAAAAATGGTAGGCTAGAGTTTACAAAATGTACGTGAGTATGCCAAAATCCTTCTGGGAAAGTATGTTGTAGATAGTTGAGACAAACAAAGATAGAGCTTTTTGTAAAGCACATTATTATACTTTACTGAAAATGTAATGAGGCCTACAAAGAAAAGAATATAATACCTATAGTCAAATATGGTGAAGGTGCAAAGATGTTTTGCGCTTGTTTTGCTGCCCTTGGCACTGGGTGCCTTAACTGTGTGCAAGGCATCATGAAGATTACCAAAGGATTTGAGGTCAAAAATAGTTCCCTATGTGAGAAAGTTAGGTTTGCATCCTAGGTCATGGGTCTTCTAGCAGGACAATGGCACCACATTTACTTCAAGAAGCATTACAAAATGGATGGATAAAAAGCGCTGTAGAGTTCTGAAGTGGCAGCAATGCGTCCAGATCTAAATCCCATGTGTGAAGAGATCTTAAAGGGAACCTGTCACCTGGATCTAAACCCCTACACTATCACTACCTGTCCCTGCACCTTCCTAGCAGCTCCCTATCTATCCCTCTCTGAGCTAAATCCGCCCTATAAAACTGCAGAAAAATAACGTATAACTTACAGAAGTCCCTGAGGCTGGGGACTGAGAAGGCGGCGCCAGGCTCCATTCAGCCCCTCCTCCATGCAGCAGCACACGCCCCGCTGGGCGGCGTTATTCTTTCTTCATCGCCGCCTCCTCCATTTGGAATCTCCCGCCCGCTTTACACCTATCATGTTGTGGTGATGCGACCTCGATGTGTCCCCTGACTGAGACACAGCATATGGGAGATTGTATCTTCTGCTTGGTAGCAGCACACACAGGGTGAGCTGCTACTGGAGCTAAGTGCTGATTGAAATCACTGACCCCCAGGTGTGAGGGTGAATAGGAGATGATATGTGCTGACCTGGGCTGTGGGGAGGGGGTGGAGGGTGTCAGGACAGCAGCAGGAGCTGCTGGGATTGTATGAGGTTCTACTCGGCTGTGCCCCGGTGTAACAGGCCAGACTAAACCCCCCGACCAGAATATACTCGGGGTTAAAGTGGCCTAGGCCAGATTATACCCCTCCGTATACCACAGCAGCTTTAGATCAGGGCTCCAAGCAACACATGGGGGCCCGAGGCAGCACAAAGTGGCCCCAGGCAGCAGAAAGTGGCCCTACGCAACATACAGGGGCCCCAGGCAGTGCTAGGGCCCCAGGCAGTGCTAGGGGCCCCAGGCAGTGCACGGGGCCCCAGGCAGTGCACGGGGCCCCAGGCAGTGCACAGGGCCCCAGGCAGCACAAAGTGGCCCCAAGCAGCACAAAGAGGCCCCAAGCAACATACAGGGGCCCCAGGCAGTACTAGGGGCCACAAGCTACACACAGGATCCCAGGCTACACACAGGGGCCCCATGCAGCATACAAGGACCCCAGGCAGTGCACGGGGCCCCAGGGAGTGCACGGGGCCCCAGGCAGTGCACGGGGCCCCAAGCAGTGCACAGGCCCCAGGCAGCACAAAGTGGCCCCAGGCAACATACAGGGGCCCCAGGCAGTACTAGGGGGTCCCATGCAGCGCATGGGGGCCAGAGGCAGCACACAGGGGCCCCGGGTGGCCCACTGCCTGGGGCCCCTGTATATTGCCTGTGGTCACTTTGTGCTGCCTGGGGCCCCTGTGTGCTGCCTGGGGCCCTTGTATGCTGCATGGAGCCCTTGTGTGTAGCCTGGGATCCTGTGTGTAGCCTGGGGCCCCTGGTACTGCCTGGGGCCCCTGTATGTTGCCTGGGGCCACTTTGTGCTGCCTGGGGCCCCGTGCACTGCCTGGGGCCCCGTGCACTGCGGTGGGGCCCCGTGCACTGCCTGGGGCCCCGTGCACTGCCTGGGGTCCTTGTATGCTGCATGGGGCCCTTGTGTGTAGCCTGGGATCCTGTGTGTAGCCTGGGGCCCCTGGTACTGCCTGGGGCCCCTGTATGTTGCCTGGGGCCACTTTGTGCTGCCTGGGGCCCCGTGCACTGCCTGGGGCCCCGTGCACTGCGGTGGGGCCCCGTGCACTGCCTGGGGCCCCGTGCACTGCCTGGGGTCCTTGTATGCTGCATGGGGCCCCTGTGTGTAGCCTGGGATCCTGTGTGTAGCTTGTGGCCCCTAGTACTGCCTGGGGCCCCTGTATGTTTGCCTGGGGCCTCTTTGTGCTGCTTGGGGCCACTTTGTGCTGCCTGGGGCCCTGTGCACTACCTGGGGCCCCTAGCACTGCCTGGGGCCCTAGCACTGCCTGGGGCCCCTGTATGTTGCGTAGGGCCACTTTCTGCTGCCTGGGGCCACTTTGTGCTGCCTCGGGCCCCCATGTGTTGCTTGGAGCCCTGATCTACAGCTGCTGTGGTATACGGAGGGGTATAATCTGGCCTGGGGGGGTTAGTCTGGCCTGTTACACCGGGGCACAGCCGAGTAGAACCTCATACAATCCCAGCAGCTCCTGCTGCTGTCCTGACACACTCCTCCCCACAGCCCAGGGCAGCTCATATCATCTCCTATTCACCCGCACACCTGGGGGTCAGTGATTTCAATCAGCACTTAGCTCCAGTAGCAGCTCACCCTGTGTGTGCTGCTACTGAGCAGAAGATACAATCTCCCATATGCTGTGTCTCAGTCAGGGGACACATCGAGGTCGCATCACCACAACATGATAGGTGTAAAGCAGGTGGGAGATTCCAAATGGAGGAGGCGGCGATGAAGAAAGAATAACGCCGCCCAGCGGGGCGTGTGCTGCTGCATGGAGGAGGGGCTGAATGGAGCCTGGCGCCGCCTTTTCAGTCCCCAGCCTCAGGGACTGCTGTAAGTTATAAGTTATTTTTCTGCAGTTTTATAGGGCGGATTTAGCTCAGAGAGGGATAGATAGGGAGCTGCTAGGAAGGTGCAGGGACAGGTAGTGATAGAGTAGGGGCTTAGATCCAGGTGACAGGTTCCCTTTAAAATTGTTGTTGGGAGAAGGCATTCTTCAAATATGAGAGACCTTCAGCAGTTTGCAACAGACGAGTGGTCCAAAATTCCCACTGAAAGGTGCAAGAAGCATGTTGGTGGTTATAGGAAGTGATTGATTGCAGTTATTTATTCTAAAAGGTGGGTAACCAAATATTAAGTTGGGGGTGATAACAATTTTCAGCTCATTCTTGGAGCTTTGCATGAAATTATATCCAATTTCCTAATTTCGCAATAAAGTTCTCTCACCACATTATTGTATCACTGGTACTGTACAATACAGCGTTTTGAATGCACTGGTAATACGCTGACTGCGAGTATGCACCCTAAGCCTTGTTTGGCTCCAGAACCACAGGTTGGGGACCCCTGATGTGGATGGATGATAACTGATTTTCATAGTTTTCAGGGGACAACCCCTTTAATGTAAAAGGATAAATATTTTCCAAATTGTGAAATGGAGATCTGTAACTGTAATACTGTAGCCTAAATTTACTATGCAGCCATCTTTAAGGCAATTTTAATTTCCTTTATTACTCACAGGCCATCATATATTGAATTGCACAGATGATAAACATTTTGCTTTATACCAAATCAGTATTTAAGTCGCGAAAGAGAAGTGATTACCACCCCTTTGTTTGGATTGCAAAAGCATCGCGCTACTGTAAGACGAGCAGAATCCAGAAGAAATGTGTGCAACGTAACTAGACGCCAAAGTCCAAAAGAGACTTGTCTATATCTAATTATTTCCAAGAAAGCTCTAGCTTATACTCAGTACTTGGGCTGATTTGTTAATGTATGAACCCAGATAGACAACAGCATGAATTATTGGAATCGACTAACACATGGAAAAGCAATAGATTACTATTTCAGGTTGTGCTTATGTTGCTCTACAATTCAGCTACAAGCTGTGAGACATCTCTTCTCTGACCCTGCAGGTCCTGTGAAGCCTCAGCATGTGGCTTATTCACAAACACTAAAAGTACAGGCCCGGCACCATAGTAAGAGAAATATGCCCACATCATGATGCTGGCACCACCATGCTTCACTGTCTTCACATTGCACTGTGGCTTGAATTCACAGTTTGAGGATCTGTCTGTGGCCCTTGGACCTGAAAAGAACAATGTTACTTTCATCAGTCCAAAAAATGTTTCTCCAGTTCTCTTTAGACCAATTGATGTGTTCTTTTCAAATTTTATCCACTTCAATACATGTCTTTTCTTTCCTTTTTTTTTTTTTTTTTTTTTTTAAACAGTGGGACTTTGCAGGGACGTCTTGCTAATAGATTAGCTTCACACAGGTGTATAACTCACAGTACTCACAGGTAACTTGAGACTGTCTTTGATCATCCTGGATCTAAATATTGTCTGAAGGCCACGTTACACACACAGATATCTGTGACCAACTTCTGAACAGATTTCTGGTTGCAGTGAAATCATGGACACATTGTTTCATTTTGTGGCTGTGTACAATGGAACAATGTGTCCATGATTTCACTGCAACCAGAGATCTGTTCAGAAGTTGGACACAGATATCTGTGTGTGTAACGTGGCCTTGAGCCTTTGCATTTTCTGACTATTCTTCGATCTATTCGAATGGCAGTGTTATGTTTTCTTCCACGTCTCTCTGGTTTTGCTTTTATTTTGAAGCTTTGGAGATCATTTTAGCTGAACAGTCAGTCATTGTCTGTACTTCTTTATAAATTTTACCAGCTCCAATCAACTTCTTTTGAACAATGTCTCGAATGACCCATATCTCTCAGGGTACCGTTACACGTTGCAACATTGCATGCAATTTCACTTGCAATTTACTGGTTGCAGTGAAATCATGGACACATTGTTCCATTTGTACACGGCAACAAAATAGAACAATGTGTCCATGATTTCACTGCAACCAGCAAATTGCAAGTGAATTTGCATGCAATGTTGCGACGTGTAACAGTACCCTCAGATTTTCAAGGAGAAATGCATGTATATGTGCTGACTTCATCTTTAAATAGGAGTCACTGGATTCCCATCTGTTTCTTAACA
The DNA here is from genome assembly GCA_033576535.1 of Allobates femoralis. Classification (NCBI taxonomy): domain Eukaryota; kingdom Metazoa; phylum Chordata; class Amphibia; order Anura; family Aromobatidae; genus Allobates; species Allobates femoralis. Next base: position 193,604,712 of record JARQOC010000005.1, read on the forward strand.
GAATGATTGACCTCACTAATTAAACTCCACACTATTATTTTGAACACACCCATTTTCAATTAATTATTAAAATACACAGACTAACCTCCTGGTACCTATTGGAAGAGTTAGGGGGAACCTTAGGAAAATTGAAACTATGAGGGGCTTTTAAAAGGAACTATTCGAAGATATAATCTTGAAGCATGATATTAGTTACCATATGTCCAGGCGGTGAGCGTATTATGATGAATAACCCGGTATTTGATAAAATTACTTTTTGAAAAAAAGATACCTGACAATATATGATTGTTGATGTATACACGTATGTTGTTGTATTAATGTTTTAATACATGTTTATTGTATGTAATGCTATATTTTTGAAAATACCAATAAAAAAGAGATTTGAAAAAAAAAAATACACAGACTGAAAAACAAGATCATGAACGCTGAGACTGTTGGTTTTCTAAGAATCTACAACACCAACTGGTAAATTGTTTGACATGTGGAAATATAATTTATACTAAAAACAGTGAATAATCTGGTTAGTCATATTGGACTGTTATTATTTTGAACACTACTGTACGTTTACATTAGCCAATAATCAAGAATGAGAATTTCCAGGAAATCATAAGTTCTTTGGTGAAATTGATTTTAAAATTGCTTGAAAATCTTCTCAAGAGGACATGCTGTCGGGAACAACAATATTCTATGCACACAGAGCAATCGTATTAAAGAGGACCTGTCACCCCGCTGCTGCATGGCAATCTAAATGCAGCACTGAATGCAGCATGCCTGCTGTATTCAGGGAAGGGGTCCCCCATGTGTCTGTGTGCTGTGTACCCCGAGATATAACTTTTGTAAAACTTACAGTTAGAAGCCATGGAGGTATTCTCTGTGGCTGGAGTGAGCTTGATTGACTGTGGCAATTACCTCCCCCACTGCCTCTGTGTACCGCCTCCTACTGTGCTGTTTATGCTTTGTCAGGGCAGGAATCTGGAGCTGACGTTAGGACAAATGATTTGCATGCTGTGAGTGACAGAGAGGAGGAGAGCAGAACCAGCACAGCAGAAGGTGGCCCACAGAGACAGAGGGTGAGGGAATGGCCCCAGTCAATCAAGCTCCCTCCAGCCACAGTGACTGCTTCCATGGCTTCTAACTGTAAGTTTTACAAAGGCTATATCTCGGGATACACAGCACACAGACACATGGGGGACCCTTTCCCTGAATGCAGCAAACATGTTGCATTCAGTGCTGCATTTAGATTGCCATACAGCAGGGGGGCGACAGGTCTTTAAACCATGCTTTACATTGCTGCCCATTCAGTTGAACAGGTGGAATAAGGATTTACATTTTCAATATGTATACATACAGAATGTCTTGTGTCGTAAGCTGCAATTACATTGTCCAGCCTTGAAACTGGCGTCTGCTTTTACAAATATTTTTACAAATTACAATTTACACTAAGTATGGAAAACACAATCTTACTGCCGGGAAACTTCCGAGAAGAATGCAATGTCATTATTGTTTTGCAAAGATGAAATCATTGGCTCCAAGTATCTTGACACTTGTTGCCTTGCCCAGCCATCAAAACAAAGTAGCTGCCTATGAAGAACACTCTGCTTCTTAGCAAACTAACAAATGTCACAATTCTCGGCAGAAATCCGTTAGAAGCAGATAGACCCAACACAATTATTACAACAGAAGTACAAAACATTTTACAGAAGGATGATAATATGTGCAGTTCACACAATGGCAAGGTAAAAACAAGAATAGAGGTTTATATGTAAAATAGGTGTCCTTCCCTGTCACACTACAACCCTTCTGGGGGATAGGTCATCAATATCAGACTGGGGGGTCCATCACATGACACCTCCTACCAAACTGCTGTTTTCAGCTTCGATGCCAGCTGGAAGTAAACTGTGCGGACCTGGAGCAGCAAGGCAACGTTCACTGTGTAAGGGTAGAAACAGTTTTTTAAAGCGCTTCTAATTGTGGAACGTATTATTATTCCAAGATCTATTGATTAAAATGAACTTTAAAATCAACTATAGTCATGGGAAAACCACTTTTTTCACTACTGTCAATGGCTGGGAGGACTATAAAATGCAACAAACAATTGCCATGCTTGTTCTTTTGTCTTGGCCACAATCTGCACCTACACTGCAAGGAATAAAAAAGCATAAGGGTATGTGCCCACATGTAAGGTTTTACTGCATTTGAGGTTAGGTTTTGCCTTGGTTTTATGTAAATCTATGCTAATCTAATCCTGTGTTTTTGGTTTCCATCAAAACCTATGTGTGCAGGGAAAAACTTTCACACACATTGATTTTATTTCTCTGCAGAAAAGAATTGACATGCTCATTCTTTCCAAAACGCAGCAATTCCTGTGGTATTTAGACTCTGCTGAGAACAAAAACCAATGTATGTGAAAGCTTTTCCCTGATCACATAGGTTTTTCTGGAAACCAAAACTGCAGGATTAGATTAGCATAGATTTACATAAAACCAAGGCAAAACCTAACCTCAAACCCAGCAAAACCTTCCTGTGGGCAGGTAATACATGTGGGCATGTATACTATGGTATACATGCCATGTTGATCACGATCATGTAACTCTGTCAAACACCTAACATTAACTACAACATTTAACAGCTCAAACTAAATCAGAGCCATCTGCAGTGCCATCAGCTGCAGCAGGACAATATAATTCAGCACCACCTCCTGCTGTTGATCTAGCACAGGCCAGACAGCAAGCATTGGACCAGTCTGAAGACATGAACGGGACATGTATGCATCTTATAGCGTCTGACTTTATAGTACATTTTCCAGCCAGTCAGTAACTATTTAAATCACTGTTCATACACATTGGAACAGGAGTTTGAGCTGCTGGAAAAATTGAGAACTTGTGTGTAAAAGGAACCTGGCACATCAATGATGCAGTCCGTCATGCTGGCATGGTGTTATAGAGAAGGTGCTGAGGAGATTGATCTATATAATGTACATTTAAATGTCTGCTCGTTCTATGCTTTTAGGTCATGTAGGCGGTCCTAATCAGAGATTTATATGAGTAAAATGCAAGTTTATACTGTATCTTATCCCAATAACCTGTCGATCATTCTGCTCAGCTCCTCCTGCTCTAAATTGTACTGCTCGCGGATCGGACTGTAAAATCAAAGTGACAGGTTCCCTTTAAATAATATTCATCTTAATTCATGCTATGGCCAGGGGCAGGGGCTGGCTGGCAAATTTTAGCCTGGGTGGCAAGCACAATGCAGTGGCCCATTATGACGTGGGCCGCAGCCTATCTCAAGCAGGGGTGCATTAAGCCTTTCTGCCTCCTGAGGCCAAGTGAGGAGCGGGGGGTGAGTATGAGTGCAGCCGCGGGTGAGGAGCGGGGAGTGGGGTGCTACTGCTGCAGCCGAGGGGCGTGGGGTGCTACGATCGCTTATGGTTTCGGATACCTTCCAGCAGCCAGCATAAGGAGAGGAAGCTGCAGATGCTGTGTGTGCAGGTGCGGCACCCTACATCTCTGCCGCTCCCCCTGCCTCCTTGCCGCCTGAGCCTAGAGGCTCACACTGTCCAAATGACAGTGCGGCACTGATTTAAGGCTTGGGTCTCCACATGTGCAACAGAGGTACACCTTGTACACCTTAGAGGTATACCGTCACACACAACAATATTGCCGCCATATCGCTGGTGATTTGACGTGAGCGTGCATGTTGCGGGCACTTTTTTTCACACCACTGTGGAGCTGCTGAAATCGCCTGCAGAAGACCGGAAGCGATCTTCCCTTCACACATCGCCGCGTCACACGCCAACATCGTACCAGTGAGCATACTGTGTTGATAGGAGAGTGCTACAGTGTGTTTTCACCGCGCCCCTATCACTGAGATTGGTGGACGACACTGCGTTCCCATTGGTCAGCCTTGCATAAACGCACGGGTCATCAAATAAGGGGCTTCGAACACGGGCAGCCAATCGGAACGCAGCATCACCCACCAACCGCCACAGATGTGGCAGGAAAAAAACAAAACAAGCACGCCTACGGGATGTACTTCAGGATCACTGTGTACATCACTATCGCCCTGACACAAGGCACAAAGCGCAGAAATTGCCAGGTGGATATCACTTGATTTCCCTGCAGGGCGATCAGGCGACGTTCCACCGGCGATTTTTCGCCGTGAAATTGCCCTGTCACAAGCCACAGGCGATGTGGCTTCCACATCGGCAAAAAGGCCAAATCACGGCGATATCTCCACGTGTGACGGTACCTTAATGGACACTAAGCAGTGGGTGAGTCAGACTGGCCTTCTCAGTCACAGTCACTGCACAGCAGCTAGGATATCATGCCATGATATGGAATTATCTGGACACAGAGGCTGCCTTCACATTTGCGTATGTGAACGCAGCTTATGCTGCGTTCCCATATGCAGTCAAACGCATGCGCACTGCGTTCCTATGTTTAACATAGGAACGCATATTGCTTGCGTTTGTTGCGTTCGGGTGCGGATGCGGACGATATCTGCTCCTTCCGGGACGCAGCATGTTGCATTTTTTGGGTGCTCGGGGACCTTGGAAAATCAGCAAGCGTCCCCAAGTGCACAAAACATGCATTGTCTTCAATGGGTCCGCAGTGTTCTGCGCTTGACAGCGCAGGAGAACGCTGCAGACCCATTGAAATCTCTCCCGGTGGCAGCCGGTGATGTCACAGGAGCTCACCGACGGCCACCGGGAGATCAGCTCAGCCTCTGCTGATCTCTTCTTCCCCGCCGCTGGTAATCTGCTAGCGATGTCGGCGGGGAGAAACAGCTGATGTGACAGCTGTTTGAATCTTCCCGCGCCGACATCTCCTCTCGGTGTCGGCGCGGGAGATTCAAACAGCTGTCAAATCAGCTGTTTCTCCCCGCCGACACGTCCCGGAGCTTACCGGCGGCCGGGAGGCGGAGATCTCCGGCGCTGATCTCCGACCCCGGACACCGCTGATTGGCTGCCGGGCTGCACAGTGATGTGTCCGCAGGCGGACATTCTCCGCTGCGGACACATCATTAGACCCTGCTTTTGACTGCGTTTGTGTCTGCATGCCATCAGCATGCAGACACAAACGCTAATGTGAAGGCAGCCTAAGCAAGCACTTAGGCTGGATTCACAGTTGCGCTCCCCGCTGCTGCGTATTGTAGTGGGGGGGGCGCAAGCTGAATGCAGACATCTGCATGCGTACAAATCAGACAGGGAACTGAATGGGTGCACACGGTCATGGGGGCGCACAGTGTCTGTGCGCTGCTTGCTCTCCCCCGCCGCAATATGCAGCGGCAGGGAGCACAAGTGTGAAACCAGCCTTACATTACAGAACAGCACTTTGCAGCAGGCAGGGAGTGGGGAGTCAGACTGGTGTTCTCAGTCACTTGCACAGTTGCACAGAGTGCACACTGCACAGCAGCTAGGATATCATGGGCAAGGCCAGCCCATGTGGAATTATCTGGACTGGACTGGACAGTGGACACTAAGCATTAAGCAAGCACTTACATTACAAGGAGCACTTTGCAGCAGCAGCAGGCAGGGAGTGGGGGACTCAGTCTGGCCTTCTCAGTTACTTGGCGGCCGCCAGCCTCCAGTCTCACAATCACAGAAGAGGCACTGCATGTTCCAACTTCCAACACACAAGGTCAGGAATGCAAGGCAGACAGTATGGCACCGCGGCCTACGCCTGGCCGGCCCTGTCTTCACTGTGTGCGTTCCGCTCTTGAGGGTTCATACAAGGTTCAGTCAGGGCGTGCTGACGTAGCACCTCTGAACCCTCCCTGTCTGAACCTTACTGGCTGTGCTCAGGCTGGCTCATGCAATCCCGCCTGGTGGGGTCCCGCCAGGTGCCGTTACAACAACGCTGGTGCGCTGCCTCCAGTCCCGAGTGTCGGACCCTCCCTGTCAGCCACCCGCTGACACCCGCGGCCCGCCTTCTGCGTCCAGGTGGGTCCCACAGCGCCGCTGTCAGTGGGAGTCAGTGAGTGCAGCGGCTGCTCTCCTGAGCTCTCTGCCTGCATGAATGATTATTTCACAGTGTCAGGGCGGCTGCCGGCAGTGCCGGGCGGCCCTGAACTGTGACTAAACCACCGGCCCAGGGGGCAAATGCCTCCCTGGCACCTGGGCCAGTCCGCCCCTGGCCAGGGGGTAGTATAGTCTGCTGTTCGCCTTCAGAAAGAAGTGTAAGGCTATGTGCCAACGCTACTTTTTGGGAGTGGAATTTTTCTGCAGCAAAAAAGCTGCTAAACTGTACACTGTGGCAGGAAAACGCACTTCAAAATATGCATATGTTTTTTGGTGCATTTTTTATGCTTTTTTTTGTCATGCACTGTTGTCAATGGCTCGGAGGGCTAAAAAAACACTGCTAATACGAACCAAGAATTCATATGCTTATTTTTTTCTCTTGCACACAATTGCACCGAAATTGCAGGGAAAAACATTATTGGCACAACACTTCAGAATCCTTATAGATTTTTGCTGGAGGAAGGATAGACATGCAGTTTTGAGACAAGAGGTGCCAAACAATGCAGCAAAAAAAACGCATAAAAACCTCACTGTCAGCACATAGCTTAAGGCTACGTTCAGACGCGGCGTAATTGCCACGTATTCCTGCTTTTACAAGGCGCTTTTGAGTGCTAGCGTAAAAGCAGTGTCAAACAAAGCTGGGTCCTCCTTCCAGCAAAAGCTATGGCTTTTGCTGAAAGGTGTGCAGACGCCGTGTTTGGCCACGTATTTTTGACAAGGCAATTCTTTGCGCTTTTTTCGACGCACTTTTCCCGTAGGCTACATGTAAAATGGCCTCGGGGAAAGCGCGGCATCTGCATGCAGTTACCACTTTTTGCGTGTTAACGAGCGCAAAAAAAGCGCCACTGCACAATACACGGCCAAATATGCCACGCCTGAACGCAGCCTAATACCACGATGAGATCAGCTTCAGCACAACCTATGCACGTATTAATGTTATAGAGTCATCACCAAATGTTCCGAATATTCTACACATTTTGCTGGCAGCTCAATATCTTAGTAAGGAATAATTAGTTATCACATTACAGTAAATGACACATCCTCAATAACTCCAAATTCACAGACTGAATCGACGATTCTCCACTTCTAAGAATTAACCTTCGCCCTCCTAATCACTGTTTCTTTTTTACTTTAAGGCCATGTGCCCACAGTGCATTTTTAATGCATTTTTTGTGTAGTTTTCTCACAATTGAACATGAAAGTCAATGAGAATTCTGAATTGTTGAACACATGTTGCTCATATTTTCCTTGCAGATTTGGTGCAGAAAATTATCTGCAGCATGTCAATTCTTGGTGCCAGAGGAGCATTGCAGCTTTAAGTCTCCTCACTGCCGGCTGGTAGACTACTCTCCACAAGGAGAATAGCTGTTGCCTCAGACTTTGTCTGCATTTTAAACCCCTACAATCCATTGATTTCATTATGAAATACGATGGCAAAATACAAGGGCAAAAACGCACCAAAAATGTACCAAAAACACATAGAGATGCATTATTCGGTGCGCTTTTAAGCCACGAGATGCAAATTTGGTGCAGAAAATTTGCACCAAATAGTCAAAGTGCGCACATACTCTAAAGGTCTGTCATTAGAAGTCCAATTGTAAAGACACAACCTGTAGCCCAAATTCAAAATCAGTAAGGCTGGCTTCACAGTGCGGGTGTGATCCGATCCGTGGCTTCAAGGGTGAACCTGACAACCCCGGACCGGATCAGCACACAGAACTGAAGGGTTAATATGCCCTCCGGTCCGGTGTGGAACCACACGCAGCTGCTGATGAATCAGGACCGCGGCTTGCGGGGAGCTAACCGCGGTCCTGAAACAACAGCGGCGTGCAGCCGCAGGTGTCCGGTTCCCGGATCATGGCAATCCGGCCCCATAGACTCCCAAGTTAGGGAGCGCTGGAATGCCTCGGATCCGGGAGAATCCGGGAGGATCTGGGCGAAGGCAATTTGGGGATATTTTTCTCCCCGGACACAAAAACGTTGCAAGCAACGTTTTTGTGTCCGTGAGAGAAATCTGAATTCTCCCGGACTGTCCCGGAGAGATGGAAACCGGATGGCAGATAGCTGCCATTCGGCTCCATTTGGCCCCATAGGGTACTATGGGGCCAAAATCTGGTCCGGGGCTGTCTGGCTCAAGCTGACAGCCACGGATCGGATCAGACCCGCAGTGTGAAGCCAGCCTAACAATTGATAATACTGGTGTGGAAGCAATCAGGGCTAGAGCTATGCCTTTGGTCAAACCATTAAGGATCATTATTAAATCTGTAATAGATTCTATTAATTCCATTAATATATTATTTAATTATCAATCTAATATATAATTGCCGTAGCGTACTTCTGTCATTTTCGGCGCTACTTCCGCCGTCGTGGACGTGGCTGCCAAACTTACGGAAGTGCGTTAGGGTCATCTCCCTCCACGCTCCACGGTCTCCCCTCCACGCTCCACGCTCCCCGGTCTCCCCTCCACGCTCCCCGGAGAGCTTGGTAACCAAGGCCGCGGTCGGGTAACTAAGGGCAGTGTCCGCACCACACACCCGGCCCCAGCCGCATCCATTAAGGTGTCTGCTGAGCCCAGGGGTGGCCGGAACAAGCCCAAGGGGACCACCCCAATCACACAATAATAGGCTGGATTCCACCTCCCCCTTAGATTCCTCACTGCTTCCAGGATCATGGCGTCACAAGGGAGGAACCGCGGTGCATGATGGGAGATGTAGTCTTCAGGGGACCGGAAATACTGCAGAGCTGAGGAGACAGCTCTGATCACACACAGATAGAGAGGAGATCTGCGGCTTCTTCATATACAGTCTCCTGCACTGAAGAGTGAGATTATATGTGTGTGTGTGTGTATACTGTATGTGTGTATATACTGTATGTGTCTGTGTGTATACTGTATGTGTCTGTGTGTGTATACTATATATGTGTGTGTGTCTATACTGTATGTGTGTGTGTGTGTATACTGTATATATGTGTATACTGTATGTGTGTGTGTGTGTATACTCTATATGTGTGTGTGTGTATACTGTATATGTTTGTGTGTATACTGTATATATGTGTGTATACTGTATATATGTGTGTATACTGTATATATGTGTGTGTATACTGTATATGTGTGTATACTGTATGTGTGTGTGTGTATACTGTGTGTGTGTATACTGTATGTGTGTGTGTGTGTATATACTGTATATGTGTGTGTGTATATACTGTATATGTGTGTGTGTATACTGTATGTGTGTGTGTGTATACTGTATATGTGTGTGTATACTGTATATGTGTGTGTAAACTGTATGTGTGTATATACTGTATATGTGTGTGTGTATATACTGTATATGTGTGTGTGTATATACTGTATATTTGTGTGTATATACTGTGTGTGTGTATACTGTATATGTGTGTGTGTATACTGTATATGTGTGTGTGTATACTGTGTGTGTGTAAACTGTATGTGTGTGTTGTGAGGCAGCAACCGGGGAACCCGCTTGCAAAACGACAAGAACACGTGTTTATAAGGTTAACCAATGTCTACCCGTTTATTTTCACATATTAATCACATAACCTGGGTAGCATGTTTGACACATATCACATTGATTAACAACACTTTACATAAATACACCATACATTTACATTTAACATCACATAACACTTATATTGCACATAACGTTTTATAGTAACCCGGGACCTGTAACCATCTCTGTCCCCATTGGAGCTCTACCAACAGCTCCCGGGGGGGCTACGGCCTCCGGCCTACTCACACTATACATACGTTACAGTACGATGATGACCCCTCCGGGTTCATAACAGGGATTGGCAAACCCTAGTAACCCGTGGGGTTGCGGCCTCCGGCCTAACCACGCGTTACCCAGTACGGGAGCCCTTCTAACCCCTGCTTCTGACCTTCGTTACATACGCCTCAACGGGCCCTGTGGGTCCCAATGGCGGTACCTGCCGCCTGGCTTTAGTCACCCCAGCATGATGATATACATTCACCCGTAGTCAGGAATCCTGCCTGACCGGGACCTTACACACCGTATGTGATCCATCATTCAAACGTCCATGGATCACACACCTGCTCACAGCCCACATCCATGAACTGTGGCCCCTCCATGGCCCATTACAGGGATTGGCAAACCATAGTACACGGGAACCACATCCGATACCTACTAGGAGCCCTATTACCCCTGCCTCTGGCACCACAGGCACACCCACACCATTAGAGGTCGTGGTTGAGGGATCAGGTACCCTCTGCATGCAGCAGGGCAAGCCTCCCTCTCGTCCCAAGGACGGAACGCCTCCAACATCATCCATACCAGCTGGGTCACTGTCTCTCCACATGATTATACATGGGTCTTACATAGGTCATCATCTCTCATTCAGGGCCATTACTTAAGCCCTCATACACATAGTTCATCGGGTCCCTTAACTGAGTACTCTGACTCGGACCCAAAGGCGGTCTATGCCCGCCTGGCACACTACATACAATTGCCTCCAAGGGCTACATACATTCCGGTTCATCAGGACCTTTAACGGACTCCACTGAGTCGGTCCCAAGGGCGGTCTATACTCGCCTAACATGATTTACACACTAGGTGCACAGTTCACACTATCGCTCGGGAACTGCTTTCTTACCGGGCACGGATCCGGGTCTCGCTACCTGTGTCACTGGTTCCACCAGGCATCCCCACAGGCTCTTTCCCGGACGTGAGGTGAACCACGTCCGATCTAGCGTCCACGGGTCAACCACAGCTTCCCCCTCCAGGTGCGGACACGACCCCGGACCTCGGCACCGGCATGGAGCTAGCATGCTCCCATCATGTACTCAGAGCCTCTAGACTGCTCTGCACTTGGCTGGTCTCAGCTTCCATCTGAATCAATCTCAGCTTCCAGGATCAATCTCAGCCTCCAGAATCAATCTCAGCCTCCAGAATCAATCTGTCAATCACTCAGGTGGCCGGCTCTTATCGTGCCAGCCACTCCCACATGGACACACCCCCTTAGCTGCTGATAATCAGCCTTTCACACAGCTCAGGTTAACTCCCTGTGTTCCGGGTTGTCAGCACTCACTCATTACATCCTATTCCTCCTGGATCTCATCCCACTCTCACTGCCGCTCATTAGGCTCATGAAACCCTGTGTTCACAAGTTGGTTCACACAGCATTCTCAGTCAAACCGGCCAGTGTGCACAGGATCATACCTCGATCCTGCATGTGACGCGCCCCGGCCATGTGGACCATGCCGGCGGTGCCTCACAGTGTATACTGTATATGTGTGTATGTATTATAGGAGAAGAAAAAGAAGTCGCACTCAGAGCTTCTATAAACAGCGGTTCTTTATTGTGCTTCAGTGCACACAGCAGGTGGTGGCATGCGGGTGGGAGGACGGGGGGCACGACGTTTCTCGCCGTATAAGGCGCTTCAGCAGGTTAGTCCTAACTAACCTGCTGAAGCGCCTTATACGGCGAGAAACGTCGTGCCCCCCGTCCTCCCACCCGCATGCCACCACCTGCTGTGTGCACTGAAGCACAATAAAGAACCGCTGTTTATAGAAGCTCTGAGTGCGACTTCTTTTTCTTCTCCTATAATACAAAACTGGATGTGACGTATCGGACTTTTGGGAGTGAGCACCAGAGCGTGCAGAGCGGTGCAGCAGGGAGGACCCTCCTCATCATCCTCCATAGCCAAGGGCTGAAAGCTTGCAGGCAGCGGTGAAATCTCCCCAGGCTGTATGGGAGACGCTGCAAGGTGGTGCTGACCCCATCCTAATCTTCAAAACCGTGAGTGTATATGTGTGTATGTATACTGTATGTCTGTGTATACTGTATATGTGTGTGTATATACTGTATGTGTGTGTATACTGTATATGTGTATACTGTATATGTGTCTGTGTATACTGTATGTGTGTGTGTATACTGTATGTGTGTGTGTATACTGTATATGTGTGTGTGTATACTGTATATGTGTGTATACTGTGTGTGTGTATACTGTATATGTGTGTATACTGTATGTGTGTGTATACTGTATGTTTGTGTATACTGTATGTGTGTGTGTATACTGTATGTTTGTGTATACTGTATATGTGTGTGTATACTGTATGTGTATACTGTGTATGTGTGTGTATACTGTATGTGTCTGTATACTGAATATGTGTGTGTATACTGTGTGTGTGTCTATACTGTATATGTCTGTATATACTATATATGTGTGTATTCTGTATGTGTGTGTGAGTATACTGTATATGTGTGTATACTGTATGTGTGTGTATACTGTTTGTACTGTATATGTGTGTGTGTATACTGTGTGTGTGTGTGTGTGTCTGTATACTGTATATGTGTGTGTGTATACTGTGTGTGTATACTGTATATGTGTGTGTGTATCTAATATATAAAAGCCGAAGGCCACTTCCGGAAAACCCGAAGGTTACTTCCGTGATGGCCTCCGGACCATGGTGGTGACGCCACCGCTGCGGGCTAGCCGGGCGATGCCCGGCTACAGGAAACGGCGGAAGAACGTTCCACTCTCGGAAGTTTCGGCTGCTCCTACCTCCCCCGCGGCTCCTGCGGGCCCCCCCGCTGCTGTTTCTGCCCCCCCACGGCTCCTGCGGGCCCCCCCGCGGGTCGTCCTGCCCCCCCCCCCGCGGCTGCTCCTGCCTCCCCGCACCCTTCGCGGGTCGTCCTACCACCCCGCAGGTCCTGCGCCCCCCCCCCGCCTGCTTGCTTCTAATAAAAAAAAAAAAACTCATAGAGGATACTCACCCGTCTGCCGGCGCCCTCCATCTACCTCCTCTAGCTCCATGCCTTGAGGACCTGTGGTTGCCTGGGATCACCTGATTGGATTCCCAGGCACCAACAGGTCCTGCAAGTCGGCACACGCCTGTGTATCCTCTCATCCATCCTCCCCCTGCCACCACCATCCTGCCCCTACCCCCCACTGGCTCCAACCTGCCCCACCCTCCCCTCCATAGCCCTCCCCCCACTCCATCCTGCCCCCCCCAGCTCCATCCTGCACCCCCCGCCCGCACCATCCTACCCCCCCACCGCCTCCATCCTGACCCCCCCCACACCAGCTCCATCCCGGCCCCCCGCCGGCTCCATCCTGCCCCCCCGCCCCGCTCCATCCTACCCCCGCCGGCTCCATCCTAACCCCCCCCCCGGCTCCATCCTGCCCCCCCCCACACCAGCTCCATCCTGCCCACCCACCGGCTCCATCCTGTCCCCCCCACGCCACCTCCATCCTGCCCCCCTCCATCCTACCCCCCGCCCACTCCATCCTGCCCCCCCACACCAGCTCCATCCTGCCCCCCCACCGGCTCCATCCTGCCCCCCGCTGGCTCCATCCTGCCCCCCCCCCGCCGCCTCCATCCTGCCCCCCCCCCTCGGCTGCATCCTGCCCCCCCCGCCGGCTCCATCCCAACCCCCCCGCCGCCTCCATCTTCCTCCCCCCCCCCACACCAGCTCCATCCTGCCCCCCCCCCCCCCACATTGCCTTCATCCTGACCCCCGTCACCTCCATCCTTCCCCCCCCTCGGCTGCATCCTGCCCCCCCCGCTTCCATCCTGCCCCCCCCCTCGGCTGCATCCTGCCCCCCCGCCAGCTCCATCCTGCCCCGCTCGCTCCATCCTGCCCCCCCCGCCACCATCCTGTCCTGCTCCCTCCATCCTGCCCTGCTCGCTTCATCCTGCCCCCCTGCCACCATCCTGCCCCGCCAGCACCATCCTGCCCCCCCCGCCAGCTCCATCCTGCCCCCCCGCTACCATCCTGCCCCGCCGCCTCCATCCTGCCCCGCTGGCTCCATCTTGCCACCACTCCACCCCCCGTCACCATCCTGCCCCCTAATACATCCTGCCCCCCTGCCAGTTAGCGGTCATGTGACCAATCAGCTAAACGGTTTCCCAGGCAACGACGGGTCCTAAACCCCTGTAGGACCTAGAAGACGAAGGTGGAGCGAGCCGGCGGACACGTGAGTATCCTCACTGGGGATTTTTTTATTTTTTGAAGGGAGGGGGGGGGGGGGGGGGGGGGGGGGGGGGGGGGGGGGGGAGCAGAGTATGGCCATATACTATAGTGCTGCCATACATGTGCTATAAAATTCCACCATATACTATAGTAAAACTCTACATATACTCTAATATACTGTCATATACTATAGTGCTGCTATACATGTACTGTAATATATCGCCATATACTATAGCGCTGCTATACATGTAATGTAATGTACCACCATATACCATAGCGCTGCTATACATGTGCTATAAAATACCCCCATATACTATAGTCCACCTGTACATATACTGTAATATATTGCCATATACTATAGTGCTGCTATACATCTGCTATACTGTATCGCCATATACCATAGTACTGCTATATCTAATATATAAAACCCGAAGGCTCACTTCTGTCATTTTAGCCAGCACTTCCGTCACTTTGTCATCGCCAAAGTGACGTCACCACAGCGCTACACCTGTCCACAGTGGACCAACATGCCGGCCCTAAGCGAAGTGGGACTCAGGCAGCCCCGCCACGCTTACGGCCGCCTATACACTGCGTAAAACACACATCACGGGCGGGAGACGACCGCCGTGATGTGTGCACCCTAGAGGAGCAGAGGTGTGCCGAACACTCATGTCGCAGCTCCAGCCTCCTCTCTCCTCACCCCTCCAGCCGCATCTATCCTCACCCCTCCTGCCTCACCTCTCCTCACCCCTCCAGCCCCACCTCTCCTCACCCCTCCAGCCTCCCGCCACATTATACTCTGCTATCTAATCTACAGAGCCGCCTGTATACTCTGCTACCCACAGAGCTGCCTGTATAATCTGCTACCCTCAGAGCCCCCTGTATACTCTGCTACCCACTGACCCGCCTCTATACACACAATTCATTTCACCGTGCTCCCGATGCAATTGCATCGGGCCCCTGACCACTGCACTCTGCCCCTGACCACTGCACTCTGCCCCTGACCACTGCACTCTGCCCTAAAGCAGACTATTAGCCACTGAGCCTCCGTATACTCTGCTAACCACTCAGCCGCTGTATATCCTAATAACCATAGGCTAGAATACCCGATTCTTTAGAATCGGGCCACCATCTAGTTATTATATAAAGAAGCAATAAATAAATCAAGCTTGAATTATAAAACAAAGAAGCCAAGAACTTGAATAAAATTTTACAGTTATCACTTATATAAAAAGGAATCTGTCAGAAGGTTTTTGCTATGTAAGCTGAGTAAAGCATGCTATAAGAGTTAAAAAACAAAAATCATCTGTGCCTCTCTTATCAGTCTATGTGCTATTGTTTACTTAAACTAAAGGCTTTATCACCCCGTGTCATGCGCAAGGAAGTCCAACATGCCCCTCTTGTGACTGACACCTTGCTAGCTCTGCTAGATGGCTAAAACGAAATGCTTCAATTGTGTATGAACAGCTTCAGCCAGTAATCTATGTGATACATTGTTGGATTCGGGGTTCTTTGCCTAAATTAAGTTGCAGTCAGATGAGGTAGCAAAAACCTGCTGACAGATTCCATTTAAGGAGTACTAGAGAGCAGCAGACACAAATAACTGAAAAAATGTTATTGCTTTAGGTCTAACACAATTCTCTGAAAATACCAGATATTGTGACTCCTTATCTGACCGTATTCTGGCTCTAGTATCAGAGAAAATACCATAATAACACAAGTAGATGTTACATATTGACTAGTCAAAAGTTTGGATACACCTGATCATGAAATGGTTTTCCTTGTACTTATTGGAATGTGCACATTGCAGATGGAAACTGGAGGCAACAAAGTCACAATGGGACACATATGGAAACAAGGAGTAATGATACATGTGTCAAACAAACTAGAATAACGCATATTTTAAAGAAATGCTCCAAAACTAACATTTCTTTTAATCCTAAATATCCATGTAATGCAATAATCTAATCTCTTTTCTAATATACTGAAATTAAAAACATCCCTAAAGTTTCAACAGTATGCTATGTAACCGCTTTACTATTGTAAACCTACCTCCAGTTTGATACTCATACAAGACGTCATCATGGGGTAGAGGTTGTGATCACTGCCACAGCCTCTGTCCCCACCCTGAAATGAAGCATCATCAGTGGCATCCTTTTCAGGGGCTGACCTAGTCCCTGCTCTACTGAACTTGCGTCAGTTGACAATAGCAATGCATACTCAGTATAAGCTACCTTGACACTGTGCAATAATACTTTCACTGCACAGTGATAATGTGCTCCCTCAATGGCTCTAATGAGAAGTAACAAATTTGGCAAGAGAGTACACTGTCATTAAGAATTGTAAGGAGAGGACGTTGTGGGCAAGAAAGTCAGAACAGTCCTGCCCCTGCAAGTGACAGAAGTAAAATTGTATCTAACAACACCTTTAAGTATTGGCTGAATACTGATAGGTTAGCATGGAAAATGCAGCATAAAATTAGCAAATTTTTCCCCCATTCATTGGTATAGGTGAAAAAACTGCAACTGAAACAGTTGGCATGCTGCAAATTTGTAACTGCTTGAACGGTGAAAGGAAAAAATAAGCAACACAAGAATGACACTTCAGGAATCTCACTTTGCTGGAAATAGGGAATGTTTAAAGGGAACCTGTCACCAGGTTTTTACAACCTAATCTGTGAATAGCATAATATAGGACCCGAGATCCTGATTCCAGTGATATGTCACTTACTGGGCTGGTCAGCGTAGTTTTGATAAAATCACTGTTTAATCAGCTGGAGATTATCATTAGCAGTCTTCTTGGCCTGCTGCCAAGTCAACTGGCACATTCACAGACTGCTAAGTCTGCAACAGAGAAAACACTAATTTTATCAAAATGACAGCAAGCAGCTCAGTAAATGACACATCGCTGGAATCAGGGTCTCTATTTCTACATTATGCTGCTCTCAGATGGGATGGCAAAAACATGGTGACAGATTCCCTTTAAAATTTTGTGACAAAACTGTGCGGAAAAAAAACAAAATAATAAAAATTCAGCAAACACTTAATGTATGCATGCA
Source organism: Allobates femoralis (assembly GCA_033576535.1). Lineage (NCBI taxonomy): Eukaryota > Metazoa > Chordata > Amphibia > Anura > Aromobatidae > Allobates > Allobates femoralis. The sequence goes on from JARQOC010000005.1 coordinate 193,621,735, forward strand.
CAAAGCTCCTACAGAGAACACAGGAACACTTGGCGGAGCAAGTGTACGGGAGGCTTAACACTGTGCTTGTATTAAACAGTTCAAAATAAGTCGGTTAATTTCCTAGGAGACTCCAGTGTCTTTTAAAGATGGCAACTGAAGTACTTGCAATTTGTCTCATATCAAATTTTTGGGGAAGAATTTGACAAAGTTGGTAAATTCGAATATAAAATCATTCGCTCATCTCTAGTTCTCTCTAGCAGATACAGTGCCTTAACAAAGTATACATACCTGTTAACTTTACAACTTTTTTTCATGTCACATCCACAAACTTAAACATATTTTATTGGGATTTTATGTACGGTAATAAAGTTAAAGTTCTACTTTGGCCTCATCTAATCAGAGCACCCTTCTTTCACATGCTATGTAGGGGACACAGCTAGCATGTGGAAGAAGGTGATATGGTTAGATAAGACCAAAGTAGAACTTTTTGGGCAAAATGCTATGTGTGGTGAAAGCTTAAAACTGCACATTACCCTGAAAACACCATCCCCTCTATCAAACATGGTGGAGACAGCATGATGCTGTGGGGATGCTTTTCTTCAGCAGAGACAGGAAAACTGGTCAGAGTTAATTAATAGATGGATGAAATTTAATACAGTGAAATCCTGGAGGAATACACGATAGGCGTTGTAAAAGATTAATGAAAAACTCTATACCCTAAACATACCATACACTAAACATACAGCAGAGCTACAATGGAACATTTTAGATCACAGCATATCATGTGTTTGAATGCCCAGTCACAGTCCAGACCTAAATCCCATTGAGAATATGTGGCAAGACTTGAAAATTGCTGTTCACAGACTCTCTCCATCCAACATCACTGAACTAGAGCTGTTTTACACAGAAAAACGGACAGAAATTTAGTAGAGCAACTAACATAGATTGTACACAAAGGCTAGGTGTAAAGTATGGGACATCAACACCACAAAATGGACTTTGCAGCAAGAATATATATGCAAGGCGAAAATGGCAGTTGGTGCCCAACAGACGTAGTGGATAGTGACCTACAGTATTGGCTGTCAACTGGCACACAATCAAAAATTGTTTATAAAGGTTGTTGTAAGGTGTGGCCAAGAGTGGATAGGACTCTTATCAAGACAGTAATCACACTGCTATTTCGTGCCGTCACGAGACTGCTAGGTGAGAGCCTGATGACATCAGATTGATATGGCTAGTCAAGTATGAGCAAATTCAAAAGTGCATATAATGTTGAGGCTTTTTGCTGTCAGCTGTCAGAACCGTGAAAAATAGAAAAAATACTAGACAGCCTTGAGCTTGTGTACCTGCAACTTCGTGTTATCATGGATGAATAAGAATTGGATTGTAACAGAATACCCTCAGTGCACCCTTTTCTGTATGGAACTACCTGTGCCCCCTATGGAAGCCTCCACTGCCTCGTCCCTGCTGCCAGTCTGCCTCCGCCGTCATGGCTTTAGCCCTATCTGATGCTGCACCCCCCCGCTGCCTAAGGAAGAAGAGGGGTCGCTGGGACCGTTACTCACTGTCCCCGACCAGAAATTACGGCGGTATCCTGCTGAAGCACCGCAGCCGATGGATGGCCGAAATCTCCTCCATAACGAAGTTTCACGGGAGCAGGAAAGTCTTGCGAAGTTTCAGAGTCTCAAGGGATTCTCGACAGCCAGTAGAAATGCCTCATCCTTCTGGCTAACTTTCCCGAGTGCTGGCCCAGGGCTGTAAATAACTCTGGTGCCTCTAGACCCCCCTAGACTGTGCCTGAACTTGATCCTAGACACCACTGTCATCGCTGCACGTTGCAGCTTTACAAGCCTCAGACACTGCAAACAAGCTGGACTACACCCCCCCTGCACAGGTGCTAAATGACCTCTCTGGAAGCCACGCAGTGCGGCACTAGAGACCCCTTTCAAGGCATGATGGCACTCTGCAGGGATGATTGTTGTCTGGGACTTCATCTGATGACGCGCTGGCTCCACCCGTCGCTTGCCGTCTCATCCAGATCCATCACCAGCACACGAGCAGCCGGGCTTTCACCATCCAAAGAGCTCTGGACCCAGATCGTGGTGAGATGCTCCTTTTTTCTTTACCCTCTTCTGGTCCCTCGGTAACAATAGGGATGGTATCGGGGACTGTCAGTTAGGTGGTAGAGGAGGTGTTAGCCCGCAGGTGGTGGAGGATACATGTCTCGGAACTGTATTTAAGGAAGGCTTTGGTATGTGAACCAACATCGGGTTTGCCCTCCGCAGAAAAAGAAAAATCTGGAAAAGAGAATATTTAGACATTTTGTCGCTTTTACCAGTATCCAAGGAACCAGTGTCCAGAGGCGAGAGGAAAGATGATAAGCCTGATGTAGAGGCTGATCGCCGCAAGCTAGATCCTTCATGGTTGGGCGGTCATATGACGTGTTGGAAAATTCTACCTTTTGTAGTGTCCTACACAGTGGACAAAGTAGATAGCATGTGGATCCACACAGGTGATTTCGTATTATACCTAAATTTAAAATCGTGTGACTAGGTGCCTTCTGGGATGATGACGGAAATGGTCCCCTCCCCTCTATTTTGATGCAGTCCACGTGACTCCAATACCGACAGTCCTCAATCCCTATGTAAGACGTTGCGCAAAAATCTTAGCTAAAATCATCAGGAGGAATAATGATACATGGGCCAAGTATCGATTTGTAGGAATCTTATCAAACTCCCCCATTCATGGTCTTTCATGTGTATACGATTAAAATTCGCTTTCATGCAGCATAAAACAATGTACGGCATGCATACCCATATCCATTAGACGGATGTGGTGATGTTTAGGAAAACAGAACATTTGTTGGGCCACTGGCTAAATTTGATGCTGCTGCACCGTGAACCTGCTCAAAGACAGTCGACAGGCCAAACCCCTCGAAAAGGAGTATATTTCACCTATAATGAATCAACTTGCAAGTGGCAGGGCTCATGTTGTTTTCGACATGAGTGCTCTTTTTGGGAGTATCTCATCCGCATTCAAATGTTTCATATAACAGACCCAATACAGCCACCCTTCGACAGGTTTTTAAGAACAACAATGCTGGTGAGCCTGTCAATCATGCTCCATAGCTAAACTGGTTCCCAGACAGGAGATGGCCAACCGTCTCATTAATGGGTTCCATGAAGGTTTTCCTGTTCTTGAGTTTAGGGGTTTCGGTTGTATGTTAGTTCGCATCTTAGTCTCAGTTTTTTTCACATTCGGATGTGGTTGCGCGTCACATTGCTAAAGAGCTGAGGTTACGTTGCATCCCTAGTCCATTAATTTCACCATTTGAGCATCTTCGATATCCCCATAGGGAGTGGTCCCTAAAAAGGAGGTGGAATGTTTCCCTGTACTCCTCCATTTATCATTTCCCAAGGGTAGGTCGCTCAATGACAATTGCGGGGGCTTCGGTAAAATACAACTCTTTTGACACCACAATTGAATTGTGTAAATGTAGGAGGAATGCTCTTTTAGCGAAATCGCACATAAAATCCGTATTACGGCTTCTTGCTGTCCACATATCGGGATTTAACTCCCTGGGTTTTTATTTCAATGAACACTGTTACTTTGACATGTGCCTACCCATGGGGTTTTCCCTTTCTTGTCACTATTTTGAAAGTTTTGCTAAATTTTTGGAATGGGTAGTAGCTCTTGATTCTAGTTCAGGGGGAGTCGTAAACTACCTTGACAATTATTTGTTCGTCGGAGATTCTTCTTCTTTTGTTTGTCATGATTTGCTTTTCAAATTTATGGATTTTATGCAGGCTCTCTGGGTTCCTCTGGTGGAGGATAAAATGGTTTTCCCTTGTCACGGACTTGAATATCTGGGCGCTCAGGTTGTCTGGGAAAAAATTGAGAAGCTCCAGGAGTTATTTTCTAGATTGTTGTCCAAGAAAAGTTCACCCTCAAAGAATTTCAGCGCCTATTTGGTAACCTCAATTTTGCCCTGCGGATTCTTCCGATGGGTAGATCTTTACTTCGCAAATAATATGATGCCACTAAAGGTGGGGTCACACGTGGCGATTTCGCCGAAAAGTGACGTCACAGCGATGTCGCGGGCGATATTGCAAGTGCGTCGCGCTGTGTGACAGCGCGACGCAACTGCAAATTATCGCTGGTCGCAGGTTGACAGGTTTATGAACATGTTCATAAACCTGTCAACCTGTGACCAGTGATTAGGCTGGATCGCGCCGTCTGACACTGTTGGCGGCGCGATCCAGCCTATATCGCAATGTTGCTGAGGATCGCTCCGCCCACATCGTCGCCGCGTCACTGGCAACGTCGTGCCGTGTGACAGCTGGCCTGCGATGTCGGAAGCGAGCGTGCACCTGCACATCGCTTCTGACATCGCAGGCCAGAATCGCCACGTGTGACCCCACCTTAAGGGTACCTTTACATGCCGCTACGACAGGATGGATACAACCCGCTACTTCACGTGCACGAGCACGGCCAAACGGTTACAAACGGGAAACGCACCATCTTTACACGCCGCCACAAGGTGCGCTATGCTACGTTACATCTATAGCTAGCTACATCGCCGGGTGTCTCAAGTAGCCATCTGTAGCTTAGCTTACCTCATTTACACACCGCTACAACAAGCTAATATGGGCGGACCTGGTGCAGCAGGGACAGCACATAGGCGTGCCACAATTGTGGATTACAAGACGTCCGTACGCTGATAGGACAAAGCAAGAACATCATGATTGGGCAGGCATCGCAGGAGGCTAATTAATACAGCACGCTCGAGCGATTGTGTATTATGACTGGTCAGCTCCTTAAATATGCCGCCCTATGCAGCGACTACCAATCGTCATGCAGTAGCTTCCTCCAATGATCGCTGAAGGGGCGCGGTATCCCGGAGCCTGTGTCACGCCCCAGCTACATTCCAGCTACATAGCCTGGTGTCCAGACATCCCTTCTGTAGCCTCTTTACACGCCGATACAGCTCGCTACAATCGGCTTTGTAGCCATCTGTTTTCGAGCAGTGCTCGGAAACAGATGTATCTGTTGCCGGCTGTCACGTCCCGTCTTCACACGCCGCTACTACGGGCTATATTGACGCTACAAGCTACATTTGTAGCCTGTAGCGGGTTGTATCCATCCTGTCGTAGCGGCGTGTAAAGGGCCCCTAAGGGATTTTCTTCCTCTGGTAGTCATATACATGTAACCTCTCCCATCAAAGAAGATCTTTTGGATTGGAGTCGGTTTTTGGCTGAGTTTAATGGTGCTTGTTGTTTTCCGGAAGATTCTGTTTGTTTGTCGTCCATTGGCTTATATTTTCATATGGATGTTTCATCAGGCATGGGCCTTCTTTTTGGCCATAGATTGAGTTTTCCCTCCCTGCTGCAGCTTGTCATTAATGACAGTAATTTTTCCAAGGTTATCTGTAGGGAATTATTTTTCCATTTTTTCCATCCTAGGTTTATGGGGTATGGAATTGATGAATAAGCAGTTGATTTTTTCATCTGGGTGCTCTGGCATGGTCTTTGCACTGAATGCTCTAACATCTAAATTGGATGTTGTTTCTAAATTATTACGTCATATTGTGCTTTTATGCCTGCGATATAACATAGGAGTGAGGGCAGTATTTTCTGAGGATCCTGCTAACCAAGCGACCTTTTTCCTTCCTCAGCAACAATGGGCAGAAATTCTCAATGCTCTTACACTTGCGGATCAGGACGGGACGCTCTACTCAGTTTACCTGTGGGAGATTTTCAGACTGATTTCTTTTTTTATTAAAAATTCTCTCGGTCCCTCAACATGGGCCTCCTACTCGGCTGCATGGCGCGAGTGGCGGAATTTTTGTGAGGATCACCATGTTAATTGCGTTAATAGCGATGTATGTTTTATTGTATCTTTTTGCAGGTTCTGTGTTTCTTGGGGTTATAGCTATTCTGCATTGTCAAATATGTTATTGGGTGTTTTCTCTTTCATTAAATTGAATGTCAGTTCCTGAAGGGTTTTCGGAAGGCTCAATTCCGCCCTGACGACAGAGGCCCATTTCTTTTGAATTATTATCAAAACTTTGGTTCATTGTAGATGAAATATAAATCTGAAATTTCTTTGTTTTGGACTTGTTTTGTTATTGCTTTCTTTGGAGCGCCTCATATTAGCAAACTGATTTTTTACAGCAAGTCGCATACATCCGGTTTGGTGATAGATGATGTTCAGCTTTATGATTAGTCACTTGTGCTGTTTATTTGTTCCTTCAAAACAAATCACCCTCGGTAAGGGTGTTTGCATTAAATTGCGGAAAATCCTTGACTCTGTTATAATCCTTGACTCTGTTCTTCACCCTTGCTATAATTTGACACAATGGTTAGGGATTCGCCCGCTTCTCCCTGGTTCCCTATTTATTCACCAAACCGAGGAACCAGAGACAAGCTTTCAATTTCATGCCATCTTGAGAAAATGACTTATTAAGATTGAATTTAAAGTGATCCTGACCTCGCAAAATGTGCCCCCAGCCTCTATATACCTGTCCCTGCACCATATTAATAGATTTTTAGGCATCCCTTTCTGCTTGTAAAGCGATATAATAAACTTTGATAAGTTGTTATCATACCTTATAATCTGCGGCTTCTCATTATTTGAGAAGCCGCAAAAGGCGTTCCTTTCTGGGCTCCCCGCCGCCTGCTTTATAATTAGGCCCAGAAAGGAACGCCTTTTGCGGCTTCTCAAATAATGAGAAGCCGCAGATTATAAGGTATACAACAACATATCTAAAGTTTACTATATCGCTTTACAAGCAGAAAGGGATGCCTAGAAATCTATTAACATGGTGCAGGGACAGGTATATAGAGGATGGGGGCACATTTTGCGAGGTCAGGATCCCTTTAAGCCATTTACAGATTTCTTCTCACTCATTCAGGTTTGGTGCTGCTATGGAGGCGGCCAGATCAGGTTTGAATGAGAGGAAGATTCGGAAGCTGGGACGCTGGACCTCAACTCAGGCCCAGTTGTATATTCAGCCAGAATTGTTGTCCAATTGTTAATGTGTTTCCCTTTTAGGTCTTCTCATTATGTGGATAGTTTGTCATTCATTTGTCCACAGGGCCAGACTGAGGGCCATGATGTGGAAGTATTCTGATAATCTTTCGCTCAACCGCACGCAGGTTTTACTATTTTTGTACAGCGTTTGAAATATGCGCTTACATGAACTATGCAAATGTCTGAGTCACCTTTCATCGGTTTTCCTGTTTCCTCATGCAATACTTCTCCACATAGGCAGGAACAATCTCGGGAAGATTCTGACTTTAGATTGTTTGTCATATTTTAAGAGGGACTGTCTCTTGATCATGGACACCTTCCTTGGAGTTACGCTACTTTTTCCGAGATCGTTCCCTGTCTGATTTGGACTTCCGAGAATTAAAAATTTAACAAAACCATTAGGAAGCGGTTAAATAGGCTGATGGACAGACTTTTTGTTGCCAGTGGAGATCTGTCTTATAGCACATTGACCTTGAGGGTTAATTTGCATGGACTCTATTGAAAAGATGGTGTTCATCTGAGCGATATTGGCCTCAATACTCAACATATTCAACCTTGGCCTTCAGCATTTGTTGGAGGATTGGCAGTGGATTTATTGGGGGGACTCATGCTAAGCACATTTGGTTAAAATTGCCCAATTGTTGTTGGGCTGCTTTTTGGTCTTTTGTCTTGGTGATATATTTATTTGGAAGTTTATCGTATTTATTGGTGGATCTTTGAACCCAGGTTTTAAATATTTATTTGATGAGTTAATAAGGCCCCTTTCACATCAGCGTGTGGGTTTTGCCATGACTTGGGGGTTAAATACAAATGCAGGTGATATTTTTAAGATTTTGAGTTTGCAAAAGATAGAAACTCATGCATTATTTCCTTTACACTTCACAAATACTTGCTACTTTGTGTTGGTATAATACATAAAATCCCCATAAATTACATTTAAGTTTGGGGATGTAATGTGAAAACGTTCACAGGGTGTGAATACTTATTCAAGGCACTATAGATGATAATCCTTTATGATTGGACTTTGATTTTGTTTTTACCCTGCACTGCTTGTTGTGTTTTCTGCCTGATGTATACAGGCTGCTTTTCAGTATTAATGTCTGACAACAACCTTACAGTAAGTGGATAGATTAACTCAACAAACTGTAATTCAGGAAGTGTAAATGTCACATGTTCAGTAAATAAAGGTGTAACAAGAGGAGGATCACCGCAAAAAAAGCAGAAGTGAACCACAAGCGGCTGCAGCACACTCATTGCTCCTTACACAATGTACTGATAAGCCCAGGCAAATACCGAGCACAAGAAGCAGGCTGGAGTGCATAAGCTACATATAAACGGGAGTAATGAGTAGACAATTTATAATGCATTCTTCAATAAACTATGCAAATATAAAATATTGATATGAAAAGAAATACAAAAAATCAAGGAGAAAAAATAATAGTGAAATTTGGTCTACAAGACATATTTTCTAGAACATCAGCATCTGTCTGGCGGCACTGGGATAAAATGGTGTCTAGAGTTGGTGCGAATCGATCCAGAGGCCACATTCGTAATCTGTAATTGCTGGGCCGAAACCTGTTAATGCCCTTCTGGTATCCATGCAAAATATGAGAGAGGAAAGAAAGCGCAATAGAGTCTTATCCTTAAAACACTGAAGTTGTGCAATCCTATGTCACTGCTCACCTGGGACGGTTGTGTGACCCATAACCGGTATAAGGGTATAGTAGGGCTGCTGATCCACACTCCACTTGAAAATAGTGGCGCCAAACATGGGTGTACCCAGGATCAAAACTAGGGGGGGGCAAGCTATGGTCGTTCCCACCTCCTGTGGTACTCTGACATGCCGGCCAGAACGTCATATCCAGCTCGATGTATTGTAGGGGCAGATCACGTGTTTGGCCCAGCTCTGGTGCATGTGCAGTGCACATATTGAAGCTGCCCATAGATGTCATAAGCCCCCACAATGCACTGGACCAGATATGACGTTCCGGCCGGCGTGTCAGAGTACCACAGGAGACGGAAATTTCAAAAAGAGGTGGAAACAAGAGAAGGAACTCTGACACCCTTTAAAGGGAACCTATACAGGACAACACATGCTCTTTACATACATATCATACATATTTTTGACATAGAGACACAAGCCACACACACACATACACAGACAAAAGCCACACATATAGAGACAAGCCACACACATACACAGACAAAAGCTACACACAGGCGAGCCATAAGCCACACACAGGTATGCCACACACAGAGACATAAGCCACACACACACAGACACAAGCAAATCAGACACAAGCCACACACAGACACAAGCCACACACACAATCCAGACACAAGCCACACACACAGGCAAATGCCAACACACAATCCACACACACAGACACACAAGCAACCCACAAATGCCACACACACACAATCCACACAACACGCAAGCAAGAGACAGACAAATGCCACACACACAGACACAAGCCACAGACACACACAAGACACAAGCCACACACACACACAATCCACACACACAGACACACAAGCAACACACAAATGCCACATACACAACCACACAGACAAAAAAGCAGAACAGACAAATGAAGCACACAGACACACAACCAACACACACAATCCACACACACAGACACACAAGCAACACACAAATGCCACACACACACAATCCACACAGACACAAAAGCAAGAGACAGACAAATGCAACGCACACAGACACAAGCCACAGACACACACAGAGACACAAGCCACACACACACACACAATCCACACACAGCACACAAGCAACACAACAAATGCCACACACACAAAACACAAGCCACACACACAGGCACATGCCACACACACACATCCACACACACAGACACACAAGCAATACACAAATACGCACACACAGACACAAGCCACACACACAGACACAAGCCACACACGACAAGCCACAGACACAGCCACACACAGACTCAAGCCACACACACGACACAAGCCACACACACAAACACATGCCACACACACAGACAAGCCACACACAGACACAAGCCACACATACATGCCACACACACAGACACATGCCACACACCATCCACACAACAGACACATGCCAGACACAGACACAGTCCTCTGTGGTGCAGGGAGGACTGGTGTGCAGCTTCACCTGCCTACAGCAGCTGGGTCTCAGCCCCTCCTCCACTCTCTCTGCCAGGATTGCCCAGCAGCAGATCTGTCACCTGGTGGATTGGAGCGGATTCTCCTCTTTTATCTTCCAGCACAGGTGATTGCTCCTCTGTTCCTATGTGTTCTCTCTCACTTGTTCTATTCAAAGACGCGCCATTCAGGAGGAGAAGAGCACTGGCCAATCAGCTCTTCTGTCAGACTGATGTGACAGCGTTCATTGGCCAGTGTTCTTCTCCTGCAGGACACTACCCCTCCCCACGTTGTTGAACCCGGAGGGTAAAAGCCACCGCATACCTAGAATTATTGATGCACCTTCCTGCCCCCAGTATGAAGCAGCACCGCGGGGAATAGTACCGTAGGTTGTCAGGGCCAATGCAAGCACCAGCCGGCATCTGATAAAACTAGGTGCGCCCCTGCTCCTAGGGGGGGGGGGCTGCTGCCCCACGCTGGGTACGCCCATGGCACCAAAGATGAACTAACCACAGCTGTCAGGCAATGGTGGCTTTAATTCCGACCCGTTTCGGAGCTAAATCCCACTAGTACTATGTACTGAGGAAGGAGCTAGGATTTAGGTCCAAAACACGTTGGAATTAAAGCCACCATTGCATGACAACTGTGGTTAGTTCATCTTTTTCCATCGTGTGTGCAGCGCGGATCCAGGAACCATTGTCTCCTTTCTTGTGTTCATCTTCTGGTATCCATGGCTCTACATTTGATTTCCGAAAGACGTGAAATCACGTGTGTCACAGAATGACATTGAGCTAGGCCAGATGCAAGAAGGTAAAAGGCAGTTCTCAGGGTTCCTGTATACAGGCTGCAATATAATATATCAATCCAGCAAAAGCCACTGTCACAAGGATGTTTTCTGTATAAAACTATTGGTAAGGGAAAGGAAGGGCCTGGGATTCTTCTTAAAAGGTCATAAACTTAGTACAAAAGCAAGGATTGCAAAATTCCTATGAAGACGAGGAAAAAATAGGGTAGGAACCTGAAAAAGTCTTGTGCACTGGGGTTGTTTGAAACTTGGACAAAGCACCATGGGCAGCACAGTCGAGAGCACTGTCGCCTCGTAGCTGAGGTTCTTGGTGCAAATTCCACCAAGGACAATCTGTAAGGAGTTTGTATGTTCTCCCCATGTTTGAGTGGGTTTACTCCATGTTCTCCGGTTTCCTCCCACACTACAAAGACATACCATACCGATAACGAATTTAGATTAGATGGCTGATGATGTCTAAATAGCGATGTGAAAATTATTAGCACTATATAAGCAAGAAAAATTTGTAACTACCACAATATACCTGTATGTAATTGTAAAATTGAAATAAAATGCAACATTTTTAAGGTTTACAGGGCAATCACCAGGTGTGTCCTACTTGAAACTAGGAATATTTGCAGAGTCAATAAAAAATAATTTTAAAGGGGGTTTTACTTCATAATCTACGCTGCTCTTCTAATTATTAGGTTTGGCTGAAGTTGTAAAACAGTCTTTCTTTAATTACAAAGCTCATTAACTGCCTCAGGAAGAAATATCACTACTAATTATATGGCTACTCATTGGTTTCTAAGGCAGAAACATCCCTCAATGAGAGGTCACACCTCAACATCTGACAACCTGAAGCACAAATCTCCATAATAAATGAGTAGTCAGTAAGTGAAGTATCATTTTCTACCCAAATGACTATATATCACTAGCCAGTGTGATCAATAAGAACATGTCCAACAATTAGACAAACTGTCAGAATTGTGTATTTTTTGTTGCCAGCATTTCGCTATATTGAAGCAGCGATAGTTGAGCAAACATCATAAACTTATTGTTAGTAAAGGGATACCCAACAATTGAATCCGGGCATCATTGTACACATTGTATAACAAATAATAGCAATTACCATATTTTTCAGACCATAAGATGCACTTTTTTCCCCAAAAATTTTTAGGGGAAAGTGGGGGGTGTGCATCTTATGAACTGGATATATGGGGCTGTGTGACTGTGTGGCTGTGCTGGGGGAGCAGCGGCTCTGGAGCAGGCTGGCTGCTGGCTGCAAAGGCAGCCTGTGATCATGTGTCCCTGCTCATTAGGATCATGTAATATGAACAGCATCCCCCTATCCATCACCTCAGTGCTGAAGCTGGCACTAAGAGATGGTGGGGAAAGCTGTGCATATTATATGAGCAGGTGTACATTCCCCATCCTGGATATGGCCCCCATTCTAGCGTGAACACAATAATAATAAACTATGTAACATCACTCTCCATCGCCGTCTGCTCCATGCACTTCGCGTTCTCTGGTCTGTGCGGCATTCTCTTGTGTGTCCTGGGCAACTGATCATGTGACTGAGGCACACAGCGATGACATCACTGTGCTGTGCCAGTCACATGATTAGATGGCAGGACAGACAAGAGACACTGCACACAGAAAGGCGTGAAGTGATGGGAGCAGGAAGCGACCGAGAGGTACTTTACATCGTTTTTTATTTTTATGTGCGCGCTTTATTTTCCTCCACTAAAATCTGGGTGTGTCTTATGGTCCAGGGCGTCTTATAGTCCGAAAAATACAGTATAACTAATGCTTAAAAAAAATAAACATTTTCTACAAAATCACTTCCCAAATTAATACATGATATCTGCTAGTATACCATAGATAAGTCCTTTTTAGTCCCATTTTAGCTCTACTACAACCATTTCCCTGCTGTGTGATGACACGTGAATACCGAGTACAAAGCAGTAAGCACAAGGAAGAATGTACGAAGGGGCCCAGAGGAGTATAGGAATGATAGTTTACAATTATTAATGGAGGTTATACCTGCAGCAAATATATGCGGGAAGATGGACAATAATCAATAATGGAAAAAGAAATAATAGGTATCTTAGTGTGTAAAAAAAAAAAAATAGGTATTTAATAGATAGTTAGGTTTAAGGGTATGTGCACATTGGACGGTTCTGCATCATTGCAGACCGTCAGAAAACCGGTGTAGAATTTCAGAAACTGAGATTCCTGACCTCAGCAGTGTCCATCGTTTTTTTAGCGTTTTTTGAGCGGTTTTATAGCGTTTATACAGCGTTTTTCTCGGCGGTTTTTCTTGGCGTTTTTAAGACTGTTTTTTGTGCACTTGTAAGCTAGAACCGCTGGAAAAACGCTCAAAAGAAGTCACTTGCTCTATCTTTGAAAACCGGTGGAAAACCGGTGAAGAAAGTGGAAAGGAGAAAAAAAAAAAACGTTCTAATGTACACAGCGTTTTCTGAAATCCATTGACTAGCATGTTAAGCCAACCGGTGGCTAGGATTAACATAAATTAACATAAAACTCAGCGGAAAACGCCGGCGGAAAATGCTAAAAAACAGCTCAAAAAACTTCCAATGTGCACATACCCTTAGGCTGTCAGTCAGTCAAAGTTGTCTGATTGTGGATAACTCCTAGAGAAAAACAATAAAATGAAAAAAAAACTATCTTAGATATACCTTCTCCGAATGATCGCCAGTGTGGTCTCTTCTTCCAACATGGTTCCCCATGGTGCAATACCAAGCACTTCAAATCCTATAATGAAAAAAGTAGTGTTTTAATAGCATGACATGTATCATTTATCTTTTACTAGGTCTCACTCCTACTTTCCAGATATGAATACTTTTTCAATTTCCATGTGGAGTGTAAATTACAGTTCTGATTTGGTCAGAAGCTGATCGGAGGAAATGTTCAGAGTCTGAGTGTAGCAATGTACTGCAGAAGGAGGCTGTATAAAGAGCGGGCTGAAAGAAGCAATGTCCTACAGGATGGTGATGTAGTTTGTGGGGCTAAAAGAAGCAATGTCCTGCAGGATGGTGATGTAGATTGTGGGGCTAAAAGAAGCAATGTCCTGCAGGATGGTGATGTAGACTGTGGGGCTAAAAGAAGCAATGTCCTGCAGGATGGTGATGTAGATTGTGGGGCTAAAAGAAGCAATGTCCTGCAGGATAGGGATGTATTAACAGCGGGCTTTAAGAAGCAACGTACTGCTGGATAGGCCCGTACATTGTGGGGCTGAAAGAAGTTATGTACTGCAGGATGGGATCGTATATGGTGGGGCTTAAAGAAGCAACAGACTGTAGGATGGTGCTGTATAATGAGCAGGCTGAAAGAAGCAATGTCCTGCAAAATGGTGCTGTATATTGTGGGGCTGAAAGAAGCAACATACTGTAGAATGGGGCTGTATCAAGAGTGGGCTGAAAGAAGCAATGTCGTGCAGAACGTTGTTGTGTATTGTGGGGCTGAAAGAAGCAACATACTTGCAGGATGGGGATGTATAAAGAGCGGGCTGTAAGAAGCAATGTCCTGCAGGATGGTGCTGTATATTGTGGGGCTGAAAGAAGCAACATACTTGCAGGATGGGGATGTATAAAGAGCGGGCTGTAAGAAGCAAAGTACTGCTGGATAGGGCCGTATATTTTGGGGCTGAAAGAAGCAATATACTGTAGGATGGGGCTGTATAAAGAGCGGGCTGTAAGAAGCAAAGTACTGCTGGATAGGGCCGTATATTTTGGGGCTGAAAGAAGCAATATACTGTAGGATGGGGCTGTATAAGGAGTGGCCTGAAAGAAGCAATGTCCTGCAGGATGGTGCTGTATATTGTGGGGCTGAAAGAAGCAACATACTTGCAGGATAGGGATGCATAAATAGCAGGTTGTAAGAAGCAACGTACTGCTTGATGGGGTCATATATTGTGGGGCTGAAAGAAGGGGGCTGAAGAAGGGGATGATGTTCTGCAAGATCGGGTCATATATGGTGGGGCAGAACCAAGCAACCAAGCACAATCACTGTCCAGATTGAGAAAATGCAGTCTGACTGCAACAGCCAATCACAGAGGCTCTAACAGAGAGTGAGCATCTGTGATTGGCTGTTTGCCGGTGACTGCAGTGAATATGCAAGTAGTTTAATGGACGGTCCTGAAGTAGCAGTTGGAGTCTGGTAAACCTGATCTAGCTATTCTAGCATCTATCTATCTTATCTATCTATTTATCTATCTATATTAACAGCATGGGACTTACCATGTTAAAAAAGCATGTCATGCGCAAGTCATACTTATGACATATGCATGACATATAGATGCTAGATGCGGGGAAACCGCACACTGGCATGTCATACGCATGTCAAATGGGTGTCAAAACGCATGAAACCCACATAACACCCTGATACTTTTCTCACTGATATCCACAGCGAAAAGAAAAAAAAAGTGGATGTAAGTGCACCCTAATGGTACCTTTACACGCCGCCACAACAGGATGCATACAACCCGCTACAGGCTACAAATGTAGCTTGTGGCGCCAATATCGCCCGTAGTAGCGGCGTCTGAAGACGGGACGACACAGCCGGCTACAGATACATCAGTATCCGTGCACTGCCCATAAACAGATGGCTACATCGCCGATTGTAGCGAGCTGTATCGGCGTGTAAAGAACCCACAGAAGGGAACTCTGGACACCCGGCGATGTAGCTGCAATGTAGCTAAGGCGTCACCCAGGCTCCGTGTTACCGCGCCCCATCTGCAATCATTGGTGGAAGCTCCTGCATGACGATTGGTAGTCGCTGCATAGGGCGGCATATTTAAGGAGCTGACCAGTCACACTACACAATCGCTCGAGCGTCATGCATTAATCAGCCTCCTGCGATGCCTGCCCAATCATGGGTTTCTTGCTTTGTCCTATCAGCGTACGGACGTCTTGTAATCCACAATTGTGGCACGCCTATGTGTTGTCCCTGCTGCACCAGGTCCGCCCATATTAGCTTGTTGTAGCGTTGTGTAAATGAGGTATGCTGAGCTACAGATGGCTACTTGAGACACCCGGCGATGTAGCTAGCTGTAAATGTAGCGTAGCGTAGCGCACCTTGTGGCGGCGTGTAAAGAGGGTGCGTTTCCCGTTGGTAACCGTTTGGCCGTGCTCGTGAAGTAGCAGTTGGTATCCAACCTGTTGTGGCGGCGTGTAAAGGTACCATAAGGAACACAAGGGAAGAGGTCAGAGCACTCAGAGAAGGAAAAGACTGATGGGAAAAATAATTTGTGGAGACGAATGAATGCCCATCAAAAAGAAGTAAAAAAACAAGGCTGAGACCTGTGCTACCGGCATAAAATAATTTTCTGGCTATATAAATGATACAATCAGAACTATTTATAAATATTTAATGCATTTTTGGACGTTTGTAGATTTTTACATAGATCTTGAATATCCCCTTTAAGGACATTTGAGGATCTCCAAAACAGTTCGATATAGGCAATTAAAACTATATTGGCCTAATTCTACAAAGTTTTACAGCACAACTCAAGGCTGCACTGTAATTTTGCAACATTTGGCATTCTTGTGCCATTTGCACGCAGCTGACATAGTAGGCGGAACTGAGGAAAGGTGGGTCATGGCGACCCCCTGTCATCAAATTCATGTTTCTTACTGGAGGAAGATTTGAGTGAAGGAATAAATAGAGGTGCCTCTTAATGAATTAGCAGCGTCTGATTTCACCATGCCTCCTCATCAAGACCGCCAAGAAAAACACCGATCTAAGTCTATGACTGTCAGCGTTATTTGAAAATTTTAACGAGGTATTGCAAAGCATGAGAATTAACCAAGGAGTTAAATAACTGAGACATCTTATTTCTGCAATTATCTTTCCATGGAAATCATACTCAGCATTGTTATTTTATACAATCTTAGGGCAGCCTCTTCACAGTTAAACTTGAAGTCAAATTTACTACATTTTTGGAGGAAAATGAGATATTTCAAGACCCCATGAAACCTCAGAAGTATTATCTTAAGAAATCGAGTCCTGCTTGTAAATTGTATATTTAGCGACAATCAACACTTACACTAAAGCTTCACTGCAGTATAACAGTACAAGATGTTACAAGCAACTCGTTGCTTGGAGGAGCTTTTGGGTTGTACTCTAGATGCTCGGGGCAAGAGAACTCATTCAAGGTCAAACGCTGGTTGGCTTCAGTAATTCTTCACATGATTCTACTTTGGATTGTGTTTCTTAAGCTCGCTGTATAAATTTCACTTGATGTCAGCAGCTTTCCCATGTCTCCAGTAATACATTTTTTCAGTCTTTACTACAGCAGATGTTAGCTGCTTGACGGTAGACATTCACCCATTTAATAAACATGAATACTTAGGGATACACTGCTACACCAGATACAGGGGGAGTAGGCAGTGGTGTAAAAAGGTCTCAAGTCTCTGTACACCTTATGGGTCTAGTTGGCATATTATGAACAGTAGAGTCTTGGACATCTTACAGACGTCAGTGGTTTTTAACGTACTGCGAGGTAGCGCCCCCTGGGGACTCGCTTGGCAACGGAATGACACCAACTACAATATTCAACTTAACATAAACAGCGGGATTATACATTTTTTGTCATAAACAGCTTATTACTCACATAAATCATACGGGTTACAGTTCGTAGGCTATTTACATAGTAACATGACATCACAATTCACATTACATACATCTTATGCTCTGGAGCACTAACGCCAGCTCGGCCGCCTAGCCGTATCTATCCTTCACATTTACATATAATACATTTTTCAACAGAACCTCAAGACGTCCCCCAACGACCCTTGCAGACCTCAGTCTGGTTCTAATGGCGGTTACAGCAGCCTGGCCCTTTGACAGGATCATTCCCCATCATATTCACACTTGTATTACATCATATGGTACTTTTGCATACACCATTATGAGTCACCCAGTTACATATCATACATGGTACTTTTGCATACACCATATCACGACTTGACAGTCAGTCCCAATGGCGGCTACTGCCTGCCCGGCATTATTCACACAAGACACACATGGCACTTTTCCATAAACCATTATGATTCACGCATGAAACAGCATACATGGCATTTTTACATAAACCAATATGCTACATACTCAGGACCCACCATACTAACAGGAGTCCTTTCACTCCACACACACGAGACCACCACGGATCCACCGGGATCTGGGACACACACATGGATCAACGGGACCATACCACAAAGTAGGGCTGGGCGATTTTGGAAAAAATCAAAATCTCGATTTTATTTAACCCTATGGACGATTTTCGATTTAAATCTCGATTTTTTTTTATATATGTATACACAGCATACACAGTATACACAGTATACACCATACACACTGTATACACGTATACACCATACACACTCTGTATACACGTATACACCATACACACTCTGTATACACGTATACACCATACACACTCTGTATACACGTATACACCATACACACTCTGTATACACGTATACACCATACACACTCTGTATACACCATACACGCTCTGTATACACCATACACGCTCTGTATACACCATACACGCTCTGTATACACCATACACGCTCTGTATACACCATACACGCTCTGTATACACCATACACGCTCTGTATACACCATACACACTCTGTATACACCATACACACTCTGTATACACCATACACACTCTGTATACACCATACACACTCTGTATACACCATACACGCTCTGTATACACCATACACGCTCTGTATACACCATACACACTCTGTATACACCATACACATCATGCACACAGTGCACTGGACACTCACAGAACTCGGCGATGTACACTCACAGGACACGGCGTAGTTCTCCTCGCACCAGTCCAGGGCGGAGGTCGGCGGCCCCCGGTGTCTGGGCCTGTCAAGCGCGGGAGCCATGCTGTGCTCTGCTCTGCTGCCAGTCACCGCCGGCTGGGGAGGAGGCGGACCGCACCGCAGTGTGCACCGGAAGTACCAGGTGCATACACGGCGTAGTTCTCCTCGCACCAGTCCAGGGTGGAGGTCGGCGGCCCCCAGTGTCCGGGCCTGTCCAGTGCCAGAGCCATGCTGCGCTCTGCTGCCAGTCACCGCCGGCTGGGGAGGAGGCGGAGCGCACCGGAAGTACCAGGTGACGCCGGACCGGAAATGCCGCCATTTTAAATCGAATTTCACGATTGTTAATAAAACAACAATCGTGGCCACAGCAGGGGCGAATTAATCGAATTAATTCGATTAATCGCCCAGCCCTACCAAAAAGTGACAGTCAGTCCCAATGGCGGCTACAACTGCCTGGCCCTTGAGCCGTCTTCGGTCTCCATAAGACACATAGCATGTGGTCGATTATAACACATACATGGACCACATTCATATTCACTCACACAGTCCAGCATTGGCTTTAGCCTTTATGGGCTCACACATACTCGGTCAGAGAGACAGGTGCCTCCCGCATGGATATGGCAAGCCTCCCTCTATGTCCCAAATGGGAACGGGATTCATCTGACACACGTCATCATATCTCAGAGGACTGGACTGCTCTGATTCCCATCTCCAGTCTTAATCACACAGCAGCTTCTTATCCAGCCTGCCAAACCCACACCTGCAATGTAGTGATAATCAGCATTTACACTCAGCCACAGACCTAGCTACAGTTAACCCTGTGTGCACTGCTCAAAACCCATGTGATGTATGCAAGCCATTGGCTCTTATGCCGGTCATACCTCACAGTACGTAAAAAAATTTGTCTGAGTTTCGTCAGTGTCTACATCCAAATTTCATCAATGATTTAGTTTTTACCATCAATATTTCATCAGTGATTTTCACATATGAAAAAAATGTACTAAAAAGTTTCTCTCTTGCAATGTTAAAGAGGACCAACCAGCAGGTTTTAGGGCTATAAAGTGAAGCCAGTACCTTACAGGCTTTGGGATACTGAATGCAACCATACCTTTACTTTATTGACTACATGTATGATTGCTGAGATGTTATAGAAGTTCTTAGAAAGTGTGCAGCACATTAATAGAAGAGGGTCTGAGTTTCTCTTTATTACTCCACAGTTTGCTCTAAGCCAAACCCTCCCTGTCCCTCCCTCCCTGTCACTATATAGAGTAGCAGGCACATTAGGTCTAACATTGTGCGTGCAGATCGCACAGTGTTGCACTCAGTATCCCAGAGCCTGTAAGGACCTAGCTTCACTTTATAGGCCTAAAACCTGATGGGTGTTCCTCTTTAATCAGAGACTCATTAACTTATATGGGAAGTTTTGATCCAGTGACTCTGATCAAGGAAGGATACTGCTCCGTGATTTATGTGTGGAAACACGGTCCGCAAAAGAAACCACGGGCATGTAAAAAGCAACAAAGACTTTAATGGTATGTGTTTTATCCGAGAAAAAAAGACTGATAGAACACATATATGATTTACAGACATCTAAATGACCTTGTGTTCAGGTGGATTAGGATAACTTCATATTACAACCACCTACCACTATTGGAATTATTAGGCTATGTGCACACAGTGAGTTTGTTGGTGCAGTTTAGTCACAAAACAGCATGTAAATCCTTATGTCAGCAGAGTCAATGAGAATTCTGAAGTTTTATGCACACGTTACTTATTTTCCCTTGCAAATTTGGTGCATAAACCTGCATGTCAATTCTTGCTGCATTTTTTCAGCTTATTTCCACCCCAAATGCATGAAAAATGCATGGGAAAAACGCCTGCCAAAATGGCATAAAAAACACACAAAGAAAATGCGCCAAAAACGCCTTGTATTTTGGGTGTGTTTTTCTTCCTGCCAGAAGGTGCAGATTTGGTGCAGAAATTTCAGCACCCAAATACTCAACATGCACATATAGCCTTAGGAAATAATCAAATCTATATAAGCATTGTTAAAAGGAATCTGTCGGCAGGTTTTTGCTATGTAACCTGAGTACAGCATGAAGTAGGGTTGAAACACTGATTTCAGAGATGTGTCACTTATTAGACTGTGTGCTGTTGTTTCCATACAGTGAGTGTTTTCTCAGCAGGAGATCATCATTGCCTGGACTAGTACACACATGATATCTGGTCTATTCTTCCCTCTAGCATCACTTCACAGCTTAATGTAAATTTACATTGCACACAGAAATTTACGGTGTGGGCATGGTTAGCTTTCTGAGCTCTGCTACATCTCAATACTTAGTTTACTGGCTACAGCAGTTGTGACACCAAGTTATACATTGTTGGAATCAGGGTTTTCTTTTCCTACATTAGGTTACTCTCAGATAAGGTAGAAAAAAAACCTGGTGACAGATTCTATTTAATGATCCATCTGTCACCCTACACTTTCTTAATTGAGAAGAGCAGCAAAGATTGTGCGTTATGGTTTCTATATAAGGATTTTGAAGGGGAGCTGTATTAGCTGATGGCATTTTTCATAAGAAAAATCATCAAGAGCAGCCCTAGTCCGAGCATTTCCATTTTAGCATCTGCATAGGAAGTTTCAGCAACACGTATCATATATAACTGCACAAGTTCTCTATAATGACAATAAATAACTTTGACAAGTTCAGTGGTGTCATTGCTGTATATGAATTGTATGTTAGTGAAAGGATTATTAATTACGTTTGGTCTAGTTGAGTCATGAAGTGACCCTTTACTTGCAGAGACATCCGTGTTGTTTTGCAGCCTTTGTGTCAACGAAAAAAAAAGGTCTATGGGAGCAAGAAAAACTCGGACAGCAGTGTTGCATCTTAGTGGGGTCCCTTTTTAGTTAATTTTTAAACCCCGATTGTTATTGTTTTGCATATTAAAAAAACTGATAAAACACTAATGTTAAACACAGACTTGCTGACAAATCTGAAAAAAAAGAAAATGTTACATGCGCCATTTTTGTGCCCGGATTCTCCCGGACAGATGGAAACTGGATGGCAGATAGCTGCCATCCGGCTCCATAGCATACTATGGGGCCGAAATCCGGTCAGGGGCGGTCAGGTTCACCTCTGACAGCCCCGGATCTGATTTCACCGTGGTGTGAAGCCGGCCTAATAGCCAGCATTCATTCTTAGGGTACTTTCACATTGCGCTCCAGCATGCGTTCAGTGGTGCTGTCGGGGCTTGCATTCGAACCCCGGCAAAAAGAGCTTTGAACATATCTGTCGATAGGGCCATTGACTTTAATGATGCAGACAGGGTCATCGCGTGCTGTCTTTCATCATTTTCAGGAGAATTCGTTTTCTGCAGTTGTCTGCATTTGGGTGCTGCCTGCAGTTAACATAAAGTAACGAAAATGGTGCAAGACAGAGCACACGTTGACCCTGTCTGCACCATTAAAGTCAATGGCTCCATCAGTGAAATCATGGAGAGATTATTCCATTTGTACACAGCAACAAGATAGAACCTTGTCTCCATGATTTCACTGCAACCAGTAAGTTACCTGTTGACACCCTAGAAATGTAGCCGCGTGTAAAGGTACCCTTAGGGTTCATTCAGATGTTTATCAGTCCGTGTAAAGACCTCAAAGCACAGACTGGCCAAACGTTTACTGACTGATGCGCTATAGTCTCATATTTCTTGGAGGCTGTGATGCTCAAAATCAGGAAAGCCATGGCTAGTCCATGCATTGCGGTCTACGCTCAGGCCGATGGGCGTTGAGGGCAGGATGAACCATAAGGCCTCATTCAGATGTCAGGGTTTTTTCACGTACAGGAAAAATGGACGAGTTTCATCAGTGATTTCACTGATGGAAAAAAAAAATTCTCCAAATATGCCCTCCAGTCCGGTGTGCAGCTGGCTTCTGAGGTTCACAGCTGCAGCTGCTGACTTTTCAAGATTGCGGCTAGCAGGGTGCTAGCCGTGGTCCTGAAATCACAGCAGGGGACAGCTTGTGGTGCTAAACTTCAGCAGCCGGGGTCCGGTTCCCGGATCCGATGTTTTTGTCATAGAGTCCCATGTTAGGGAGCACTGGTTCGCCCCGGATCCAGGAGGATCCGATTTGGGCAGATTTTCCACCCCGGACACAAAAACATTGCAAGCAACGTTTTTGTGTCCAGGAGGAAAATCTGAATACATCCGGATCCTCCCGGAAAGATGGAAACCGGATGGCACATAGCTGCCATCCAGTTCCATCCGGCCCCATAGGGCTATATTACCGCAAAATCGGGTCCGGGGCTGTCAGATTTACACCGGACAGCCCCGGACCTGATGCTGCCGCGGTGTGAAGCCGGCCTGAATTATAGTCACATCGACGCTAGTTAGTTTTGTTTATGTTCCTTCATGAGCAAAAAAGGCTGAGATGAGAAAACAAAGACAGTCTGCAAGTGGATCATGGAAATATCCTTGACTGAATTAATAATGATAATAAAATATATATATATATCTTTGACTACCTAAACGTCTATCTGAGCGGGCGTGGTAGGGTGTAAGAGCAGCTGCAAATATTTTTTAGTTATAAAATGATAAATCATTTACCAGTTAAACACAAACATGTGGCGAGACCTCCAATTTCACACCCTATATTGTCACTGGTATTGTTTTTATAGGCAAGCTATTCATCTTTACCTTTTGCTTAGTCTTCACTGAGCTACACCAAGCAAGGCTGGATTCACACTATTGCAGAATGTTTTCATCTTCATCTAAACTGAATGAAAAACTATACACTATTACTTAATGGGATATCTGGGATAACTAAAAAAAAAGTGGTGTGCCTAAGCACATACAGGCAGCTAATCACCCCCCACTGGGTCAGCGATGCTCCCTAGTGCTGCTCTTGTCTCAGTACTTTAGATGTGGTAATGGATAGACCCTGGAGGAAATAGCGTAGTGCGCTACATGGGATTGTGAGCCTGGGGTATAGGTAGCAGGGGTTTTGAAAGTAGTGGTTTTTAACATGATGTTCTGTTTAACCCCTAGGTGAGCTTATTATGAGGTATTGTTTGTTGGGTGGTAGCAGAGGCTGGAAGAACCATTATTAGTTGAGCCATTTGACTGACCAGTAGTCCTGATTGAACAAAAAAATGCAGGAAAATTGACTATTTATACCCCTTCAGGGGCTCTGAGGTCGTGATCTGCTGGTCAGCAGCTCAAAAAGAAGCACCCACTCACCTGCCAATTTTATTAGGGTATAAGGGTATAATGGGTATAATGAAATCCGCTCACCTGTTAGGGTTGTGAGATGTCACAAACACTTTTTGCACCTTTGACAACTATAGATGTCAAGCTATTGCATGGTCTGCAGCAGTCCTCCCTTGATATAGATCCAGTATTGCTGGGTGGAGAAAAGGGATACAAATAACGCGCTCCAGCTCTGAAATCAAATCCACACAGATAGTCCATATGAATTCAGCAGGTGGTATTTATTCTACGTGTTTCATGGACGAACCCATTACTCAGGAATACCACAAAGATTGACAGAATAAAGAGATGTACACATCTCTTTATTGTGTCAATCTTTGTGGTATTCCTGAGGAAGGGGCACATCCCCGAAAAGCATAGAATAAATATCACCTGCTGAATCCATACGGCCTATGTATGTGGATTTGATTTCGGACTGGGAGCACGCCCTTTGTATCCCTTTTCTCCATTCTGCAATCCTGGACCTTTTCATTCTTGGCAGATGATCATGCAATTCAGGGTACTAGTTACAGATAATAGAAGGAGTCCGGCTAGCCTGGAAGCATTCCGGGTCCACCTTGCCAGGTGGGGTTGAAGGCCTTCCTACTGCGCTCCCTTTTTGGGTCCCTGCAGCCTGTAGCTATGCTGCGGCCCTCTCCTGAGTGTCAGAGAGACGTCCTGGGGACTGGAGCTGGGAGGAGCTTGTCCC
Organism: Allobates femoralis; assembly: GCA_033576535.1. NCBI lineage: Eukaryota > Metazoa > Chordata > Amphibia > Anura > Aromobatidae > Allobates > Allobates femoralis. The sequence goes on from JARQOC010000005.1 coordinate 193,646,507, forward strand.
AGGAGGGAGAAGCGAGAGGAAAGATGCAGGAGCTGGTGAGGGGCTCCAGAGACAGAGAAGGAGTCCTAGGGGCACGGGAAGTGAGGAATCCACCAATGGCGCCCGAATCCACACTGACCAGAGTCAGGTGGAGGGACCGGGTCGCAGAGGGGACAGGCCCCAGACTAGGGAAGAGACTGTAAGACTCAACTAGCAAACCGGAGGCTGCGGTATCTTCATGTGCAGTAGCCACATCCACAAACATTCGCTAAAAAGGCAGCTACATGAGGTCAGGAAACAGGACGTTGCGCGACAGGGCCTGAGGCTGCTGGCTTGGGACACTGTGTGTGAGGCACAGGGCAGGAGGGCTAGAGACATCGCAGTGAGACAACCCAGAAAGGTACATCAGAAGGGGGTCACGGTAAAGTGCACCCAAGCTACCCGAGAGCTGACTGGATCCCTGACCTGGAGGACACAGCACCCGGCTGGTTGTTGTAAGGGTGCTTTCACACTCCGATTTTTGTACATCCGTGGCTGTCTGTTGTAAAACGGACAGCCACAGATCTGATTTAGCCCCATGTGTCCCTATGGGCACGGATCGGATCCGATTTGCCCTTAATGGCATTCGATTTGTGTCGGATCCAACTGTGTCCGATTTTTTTTTTCTGTGCTCAAAATCAAAGGCTGCTCCGATTTTGGGCACAGCGGACTAAATCGGACACAACGGATCGACATGATCCGCGGCCATTAACACAGGGGCCTATGGAGCACGGGTCCGAGGAAACAGCTGATCGTTTCTCTGACCCGATTTTAGTGTACTGAGTATACTCAGTACACTAAAACTGCTCTTAACCATCTAATTTCACTTCCCAGAACAAGACCTGACGTTGCAATACAACTCGATCAGCTGATCGGGTCACATGACCGGTTACCGCGGTAACTGCGGTCATGTGACCCGATCAGCTGATCAGGTGGCCCCGCCTCCCCAGGTCCTTCAACCCTCGGGAGCTAGATGGAGGCATCAGGGGACTCGCTGGACTGGTGAGCATACATATTTTTTATTTTTAACCCTTGCTTTACTTAATTTGACTTCCGCAATCAAATCAAATCACGGACCCGGACATAGCAATAGCATCCGGAGGTCACCTCCAATGCTTTCTTTTCCTGTCTGTGGGGTCCTGCAAAAAAAGTAGGATCCCACGGAGAGGAAAGAAATCGGTATGTGAAACCAGCCTAACCTGGAGCACTGCGAGAACTGTGAGTAAAGTGTGAACCCTGCTGTGTCCTCAGATTATTTCCCGCACAGTCACTATCACTACCAACCTGTCCTGTGCTACAACGAATACCATCAGCATATAGACTTTATAACTGCCCTGGGGCCCCACTCTACTGTGGTGAGCTGTAATATCTTTGCTGCATCACCAACCGCCACAGTGGATCTGAACCGCAGTGTCGGACATCCACTGCCAAACACCACGGGTGGCGTCACAACTTAATCCCTTATAAACTTTCCCCCCATTTTTATGACACAGCCAGGGCCACGGAGCCGGGTCACGCCACTTGACATCCCCGAAGAACTGTACAGCCTGGTTCAGAGTACCCCACTGCCCTGGTGGCAGACATGTCACAATGATTAAGCTCAGCAGCTCGAGCCTTCTACCTTGAAGATCGTTGAGTTTAGTCAAAAGATACAGCGGTGATGCATAGACAATATCAAGTGACCGTCACAGCCACATGCACCTGTCATTTATTTCATTTGTAAAGAGGCACTTCTCCATATCAGGTGTTAAAACATATCCAAAAATGCAGATTTTGAAGTCGATTTGCCTTGAATTTCACCCTTTATGTAGAAACCTGCAACTTCATCACATGTTAAGCACAATGGAGATTTGAAAATTCCCCAGTAAGCTCTGGATTCTGCTTTCATTATTTCTGCTACATGTGGCCTTGGACAACCTCGCCCAAAGATATTATACTGTAAACTCTTATGGAATTTTGTGCTGCACCCCTAAAGCCTGATGATCAAGGCTGTATTTGGACTTCATGTCAGATGGATTGTGAAAACATGAACCTAGTGAAGGTTACTACAGGTTACAGTCTCTGTTGAGGATTGTCAGAAACAAGTTTCTAAGGATTAAATGAGTGATTTTTGGCTAAATGAAGAATCACACTTGAAGAATTTCTTTGCAAATTACAGTATTGAGGGTAGTGACTTTCATTAGGCAAATCATTTTTGAACAGTTAACTTTCAGGTCAATGATAACAGCACAGACTGTGTGTTTAAAAGGGTTCTCCAACGAACAAAGTACATTTTAATCATAGATCTTGGAATAATAATAAATTCCACAGTTGGACTGTGTTAAAAATAATGTTCCTGCTTGCTGTGTATGATATGTAAAAACCCTTATATTATAACTTATATGTGTCCCTGCTATGTACTGTGTAATGGACGTGTATGGCTGTATGGCAGGGATGGAGAACCTTTTTCTGCCAAGGCCATTTGGAAATCTCTACCGCTGCCCCAGTATGAGCGGCGCATAGAGCAGCAACAGTATTAACATTAAGATCGACTGGCACACCTAGAGGAGCAAGAGTGACAGCAGAGTTAACTCTCTGCTTGCTGGCGCTGCAGTTATCAGTAAGCAGCTCCAGTAAGCAGGGCCTTCACTCCTGCGGCTTCTGTATGAGCCGCTCATTCAGGAGCTGTTGTGATCTCGCCGCGGGCATCGTTGTTATAGTAACCGCTTATTTGATTACTATGACAACGGTGTCAGCGATTACTTCACCGCTTACCCGTCACTGCTTCTGCTCATTCAGTCATCACAGAGCAGGGGTGGAAGCGTTCTTCCTCCTCCTGTTTGTGATGTAGCAGAGCTGAACATCTGTAGAAGAAGACAGAAGAATGAAGAGAGGTAAAAGAAGACCAGGATCCTGGAGGGCTGTAAAGGGGAGTAATAAAGATGGGGACCCTAAGGGTGTCTGTGTCTTTATTTCTAATAAATAATTTTTTCTCTGTGAAAGCAGGTATTAACCCCTTTATTATCCAGCGTGCCATTCTAATGCATCGGGTATCTAGAATATGTATGTAGTTGACATACAGTGACTGACAGAACTTGTTCAGGCAAAGTGAGTGAATTACACCGCCTCCGTCACCGTCTCCTCTCTCTTCCTGTCACCGCGTCTCCTGTCCCCATTCCTCCATGTCTCTTCCTGTTACACGCTCCCTGTCAGCTCTCTCGCTCCTCCTGTCACCGCTCCTCCGTCTCTCCTCCTGTCACTGCTTCTAGTGTCCCCACTCCTCCGTCTCTCCTCCTGTCACTGCTCCTCCTGTGCCTGCTCCTCCATCTCTCCTCCTGTCCTGCTCTCCTGTCACGCTTCTCCTGTCACGCCTCCGCTCTCTCCTGTCACCGCTTCTCCGTCTCTCCTCCTGTCACCGCTCCTCCTGTCCCCGTTCCTCCATTTCTCCTCCTGTCACTGCTCCTCCTGTCACAGCTCCTGCGTGTCTCCTCCTGTCACCGCTCCTTGTGTCCCCACTCCTCCATCTCTTCTCCTGCCACCGCTCCTCCTGTCCCCACTCCTCCTGTCGCTGCTCCTCCATTTCTCCTTCTGCTTCTCCTGTCCACTCTCTGTTCTCTCTGTCACTGCTGTTTACCTTCTCAAAATAACCACTTTTTTTGCCAGCCAAGGGAAAATTAGGTAGCTGAGGGTGGCAGCTGACAGCGGTCTGCTTTCATCGGGCTAGACTTAAATTGCTGCAAAGCCCACGCATTTTTTTTAATATATTTATTTATTTCACACCATATAACGTCAGATTGGTGGCCCTACACTAATGTGTATGGCAACCAAGCAGAATCACTGTCCAGATTGAGGAAATCCAGTCTGACTACAACAGCTAATCACAGAAGCTCTCAACAGTGTGAGCTTCTCTGATTGGCTGTTTGTCTGATGGCCGCTTTGCACGTCCGATATCGTCGTCCAACTTCGATAAAAAGTCACGTGGTTCGTGCGTTAGCGCCGATATCGTTCGTGCGTTGTGTGGTGTGAATGTACAATTCGATGCAAGAACGATGCCAAAATGATATCGGGGAAGATATGTGCAGGCTCTCCAACTGCCCGATATTGGATGGACGATCTGGCAGGATCGTGCTGCATGACAGCCCAACAATGATTTGGAGAACAACTTCCCCTATTCATTCCCATGTTAAATGGTTGTTCCCTGGTTCGCTCGTACAAGGGGGCGAATACATCGCAGTTGTGTTGCCTGCCGATATCTCCCTGTGTGACAGCTCCTATGCGATCTTGGATTTCAGCCAAAAAAGTGCGCGCTCCCGCGCCTTTGTATCCAATATCGAAACGATGTTGGGACGTGTAAAGCGGCCATGACAGTGCAGTGAATATGTAATTAGCTTAATAGGCTGACCCTGGAAGTAGCAGCGGGAAACAGGTGAACCCGATCTACCTATTCTATCCTATCTATCCTGTCTATTGTATTCAATCACTATTCTGTCAAGTTTTTTCTCACTTTATACAGCATTAGAAATGCCATGTTAAAATCGAATTACACACGGACAACACACAGACAGCAAGAAAATGTCAGACACTCGCATAACAGTTGGATGCAAAACGGAGCAAAAATCGGATGACACTCATGTGACTCTCCTGGACGATAATCGGACCGGTTTTTTCACGCCAGTGTGTTTCCACCATTAGGGGCCCTTTACACGCCGCTATGACAGGATGGATACAACCCGCTACAGGCTACAAATGTAGCTTGTAGCGTCAATATAGCCCGTAGTAGCGGCGTGTGAAGACGGGACGTGACAGCCGGCAACAGATACATCTGTTTCCGAGCACTGCTCGAAAACAGATGGCTACAAAGCCGATTGTAGCGAGCTGTATCGGCGTGTAAAGAGGCTACAGAAGGGATGTCTATACACCAGGCAATGTACCTGGTATGTAGCTGGGGCGTGACACAGCCTCCGGGATACCGCGCCCCTTCAGCGATCATTGGAGGAAGCTCCTGCGTTGCGATTGGTTGTCGCTGCACAGGGCGGCATATTTAAGGAGCTGCCCAGTCACACTACACAATTGCTCGAGCGTCATGTATTAAACAGCCTCCTGCGATGCCTGGCCAATCATGGGTTTCTTGCTTTGTCCTATCAGTGTACGGACGTCTCGTAATCCACAATTGTGGCACGCCTATGTGCTGTCCCTGCTGCACCAGGTCCGCCCATATTAGCTTGTTGTAGCGGTGTGTAAATGAGGTACGATGAGCTACAGATGGCTACTTGAGACACCCGGCGATGTATCCTGGGATAGATGTAGCGTAGCGTAGCGCACCTTGTGGCGGCGTGTAAAGGTGGTGCGTTTCCCGTTTGTAACCGTTTGGCCGTGCTCGTGCACGTGAAGTAGCGGGTTGTATCCATCCTGTCGTAGCGGCGTGTAAAGGTACCCTTAGAGTTAAAGTCTTCTTTGAAGAGGCAATTTGCATATTGCCTTTTACATAAAAGCGTGATGATTTGGATGCTTTCTATTTCCGAAAACTTTAGGAAGGCATGTGCGAATTACATGCATCATTATTGCGTTTTTGTTGCGAAAATACTATAAAAACGCATATGCATTTTATCTGTGGATATTTATCACCTCATTTTAGTCTGTAGGAAAAATCTATAGATCAAATGCATATTTACTCCCAGAGGAATTGAAATGATGCAGTGACAGGCCAGAGCATCAACTTTGTGAAGTGAAGAACTGCATGACCTGGTTGGAGCCAGTGACCAAAGGTTGGGGGGGTGGGTGTAGTCTTAGAAGAGTAGTGATTATGTTAGGGGGTAGTGTCCAGGGGGATTTACGGGTGGGCATTGACTTCAAGTTGTAAATAGGCTACACAGGAGGGTGTGGGGCTTCTTTGAATCTTGCGATCCAGACAATACAGTCCCACCCGCCCTCCCTATTATTTGTAATTCTCTATCACGGCGGTGTTTGTGGGTCCTCGAAGTTGGTTACAAACTGATCTTGGGGGATTCATTAACATATGAATCCCTTCATTGGATGGTGGTCTGGTGATTTTGGGGCGGCCATAGGTCGGGTTCCCCTTAATGGTTATTTGAAAACAAGGCGTGACCACGGAAGGTCAGGTTCCCCTTAATGGTTATTTGAAAATAAGGGGCAGCCATGGAAGGTCGGGTTCCCCTTAATGGTTATTGGAAAAGCAAGGGCATTCCAAGCCATGAAAGGTTAGGATCCCCTTAATAGTTATTGGAAGACAACCTCTCCCCTTGTATTTACAGTGCTCCTGAGCCGATGCTTATGGCTGGGAGTAATGGAGGGGAGGGGCAATCTCATAGTAAATCACTAGAGTTTTGGAGAACTTCACCATTTTTTACAACTGTAATATTTTTTCCATTATGTTGTCAAATAAAACGGCTGCTGTGGCCAATTTATCCAAAGTCGCTGTCTGAATATTATTTGTGGTTTGGGGGAATTGCACAGGATCGGTATATATAGGGGTTACAGAGTCCAGGTCACGGGTAAGTTGACATACCAGAGTCAAGTTGTGCTGTTAAAAAAAAAAAGGCACAGTGAGCATAAGATTATTGAAATCCCACCAAATACTCAAGGAGGGAACTAAAGCTATGTTCACAGGGTATTTTTTTCCCTGGCTTTATGCAAATCTATTTTAGTAAAATGCAGCGCTTTACGGTACTAGCAAAACTTACCGTATTTTAAGATGCACTTTTGTCTCCCCCAAATGGCCACAGACTGAGATCCGGGGCCATTTTCTAGAAGTCATAATCTCTAACAACCAGCTGCATCCTGTCAATGAATGCAGCCAGGCACACAGAACATGGCAGCACCCTCCAAACCTGCCCCCGGGGTGGGGGAGGAGGTAGGAGCCATGTACAAAGGATGGGGACCATATATACAGGATGGAGGGACATATATGCCGGATGAGGGGGACATATATACCAGGATGGAAGAATATATACAGGATTAAGGACCATATATATAAAATGGGGACATATACACCAAGATGGGGGGCATATATATGGGATGAGGAACCATATATATAGGATGGGATGGGGGGTATATATATCAGGATGAGGGACATATATTCCAGGATGGAGGGGGCATATATACCAGGATGGAGGACATATCTAGCATGATGAGCGATATGTATACTGATTGTAAGATGGACATTAGAATTATAAGACGGACCCTATTTAAAATTGAAAATGATTTTTTTTCTCTTTTTCTTCACCAAATTTGGGGTGTATCTTATAATCCTGTGCATCTTATAAACGAATAATACGGCATGAGATTCCAGGCTCTGCACACACAGACACACATGAGCTTTGGGATTCTGCTTTCTCTATACTGCATTTTTAAAAGAAGAAGGATGTCCATGCTTTCAGCATTTTTGCTGCGTTTTTTAACCCATAAAAGCAACGAGGAAGTGCTTTGCTGAGTTTTTGGTGCTATCAGCATGCACAGGAGACATGAAAACTAAAAAAAATAAAAACAGAAAAAAATTTCATAAAAATGTATCAAAAATGCATCAAAACTACACCAAGATACGCAACTTCCTTACTGCCAAATGACTGTCAAGAGATCAGTTTTTGCTGCAGAAAAAAAAAGCCTTGTGGGATCATAACCTACAGGCGCGTGTTCGCCGCTGTGCTACCAGCATGAAAGCTAACCTGCTGCAGCTTTTATCACATTTCACTGTTTAGATGTAGTCATCAATATACCAAGCAAAGCACACAGCTAAATAGATCTATTAGCCATATACCTCTCCAAATAAAAAAAGACAGTCTACAAAGCACAACTGGGACAAGAGTCAAGTACTCAGTAAACAAGTCCGGAATCATCCAAGCGGCTGTTAGAACACTGCTCCATGACAATACATGGAATATCGAAGGGCAGGTTTACAAGGCACAAGTGACACACGTCCCCGGGGACTCAGGACAACGCAGGCCGTCACCATAGTAGCGTGGTCAGATCAATCTGTATTGACTGTTGCTATGGACACTGCATTGAGGTTACGTCCCTGGTGGGCAAGCAGCAGAAACCACTTTGCACCACAAATGGTTTGTCAGTCCCGATTTACCCATGCTCCAATAACAACCAGATCTTTCAGACGCTCTTCAGAGAGAACATGTGGACAGTTATCCTAGGAACGATAAAAGGAACACAGAACCAGAGAGATTTGGAAAGTGCTAAAGTTTGACAAGTAAAACCTGGATTGGTGTTTAGAGAAAAAAAAGCTTAAGTAAAATCACAGAGTGTGATTCGCTCTGAAAGTTTCTACAAATACTAAAAAGTGAAAATCTGTTGTTTGAAAGTTGCAGTAAAATCAGATCAGTCTGCCATTGACTGTGAAGGTCATGTAAAGACAGCATCTCAATAGATTTGATGATCTGGATGCTTTATATGTTAAAGAGCACCTGGTGACCTCCCCCCCCCCCTCCCGGTGCTATGCTAACTAAATGCAGTACTGAATGTAGCCTGTCTGCTGCATTCAGGGAAGGGGTCCCCATGTCTTCTAGCCCCCCTGTTCTGTCCATTCATAAGCAGCTAAGAAAATATTCATAAACTTATATTAGTTACGACCTGTAGAGGTATTAGGTCATTGTTGTCCGTTTATGTTATTTAGATTTAAACATCATCTAGCAGAGCTCTTAGTCTGTCCCCTTTAAGAATAGTGTGTGCCAAGGGACACCCCCTCCTTCCTCCGGGAGAAAGAGATCCTTGTAGTCAGTTTCCCAGTTCTTCAGTGAGAAAAAAGATGCGTGTTTCTGGCTCTCCATACCTTACAACTTTCCTCTCGTCAGATGATTCCAGTAAGAGCTATGCAGTTACATGTTTTTGTGTAGAACCTGTGTGAACAGGTTATAATCCAGCAGTACAGAGAGAACCTTGTGATAGGAGATGTGTTATACCCTGTAATTCTTCATGCTAGCTGTTTGATGTATTAGATAAAGGTATTTCGTGTAGAATACTGTAAAGTGAAGTGTATTGAGCTCTGAGATACACTACTTGATTTAAAGCCTTTTGCACTGTATGCAGATATAGATGAATTCTGTATAGAATAGAGCCTGCTGCAGTGACCTTTACACTAGTTACTCATGTTGATTGTAAGGCTGGAAACATACTGTCCATGTGATATACGAGTCCCTGGATGAGTGTCGGATCATTAACTCTGAACGACCTCTTCCTGTCAGCAACTCCACACTCCTGTCCTGACAGGGAGAGGTCGTTAAAGGTTAATGATCTGACACTCATCCGAGTGACTCCTATATCACACGGACAGGTTTTCGAGTCTAACCTGCATTATCACTGTGTTAGTGCTAGTTTCTTTAATGCATTCAGTACTGACTGTGATTATTCTGTACTTGTATTCTAGTTTTTACCACACATATTATCGTTCACGCAATCAAGTTCATCACCTCAATAAATATAGACTCCCGAAATCTACAGTCTGTTCCTTGGGGAAGTGAATGAGGGTTAAGCTGTATGCTAGATATCCACAGCTCAACATGTGGAAGAAGGCAGAACAGTAAAAATGGACTCTGGTCGCAGGCGGTATTGAACAGACTGTACTGGACTACTAACGCCCACGCTGCACGCTACAGCCTCAGGGAAGAAGAGCCGAGCCCCACAGCAAGTGCAACATTATTCCCGCCACGCAGAAGCCCATCCTGCATATAGACTTAGTTTCCCGCCAAAGCATTCAGTAGTCTGCAGCAAGCACACCATGTCTCAAAGCCTCGCATCCTCACTCAAAACGAGGTCACGAGCAGGCTCTACCAAGTCATCAATAGCAGAGCTTGCTGATGTCGCTCGTGCCAAAGCAAGGCGACCAAAGCGAGATCCTCCTTCGCTGCACGAGAGATGCAACTAAAGCTGAGCCAGGCAGAGCAAGATGCAGAAAGTGCGCGCTACGAGCACTACGAGAAAGACTTGCCACATACAAAGAGACAGCAGCTGCAATAGCTAAACAGAGTGCTTGGAAGCTTAGAGAACTCTGGTTATGAAAACGCAGCAATTCTTGGATGGATGTAGACCAGCAGGATCCAAGCACGACACGTTGCAGAGTACGTCCATCAGCATCAACATTCCGGCATAGACGACAGCCTTGATGCACCACATCGACCAGCTTACGCGATTACCAGCAAGCCAACCCTGAACTTCGCTACTTCAAACTAGAAGACGCCCAGCATGGAGATGTCGGCTACAGTTACTGCCCACTAGCAGAAGGTGTTAGCTCCCGTCCCGCCATAAAGGGACACCTTCCTCTCCAGGAAGGGACCATCAGACTAGCCGAAGTCAGAAGCATCCAACAGGTATGGTGATGCATGACACACTAGGCATGACTATAACAAACTGGCTCGTACCAGCACCGACCAAGGCACCATGGACTTTGCAAAGTTCTTTGCTCACCGAGAACTGGTTACAAAAGGACTTGTAAAGTTCACCGATAAAGCAGAGAACTATAGGTCATGGTGAGCCTCATTCCAGAACGCCATTCAGGGTCATCCTGTAGCGAGGAGTTAGATCTCCTAGTAATAATGGCTTAGAGTGAGTCGGTTGAGCATGCCAAAAGACTAAAGGTACCGTTACACGCAGCAATATTGCTTGCAATTTCACTGGCAATTTGCTAGTTGCAGTGAAATCATGGACACATTGTTCTATTTTGTTGCCGTGTACAAATGGAACAATGTGTCCATGATTTCACTGCAACCAGCAAATTGCCAGTGAAATTGCAAGCAATATTGCCACGTGTGACGGTACCTTAAGAGACATTAATATAAAGCATCCGCACACAGATCTTCACGGAGTGTGGAAAAGACTTGATGAATTATATGGGTCCATCAAAAGAATAGAGAATGCTTTATACACAGAATTGACGATTTCCCTAAAGGTTATCAGAAGCTTAGTGAATTGAGTGACTTGATAAGAGTTACAGGTTGCTCAGGAGGAAGGAGATTTGCCCGGATTGGCATTCTTAGACACTGCTAGAGGTGTCAATCCGATAGTACAAAAACTTCCTTACAAGCTACAAGAAAAATAGGTGACGTATGGTTCACGGTATAAGCAAACTCATAATGTGCCGTTCCTCCTTTATCTGTGTCCGTAGAATTTATTAACTAACAAGCTGAAATCAGAAATGACCCTAGTTTTGACTTCACTCTGTCATGTTCCACTGCCCCCGGTGTCAAACCTAGTAAGGGACACATGTGGCAGTCCACAAAACTAATATTGTTTCCACAGGTCCTCTTCACAATACGAATAAGCCCCCAGCAGAAGAGACCAAACCTTAGGATTTCAGCAAGCAGTATCCCCTACAAAGGAAACCACATCGTCTACTAAAATGCAGAGCCTTTAGGGAGAAGTCTTTAGAGGATCGCAAAGGTTTCCTCAAGGAAAACAACATATGCTTCAAATGCTGTGCCACAACCTCTCATCTTGCCAGGAATTGTGAAGCTAGCGTGAAATGTGCAGAATGCAGCAGCACGGATCACAATAGAGCCTTACACCCTAGACCACTCCCACGAGTGTTGTCACAATCAGAGGAACACAACGGGATGCAGAAGAACACTGACAAAGGCACCTCCGAGGTCACCTCTCAACGTACTGAGATCTACGGAGGAAGTTCCTGTTCAAAAATCTGCCATGTCCGACTCTACCCAGCAGGCTGAAGGGACATAGCGATCAAGATACACGCGATCCTGGATGACCAAAGCAACAGGTCTCTAGCCAAGTCCATCTTGTTCAACAGCTTGAGCATTGTAGGCCCTGATTCTCACCAACTCCTTGAAGACGTGTTCAGGTACCGTTGAGACGGCGGGGAGAAAAGCAATCGGATACAAAGTGGAGTCCATAGATGGCCAGATTTGCGTATCGCTACCAACCATCCTGGAGTGCAACCAGATTCCCGACAATAGGCCTGAGATACCTTCACCGGAGGTGGCAATACATCGCCCCCATCTGAAGCGTATAGCTCACCTGATACCTGAGTTGGACCCAGAAGCTCCAATAGTTCTACTCTTGGGAAGAGATATACTTAAGAGTCCACAAGTCTAGAGAGTGTATCAATGGCTTGCAGAACACACCATACGCACAGAGGCTTGACCTTGGATGAGTCATTATAGGAGACATCTGTCTAGGAGGAGCACACATGCCGACCTTAGTCAACAGTATGCTCACCAGCACGCTAGAAAATGGACGTCCACCTCTCTTCCAGCCATGTCAAAATTGTCTGTTGGTAGAGGAGTTACCGAGCAGCACTCCCCTGCTTTGCCCTTTCTTGGTTCCTTCCAACAAAGACCACGCCTGTAAAGGTGAACAAGACCACATATGATGTACAGTTTTCCACAGGACAAAGGAAGACAACAAGACAGCGATGTCCATAGAATACAGGATGTTTTTGTACTTCATGGATATAGAAACAGTCAAATGCAAGTCAAACAGTTGGGTCGCACCTCTACAATTCTGACCCCAGAGAAGACGTCTACCCAAATACAGGGAACTGGTCTAAAGTTGATTCATCTCCCTCAGACACAAGCTTCAGGAGTCGCCTGAGATGAAGGAACATTTCTTTACCTTCATAGGGAAGATATTCCAAAACAACCAGGCAGAGATTGCACCTGCACTTCGACACTCAGAGGAGTGTTGGTACTTAACCATCTTCGGAGTGTACCATCCTAAGAAGCCAGATCAGATAACAGTGGTATTCGACTCAAGCGCCAGATGCAAAGACGTCTCGTTGAACGATGTCCTACTGTCAGGCCCAGACCTCAACAACAGACTTCTAGAAGTACTACTCTGTTTCCACAGAGATATGGTGGCATTTATGACTGACATACAACATATGTTCCACTGTTTTCTCGTCAAGGAGGAACAAAAACTACTTGAGGTTTTTTTGGTACCGCGACAACGACCCCAATAGGGACATCACAGAGTACCGGATGAGGGTCCACATCTTCGGGAACAGTCCCTCCCCGGCAGTCGCTATCTACGGCCTTCGAAACGCTGCCAAAGAGGGCGAAGAAGAGTACAGGTCAGATGTCAGATCCTTCGTAGAAAAGGACTTCTACATTGACAACTGTCTGAAGTCCACATCAACAACTGAGGCTGCAATCAGTCTCCCAAAGAGGGCTCAAGAAATGCTCGTTCTGTCTAACCTAAGGCTACACAAGATTTCCTCCAACAGCCAAGAGTTAATGGAACCCTTTCCTTCTCAAGACTATTCCAGTGATCCGAAGGACTTAGACCTAAGCATCGACTCCCTTCCCATGAAGCAGAGCCTAGGATTCCTTTGGAATTTGAAGGCAGAAGCCTGCACCTTTCAGATCAACAAAGATGAGAAACCCTTCACGCGCAGAGGAGTTATTTCCTTTGTGAATAGCCTGTACGACCCCTTGGGGTTCGTAGCTCCAGTAACCATCCAAGGCAAAATGATGCTAAGGGACTTTACCTTAGAGACATCTGATTAGGACAATCTATTTCCAGCAGAAAAAGCAGACCTGTGGGCCGAGTGGAGAAAGTCTCTCGAAGCCTTGACGGACCGTCATATGAAACGACCTTATGCTCCCATGCCATCTACAGAAGTCAAAACACGAAGGCTTTGTATCTTCTGTGATGCATCAGTCAAAGCGATCGCAGTAGTAGTGTACCTCAAGACCACAGACGTGAACGAACAAAGCCATATCGGGTTCATCATGAGTCGGACAAAGCTGGCGCCACTCCGTGAACAAACGATATCCAGACTGGAACTCTGTGTTGCCGTGCTTGCAGTTGAGTTGGCCAAACGTATCTCGGATGGGTTGAATCTGCAGATCAAAGATGCTGAATTCTACACGGATAGCAAGGTGGTACTGAGATACATCTGCAACGAGATGTGATGCTTCTATTTCTACCGTGTTTCCCCGAAAGTAGGGCGCCCCCGAAAGTAAGGCATGGTTTTAGGGGGGTCGGGTAATGTAAGGCATACCCCGAAAGTAAGACACTGTCTTACTTTCGGGGAAACACGGTATATACAACAGCAGCCCCAATTGTGTATACAGCTGCAGCCCCCCCCCTTGCTGCCGCCGCCGCCAACCTGTAAAGTAAAATATCAATCTACTTATCCCCGCCGGTGTCCCGCTGGTGTCCCGCTGCTGTCCCGCCGCCATCACGCTCTTCCGTCTTCATCCGGCTTTATCCGACTTCCTTGTCTGTGCGCCGGAGATGGAAGACAGATGAAGGCGAAGGAGCGTGATAGCGGCGGGACAGCAGCGGGACACCGGCAGGGATAAGTAGAATGATATTTTACTTTACAGGTTGGCGGCAGCAAGGGGGGGGGGTGCCTGTATACTCATGGGGGGGGGGGGCTGCAGCTGTATACACCACTGGGGGCTGCAGCTGTATACACCACTGGGGGCTGCAGCTGTATACACCACTGGGGGCTGCTGCTGTATACACCACTGGGGGCTGCAGCTGTATACAACACTGGGGGCTGCAACTGTATACAACACTGGGGGCTGCTGCTGTATACACAACTAGGGGGTTGCAGCTGTATACAACACTGGGGGCTGCTGCTGTATACACCACTGGGGGCTGCAGCTGTATACACCACTGGGGGCTGCAGCTGTATACACCACTGGGGATGCAGCTGTATACACCACTGGGGGCTGCTGCTGTATACAACACTGGCAGCTGCAGCTGTATACACCACTGGGGGCTGCAGCTGTATACACCACTGGGGGCTGCTGCTGTATACACCACTGGGGGCTGCTGCTGTATACAACACTGGGGGCTGCAGCTGTATACACCACTGGGGGCTGCAGCTGTATACACCACTGGGGCTGCTGCTGTAACACTGCTGGGGCCTGTATATACCACTGGGGAGATTGCTGTATACCACACTGCTGGGGACTGTATTTTATGGTTAAAACAAAAATCGACATTTATTTTCCCAATATAAGACATACCCCGAAAGTAAGACATAGTGTGACTTTTTGGGGTAAAAAAAATGTAAGACAGTGTCTTACTTTCGGGGAAACACGGTATGTCAGCAATCAGGTACTGAGGATAAGAAGATCCACTTGCCCTAATCAGTGGCACTATGTGTCTACTCACCACAATCCTGCAGACCATGCGACTAGATCTGTTGCACCCAGTCATCTTAAGGACACTACGTGGTTCACAGGCCCTTCCTCCTTGTACTATTCGATGCCCCACAGCAGCAAGCCTGATACATTCGAACTAGTAGATCCAGATGCCGATTAAGAGCGTCGTCCTCAGGTTTCTGCACTACATACAGTGATTTCAAGTCATCACCTCTAATCTCATAGGTTCAGCAGGTACTTAACTTGGAAGTCACTTGTTCGAGCCATCGCTTGCCTACTTCACATGGTTCAGTCCTACAAGTCTGCAATACCTACTAGTCAGAGACCTTGTAAAGGTTGGCATCACTGTAAGCATGCGTCTACCACTCCCAACCTAGAAAGGGCCAAAATTACAATACTTTGTGTAGTACAAAAGGAAGTATACAACTAAAGGGGGTGTCACACGCGTCAATATCGCCTGCACGATATAGGCTGCACGTGACGTTGCAGCGATATTGACGCGTGTGACATACTGAATCAACCAGCGATAAATCGCTGGTTGATGATCGCCAGGTTTTAGAATCTATCCTAAAACCTGGCGATTGTCGCCCGGTGGACACGCAGCATCGCTGCGTGTGACACCGGGAGTAGCGATATTCCAGCTCCCAGCGCCTCTCACAAGCGCTGGGAGCTGGTATCCAAGGTACACTGCGGGTATCTAGGCAGCGCGCGCTGCCTAGATACCCGACGTGTACCTTAGTTACCAGCCTCCTCCGCTCACTGGCTGGTATCTAAGGTACACAGCGGGTAACTAGGGACCCTAGTTACCCGCTGTGTACCACCTCGGATGACCCTCATACACTGTTAATATGTGCCCCTGCAGCCTAGTAAACCATTTGCAGCACTGCTTTTGTGTGAAAAGTGGCTGCAGTAGAAGTGAGATAATGATTTTATACACTTACATGCCTGCGTACTTGAGGGCGTCTCCCTGTGTGTGCTGGCACTTGTGGGCTGTGCTCATCATGCCTGCTCTCCCCCTCCCTTATGCACGCCCCCTCTCAGCCTGCTATAGTGATGTGAGGCTGATTGCGTCATAAAGGGGGTGGGGCTACCGGGATGCCGCGATTTAGCCCCGCCCCTTTATGAGATCAGCCTCACACAGTATAGCAGGCTGAGAGGGGGCGTGCATAAGGGAGGGGGAGAGCAGGCATGATGAGCACAGCTCACAAGTCCCAGCACACACAGGGAGACGCCCAGAAGTACACAGGCATGTAAGTGTATAAAATCATTATCTCACTTCTACTGCAGCCACTTTTCACACAAAAGCAGTGCTGCAAATGGTTTACTAGGCTGCAGGGGCACATATTAACAGTGTATGAGGGTCATCCGAGGTACACAGCGGGTAACTAGGGTCCCTAGTTACCCGCTGTGTACCTTAGATACCAGCCGGTGAGCGGAGGAGGCTGGTAACTAAGGTACACGTCGGGTATCTAGGCAGCGCGCGCTGCCTAGATACCCGCAGTGTACCTTGGAGACCAGGCTGCTCCCGCTTCCAGCAGGCTGGCAGCGGGAGCAGGACATCGTGGAAACGATATTTAAATCGTTTCCATGATGTCTCTGGTCAATTGATCGCTGGTGAGTCTGTCTGTGTGACAGCTCACCAGCGATCAGCCGTCAATGTCGTCAGCGATCATCTCACTGACGACATTGACGCGTGTGACACCCCCTTAAGAAATAGACAACCTCAACAAGGGACAACACGTTCCTAGAGACAGCATGTTGAAGAAGCTCGACCCGATAGTCGACCAAAACGGGCTGTTGAGAATAGGTAGTCACATTCAAGAAGCCAAGGTAGAAGTTCCAGAGAAACATCTGGTAATAGTTCCTGGACGTCATTTATTTACCGTTATTTACCGAAGGGAATCTATGAGCAGCTGGACTATGGATAATCCGAGAGAAGAGTAAGCAAACTTATCTATAACTGCATTACGTGTCGCAAACTTCATGGCATGTTTCAAAATCAGAAGATGGCCAATCTTCCACCCGACAGACTTAGTACTGAACCCCCCTTCACCAACGTCGGAC
The DNA here is from genome assembly GCA_033576535.1 of Allobates femoralis. Classification (NCBI taxonomy): domain Eukaryota; kingdom Metazoa; phylum Chordata; class Amphibia; order Anura; family Aromobatidae; genus Allobates; species Allobates femoralis. The sequence continues at coordinate 193,663,663 of JARQOC010000005.1, forward strand.
TAGATGTGTTCGGCCCTTGGTCCGTGGCTACACGATGCACTAGGAAGAAAGCATAGTGTTGGGCAGTTCTATTCACATGTCTGTCCATCAGAGCTGTCCATATTGAAGTAATCGAAGCTATGGACACATCAAGCTTCATAACTGCACTTCGATGCTTCATCGCAATAAGGGGCCCTGTGAACCATATTTGTTTTGACTGAGGCACAAATTTTGTCAGAGCAGCAAGAGACCTCCAAATCCCATCCAATCTAGACGTTGCTAATGTAGAAAGGTACTTAAGTGAGCAAGGATGCACCTGGGCTTTCAACCTAAGGAGGCTGAACAAGAGGTGGCACAGAGGGTTGGAGGCGGGGAGGACACCATACAACAGCGATGACTCATTACTGAGTAACTCCCTCTGGACTCCTTATCCATAAACTTTATAAAGTCTTTTTTAAAGGTTACAGGGGGTGTTCTGCCTTCTTCCACATGTGGAGCTGAGGAGATCTAGCATACAGCTTAACCCTCGTTCACTTCCCAAAGAACAGACTGTAGAATTTCTGGAGTCTATATTTATTGAGGCGATGAACTTGATTGCATGAATGATAATGTATGTGGTAAAAACTAGAATACAAATACAGAATAATCACAGTCAGTACTGGGTGAATTAAAGAAACTAGCACTAACACAGTGAAAACACAGGTTACAGTCAATATGATTAACTAGGGTAAAGGTCACTGCAGCAGTCTCTGTTCTATACAGAATGCATCTATCTATCTGCATACAGTGCAAAAGGCATTGACTCAAATAGTGTACCTCACAGCACAGTGCACTTCATTTTACAGTATTCTACACAGACCGGTCCTGGGAAACTCTAGGTACAGAGGCAGCTGACCATAGCGGTCAGGGATGTTTGTATACTCAGGTGCAGGCAAGATGGCCAGAAGAAACAAAAAGGCTGGAACTGGCAGGTAGGTTCTGCTGGGCACTGGCAGTTATGGACAAACAGCTGCACTAGCTAGGAAATGGAGCACAGGTACACATTACGGGCACGTAATATGGACTCAGGATACAGGGGACCTGACAAGAAGCTTATGACAGACTAAGGCTACGTTCACACATTGCGTATTTTGCTGCTTCTCTGCGTTTTATGCTGCGTTTTCTGTATTTACCTGCATTTTTTGCTGCGTTTTTTACGCGTGCTTTTTGCAGTGAAAACGCAATTCTGGATAAGCAGCCCAGCCAAACCAATCCATTCACACACTGCGTATTTGTGCTTTTTTTTACGCGCGCGTTTTCACTGCAAAAACACGCGCGTAAAAAGAATCACCATGTCAATTCTTTCTGCAGTTTTTCTCTGCGTTTTTCCATTGCCCACATGATAAATGGGCTCTAAAAAAGCGCAGAGAAAAATGCAGAAAAAAACGCAGTGTGTGAAAGGAGCTGCGTATTTCACAAAATACGCGCGTAAAAAAGCGCAGTGTGTGAACGTAGCCTGACAAAACACATTGCTCAGGTACCACCCAAAGGGGGAATATGCCTTAAATACTCTTTGCCTCTCACGCTGTCCCTTTAAGAGAGGGGAGACGCTGCCGTAAGATCTGTGGTGCATGCACAGGCCCCAGGACCAGGAAGACAAGATAGGGTCTGGGACAGCAGAACAGCTAGTGCGGTAAGTGCATCAGTGCCTTGTACAATGTTGTGCAGGAGCGCTGACTTTTTACATAGAAAAAAAAGCTACATTAGGCACAGTTACACTCCGATTCCTATAAACGGCATACTTTCAGACTCAAGGTCCAGAAGTGGATGGCTGCAATGGGGGGCATAGCTAGCAGAAGGGTCGTCATCGCTCGGGCACAGTTGGTGGAGACGCAACAATGAGTTTGACAGACCCGACGTGGAGGGCAGAACTAATTCTTATGTCCACTTGGTCATAGAGTTGATTATAATAGAAACTGGAGTCTGGGGGCAAGGCCCCCAGGTAGAGGGGGTTGCAATGGAGGTGAAGCCTTCCCTTGTACAACAAACTTAGAATGGGCTGCATAACCTATTAGAAGATGCAGTTAAGCAAGGGGAACTTTGCCCCCCATGCACCCACCTGCCTGAGGGTCTTACCCCAGACCCCTGTTTCTATTATAATCAATTGTATGACCACATGGACTTAAGAACTAGGCCTGCCCACCACATCGGGTCATTCGCGCCCATTGCTCTTCCTTCTCCGCTCACTGTGCCAAGCGATGACGCCACCTGTTAGCTCCGCCCCCGTTGCGGCCATACACTTTTGGACGTCAATTCTGCAAGATTGCTCTAAAAAAAAAGAACACCTCCCGTGAATGATTTTACATATGCTGGTTATTTTGATACATTTCTTGTTGTACTTAGGAAAAAAAAAAAGAAGAGGACAATTATGGACCATAGAGCAACCTTTATGAATCGCATGTGCCATTATGATGGCAAAAAACGTCAGCATAAACCACAAGTTAAAAAAGAAAAGTGGCTTTAAAAAATATACTGAAATGATGAATCGGACCCAGAGTGTCCATGCCAGTTTAGGATTCAGCAATTTACAGCCATATCTCTGAGCTCTTTGCTGTTTACTTTATATATTCATTATAAATTAGCCACAAGGCTCTTCTTTTGCACACAATCAACATGTAGAAATGTTAGTTTAGCCTGCAGTAACTGCTTGAATATCAATGGTCCTCTATGGCCCCACATTTCAGTATTATAACCAAATATTCCATTTTCTAACTCCACGCTCATCTTTCATTTCAGATTGCTTTGAGTCAAAGAACATTTTTATAATACCCGTCTGAAGATGCTTTGCTGTAAGGTCATAACAAACAGAAACGACTCTGCTGGGTTTTCTACTTCTGATTGCCTTGAAGCTTTCGACTGGTTTATACCAAAACTTAATACACAATTGTATATTTTATTTTAAACTGTTTTTTTTTTATAGAAAACTATACTGTTTAAATAAAAAAAGAATACTCCAGGTCTAACACATACAGCTGTATTACACTTCGACAACTCAACTTTTACCGAGTCTTAACTGGGGTAGAGAGACAGATCTAAGCCATAAATAAGAAGATAATATATAAATAACACAAAGACATTAAGTCACCAGGTCACAAGTGGGAGGTTTTTATCTTATTTTATTCCTGCTGCTCCCTGAAGTATTTATTCTTTTAAAGGGAACCGAACCCCTAAAAATCAGCCCACAGCCTTTTAAGACCTGTCCCTGCACCATCATAATCGATTTCTAGCTATCCCTTTGTCTCAAAAATGGCGATTTCTAAAGTTTATAAAAGTTAGATTTGTACCAACAGAACTGGAGCTTCTCATTTCTTGAGAAGTCACACAAGGCGTTCCCTGTGGCTTCTCATCACCGCCTGCAATGTAATTATTCATGCCCCGATGGGCGTGCTAAACAATACAGAGCCTCCTCGTCACCGTAGATGGGTGGTATAGCCGCTATGACGCGGCAGATGCGGTGAAAAAAACGCATCTGCCGCGATTACCGCATACCGGCTGCACTTGCGGCACGGTTGCGGCAAGCCCCATACAATGTATAGGCGGGCTTGCGGCAGGTGCGGCAAGTGCGGTTTTGGCACTTGCCGCAGGTGCGGCCACGAAAAAACCGCGGCTGACCACGTTTTTTTTCGCGGCCGCACCTGCCACAAGTGCCAAAACCGCACTTGCCGCAAGCCCACCTATACATTGTATGGGGCTTACCGCAACTGTGCCGCAACCGTGCCGCAAGTGCAGCCGGTATCCGGTAATCGCGGCAGATGCGGTTTTTTAACCGCATCTGCCGCGATTTAAAAAAAACGCTGATGTGAAAGGGGCCTTACAGCCAGTCCACATTTATGATTGTGGGATGTTTAAATATATACCTAAAGCCCCCGTCACACATAACGAGATCATTAGCGAGATCGTTGTAACGTCACATGAAGACAATGTGAATTGCTAAGTAAATAAAGTACAAGCAAATAATTTTTGATAGGATGACTTGATTTTCATTGTTTGCTGACTCAAGGATCACACCTTGATTTCTGTGACACACCTCGTCTGCTAGAGCAAGGCACTAACGTACGTCAGTATGCATTGAACCAGGCATCTACCTCCTTAGAAAACATTTAGGCCCGTTTCACATCTACACAGCCCTTGCATTTGCCTGCCTCCCCTGCCCTGCGCTTAGCGCAAATGCAAGCGCAGGTGCAATTGTGGCGCCCCTGTGACTAGGAGCCACAGGGTAGTATTACACCTTAATATAAAAAAGTTTTCTCTTTTATATATATTTTCTTTCCCTGTAAGGTCATCAGTTCAGGGTTCACTTTATGGAGTCTGAATTTACACCCACTTAGGACCGCACCACTTAGAATAGGGGGAACTGGTAATATAGTAGGTTCCACAGTGTGGCGGCGGAGCCTAGGATAGAGGAAGAGTGACAGTTGACAGTTTACCTCAGACGGTGCTGGGAAGGCAGACAGAGTGGTCAGGCCTGGCAGCCCAGCTGAGTGGAGGGTACCCCATCTTTAAGTGGGGACCCAGGACAGAAGGCAACGGACCAGGACTGGTAGGAGCCGGCTGGTCACGTTGAGGGAACACCGGTGACATGGACAGCCGAGGCAGCCAAGAGTTCAACCCTGACTGCAACGCCGACGAGCTGCGGGCCTAAACATCACGGGTTGTCGTATGCACCACAAGGTATCTCTCCCCTCAGGACTAAAAGCCGGTTCAGGACATTAGGAGACATTAAAAGGGACAGGCTGAATTTCGGTGGCGGGGGCTTAAGTCCTTGGGCCCAGACCGGACCGGTAAAGCCTGTCTTCTAAACAGAGACCGTAGGACTGGCGGGTGAGCTCTGCAAGGGTGGGAAAGATTGAGAGAAAGAAAGAAAGAAGTATACCCTGAAAGACAAAGAGAGGACATCTAGAGACTCAAGAAAAACTGAGCTGGCAATATCCACCCTGTAAACCAAACTGTACCATGTATTGTTATGCCATCAGCCGGTACCGAGTAAAGCAGAGTTAAATTTGAACTGGTTTCTGTTATTCTTCCCGCCGCAGCCCGGAGGGTTCATCTTCATCAGCAGCTCAGCAGAGGGGTAAGAACTGCAGCACCACCATTACCATCACTGTCCTCCCTCACCGTCTCACAACAATAGCTGCCCTGAGGTAAAGCTCCACCTGTGGGGAGCTGTACCACACCTTACTGCCCATCCATCACCTCATCGGCCGGCTGGCAGCACCGGTACCATCTTGACCAGACACTACAGGTGGCGTCACGTTCCCCTGTAAATAACCCCTTTAATACCCCCACCATCAATATCAGCATCTACTACTGTTGATCACCAGGGCACGGCACCAGGATCCCGTCCACCTGTGACTCCCTACTCAGCAGACCTGGTGACCGAGTACCCTCCATCCCTTTGCCCTGGTTGATTCACAATTACAGGCAAGCACATAGGCACATAGATGCACTGCCCTTGCACTCACCTGCACTCGGTGCCCCCAATACCTGCTATGGCACAGCCGAGCGCAGGAGCCCAAAACCCGGAAGCACGAGTGTGACTGAGCCGGAGTCACCGCGCATGCGCTTGGCCAGACGCACCTTAAAACGTCACATTATGTGTTTCTGGGATCAGCTGGTCAAGCGCATGGGCGGTGACGTCAGTACAGTCACTCTTGCGCTTCCAGATTTTAGGCTCCTGAGCTCGGCCATAGCAGGTAATGGGGGCACCGAGCACAGGCGAGCGCAAGAGCAGTGCATCTATGCGCCTATGCATTTGCCTGTAAATGCACCTGCGCTTGCATTTGCGCTAGCGCAAGGCAGGCAAACGCAGGGGCTGTGTAGATGCGAAACAGGCCTTACAGAAAAAATTGGTGCAAAAAAAAAAAGTCCGCAAGGACATGAGATTTTGTCTTGCTGACAACGTGATGCAAGTCTCTTCCGTACCATTACTGTTTGGACTGCACCCTTAAAGGGAACCTGTCAGGTCCCTTTTTCCTCCAACCTAGCAGGCAGTCACATGTGTGCACCAAAATTCCCTACCTAACTAGCCCTGTCTAAGGCCAGCTTCACACCACGGTTTTCAGCTGTCAGGTTGTGTCCGATGTGAACCTTACACAACCTGATCTGGTTTAGCCCCCATGTATCGCTATGGTGCCGGATTGGTCCTATTTGGCCATCCGGTTTTGTGGTTTTTGTCCCTGATCCAATTTTGTCCGGTTTTTCACTGGGCACAAAATCAGAGTCAGCATCATTTTTTGGCTTTGGTGCACAAATCGGATCCTCCCGGATCCGGGGCGATCCGGCGCCCCATAACATGGGAGTCTATGGGCGCCGGACCCATTAAACATTCAGCACGATGGAAAGCAGCAGCAACCGAATCCTGAAAAAAACAGGATCAGAGGGCATATTTGTCCACACTTGCTGCTCATCCTGTGTTATCAGGTTCTGTCCGGTAGATCCTGCAAAAAAACGGACAGAACCTGACAGCTGAAAACCGTGTGTTGAAGCCAGCCTAATACTATTTGCTAACATCTACTTATATAATCCGCAGTTGGGAATTCGGGCGTTGTCGCCGAATCCCAACATGCTTTGTGGGACTGCGAGTGATGACGCGCAGCGTCATCACGAGCCGTAGACCCGCACTACTGTAAAAAAAAAAAAAAAGTTAATGCTCACCTCTCCCCGAGCCCCCACCGTCTCCTGCCGTCTTCCTCCAAGCTTCCGGTGGCTACCGCAGGCTCCGAGTGTTTGCAGAGGCCTTCTACTGCAGTCAAGGACCTGTGGTGATGTCACAGTCACGTGACACCAGGTTACTCCATGGTAACCTGGTGTCACGTGACTGTGACATCACCGCAGGTCCTGAACTGCACTAGAACAGCTCTGCAGACACTGGGAGCCTGCGGCAGCCACCGGAAGCTTGGAGGAAGACGGCAGGAGACGGCGGGGGCTCGGGGAGAGGTGAGCATTAACTTTTTTTTTTTTTTTTTAACCCCTGCCTTCCTGTTTGGAGACCTTTTACTGTACTGAGCATGCTCAGTACAGTAAATGTCTCCTCAAGCCTCACAGCCTCCCCATCCTCACTGCCTCCTCCAGCCTCAGTCTCCTCCAGCCTCACAGTCTCCTCCAGCCTCCCCATCCTCACAGCCTCCTACAGCCTCCTCCAGCCTCACAGCCTCCCCATCCTCACAGCCTCCTACAGCCTCACACCCTCCTCCAGCCTCACAGCCTCCCCATCCTCACAGCCTCCTCCAGCCTCACAGCCTCCTCCAGCCTCACAGCCTCCTCCAGCCTCACAGCCTCCCCATCCTCACAGCCTCCTCCAGCCTCACACCCTCCTCCAGCCTCACAGCCTCCTCCAGCCTCACAGCCTCCCCAGCCTCACAGTCTCCTCCAGCCTCACAGTCTCCTCCAGCCTCACATCCTCCTCCAGCCTCACAGCCTCCTCCAGCCTCACAGCCTCCTCCAGCCTCACACCCTCCCCATCTTCACAGCCTCCTCCAGCCTCACAGCCTCCTCCAGCCTCACAGCCTCCCCATCCTCACAGCCTCCTACAGCCTCACAGCCTCCTCCAGCCTCACAGCCTCCCCAGCCTCACTGCCTCCTCCAGCCTCACAGCCTCCTCCAGCCTCACAGCCTCCTCCAGCCTCACAGCCTCCCCATCCTCACAGCCTCCTACAGCCTCACAGCCTCCTCCAGCCTCACAGCCTCCCCAGCCTCACTGCCTCCTCCAGCCTCACAGCCTCCTCCAGCCTCACAGCCTCCTCCAGCCTCACAGCCTCCCCATCCTCACAGCCTCCTCCAGCCTCACAGCCTCCCCATCCTCACAGCCTCCTCCAGCCTCACAGCCTCCTCCAGCCTCACAGTCTCCTCCAGCCTCACAGCCTCCTCCAGCCTCACAGCCTCCCCATCCTCACAGCCTCCTTCAGCCTCACAGCCTCCCCAGCCTCCTCCAGCCTCACAGTCTCCTCCAGCCTCACATCCTCCTCCAGCCTCACAGCCTCCCCATCCTCACAGCCTCCTCCAGCCTCACAGCCTCCCCATCCTCACAGCCGCCTCACAGCCTCCTCCAGCCTCACAGCCTCCTACAGCCTCACAGCCTCCTCCAGCCTCACAGCCTCCCCATCCTCACAGCCTCCTCCAGCCTCACAACCTCCTCCAGCCTCACAACCTCCTCCAGCCTCACAGCCTCCTCCAGCCTCACAGCCTCCCCATCCTCACAGCCTCCTCCAGCCTCACAGCCTCCTCCAGCCTCACAGCCTCCCCATCCTCACTGCCTCCTCCAGCCTCACAGCCTCCTCCAGCCTCACAGCCTCCTCCAGCCTCACAGCCTCCCCATCCTCACAGCCTCCTCCAGCCTCACAGCCTCCCCATCCTCACTGCCTCCTCCAGCCTCACAGTCTCCTCCAGCCTCACATCCTCCTCCAGCCTCATAGCCTCCCCATCCTCACAGCCTCCTTCAGCCTCACAGCCTCCCCATCCTCACAGCCTCCTCCAGCCTCACAGCCTCCTCCAGCCTCACAGCCTCCCCATCCTCACAGCCTCCTACAGCCTCACAGCCTCCTCCAGCCTCACAGCCTCCCCATCCTCACAGCCTCCTCCAGCCTCACATCCTCCTCCAGCCTCACAGCCTCCTCCAGCCTCACAGCCTCCCCATCCTCACAGCCTCCTCCAGCCTCACAGCCTCCTCCAGCCTCTCACCCTCCTCCATCCTCAGCCGCACTACCTGACACCTCTGCCATCCTGCCAACCGTCGGCCCCGCACCATCGCCACCGCCCTCGCGCCCTCCGCGAGGTCCATGCTGCCCGGATGCCGCCGGAGCCTTCCGCCCCTCGCCACTCTCTCACCGCTGGGCTCTCAATGTCGCCATGCTGGTGGAGTAGCGGTCTACGGGCTGTGGCCGGGTGCCGGGAGCCAGGGACGTCGTCCTGTGGCCGTCAACAGCCAATGGGAGTGAGCGGACCGTGTCAGCCTGCAAAGCCTGACACGCCCCGCTCACTCCATTGCCTGCCCCTGCAAGCGGATTGGGCGCTGTGTTGTACACACAGGACGCCCATCCCATTGCCCAGGACTTGGCGTCCTAGACCAATCGGATGACCGTCCTGTCTTTACCACACACCGCCCAATCCGCTCCTTCCGCTCAGGTCACATGTGTGACCTGAGGGCAAGAACTGATCCCTCTCTGCATCACCCAACCCGCCGCAGAGGACAATGCCGTGTGACTGGGGCTGCGATCAGCCCCAGCACGCAGCCACGTCCTGCCGCCGAGCGGTGATGTCACCCCTCCAGCCGCATCTCTCCTCACCCCTCCAGCCAGACCTCTCCTCACCCTCCATCTGGACCTCTCCTCACCACTCCAGCCTCTGCTCTCCTCACCCCTCCAGCCTCTGCTCCCCTCACTCCTCCAGCCTCCCGCCACATCATACTCTGCTATCCACAGAGCCCCCTCTATACTCTGACACCCACAGAGCCGCCTGTATACTCTCCTACCCACACAGCCGCCTGTATACTCTGCTACCCACACAGCTGCCTCTATACTCTGCTACCCACAGAGCCGCCTCTATACTCTGCTACCCACAGAGCCGCCTCTATACTCTCCTACCCACAGACCCGCCTGTATTCTCTGCTACCCACAGACCCGCCTGTATTCTCTGCTACCCACAGAGCCGTTTCTATATTCTGCTACGCACACAGCCGCCTCTATACTCTGCTACCCACAGAGCCTTCTCTATACTCTGCTACACACAGAGCCGCCTGTATAATCTGCTAACCACAAACCCGCCTGTATACTCTGCTACCCACAGAGCCGCCTGTATAATCTGCTACCCCCAGAGCAGTCTGTATACTCTGCTACCCACAGACCCGCCTGTATAGTCTGCTACCCACAGAGCCCCATATATACTCTACTAGCCACTCACCCGCCTGTATACACACAATTCATTTCACCGCGCTCCCGATGCAATTGCATCGGGCCTTTTTACTAGTCAATGTTTATAAAAAGCACTTATAAAGTGTGCATACCCTATGCTAATTATGCCTTAGACTACTCGTGTATGTGTCCCAGCTTCAGAGAGGAGAACTGCACATGATCGGAAGTGCAGAAGTTGTTCTTCCAATCATGCGCAGTGTGCGTCTCTGAAGTCGGTACACATACATCCGTTTCCAGAGGTGCAGTAAAGCTGCCAAATGAGCCGCACACATGCGCAATATTTCTAGGAGATACAATGACACTGGCTCTTGGTAATCATGTTATCTTGCCCAGAGGGACATAATAACATGGAAAGAGACCAACTAGTCTGGGGAAGCAACATCCATTCGACGAGTCAAAGGCTACTTATCATAGGGAAAGCGCACTTTATAGACATTGATTTTAGCAGACAGGTTTAACTGACAGGTTTCCTACAAAGTGGTGTTCTCAGAGTTGAATGTTTTACTGAATGTCTTATTATTGCACGGCTTGATTTTATGAAGAGACAAAACTGAAATTTCTGTACTTATTATTAATATAAAAAAGTACTTTTTTCCACTGGATGTCTTATAATGAGTTTTTTTTTTATTTCTTAGAAGCATTGCAGTGTCCGCAACTCTGTACAGTATTATTGAGCTCTGGGCACTCTGCATGTAATTTTTACAGGACCTTGTGTGCTTTAAATTCAAAGGTGTTTTCTCATGTTTAAGTTATTCCCTGTCCAAAAGATAAGCAATAACTTTCCAATCCCTGAAGAGTCTGACCCAGTTACCTGTAGACATTCAGAGAAACAATGTTCTCATGTCTCAGGCTGAATGGAGCGGAGGCCGACTATATACACTTAGGGCCACTTTACACACACCAACTTCTGTGTCCAACTTCTGAACAACTAACTGGTTGCAGTGAAATCATGGACACATTGTTCCATTTTGTGGCTGTGTACAAATGGAACAATGTGTCTATGATTTCACTGCAACCAAAGATCTGTTCAGAAGTTGGACACAGAAGTTGGTGTGTGTAAAGCGGCCCTAAGGCTACGTTCACACATTTGCGTATTTTGCCGCGTTTTTCGGCCGCGCAAAAAAGCGCAGCAAAATACGCAGGGGCTTTCACACACTGCGCTTTCTTCCCCCCAGAAAGCGCAGTGATGTCACAGAGGGGAGGAAGAATCCTGCTTCCTCCTCCCCTCTGTGACATGTGTGACCGCCCCATTAGATTCCACAGTGTGTTAATACACACTGTGAAATCTACATTAAACAAAAGCAAGTTAATGAAAAATAAAAAAGAATCAATACTTCACCTCTCCGACGCCTTCTGCCGCTGTGCGATCTCCGATTCCAAGTAAGATCTCTTCTGACAGGACCTGTGATGACGTCAGAGGGGGGCGTTCCCAGGGCGGTCCCATCGCTGATTGGCTGCTCGCGGTCATGTGGTATCACATGACCGCGAGTGCCCGGGAACGCCCCCTCTCTGACGTCACCACAGGTCTTGTCAGAAGAGATCTGACTTAGAACCGGGAATCGCACAGCGGGAGAAGGCGTCGGAAGGTGATGTATTCATTCTTTTTTATTTTTCACACACTTGCTTTTGTTTAATTTAGATTTCACAGTGTAGATTAATACACTGTGGAATCTAATGGGCGGCCACAGCTGTCACAGAGGGGAGGAGGAAGCTGGATTCTTCCTCCCCTCTGGGAGAATACACAGTAGTAGCTGCGTAAACAATTGACATATCAATTGTTTACGGAGCTGCGTTTTCTCCCGGGAAAACGCACTTCGTATTTTTACGCAATGTCTGCACTGTAAAGTGAATTTCCCATTCACTTTGCAGGCAGACAAAAGGCACATTGCGTATTTTGAAAAGCGCGCGTAAAAAAACGCGGCAAATACACAATGTGTGAACGCAGCCTAACTCTCCAATGCAGATTTGGTGTTGACATTTGTGCAACCAAATACTTAATGTGTGCACATAGCCCAAGGATGAATAGAAGAGCAGCAGTGCACATGATTGACTTTCGCTCCATTCAGCTGGAGCTCCCCTATCTCATAGACTGGGAATAACAAACTTCAGAACACAACTTTAGGGCACGGACACACTGTCCGACAAACATGCATGTCAGTCGGACGAGTCTCGGATGATTAACGTGGAATGGCCTCCCCAGTCAGGACGGGAGCGTCAGCTGCTTGTGTTTCTAAGCAGCTCCACATTCCTGTCCTAACAGGGGGAGGCCATTCCAAGTTAATCATCGGAGACTCGTCCGTCTGACTCGCATGTCTGTCAGATAGTGTGTCCCTGCCCTTAAGCTCCAAATACAGAGGTGCTGTAAAAATACCATGCAAAATACCCACAACTCTGTATTACAGAGTCATAGGTACTACAATGCTTCAGAAAAAATAAAACCTTTCATTATATTATAGGTGAAAGGCAAAGTACCATACTTTATTGTCAGTAAATACAGAAATATTTTAATGCCTCTTGATTAAATCAGAGATACATAACAGTAAGATGTTCAGTGAAATATTTTAAATGCGATGTTAATTGGAGAAAATTAGAAAAAACTACAGGAAAAGAAATAAAGTCAAAGCAAAACGTAAAAAAAGTCATAGCCTGATTTTATAAGTTTCAATATAAATTTGTTGCATCCTTTTACCTTCAAATTTTGGGGGGTTTCAGATGTACAAAAGTGAAAAGTCAGACATGAAAGCTAACCATAATACTTAGAGGTCACCCACATTCTGTCTGCTCCATATATGACTCAATTATTACTGAAACTACTATTATATGGGGAATTTCCCCACTTAGGACTTTATTCCTCTCACTTCCCCGCTGTCATTCATGTCATCGTGAATACAAACTTCTTTCGTTTGTCTTTCTCACAGAATTCTGCCAGAATTTCTAAGGTTTGACAATTGTAGGACTGATGTTTAAAGGGAGCTTGTGTCAAAAAACACTACTAGGCTGGAGTCACACAAGTGTATAAAAATATCGGTCCCTTTCGCATTCAAAAACGTGCCACCATTTTTACTCACTTGTCATCCTTGTGCAACCTGTTTTTGTTTACTTAGCGGCTATTAATCTTTTACAGAACCAATTATAGCTTCCCAGAAATATAATAGAATTATAATATGTCTGCAAAAATTGAATGCTATAGTGATGGTCCATATGACATCCATTATTTTTCTCACACTGTAGTGGTTTAGGGCTTAAATCACAGCATGCTGACATTCTTCTCTCCTGCCGAAAACAGCTGAAACACCCACCCTTCCCCCCTGCAGATTTGCTCTGCCTAACTGAATAACACCGGCCCGAGTGAAATCCCTTTTTTCATTGGATCACACTTGTCCGATTTATACACTCATGTAAGTGAGCCCTTAACCTGGATATAAAGGGTTAATTGCATTCTAAAGCTGCCCAGCCACCACAATGGAAACCTAGTACCGGGGGAAATTTTACATTATCACTCCTAACAGCCTCGGGTTTTCACTCACGGAGGTGAAGCTGTCACCATGTCCTAGTACTGACTGACACTCGGAGCTGCATTGTATCAGTATAGAGTTGGCTGACAGTGGCAGTGTGTGGTTACAGCCATCGTAAACTGTATACTGAGCGGTGACTGAACGTGGACTAGCCATACCTCCATGACTGAACGTCTGAGGCTGCCAGGAAGAATTAAGTTCATGCCCTCCCGGAAGCTAGAATTTCAGTGCGGTAGCCGAACAGTTTAGACTGGGTTCAGGTTGGGTTTAGACTGGTGTATTGCACGGTCCATATATGAACTGCAATGTTCAGACTCACCAAGAGCCTCCCAACACAAACCATCAACCTCATAACTTATCCCAGGTATGTTTGCTTGGAATTTTTTTTACATTAATTTTTCTGCCTGAAAAATCCAAGTCTAAAAGCTACTTTTAAGAATAGAAGTTTTTATATTGTTTTGACAAGTGTTTTCAGTGGGGTGTTTTAATATTGAATTTGATATTGAAAGATTTGTAGTAACAAGGCTAGGGTCACACTTGGGGAGGTCGTTTTTGGCAAGGCTGCGTTAATGCTAGGCGTTTTTTTCTGTTGCCATTTTGAGGCAATTTTAACTCTAGCGTTAACGCTATATATGTACCATGCGTTAACACATGCGTTTCCCATAGGAGCTCATGTTAAAAAACGCATGTAAGGCTGGGTTCATATTTGTGTATGTGTCTGCATGCGCAGTGCAAATGCAGCCCATACTGATGTGAGCGCAGCGGAGAATCTCTGCATGCGTTCACATTAGTATGCACCCCGGCCAGCCAATCAGCTGTCTCAGGGGGCGGCCAGGAGGAGGAGATCAGCAGCAGAGATCTCCTCCTCCCGACACAGCTGATCTCCCGCCGGGGTTGGCACGGGAGATTTGAAGCAACAGCTGATCTGACAGCTGTTTAAATCTCCCGCACAGACACCGATTAGGGTGATATCGGTGCATGAGATAAGAAACAGCAATCAGCTGTTTCATATCTTCTGCACCGATATCACCTATTCGATGTTGGCACGGGAGATTTAAACAGCTGTCAGATCAGCTGTTACTTCAAATCTCCCGTGCTGACACCTGCGGGAGAGCAGCGGTGGCACTAGCTGATCTCCCGGCTGCCACCGGGAGAGATTTCAATGAGATCTGCAGCGTTCTCCTGCGCTGTCATGTGGAGGACACTGCAGATCCATTGAGATCCATGCATTGTTTGTGCACTTGCTGATAAAACAAGCGCCCGCGAACGCACAAAAAATGCAACATGCTGCGTTCGGAGTGCACTTGGAGGGTGCACAAATTGTACAAATCCGAACGCAAACACAACCGAACGCAGCCAATCGCAGGCACATGCGTTCCCATGTTAAACATAGGAACGCAGTGCGCAAGCGTTTGGCTGCGTTCGGTGCGCTGCGCTTGCATACTCAAGTGTGAACCCAGCCTTATTCTTAAAGGAATTGTCCGGTCTAAAACTGATAATTCTGCAGTCACTAAGGGACTGCAAACCTATCCTGCTGCAAGAATTCACGACTTCTAAGCCAGGAACGGATTGGTATGCATGTCCCCGAGAACAATACGACTAGTGGGCACAGACTTGCTCAATACAAATGTAAGGAGCGGGCGGATCCATCCAGTGGGAGATGTCTAGTGGGTGTGGCATTGCTCTATACACTTGAATTGTGTGAGGCTGCGCCCACTAGTCGGGGGCTCTGGCCGGGAACATGCATAACTGCAGTCCATTCCTGATTTAGAAACTGCAAATCGTCGCAGTGCGGACGCTATGAATGATAAATCTTCAGTCACATAGAGTGACTACAGGATTATCAATTCCCCTATAACAAGTTTCCAATACAAAATGTCTACATATCCACTGCATACCTAAAGTACAGTATAGAGTTTGCAATGTGAAATATAGAAAAACAAAATGTTCAAATAACTAAGCTCAGTTCAGTTTCCTCTGTTCCATTTACTTGATATATTTTACTTTTACAACATTCCTGCAACCAATGGATCTATATTATTTACCCCATGAGGGCTTTTAGAACAGAAGCAAGTCATTTTAGGTCCGCCTTAATATTTGCAGTCTGACTTCACTTTAGTGCTCATTTGTGTACAGAAAGTATCTTTTTTATATACAGGAGCCCTTTATAAAGTTTAATAACTGTAGGACAAAGCTTCCATTGAAATCCTTATCGGTGATCACAGGGCCTGGCTATATAAGCCGCCAAACAATATTCTGTACGGGCGGCACCTGACAATGAATTCTTACCATCGTCATCTACTGTTGAATTAATTGATGATTTGGCTGATAAATGAGAAAGTTTTATAAATAGTAATTGCTATGTAAAACAGATACCAGTACAAAGACTTTGAAACCTACCCCATTTCGACCAGCCTCCATATTCATGAAAAATAAATCATCTTGGAATGATACGGCCAACGCTGGGCTCTGGATTTTGTGAATCATGCAGCATGTCAGCATAACTCTCCATTAACTTAGAGAATAAAACAGCAGGCGTCTTCAGACGCTCCATCAATACAACTTAACAAGAACATCCAATAATG
The DNA here is from genome assembly GCA_033576535.1 of Allobates femoralis. NCBI lineage: Eukaryota > Metazoa > Chordata > Amphibia > Anura > Aromobatidae > Allobates > Allobates femoralis. The sequence continues at coordinate 193,679,686 of JARQOC010000005.1, forward strand.
AGTAGCTTAATCATCTGTATCATGTCATCATATGTCACACTTTAGCACTCAGAGTCAAGTATGTGGAATTGTGAATTCAAGACAATTTCGACACCTTGTGAGCTCATATCACTCTTATTATAACAAGCTACAGACAAAGATGATCGAGAACTCCGGATACTTTTCTTGAAAGGAAGCTGAAGTGAATATTACATTGTAAATCAGTGAAATTGTGACACCTGGAAATTTAGCCCAAGGATCCATTGCTAATATACAATGTATGAGCATATAGTTTGGTAAAACAACTAGAAATTAAAGAGGACCTGTCACCCCCTGGTGCTTGGCAAACTAAATTCAGCACTGAATGCAGCATGTCTGCTGCATTCAGGGAAGGGCTCCCCATGTCTCTAGCCCCCCTGTAAGATTTAAAAAAGACTTTAGAAACCTTACAGTTAAGAGGTCGCCTGTGTTGGATCAGAATAAGAGGTCCTGGCTGCTGGCACAATCCTCCCTGCCTCCTTCTTGTGTGTTCCACCCCCTCTATGTGTCTGCTGCCTCCGCCTCTTCTTCTGGGTCTGCCCTCCTCTTCTGCTCCTACTCTGTGTGACGTCAGGAGCAGAAGAGAAGTGTGGCACCCCAAGGGTTAATGTGCCACAGAAACATTAACACAGGTTTACTCCCCACACAACACTACACTAGAAAGTGGAGGAGCTTAGGTGGCACCTGCACTAGTGGGAGGAGCTAAGTTGTTTACCACAGCAAGAGTGACAGTTAGTTTAGTCTAGTCTGGAGCAGGAGCAGAGTCAAGTAGAAGTGGAGGTAGGGCTGGCGATTTTGGAAAAAATCAAAATCTCGATTTTATTTAACCCTATGGACGATTTTCGATTTAAATCTCGATTTTTTTTTTATATATGTATACACAGCATACACAGTATACACAGTATACACCATACACACTGTATACACGTATACACCATACACACTCTGTATACACGTATACACCATACACACTCTGTATACACGTATACACCATACACACTCTGTATACACGTATACACCATACACACTCTGTATACACGTATACACCATACACACTCTGTATACACCATACACGCTCTGTATACACCATACACGCTCTGTATACACCATACACGCTCTGTATACACCATACACGCTCTGTATACACCATACACGCTCTGTATAACACCATACACGCTCTGTATACACCATACACACTCTGTATACACCATACACACTCTGTATACACCATACACACTCTGTATACACCATACACACTCTGTATACACCATACACGCTCTGTATACACCATACACGCTCTGTATACACCATACACACTCTGTATACACCATACACATCATGCACACAGTGCACTGGACACTCACAGAACTCGGCGATGTACACTCACAGGACACGGCGTAGTTCTCCTCGCACCAGTCCAGGGCGGAGGTCGGCGGCCCCCGGTGTCTGGGCCTGTCAAGCGCGGGAGCCATGCTGTGCTCTGCTCTGCTGCCAGTCACCGCCGGCTGGGGAGGAGGCGGACCGCACCGCAGTGTGCACCGGAAGTACCAGGTGCATACACGGCGTAGTTCTCCTCGCACCAGTCCAGGGTGGAGGTCGGCGGCCCCCAGTGTCCGGGCCTGTCCAGTGCCAGAGCCATGCTGCGCTCTGCTGCCAGTCACCGCCGGCTGGGGAGGAGGCGGAGCGCACCGGAAGTACCAGGTGACGCCGGACCGGAAATGCCGCCATTTTAAATCGAATTTCACGATTGTTAATAAAACAACAATCGTGGCCACAGCAGGGGCGAATTAATCGAATTAATTCGATTAATCGCCCAGCCCTAAGTGGAGGTCCTGAGAGGTCTGAGGAAAGGAGACAGAGTAACAGAGGAACATCCCCGGGATAAAGAGTTACCCCAAACTTAACCCCGAGAGGCGCTTAAGACGGATACCAGATCCGAGGCTGTGCCTGAGACAGACAGGACAGTAAACACCGGCATAGTGAAGGTCCACCATCTTCACTGTACCATAGCAAAGCAACACGGAGGGGTCAGTGACACAGAGGACTCAGGTTGCCCAGTATATTGGTACCCGTGAGCAGAGACAGGGCCAGCAGTTCAGCTACAAGCAGCAGGGCCACACACACAGCGCTTAAGTAGGAAGCCAAGGACCCGATCAGGGTGAGAGCAACCCGGTACAGACTCCGTGGACAATACTGTGTTATACCATCTGCAAGTAAAGACTTGGAAAACAACAGAAACCGTGAGTGTGTGTGATCCTTATACTGAAGCCCCACTTGCCCTCATATACTGCGATTACCTCTACTCTCATCATCTCTACTGCTACCCCTACTCTCCTGCAGCATTAATAACTATCCTCACAGACTTTAACTACTACTACCACTGCCCCGGGGAACCCAGTTCTGCCCACAGGAACTATTCTATCCAGGCTGCTATCCCATCATCCCCGGAGGTTCTGCAGCAGCGGCGGCCCCATTACTGGCCGCATATAGTGGGTGGCGTCACGAGTGACAAATCCCCTGTAAATAACCCCCCATTTTATTGTGCGGGCCCGGGACACGGTCCGGACCAGGACCGCCGTGACATCCCCCAGCAGTACACCGGTCCGGCACCGAGTACCCCGTCCCAGTGGGCTCCACAGAAGGGCAGACCCAGAACAAGAGGAGACAGCGGCAGAGACGTAAAGGAGGTGGAATACACAAGGAGGAGGCGGGGAGGATTGTGCTAGCAGCCAGGTCCTCTTAATAAGATCCCACCCAGGTGACCTCTTATCTGTAAGGTTTCTAAAGTCTATTTTAAAGCTTACAGGGGGGGTAGAGATATGGGGGACACCTTCCCTGAATGCAGCAGACATGCTGCATTCAGTGCTGCATTTAGTTTGCCATGCACCAGGAGGGTGACAGGTCCTCTTTAAAGGCCATATCAGATGGTTTACTACTGCATACAGAAACTAGACTCCTTTACTATGCAAAAAGCAAACGCAGCTAGTAGGATGTTCAAAGCAAAATGAAATAATTCAATCAGCACAGGTGGATACATTAACCTAGACTGGAAGAGATGGTGTGGGGGCAGTTTATTTTAGTACCAAGCAATAAAGACTTTCAATAGACATTGATAGAAAAGTACAGAAATAACTTTGCAGCCACTTTTTTCCTGCATAAAATAATGCGTCTAAGCCAAAAGAAAACCAGCGGGCAAGTGTTTGTCTCATAGATACTCATAAGTAGTAGTGAGACATTAACCACAATAATGAGCTCATTCAATACACTACGATTTAGAATTCTCGGCAAAATTGTAAATTTGCTTCTTAGCACTGGCTTCGCTTCATACCTTGTAGTGGGCACTGTGTGAAAAAGTGACAAAGTAAGGAGCTGGTGAACTTATTATATATGGAGAGCCTTCTGAGCTCACTACTCTGCATATATAATATGGGATAGCGCTCCCAACTCCCCCACACACCAGCTAGACTGAGCATCCTATATCTCTAAAAGAGAGCAGCTGCTAGACTTTTCTGGCGGAAGCTAATCTCCAGAGAGAACAAGAGGATTGTCCATTGATACACTGCTCTACATCAATATTGCTATCTACAAGAAAACATGATCTTCATGAATTTTGGTGTGCTGTAACCAAAAGTCACATACGTTTCCTTCAGTTTTTTTCTGCAAAGCGCGATTTGCTAAGAAATTCTTATAATATTAACGTAACATTATATACAGTTTTAATTACCGTATATTATTTAGATATGCTGAATATGCAAAAAGAAATGCTGCATAAGCACTCGGTATAACGAATATGAAGACTGCTTAATAAACAGTTAAAAATATAAGCAGTGTGAAAACCAATGGCAGCATTGAGTAGTTCAAGAGGCTTACAAGTCAAAGTAAATTTAACTCTGTTGAAAAGTCTTTTGTGGAATATGTCATCTAACACTCGATCAGTTGATCAAGTGAACCTGAACTGTAAAGTTAGGGGTTCATACCCCAAATCCCGAAGACAGAGTTCTAACTGTACATTCGTGTGAGGATACGTTCACACACAGCGCTTTTTTTTGCGCGGGCGCTTTTTGCACCTGCGCAAAAAAAGCCCCGTAAAAAAATGCAGTGCATTCACACACCGCATTTTTTTACGGGCTCACTTTCCCTCCTAAAGCGCAGGGGAGAAGTGATGTCAAACAGAGGAGGAAGAATCCTGTGCTCCTTCCCTGTGTGACATCTGAGACAGCCCTTTTGGATTTTGCTGTGTCTTAATATACACTGCGAAACTCAAATTAAAGTAATCCAAATGTGTTAAATATAATAAAAATGGAATACTTACCTTCTGCCGGGGTGATCGGGGAGCCAGGAGCCGACACATCAGAATGTATCGACCTTCCAGGACCTGTGTAGATCGCTGATTGGTTGCGAGCGGTCATGTGATATGCGTGCCATAGCATGTCGCATATCACATGACCACGAGTGGCGAATCAGCGATCACTAGGGATGGGCGAATCTACTCGCTAGGACTCGTTACTCGGCGAGTAGTAAGGGACTCGCAGGACTCGGTACTCTGCGAGTTTCCCAGTGATTACTCGCACGAGTCCAATGCAAATCAATATCAATCCTAGTTTTGTCAGAAACGCTGACAAAACTAGGATTGCCATTGTTTGCATTAGACTTGTGCCAGTGATAGCAGGGAAACTCGCAAAGTAACTGCTGTTTCTTTGCGAGCCGAGTCCAGCTGTCTTCTCTGTGCAGCTCCAGGGTCCTAGAGCCCGCCTGCTCACAGACATGATGTAGCAGTGCTGAGATTGTTCTCAGTCTGCTCATTTCCCTGTGCATAGACATCTATCTATTCACAGGGATGAGCAAGAGGACATCGCGTTTTGGACTGCGTCGGACGGAAGAGGATTTTTTTAATTAAAGATGGAGTCCCTAATGGCTTTTTTTTTTTCAAATAAAAATTTTTCTCTGTGTTTTTTAACCCTTTATTGGAGATTCTTAGTGGCTGGGTCAAACGTGGCCTGACATTAAGAATCTCGGGCTTAATACCAGCTTGTATAACAAAGCTGGTATTAACCCCTTTATTACCCAGCGTGCTACCGCCACCAGGGCCGCTGGAAGAGCGGGTTCAGCGCAGAGGATGGCGCTTCAATGAACGCGACATCTTCTGGGGCGGCTGCGGGCTGCAATTTGCAGTGGGGGGTGCCCAGAAAGCTTGGGCATCCCTGCGCTGCGGATTCCAGCCCCCAGCTGCTTAGCTGTACCTGGCTAGACATAGAAATTGCGCGAAAGCCCCACGCATTTTTTAAAATTATTTCATGAATTTCAGAGTCAGAGTCTCAGAGTCAGAGTCAGAATCTCAGAATTTCATGAAATAATTTAAAAAAAAGCGTGGGGCTCCGCGCAATTTCTATGTCTAGCCAGGTACAGCTAAGCAGCTGGGGCTGGAATCCGCAGCGCAGGGATGCCCAAGCTTTCTGGGCACCCCCGCTGCAAATTGCAGCCCGCAGCCGCCCCAGACGATGGCGCGTTCATTGAAGCGCCATCCTCTGGCGCTGAACCCCGCTCTTCCAGCGGCCCTGGTAGCGTGGCATGCTGGGTAATAAAGGGGTTAGGCCAGCTTTGTATTATCAGCTGGCCCTAAGCCCGAAATTTATGGCGGTCACGCCAAATTAGACATGACCGCCATGAATTTCTATTAAATTGTTTTAAAAAAACACAACACAAAGAAAATTTTTTATTGAAAATAAAAAAAAAAAGCCATTAGGGACTCCATCTTTAATTAAAAAAATCCTCTTCCGTCCGACGCAATCCAAAACGCGATGTCCTCTCTGCTACATCCCCTGTGTATAGATATAGATCTCTATGCACAGGGAATAGCAGACTGAGAACAATCTCAGCTCTGCTACATCATCTCTGTGCACAGACATTCATGTCTGTACACAGGGAATGAGCAGACTGAGAACAATCTCAGCACTGCTACATCAGGCAGCAGGCAGGCTCTAGGACCCTGGAGCTGGGGCAGCCAGAACACAGAGAAGACAGGATCTTATCTGTGCGAGTCAGCGATTACTTACAAAGTAAACGAGCAATGCAAATAAATGACAAAACTAGGATTGCTTCAGGCTGAAGCTTCCGAGACACATCTGCGATTTGTAAATCTCACACTACTCGCTATTACTCGCTTCCCATTCATTAACATGGACTCGCTAGACTCGCAACGAGTAGCGAGTCCTGGGCTCGGACTCGCTAGAGTCAAGCGATTCCGAGTAATTTAGGATTCGCCCATCACTAGCGATCACAGGCCCTAGAAGGACAGTGCCTGTGGAGGATTTCTCGGCTCTTGGTAACCGGTGCACCCGGCGGAGAGGCAAGTATTCATTCTTTATTATTTTTCACACATTTGGCTTACTTTAATTTGGATTTCACAATGTATATTAATACACTGCGAAACCCAAAGGGTTGTCACAGCTGTCACAGCTCCCCTGTGTGACATCAGCGCCGGCGTATTCCCGCTGGAATTGGCATTGTCTGATGTATGTAAAGTGCTATGGAATTAATAGCGCTATATAAATGAATAAATATTATTATTATTATATTAAAGTAGGGCAATTATATACACATTGTTTCCCCGGAAGAGAAGACCTCTCAGAATAGGCATAGACTGCACTCCTAAAGAAATGGCAGAGAAGTCCCCGCTCTTGCAGCAAACTGTTTGCGAACTGTGTTCTTTCACATTAGTAGGTCTTGGCCTATCCCTTATCACGGTGACTTTATCAGGATCTGAACCTGTGCGGGGAAACCCCGAGAATTACAGCTCCTTCAAGTTAGAACTACTAGCAGTAGTTTGGGCTGTAACTGAACGTTTCAAACACTACCTGGCAGCTGCAGAATTTACCATCTATACAGAGAACAACCCATTGACCCACCTGGACTCAGCAAAATTAGGTGCATTGGAGCAGCGATGGATAGCCCGGCTGTCTAACTACAATTTTGTCATCAAGTATAGGGCAGGTCGCAAGAACGGGAACGCAGATGCCTTATCCTGGATGTCACACCTGAAAGACGTGGAAGAGGAACCGGAGGTGCTGGAAGAAATTGAGCTACCGGCCTTTCATAGTTGTAAGGTAGAAAAGTATCAACCCGGCATCTACCAAAGAAAACAGGAGGCGAATCTTAACCCGTTAGCACACCATGGATGGGCTGACACCCAGGATAGCGACCCGGCTGTGAAACTAGTGAAAGAACTGCTTACACAACAAGGTGCGTACCCTAATCAGAATGCCTGAGCTGAGACCCAATACCTCTGGAAGAAGAGAAGCAAGTTGTTCCTGTATCAAGGGAAGCTCTGCAGAAGGTTCACCAACCCTAAAACGCATGAGTTGGTCTGGCAGATTATCGTACCCAAGAGAGACGTCAAATTGGTCTTAGAAGCCTACCACGACGGTGCAGGTCATTTTGGATGGAAGAAGTTGGAAGTGCTCTTAAGAAAGAGATTCTACTGGGTTGGCATGAGGAAATCAATTGAAGATTGATGTAGAAAATGTGGCCCATGCAACCTCAGAAGAAAATATCAACAGAGAGCCTCACTCCAGTCCATAGTAACCAAGCAACCACTTCAGTTAGTTGCATTAGACAACGTCAAGTTGTCACCAAGCCGGTCAGGCTATGTCTATGCCTTAACCATCGTGGACCATTACTCACGCTTCTTAGTGGTGGTACCCGTCAAGGACCTGACAGCAAAGACAGCTGCAAGAGCATTTCAGACACATTTCTGTAGACCACATGGTTACCCGGAACAAGTCCTTGCAGATCAAGTTCCAGCTTTTGAATCAGAGATTTTCCAGGAATTCTGCAACATGTACGGTTGTAAGAAAATTTGCACGACAGCCTATCATCCCCAAACCAATGGCTTATGCAAAAAAAGAACCATATTGTAATTGACCTGTTAAAAACATTACCAGAGTCAGAAAGAAATCAATGGCCAGAGAAATTACCCGATTTGGTAGACTTGCACAACCATGTCCCGGTGAGTTCTACAAACTGCACCCCAGCCTACCTTATGCATGCAAGACCCGTAAACTGCCAATTGATTTAGATATGGGATTCTAAAACCAATGCAGAAGATGAAGAATCTAATTGGGATACCCTACTCAACAACAGTATCGCCAAGTACAAGAGTGCGTAGAGAAAAGTCTTCAGCAAGCTAGAGCGAGACAAGAGAGAACCTTTAACCAACGTGCTCAAGCAACTCCATTTCAACCTGGTGAGCAAGTTCTCAAGAGAAAGAGACACACCAACAAATTGGATAATCAGTGGGAAACCACCCCATATACAGTCTTACCATCCAAGTTAGACAATGCTAAAATGAGTCTAATAAGCAAAGACAAAGGAAGAACTTCAGCAGTTGTGTCAAGGGACCATCTCAAACCGTGTCCTGAAACCCTGAAGACACCAGAAGTAACAGTACCCATACAGGTCCAACCTGTCAAAGAAGAAAGGTTTTCCATACCGTTTTAGGAGATTTCCCCAAAACATGGCAAAATTACTGCGGAGCAGTTGTACTCCCAATGATTGCTTTCCCTCCAATGGTTGAACCAACACCAGAACCCGTACAACCAGAAGTCCCAAGACATGAAGAACTGGAAGTCGAGCCTGAAGAGGAAAAAACAATTCCTGGTCCCAGTGAGCTTGCCAGTCCTACAGTCAGATCTCCATCCGCAATAGTACCAGATACTCCAAGTAGGTACATGTCCACCCACACCCTCAGGCTAAGTACACCTAGTACACCAGCATTACGCAGATCAGAGCCTAGTACCAAGGGTCAGATACCGGCTAGGTACAAAGATTAAAATGTAAAATCAAACGTGAAATGTAAATATATTTGTGTAAATGTAAATTGAACCCGTTACTGTGTAAAATGTATAGAAAGGGTGAGAATAGCTTGGTGTTAGGTGGCAACCACGGAGAGTGAGAACTTGGACTCTTGTGCGGTGACCCGAGGGCCTAGAGGCCTACTGCACTTGAAACCAGAGACACCCGTACGTGTATAATATTTATTTTGCAACGTTTAAAAAAGTCCAGTACCTACAGAGAATGTACTTCTGACATATTCTTGAACTTTTCTTTATTTATGTATGGACCATAACTACCACGGACTGGGTTGTGGTAAAGACTCTTTTGCAAATATTTATCAGCCCAGAGGCTATAGACTAAACCTCTGGAAAGACTGCTTTTTGGACTTTTGGACTCTTTTTGAGCTTTTAGTGATTTTTTTACTTTTTACTTTTTAAGACTCTGTAAATATTAATTGTATTATTAACTGTTTGTTAGTTAAAGACAGTACTCCGGGACTGTAGAAAAACAAAGGGGGAATGTGGCACTCCAGGGGTTTATGTGCCACAGTAACATCACAAGGGTTAACTCCCCACACAACACTGGACACTGCACCAGCACCTCTAGGCCAGAAGTGGGAGCTCAAGCAGCTCCCTGATATATTCTGACAGAAAATATGGGAAGCAAGGTGTGCCACAGTCCACGCCGCTGAGTTCACAAAATCACCTGGGACTTTGGAGTGGTCGGTGGAGGTCCTGCAGCAGCTGATACTGTGTTCCTGCTTTTAAACCAGTTGTGGGTCAGACAACTGGAATAGGTGAGTGGAACTGCTTGATACCACCCACATCTGAGTGTCACTAGTGATAGGGCACTATTGCGCCTCTTGTTCCTCCACCCTGTTTTGTACTGATATATTCTGGTCTGAGGAGGAGGTAGTGAGTTGATAGTTGACAGTTCAGTATAGTGCAGGGAGCACTAGGAGGAGGACCTGTAAATGGGAGCAGTGCTGAGCTCCTGCCAGGGACCACTGACTACTTTCAGGTCTGAAGCCAGGGTCTGAGGAGAGGAGTACAAGAAACAGAGGAACATATCTGGGAGACTGAGTTACCTCATAACTCGCCCTAGAGGAGCGCAGAGACCGGATACCGGATCCGAATCTGTGACTGAAACACGCAGCAAAGAAAACACCAGGATAGTGGAGGTTGTAGATCTACACTGTACCTCAGCGAAGCAACACAGCGGGGTAAGAAGCACACAGAAAGACTCAAGTTGCCTAGCAAAGGGGGTACCTGTGAGGAGAATCAGGACCAGCAGCCCAGCTAAAGCGGCAGCAGGGCCACACACACAGCGCAGCAGTGGGAAGCTGAGGACCCGGACAGGGTGGGAGCAACCCGGCCCCGGTACAGACTCTGTGGACAGTACTCTGCTATCAAAAGCTGCAGTAAAGCCTTGGAAAAACTTCAAAACAGTGAGTCTGTGTGATCCTTGTGCTCAAGCCCTGCGTTCCCTCACAAGCAGCTATCATCTCTACTACTACCCCTATCCTGCATTATCCATAGCACCATCTATAGACTATTACTACCACTGCCATGGGGAACCCAGCTTTACCTGCGGAGAGCCATTACATCCCCAGCTGCCTAACATCTTCCCTGGAGGTTCTGCAGCAGCGGTGGTCACCCTGACCACAACCCGTGGGTGGCGTCACGACAAACTCCCTTGTAAATATCCCCCATTGCTTGCGGAACCCGGGACACCGTCCGGACCAAGACCGCCGTGATATCCCCAGCAGTACCCCGGTCCGGTACCCTAGTACCCCGTCCCAGTGGGCTCCACATACTCACCCTCTGGCATCTTCACAGTTCACCAACGTCGCTCCAGTCTGATGGCACCACCTTGTGACCGCACCTTCTGACATGCTGGAAGTCAGAAGCACTCACTGTATCTCTATGAGGGCCAAAACGAGTCCTCATAGACTTGTATTGGGGAGTGACCTCTGGCTTGCTCCATGACACATGACTGGCGTGACGGTGATAAAAAAAAAAAAAAAAAAGCTGGAGGTGCCATATACGAATAGGGAGGGTCATGATAGATTAAAATCAGAACTCCAGCAATGAAAAACAAAACAAGAACTGAAGTGGTGCTTTGAATAAGGGTCAATCAAATGCATAATGAATGGAAAGTTCACACCCATCTGATGTAGACTAAATCCGCTATCACCCAGTGGCATAGAACCTTATAATCATCCACACTTGTCCTCTGGAGGTCCCAAGGGGAGTTGTTTGTGAGGGGGTAGGGGGTTGTTCCTCTGAGTAAAACCAATATGTTTACCAAAGACTCTTAGGCCATGTTCACACTGGTTGTTTTTGATCCGTTTTTGGTGCCATTTTTTTTTTTTTACACTGCACCAAAAATGGATCAGCCCCTGCTTTTACCAGCAAAGTGAATGGGATTTTTGATTTACTGTACAGGCATCAGTGTTTTTCGACTGCAGCGTTAGTGATGCAGAAAGCGGATCCAGATAATAATGAGCGTCAATCAGTGCTCCATTTTTCTGCTGCACTCCATTGGGTAACCGGACCAGCGAGAACTCACAAGGACCTGGTCATGAGACTTCAGCCCAAGAGTGACATGGACAGGTCCTGTAAGCATGATACCCGGAAGTAACTAATTGCTGGACACCGTGGACCTTGGAGAGGGTAATAAAGTGTGTGTGTCTTTCTGTGTGTTTGTCTATTTGTGTTCCCCGTCCATTACAGAATAGTAAAAAAGCAAACGTGCAGCACTAAGAAAACAAAGCAAGAAAGCAACACAAATGGCGATGTGGTTGTGTTGCTTTTTTGCAATAAATTAGGATCCATTTTTGGTGCCGTTTTTTGGTTACTGGTTAAGTACGGTGTGCATTCCAATGAATGAGGATATTGCATAGTTTGTGTTCCATGTTAACTGGATATAATGCGGGCAAACAGAATGTGAATTGCTAAACTCCGAAACCAGCCATAAAGTCCTCCAGCTAGGAGAAAGAACATGGAAACTGGACACAACCAATCAAGGTACGTGGCGGTACAGGATCTGTCCGATCCTACTATTTAAACAGGGCTCTTGTGAGCACATTGCACCAGCAACTTGGTCCAGCTTGTAGCCATCACTCAGGATATACGTCACCATATATATTTTAGCCAATTCCCCTGATGAATTATTATTATTAGGGACACGAGCCGGGAATTGATATTTCCTCACAATTCAAGGTGGATGGATGAGAATACTCAAGAAGACGAATCGGGATAATATTACGTTTCTATACCATTGGGTGATCGTGGATCTGGTCTACATCAGATGAACTTCATTCTGGAAACACCATCCACATAGGGTCATGTTATGTTTATCTATGTGTATGGCCTATTTTTTTCCCATTTTAATATTAGTAAAAGTTAAATCTTATACTTCTCACATTTTTTGCTTATGCAGATGGAACCAAACTTGTAGGCTAATGTCTTACATAGCGGGTAGCATGCTATAAGTCTCCTTATCAACTTATCTGTCTCCTTATGGCTGCAGGGAAACTCCTCTCCATAAGGTAGATAGCTAGTTCCCCAGACCCCGTCTTAGCCTCTCATACAGCCAGATCAGAATATCCCGCACACTACACTGATGAGGGGCAGTTACCCCGAAACGCAGCGTCTGTAGTTTGGGGTTCAGATCTGGCACAAATCCTTGGTCATATTAAAAGGCTTGTTAAAGAGTCGACTATGACTTTGAGGATTGCTACCTAAAGATGGCGCTAGAGTTCATCCACTTCTTCATTAAAGTGACAATTTACATAGCGGGCAGCATTGTGGGGCTGGCTGTATACCTTCCTGGTGTATTGTCAGACATTATTTGTGCCAGCTATGTGGCACCCCATCCTCAGCCTAACTCAGGACAACCAACGCCATTCACCGACCAGGGCCAGGCAGACTTCAAGTGCAACTACACTGAAAAGAATGGCATTCTGACTACCTTGTTTATTGAGCCCTGACATCTTTCCAAATTAAAGAAATAATATTTAATAAATATAATTATGCTATGTATTACCAACATGTGTGGACTGGGCTTCTGTCTCAGGAGAGGAAAGTGTGCACAAAAAGGTTTATTACCTCCAAGTCATATAACAGGCTTATTATGGTGTAAGAGGATGAACAGATGATGTTAGGACAGGTACAACTTAAAGGGATCCTGTCACCCCCAAAACACCTCTTAAGGTATTAAAAGCTGTCCCTAGAGCATATTAACACATACCCTACACTCCTTTTACTTCCTAAATGCATAGTCAAAGTGAATAAAAACGTTATTATAGTACCTCATTACTGATGATAATGAGTGACTATGGTATTCATAGTCACTCATCCAGGCTGCCCCTCTTCATCATATCACGCCTGAATAGGCGTGATCTACATCACAGATTCAAATTCGCGCCTCCCTGCGCACCTCCCCGCTCTCCTATTCCGTCCGGGCTTCAGTGTGGGGGCTGTATGACGCGATACGCGTCATTCCCGGCGCCGGGTGACGTATTCACACCCGCGATGTCAGCTTCAAAATGCGCACTGCGCATGCGCAGTGCGGGACTTGAAGCTAACAGCGGCGCAGGTGTAAATACATCACCCGGCGCCGGAATGCCGCGTATCGCGTCATATAGCCCCCACACTGAAGCCCGGACGGAATACGAGAGCGGGGAGGTGCGCAGGGAGGCGCGAATTTGAATCTGTGATGTAGATCACGCCTATTCAGGCTTGATATGATGAAGAGGGGCAGCCTGGATGAGTGACTATGAATACCATTGTCACTCATTATCATCAGTAATGAGGTACTATAATAACGTTTTTATTCACTTTGACTATGTGCATTTAGGAGGTAAAAGGAGTGTAGGGAAAGTGTTAATATGCTCTAGGGACAGCTTTTAATAGGTTTAGAGGTGTTTTTGGGGGTGACAGGATCCCTTTAACAATGGTTGTTCAAATGTAAGGCTTTAATATAAATTACACTGGGGTAATAACTTCACAGAGGACAAATTGATACAAAACCAAGATGTATGGACACAATTCTGGTTGCAGAGGGCTCATACAAAACAATATAATGCTACATAATAATGTGCAAGTGCAATAATGACAAGTTTACATGCATGAGTCATGCTCCAGATATGCCCACAGACTCAAGGTATGATTATAGTGCCAGAGGCTATCTTAGATACAATCCCAGTGTAAAAAACCTCACAGGAACTCCCTTAAAAAGGGAGGATACAACCCATTTACCAAGGTTGAAATTGCACAATGCCCAGGGCAGTGGAGAGATCCCCCTGGGTCTGGACCCCTGTGGGCAATCTGGGGCAGGACGCCGCTTATCCCATAATAAGCCTGTTATATGATTTGGAGGTAATAGACCTTTTAGTGCACACTTTCCTCTCCTGTTTCTCCTTTGAAAATTGCTATTTGCAGTGTTTATGGATTAGTGGTGACTCCTCATCTCACCACCCATTCTTTGTGGTTCGTATGGAACTCATATTAATACTTCTGTAAGGCTGGTTTCACACATTTTTTGGAATCCATGTCATCCAAGCTTAAACTGACTGTCCTTGGGGCCGCAGGAACTTGCAAGGGTATCCAGTTCTTTCCTTTTCCCCTTGATCCTGGTGTCCACGTTTTTTCACTGAGACCAAAAAAAAAATATATCGCACAATGTTGGGATTTTAGTGTCCGTATCAAAAACATTGAACACCTGTTGAAATAAAATGTGGCTTTATGTAATCAGGATCCAGTGGACTCTAGATGCTGCTGGATTTGGTCACTGGATCAGAGTTTTTGAACTGCACATGCCCAGAACATAGTTCTAAATCACACGCCCCCTAGGGACCTGCGAAACAAGGTACGCATCCGGCTGCTCCTGCACCGGTATTATCACTGATCTGCGGACTATCACTGATCTGTGAGGCGGATCAATGATAATACCGATGCCCGTGCATCCAATATTACCTTTTACAATTGTGGGTGAATCCGTGGGGATCCTTTTTACCTACATTCCCTGGATTCCAAAAAATGGCAGTGTGAAACCACCCTTATGGTACCTTTACACGCCACTACCGAGGGTAGCAACAGGTAGGCACCGCACGTGCACGCGCGCTTTTTCAACGGTTCCTAACGGTACCTGATGTCCGCAATTACATGCCGCCACAAGGTGCTCCACAGAAGGTATTTTCGTTCCCGGATGTGCCGACGGGTGCCGCAGGTTACCTTCTGTGGAGCACCTTCCCTGATTTACACGCCGCTACCACAAGGGAATCTGGACGTACATATTGTGCGCCGTAAGTACATAGGTGTGACAGAGTAGTGTATTACGCGACGCTCGTACGGTGATTGGACAATGCAATAAACATCATGATTGGCCAGCCAGCGCAGGGAGGCTGCCTAATACATGACGCTATAGCAAATGTGTGACTGGTCAGCTCGTAAAATATGCCGCCCTGTGCAGGGACAGCCAATGGGTACACAGTAGTCCCCACCAATGATAGCTGATGGGGCGTGGTATACATGACGCTCAAGCACGCCCCAGGTAACTCAAATACCGTGCCTGTGCCCCGATTACACGCCGCCACCATAGGGGTTATACCTGCTTGTTTGTCAGCACGCCTGAAACACAGGTATCCAAAGAGACAGGAAGGTACAACCTGAATTACATGCCGCCACTTCGTGGTGTTTTGAAGGTAAAAGGTACAATTGTCTCCACACCTGCCGGTTTCTACCTTTTGGTAGCGGCGTGTAAAGGTACCATTACAGGTAATTTCCATCACTTTTTCCTCTTTGCCGGAAAGTGGCAGAGAATTTATACCAGGTGAAGATAGCAACTGCACCTTATTCATCGATGTATGGCAAATTAGGCATGTGGTGCACAGTCGTATACGTCTCGTGACCGTGCCCTGCTTATGTCCTATCAGCAGCCATCACTATACACCATAAACTCTGCTGACTCTGCCCTACACTGCTTGTAGTTAACACCTTCCATCCCTCAGCAGATCCTGCAGATGTTTACATGGAAAAATAAGACACATAAGCAGAAGAGCACTTGACTGCAGCTTCCTGTAGTGAGGGCGGGGGAAACAGACAACTTGGTTTTTTTTCCTCTTCTTCGCAGTACTTCTAAGCACGTCAGAATGTGAAGGCGGAAGCCTCAGTACAGCCGGGCTCCACATGCACAACACACTGGGTACAGGACACATTGGGAGCAGATGCTTAGTACTCACAGCCAGCACCTCCAGGGTTAACACTGCTGACTGCAGCACTTGCATCATCACAGGTCTCTGCTGCCTGTGGCACTGACATCATATATGTCTAAATCTATATAATACATAGGATGATCGCCAGGAGCACTGATTGCTGATGTCTCTATGCCATATGCCACCCACCTCTCATCTGTGCCAACCTATCCCTGCTCAGCCCTCCTCCTTCTCATAGGGATCAAGGTATATAGTGCAGTCAGCCTGCATTTCCTGGTCAGTGACACATACACATGCACCCTCAGTATGCCCTGCCTGACACCCACCAGTCACATACATACAGGGGCACCCACTCTGTGCCCATCCACCTACCAGGTATATACATATCATGTGCCCAGCCTGACACAGACATTACGTACAGCTGCACCCACAGTCATACACATACATATAGGTGCACCCACACCATGCCCAGCCTGACACATATGTGCCCATTCTGACACCCAGTCACATACATATAGATGCACCTATCATGCACCCAGCCTGGCACATATATACAGAAGCACCCACCAGTCATACACATACATATAGGTGCACCCACACCATGCCCACCCTGACACATATATCCAGAGGCACCCACGGTATGCCCACCCAGTCACACACATATAGATGCACCCACCGTATGTACATATAGGCGCCTCCTGGGGTCCAGCACTACAGGGAGGGGTAGAGCTGTGCAAGCAGATAACAGGTTAAGGAAATTCTCCAGCAGCCAGGTGATCGTATGTCCCTGCCCGGAGCCGCCCCAGCCCTGCTCCTCCTCCAGATGTGGCTCAGGTTAGAGCAGGCTCCTTCCTGCACAGGAGAGGTGCAGCTTTCCTTCCGTCTCAGGGTCTGGGGATTAGAAGCGCCATCTGCTGGAGACGATCAGTACTGGTGCTGTCCTCCAGTCTGCTGTTACATAAATCACATCCTGAGCTCAGTGATGATCTGCTGCACCTACCTACAAGGGAATACTGAATGGAGCATGAAGGGACCACTGTCTCCACACATCTTCCTTTGTCTTCATCGATTGCTCCATGTGATGCTGGATGTGGTTACTAATCATTGTTAACGATGATTGCCCTGGCTATTCGTGGTCATTATACGACTGCCGATATGATATGGCATAGACTGGCCATCCGCACTGGTCAATACTCTGAGCATGGAATATTATTGTTCTGCTCACACAGAGCGATGCCCAGGGCCGGTTTTAGGCAAAGTGGGGCCCTGGGCAAAAGGTTAAAGTGGGGCCCTAAATGCTGACATATCGCACCGTCACACTCAGACATTGGGTTACATGTACAAGCTCCGAATTCAGACTGGTGAATGAGTGCGATTTATAATATTCAATCATTCAGCGCTTGTTTCTGGACTTATTACCCAGGATGATGAAGAATGATGGCACAGAACAATCACCGGTAGAGCAATCTGTCCTCTACAGTATCATGTTATCGGCAGCACTTCTGCAGTTTGTGATGTGCTGCTGAGAGCAAGGATTTTTGTTCCTCCATAAACATCCAATCACCCGATGATGAGCCGCATTTTGCTCGTTTGTTGGGCGATTGCTGACATGTTTACACCTAGGAACTCTCGTCTGTGCTGCTGGGATTTATAAATGTGGATGTTACATACGCACAACACACAGTGTGTGACACAAGCACTATATATTACACCTATACTCCGAGCACACACACAGACACACACGGTATGTGACACAAACACTATATATTACACGTATACACCAAGCACACACACATAGACACACACAGTATGTGACACAAGCACTATATATTACACCTATACTCCGAGCACACACACAGACACACACGGTATGTGACACAAACACTATATATTACACGTATACACCAAGCACACACACATAGACACACACAGTATGTGACACAAACACTATATATTACACGTATACACCGAGCACACACACATAGACACACACGGTATGTGACACAAACACTATATATTACACGTATACACCGAGTACACACACATAGACACACAGTATGTGACACAAACACTATATATTACACGTATACACCGAGCACACACACATAGACACACACGGTATGTGACGCAAACACTATATATTACATGTATACACCGATCACACACACATAGACACACACGGTATGTGACGCAAACACTATATATTACATTTATACACCGAGCACACACACATAGACACACACGGTATGTGACACAAACACTATATATTACACGTATACACCGAGTACACACACATAGACACACAGTATGTGACACAAGCACTATATATTACATTTATACACCGAGCACACACACACAGACACACACGGTATGTGACACAAACACTATATATTACACCTATACTCCGAGCACACACACAGACACACACGGTATGTGACACAAACACTATATATTACACGTATACACCGAGCACACACACATAGACACACACGGTATGTGACGCAAACACTATATATTACATGTATACACCGATCACACACACATAGACACACACGGTATGTGACGCAAACACTATATATTACATTTATACACCGAGCACACACACATAGACACACACGGTATGTGACACAAACACTATATATTACACGTATACACCGAGTACACACACATAGACACACAGTATGTGACACAAACACTATATATTACACGTATACACCGAGCACACACACATAGACACACACGGTATGTGACGCAAACACTATATATTACATGTATACACCGAGCACACACACATAGACACACACGGTATGTGACGCAAACACTATATATTACATTTATACACCGAGCACACACACATAGACACACACGGTATGTGACACAAACACTATTTTTATATGTATGCACCAAGCACACACACATAGACACACAGTATGTGACACAAGCACTATATATTACATTTATACACCGAGCACACACACATAGACACACACGGTATGTGACGCAAACACTATATATTACACGTATACACCGAGCACACACACATAGACACACACGGTATGTGACACAAACACTATATATTACATTTATACACCAAGCACACACACATAGACACACACGGTATGTGACGCAAACACTATATATTACACGTATACACCGAGCACACACACATAGACACACATGGTATGTGACACAAACACAATATATTTCACCTATACACCGAGCACACACACATAGACACACACGGTATGTGACACAAACACTATATATTACAGTATACACCGAGTACACACACATAGACACACAGTATGTGACACAAACACTATATATTACACGTATACACCGAGCACACACACATAGACACACACGGTATGTTACACAAACACTATATATTACACGATACACCGAGTACACACACATAGACACACAGTATGTGACACAAACACTATATATTACATTATACACCGAGCACACACACATAGACACACACGGTATGTGACACAAAACACTATATATTACACGTATTACACCGAGTCACACACATAGACACACATGGTATGTGACACAAACACTAATATATTACACGTATACACCGAGCACACACACATAGACACACACGGTATGTGACACAAACACTATATATTACCATGTATACACCGAGCACACACCATAGACACACACGAGTATGTGACGACAAACCTATATATTACATTATACACCGAGCACACACACATAGACACACAGGTATGTGACACAAAACCTAAATATTCAGTATGCACCAAGCACACACACATAGACACAACAGTATGTACACAAGCACTATATATTACATTTATACACACGAGCACACACAACATAGACACACACGGTATGTGACCAAACACTATATATTACACGTATACACCGAGCACACACTACATAGACACACACGGTATGTGACACAAACACTATATATTACATTTATACACCAAGCACACACACATAGACACACACGGTATGTGACGCAAACACTATATATTACACGTATACACCGAGCACACACACATAGACACACATGGTATGTGACCCAAACACAATATATTTCACCTATACACCGAGCACACACACATAGACACACACGGTATGTGACACAAACACTATATATTACACATATACACCAAGCACACACACATAGACACA
This sequence comes from Allobates femoralis, assembly GCA_033576535.1. Lineage (NCBI taxonomy): Eukaryota > Metazoa > Chordata > Amphibia > Anura > Aromobatidae > Allobates > Allobates femoralis. The sequence goes on from JARQOC010000005.1 coordinate 193,699,931, forward strand.
CACAGTATGTGACACAAACACTATATATTACACCGAGTACTCACACACATAGACACACAGTATGTGACACAAACACTAAATATTACACGGATACACCGAGCACACACACATAGAACACACAGTATGTTACACAAAACACTATATATTACATGTATACACCGAGCACACACACATAGACACACACAGTACGTGACACAAACACTATATATTACACGTATACACCGAGTACACACTCATAGACACACAGTATGTGACACAAACACTATATATTACATTTATACACCGAGCACACACACATAGACACACACGGTATGTGACACAAACACTATATATTACACGTATACACGAGCACACACACATAGACACACACGGTATGTGACACAAGCACTATTATATTACATTTATACAACGAGCACAACACAATTAGAACACACGGTATGGACACAAACACTATATATTACAAGTATACACCGAAGACACACAATAGACACACAGTATGTGACACAACACTATATATTACAGTATACACCGAGCACACACACATAGACACACACGGTATGTGACACAAACACTATATATTACACGTATACACCGAGACACACACATAGACACACACGTATGTGACACAAACACTATATATTACATATACACCGAGCACACACACATAGACACACACGGTATGTGACACAAAGTACTATGTATTACACGTATACACGAGCACACACACATAGACACACACGGTATGTGACACAAATACTATAGTATTACACGTATACACGAGCACCACACAATAGACACACAACGGTATGTGACACAAACACTATATATTACATTATACACCGAGCACACACCACATAGACACACACGATATGTGACACAAACACTATATATTACACGTATACACCGAGTACACACACATAGACACACAGTATGTGACACAAACACTATATATTACATATACACCGAGCACACACACATAGACACACACGGTATGTGACACAAACACTATATATTACATGTATACACCGAGCACACACACATAGACACACAGTAGTGACACAAACACTATATATTACATGTTATACACCGAGTCACCACACATAGACACAATCATACATTCCCATCATGCTTGTATAGGGTCTCACGGATTTATTTCTAACCCTATCACCCACAAGAGATGGGGATTGTGACACACAGGACCTTATATTGATTACAATTACCTACAAGGGCGTGTCCTGCCATAAGGAGAGACAGACTGTGTACACAAGTCTGCTCCTGACCCCTATTCAGCCTCATTATTGGCAGCAACCTGGACCTATCATCGCCATATGTCGGCGACAACGAGGGGGAACAGACTCAATATACCGGTACCCAGTCCCCTAGACCGCAGGAGGCATATTATTCGCGGTATTCATCCGCAGCTCCAGTAAGCCCCTAGAAGCTGCAGCTGCTTCCAAGATGGCGGATCCCGCCTCCCTCTCTACACATACAAGGAACATAGCGGGCGGTGAGCAGTGTTGCCCTAACCAGTCAGTGATAGAGGAATCTATCCTGACCCCCGCCGTGGACGAGAGCGGGGTTACAGCGCGGCCCGCAAGAGCGGGAGGCAGAGTGGAACCGGTGTCGCAAGCTACAGAGGCAGCAGAGACAGGAGGAGGCGGTGATCGCACAAGTGATTATGGAGGTAATGGGAGCTGCGCTGTGGAGGGGATGTCCTCAGGGCACCCTGGCCCCTCACAGTCTGGAGGCTTATTAGAAGGCAGAATGGAGGGACAAGCCTTGTTGCAGGGGTCAGATGTTCCCCCCCACCCATATGGACACATGATCCTAACTCCCACAGATATGAGAGGGGCTCAGTCCCAGGGGTGGTCGCCATCACCAGGAGTGCCGTCCCAAATGTGCCCTGGCTCAGCCACCAACCTACACAATGTAGAAAATATCAACATGGTCCCTCAGGAGGCTATCAATAGCTGGAGTGGAAGGCAGAGCTGCATTGCCCCAGTTAAGACCACCGGCCCCAGCCGCCCAACAGCCCAGGACATCCTAGCCCCGAGTGGTGACATGTGGGACTCGTTTAAAGCACGTATGCTCAATGTCCCAACCAGAGAAGAGTTGGTAGAGTTTGTATCTAGACTGGAATCCTCAATGAAGGCTGAGACTGCGGCTATTAGAGGAGAGATCCAGGACATATCTCATATAGTCTCTCAATCCGACTCCACCGTAGACAGTCTCTCTAGGAGGGTTCAATCACTGGAAGACGTAGTGGCTAATCAGGCATTTAGATTTGAGACTTTTCTGGACTCCCTAGAGGATCTTGAGAACCGTGAACGCCGTCAGAACATTAGAGTGATGGGCATCCCGGAGTCTATCCCGACAGAAGCCCTAAAAGAGACCTTGCAGAGCCTATTTAATTCTATTAGACAGAAACCGGAGGAGTCCTTCATTGAATTCGACAGGGCTCATAGGTCCCTGGGCCCCCCCCCATGTCCGAGGGAGGGCTGCCTAGAGATGTGGTATGCCGTATTCACAAGTATCAGATCAAGGAGGAGATCCTCAATAATGCTAGGCGCTGTAATGAGATTTGTTTACAAGGCTGCCCCCTCCTACTGATGGTGGACCTCTCCAGAAGGACCCTCCAGAAAAGAAGAGCTCTGCGTCCCCTCCTGGACCTACTGAGACAGAATCAACTTGCTTACTCCTGGGGATATCCCTTTCGTCTGCAGATCCGACGAAGTAATCAGCTGATCTCCCTCTCACATCCTAGAGACCTCCAGGGGTTCCTCACGTCCCAGGGTATTCCTGATCCGGCTGGTTCCAGAAATACGGCGAAGCCCACGTCATTTTTTTTTTAAAAAATCAATAAAACAATCCTAAAAAAGGGACTGCATCTTTATTAACCCTCGCCCATGGTCCAGGGGTTAATAAAGATGCAGTCCCTTTTATTTACATTGTTTTATGGATTTGTCAGAAATAAATTTGACGTGGGCTTCGCCGTATTACTGGAACCAGCCGAATCGAGCAGGCAGCGACGGGCTGCCCCCAACCCCCAGGTGCCTATTTGTACCTGGCCGGACACAAGAATATAGGGGAGCCCTTTTTTTTTATTATTTCATGAATTTCATGAAATAATAAAAAAAAATGCGTGGGGCTCCGCGCAATTTCTATGTCTAGCCAGGTACAGCTAAGCAGCTGGGGGCTGGAATCCGCAGCGCAGGGAGGCCCAAGCTTTCTGTGCACCCCCCGCTGCAAATTGCAGCCCGCAGCCGCCCCAGAAGATGGCGCGTTCATTGAAGCGCCATCCTCTGGCGCTGAACCCCGCTCTTCCAGCGGCCCTGGTGGCGGTGGCACGCTGGGTAATAAAGGGGTTAATACCAGCTTTGTTATACAAGCTGGTATTAAGCCCGAGATTCTTAATGTCAGGCCACGTTTGACCCGACCACTAAGAATCTCCAATAAAGGGTTAAAAAAAACACAACACAGAGAAATTTTTTTATTAGAAATAAAAAAAAAAAGCCATTAGGGACTCCATCTTTAATTAAAAAAATCCTCTTCCGTCCGACGTAGTCCAAAACGCGATGTCCTCTCTGCTACATCCCTGTGCATAGATATAGATGTCTATGCACAGAGAATGAGCAGACTGAGAACAATCTTAGCTCTGCTACATCATCTCTGTGCACAGGGAGAGCAGGCGGGCTCTAGGACCCTGGAGCTGCGGCAGCCTGCAGGACCCGAGCCCGACACAGAGCAGACAGCTGGACTCGTTACTGTGCGAGTTTCCCTGCGATTACTTGCACAGTAACGAGTCCAATGCAAGTCAATGGCAATCCTAGTTTTGTCAGAGTCTCTGACAAAACTAGGATTGCCATTGATTTGCATTGGACTCGTTACTGTGCGAGTAATCGCTGGGAAACTCGCAGAGTACCGAGTCCTCCGAGTCCCTTACTACTCGCCGAGTAACGAGTCCTAGCGAGTAGACTCGCCCATCCCTAGTTGGTAGACGTTTGGAGAATCCTGAATCCCAGGGGCAGGGACTTCACGTTCATGTCTGGTGTTCATGGTTCTTATAGCAGAATTGACATGTTCCTCGTCAGTCACGGGCTCCTCTCATGGAAACCGGAAGCGACAATTGGTAATATTCTATTATCAGACCATAGTCCCATATTCCTTTCCTTTGAGGTGCCCGGCCTGGCAGCGAGACAGTCATGGAGTCTAAATGGTAATCTTCTCAGGGATGCGGCCTGTCTGCAGGATTTGAGGACGGATGTAGTGACATTCACTCAATCACACGCTTCAGACCCGACTTCTCCCCCCATTAAATGGGAGGCACTCAAATGCTTCCTGAGAGGAATGTTAATTAAACATGGGGCCAGGTTAAAGAAATTTCGGAACGAACGGATCTGTGACTTATTGTCGCAGATTCGCCGCCTGGAAGCTAATCATAAATCCACCGTGTCACATGCGTCGATGATTGACCTGACCACTAAGAGGCTTGAACTTAAAAACGTTCTAGATGACTAATACCAGAGACACAGGGTACGGACAAAGGGATTTTTTTACAAAAAGGCTAATACATGCGGAAGACCCATGGCGAGGCTGCTGCACCCTAGGGGGGCCCCACTTTTGTCTCCTCAATCAAATCGCCCAGGGGAGGGATGGTTCACAGCAGTGAGGAAATTTCAGAGGTCTTTCAGGCCTTTTATTCTGAACTATATAATCTCAAAGGAAAGTTTGCTGACATTGGCCCTTCTGCACTACGAAACAAAATCCGTCCCTATATTTCCAAAATACAGATCCCCTCCTTGTCTGACGAGGACATGCTCTCTCTTGAGGAAGATATTACGGAAGAGGAGTTGTCGGAGGCCGTTAAAGCACTCTGATAGCAAAGAGCGCCGGACCCTACAGTGTTGATTGCTCTCAGTGTGAGAAACAAGATACACATCTTGTAGTTGTGATACCTTTTAATGGCTATCAAAAATAAAATAAATGATGTTATAAGGCGAGCTTTCGAGACGACTCAGGTCTCTTCATCAGGCATGGTATGACAAGATATTGAATGAAACTCAAAATATATGCATGCACAACTAAAATGATTGGACATTTGACTAAATAAACATTACAAAGACTGGACATTTGGCAAAATAAACAAAGCTGCCTTGGAGAGAATCTTCAAACAGGCAGGCCCAGTGGTAATAAAGTCTTTAGGACACTAAATTATAAGAAAACCTGGTGTCTAAGATTCCCATGCCTTTGAACAACATTGTTTAGACGTGGTAATGAGCCATAAAGCCATCAGCGATGTTCAGTCCATTCTGTATACAATTGAAGCTTCTAATTAGCTTGGATTCACACACTCTTCGGTGTTTTTGGGATTTGAAATTACCTCTCAAAATTAAAACCTTCATATTATCAATGTTATGTCCCTGGCCAGAAAAATGCTCCGTTACTGGAAAATTTATTTTTTCGTGTGTAATTGTGTGACGATGAGACCTCATCCTTGCTCTTAGACACTGCCCAGTCTCCCCAACATAGAAAGAACCTACTGGGCAAATGGTGCACATAATTAAATATACCACATTGGAAGAGGAGCATGTGAAAGTCCCAGGAATCTTATAATGCTGCTGTGTATTGGGGATCTGTATCCTGTCTCTAGTCTCTATGTAGAGTACAGGTCTTGCAGCTCTTCACATTGCATGGATAAGTTCCTTTTGTGGTATCCGAGGGCATCAAACTTCGGACCATGATGTTTCTTAAATTGGGAGGATGCCTGTAGCACAGCAAGGGAGGGTCTTTGAATATTATTTTAAGTCAGTCATCCTTGTACAGTTTCACGCCCATATTCTACAGGACCCTACTTGGTGACTAGCTGCCTCATATGCTTCCAACATTTAAGGCATTGTTAGGAGGTGACACTTTTGCCCCTCAGGCTTTGGAGGCACACATTTGTGTGATTCCCAAGCCTAACAAGGACCTCATTGACGCAGCGAGTTACCGACCCATATCCTTGAGAAATGTGGATGTCAAACTATTTGCCGAGATCTTAGCGGACAGGCTCTCTCGGAAGCTCCCCTCCATAATTCATTTGGATCAGGTGGGCTTTGTCAAGGGTCGAGAGGCGCGGGACAACATTATTAGATCCCTTCTCCTTGTTGAGAGGGCTAATATGTGGAAGTCCCCTCTATGTCTGTTGTCCATTGACGCAGAGAAGGCCTTTGACAGGGTCCACTGGAGCTTTTTATGTGAGGCATTGGAGCACATAGACCTGGGGCGCAGATTCTTGAACGGGATCCGGTCTCCATACTCCCACCCAACGGCCAGAGTACGGATGAATGGGATTTTGTCTGATCCTTTTCTAGTGCAGAATGGAACACGGCAGGGGTGCCCGCTCTCCCCCCTGCTATATACCATTGTTATAGAGCATTTGGCTACAGCTATAAGAATTAATGATGACATTCGGGGATTGATGGTAGGGAACACCCATCATAAAGCAGCTTTATTTGCTGACGACCTCCTTTTGTATGTCGCAAATCCGTCCACGGCTTTCCCCGTGTTATTGGAGGAATTTGCGACATTTGGTGACCTCAGTAATTTTAAAATAAATTATACCAAATCTGAGGCACTGAACATTTCCCTACCGCCTGCTGAGGTCCATTCTTTACAGAGGGATTTTTCGTTTCATTGGAAAAAGGACCATCTGTCCTATTTGGGAGTAAGCCTCTCTGACGATCCGTCTAAGATCTTCCATCTCAACCATCGGATCTTATTAGACAGAGTGGGGGCCCTCTTGAGGTCTTACAGTCCGCTGAAGTTGTCCTGGCTTGCAGGATCTGGGTTATTAACAGGTCATTCTTCCAAGATTTCTGCACATGTTTTTCAATCTGTACCCGTTTGGCCGCATAGCTCATTCTTCCTCACGCTCTGTTCCCTGATCTCTCGGTTTGTCTGGAATGGCATAAAGCCGAGAGTAGGCTACAGGATCCTCTCCGCTCCTCGTGAAGCGGGAGGGGCTGGCCTCCCTGATCTTCGCAGTACTGCCTCTCTGCGATCTTGGTCAGACTTTTGGACTGGAAATATAGGGCTACGTCCAAACAGTGGGTTCAAATTGAGCAAGCGGACCTGGACGTACCCCCACAGATATAGATCACACTAGACGTTTGCCTTTTCTTACGAAAGAGATGCTTAAAGCATGGCGGATGGCCCTTAGGGTCTTACCCGACGTTCCGTCGGCGATCTCCCTGACTCCACTGTTTCATAACCCAGCCTTTTCCCCAGGGATGACTAATTCTACCGTTCTGCTGTGGAATGCTCAGGACGACGTTCGCGTCGGCCAGGTCCTCCGAGATGGAGAACTCCCATCGTTCATTGTTCTGCAAAATCTTTCTTCGGACCGGGCTCTGAAGTGGTGGGAGTATCTTCAGCTGAGATCCTTCCTTGGATCGGCCGCCTTCCCTCGAGGTCCAAATATTAGCATGACCTCCATGGAACACCTTTTTGCAAGAGAAGAGGCCCCGGACCAAGGGATCTCGGTTATTCACCAAATACTGTCCACAGCGGCAGGTGCCGAGACCCAAGGATACTGACTGGCCTGGGAGAGGGAATTGGGACGGGCCATCTCGGATACTGAATGGAAGAGAAGCTTTCTTATGACCCAAAAGACTTCCAGCTCAAGTGATGCCCTGGAGAAAAGTTACAAATTACGTTTCCGTTGGTACTTCACACCAGACAGGCTGCATAAATGCTTCCCAGACACCTCCAACCTTTGCTGGCGTTGTGGAACCAAGGAGGGTACCATGCTACATGTCTGGTGGGGCTGCTCCTTGATTAGTGGTTTTTGGTCAGGGGTGTTCAGGAATTATGGTCTGGTTACTGGTAAACAAATAGAGGGCTCTCCTGAGATGGCAATACTTTCTTTGCTCCTGGGTTCGCTGAGGTCCCAGAAGAGAGAAAATTTTAGATTTTGCCTCTGTGCGCTCGGTCGGTGATTCCTCGTCACTGGAAAGACCAGACCCCGCCTTTAATTTTTGAATGGTATACGGAAATGGAATCTCTTTGTCGTCTTGAGGAGTTGTCGGCTGGGCTCGAGCAGACTCTTCCCCAGTTCACCACGGTGTGGTCTGAAAGGATCCTTTTTAGAGACGCCCCTAACTTTTTCGATTTGTTCTCTTAGTTCTTACTATGCAGCAGGGGCCTTTGTCTAACATCTCACTAACAGGATTGTTGGCTGAGAGAGCTGTGCCTTTCTTGTTCTATGTATACCTCTATCTTTTTTTTCTTTTATTCTGACTCTTTCTTCTTCATTTCTATCCCCCTCCCTATTCCTCCCCCCCTCCCCTGGACGACCAGTTGGTTACAAGTATACCTTGTTTTGTTCTTTCCTCACTCCCTTCTCCACCTCCCACATACACTTATGCTGGGAGATTGAGAATTTCCTTGTGACTTCCCAAATAGTGCGTTTTCCTATAGATTGCACACCCGTTCTTTACATGTGAACTGCGATTGTTCCGGTGTTGCCGCACTAGAGCGCTGAAGAGGTGTTATTTCATAGCTTATCTTATGTATTCCAGCCTCCCGTGTTCCGTTTTAAGGATGTCAAACCTTAACCCTGATATGTATCTTATAACTTCTGTATTTTATACTTCTGTATCAATGTCTCTTACCACTGTTATAAAACCTTATAAAATCTAATAAAGATAAATTTAACAAAAAAAAAAAAAATTACCTACAAGTGTTTAACAAAATAGGATTTACAAACTGGAGATTCAGTAAGGAGAATGTTTCCATAGGATCATCTACTTAATGTCGTCTTTAACAAAGATCTGCTATATTCTTCATATTATAAAAAAAATACATTTGACCGTGTGGAAGACAGGGTGTTTGTGGTGGTGCCTAACTGACTGGAAGCATTATCTGCTCTGCAACTAACAACCTGTTGACAATGCTCTTGATTTAAAAGTGGTGTATTGCTGCGGTCGCCTAGAAATTTGGGACAGGAAGGTGGAGAGAGATGATGTTGGCGCTTCTCGTGGTCCAATTCAAGCTTGCCCACGCCTCGGCCTCTGCATGCACCACCATCACATCCACTTACTGGTCCCTTGCCACCGGCCTTGTGCATTTTGAATGGTTTGCTATATACACTTCCTGTATACAACTAACTGAAGGATTCCAATGAATGTTTTTTAGATGGATTGATTAAATGAGATATTACAGGCTACACCCTGCTACAAATCTGCGTATAGGTAGACAGCATCTTGTGAGGTATAGACAATTGGCCTATATTACACCTCTTGCCTATAGAGATTTAATTAATCCTTAATAGGACAGTTTGAGATGGATAGATGAAAACTTAGATATTACAGGCTACACACCTGCTACAAATGCTGCGTACAGGTAGACAGTCTTGTGAGGTCTAGACAATGAGCCTATATTACCCCTCTTGCCTATAGAGATTTAAATTAATCCTTAATAGGACGTTTTGGGATGGATAGATGAAAACTTAGATATTACAGGCTACACACCTGCTACAAATGCTGCGTACAGGTAGACAGCGTCTTGTGAGGTCTAGAAAATGGAGCTATATACCCCTCTTGCCTATAGAGATATAAATTAATCCTTTCAAGGACTGTTTTGGGATGGATAGAGGAGATTTAAAGCCAGCACACCAGCCACAGATAAGATGCTGGCTGGTATACTGGCACATTTAACTTTCCTATATACCCTGCCTCCCTGCCTGCTTGTATACAGCTAATTAGTCCTCAGAAGGACTGTTGTTTGTCTTAGATTAGCAGCCCTGCACCTACACTAGCTGAAAGGCATGACATCTCTCCCTGAATTAGCAGCAGCTCTCCCTACACTGACTGTCTAATGGCGCAGAGTGACGAGCACAGCGCGGTCAGGTCTTATAAAGATCTGATCACGCTGTGTGGCCAGCCAATCACTGTAATGCCACAACCAACATGGCTGTGGCATTACAGTGTCTAGTAGCCAATCCCTGCATGCGGGCTGGCTCTGTAAAGAGCGCCAACATGCTGGGAGGTGGACCCGAGCATGAGCACGAGTATCGCGCCATTACTCGGTGCTCGCCGAGCATCCCGAGTATCGAGATAGTCATGCGAGTACCGAGTAGTGACGAGCATGCTCGCTCATCACTGATAATAACCAATCTGTCTAATTATGCAGCTTGATGAATACTTTGGTTTTATACACTTTTTGTAGCGTGTTAAAGGACGTAATCATCGTCATTATATCTTCTGGGAGATTGCTGTTGGGACACAGTGGTCAGATGAATTAAAACAATCAATTACAGCTTTCATTTCATTGTCATTGATGACAGTGTATGAAACAGATTTTAACTGCTCTGCATCTCATATTCTGTCACCTACACAGCAAAACGTTTAGATATGAAAGCTGCTTCTGTTTTCACAGTTGTTTATTTGAGATAAGAGGAATATTTCAATATCTTATCCATTTATATTCCCAAGAACATTCTTTACAGCTCTCTACATTGCTCAGCATTTCAAGGTAAAAGGTAAAATTATGAATTGACATATATGAAAAAAAAAGGGTTGGCACAACTTTAGCACTAAATTCATAGGCAGGTGCCCAAATATGCTGCGGCCAATATGCAAGCTTAGGCTGGGGTCACACATAGAAATCCATTTTTGGAAGTGATTTTCATCACCAATCCGTTTTTTTTGGGGTGATTTTTGAGCCTCCTGCACCCCTGAACGTTTTTGGACTTAGTCATTTTTTCATTAAAAACGCATATGCGTTAACGCATGTGTAAACGCAGGTGCCTATATGTGCCATGCGTTAACGCATGCGTTTCCCATAGGGCCCCATGTTAAAAAAACGCATGCGTTTTTTAACTGATGCCAAAAACGTTGCTAGCAACGTTTTTGGCTCAAAAACGGACAGAGCAATGTTTTGAGGTCCAGACAAAAACGGACAGGGTGTTTATTACATCCAATCCGTTTTTCTGTCAGTTTTTGGACATAGAAAAAAAAATGACAAAAATGAAGCCAAAAACGGACCAAGGGCTTATGTGTGACCCCAGCCATAGACAGTTAGGTCCAGAAATATTTGTACAGTGACATAAGTTTTGGCCTTTTAGCTGTTTGCCAAAAAATATTCAAGATACGACTATTTAATCAATATGGTCTTAAAGTGCAGACTCCGAGGGTAAGTGCACACTTACCCGGCGGTTTGGTCGGCGGCAGCTGGCGGAACCCACCAGGAAGCTCCGGCGCCGTCCACCGGCTTCCTGGCGGGTATGTGCGGCGGGAGCCGGGCGGTAGCCGGCGGATGCACAGCGTGTTCTCGGCGGCGAATCTGCAGCGGCTGGAAGCAGCACATGATTCTGCTTGCAGCCGCTGCAGAACCGCCGTTTTTTAGAACATGCTCATTCTTTGCTAACCCGCTGGGAAACCTGCGGGTTAGCAACGGATGACGCTGTGTAACCGCCGGTGTGTGCACTGCCTTGGGCGGTTTACATTAGTTTTAATGTTAATCCAAACGCTGGTTTGGATTAACATAAATTTTAATAAAACTAATGTAAACAAAACGGCGGTTTACACAGGTAAACCGCCGAAAACCCGCCCAGTGCGCACATAGCCTTAGGCTGGTTTCACACTGCAGTTTTTCACTGATCAGGTTCCATCAGGTTTGTGTGCCAAAACCCAGGGAGGAACCAGGAGAGGAACTTGCAGAGAAAAACTATAATTGAAAGATTGACACCTGTTCTGAGTTTTGGAGTCACTCCTGGTTTTTGGCACACAAACTGGATGGACACTGATCAGTGAAAAAACTGCAGTGTGAAGCCAGCCTAAGCTATAATATGAGGGTATTCACATCCTAATTGGAGTAAAGGTACCATTACATGAAGCAATATTGCTTGCAATTTCACTGGCAATTTGCTGGTTGCAGTGAAATCATGGACACATTGTTCTATTTTGTTGCCGTGTACAAATGGAACAAAGTGTGAAGTGGGCTTCATAAGCTATTCCCTCATTAATCTATCATCAATGAAACAGGTGAAGGTCTGGAGCTTATTCCAGGTGCGAGATTTGCTGTGAACCCACAACATGCGGTCCAACAAGCTCTCAATGGATGAGAAACAGACCATTTTTAGGCTGCAAAACATCACTCATGTCAAGAAACGCTCTCTATAAAGTAGGTGTTGTAGTATCTAAGTCTACCATAAAGAGAACACTTCATGAGAGCAAATAAAGAGGGTTCACCACGAGATGCAAACCATTAATCACCAATTCACATTGTAAAAACAACCAAGGATTTTTTCCCTGTGTGTTTTTTAACTATTTACTTATAAGATTGGTAATGTGTGGGTCTCATAGAAGCTTGATTATTACCAATCTAGGCCATGATGACAGCTGTCAATACTAGTTATCATTAACCCCTTTTATTACCCAGATTGCCACTGCACCAGGGCATTGGGAAGAGTCGGGTAAAGCGCTAGGATTGGGTGTTTCTAACAATGCTCCAATTTCTGGGTGGCTGCAGTCTGCCATTCTGTAGCCTGGGGGACCTGATAGTTATTGTGCCTCACCACACTGAGAATGCCAGCCTCCAACTACCTGGTTTTACCTTGCTTGGCAATCAAAAATAGAGCGGAGCCCACACATTTTTTTTACTATTAATTTAAATATCAAAAAAAATAATGGGTTACACTGTATTTTTGACCCCTAGCCAAGGTAAAACCAGGCAGATGGGGGTGACATCCCGTAGCTGACTGATTTATCAGCACTGAGAATAAAAATACTGGCTACACAATTTTATACAATTATTTATTTTTATATACCCATGATGGCAGGTTATTTGCCAATACACTTATGCATTGAGAAACCAGTCACAGATGCCAGCACAATAGGTGGGGGCACAACAACCTATCACAGATGCTGTCATAGAGAGTGGTCATCTGTAATTGGCTGTTGGGTCAGAGTGCAGTGAATAAGCATAAGGTTAATGAGGGGAGCCAGAATCAAGTGTGACCAAAGCAGGAGACTGGTAAGTAAAATTCTCCTGCTTTAATCATAATTTTTTACAGGCCTCCCAGCAAAACCCAAACAGTAACACAGACGTCTCAGGGAAGTCCGTGTTTGGGGTCTGTGCCCGGTACTGACCCTGAATTTTATAGTTCAGGTTCAGCCATAACTACTCTTGAGTGATAGTGGTTTCCTTTGTCATATCCATTCTTTCCTTTGTCATATCCATTCTGTGAGAGGGACACTATACAGTAATGGCTGAAAATGTTGGCATTCTTGAGATTGTTCCAGAAAATGAAATGTTTCCTCATAAATTATTGCAATTACACAAGTTTTATCATATCATGTTTATTTTTTATTTTTTCTGTGTCTATTAGAACAACACAAAAAAAAATGAAAAAAAAAGCAAATTGGACATATTTCATAAAGGACTTCAAAAATATTCCAGACAAAATTGTTGGCACATTTCCAAAAATGATGGTAACCCTCATTGTTTCAAGCATGTGATGGTCAGTCAAACTCATCTGTGGAAAGTAACAGATGTACTGTAGACAATATGAAAATCATACCTAAAACCAAATAGAAAGGGCAGAAGTGGGCTGTTGACAATTGAATGAAAGGAAACGCTAAGGCAGGATACCCAAGAAGACTCCACTGCTGACACAGAGACATAAAAAAGTTAGAATACAATTTGCCCAAATTTAAGTGTGTAAGCCAAAATCCTTTTGGGGAAGCATCTTATGAACAGATGAGACCAAGATACAGCTTTTTAGTAAAGCACATCATTCAATGTCTAGCAAAAATGGAATGAGGCCTACAAAAAAAAAGCAAAGTATCAACAGTCAAACATGGTGGAGGTTGAAAGACGTTTTGGGGTTGTTTTGCTGTCTCTGGCACAGGCTGTGTGCAAGACATCATGAAATCTAATTTACACGTATGTACACCCGCGCTGCTGTTAGCTTGAAGACCCGCACTGCGCATGCGCAGTGCGCGTTTTGAAGCTAACCGAGCGGTGCGGGTGTACTACGTCACCCGGCGCCGGAAATGACGCGATTCGCGTCACCCAGCCCTACTACAGGCCGGCCGAGACACAGCACAGAGCGGGGAGGCGCGCATTTTAATCTGATTAGAAGATCACGCCTATGGAGGCGTGATAACATGAAGTGGGAGAGCCTGCCAGGGTTGACTATGAATAGCATAGTCACTCATTATCATCCCTAATGAGGTACTGTAATAACATTTATCTTCAATTTCACTTGGTGCATTTAGGAGCTAAAAGGAGTGTAGGGTAAGTGTTACTATGCTCTAGGGACAGCTTTTAATAGCTTTAGAGGTGTTTTGGGGGTGTCAGGATCCCTTTAAGTATGGTTTAGTTATGAAAAAGTATAGGACGTTGGTATGTGAGATTCAAAGTCATGTAATTTACATTTAACTACATGATGGACAGCTACATTGTAATCTTTATAATTACAGTATATCATATACCTGATTGATCAGTTTATTAGCATAAAATCTTTTAATAGCGTACCATAAGATAAATACAGTTAAACAGATGTTTTCCTTCCCTGCTAAACTACAGCCTGCTTGATCTCTGCTGCTGATGGTTCTATTATCTTTACTTTTCTTCCTTTCCTTTGTAGCTAGTAAATGTTTCTCACTTTCTTATTTTGCTTCTCATCTATCACAGCTTGGGTAGGAGTATTTATACTCTGCTTACACCAGCCTTCCTTTCCTGAAAATATTTCTAGGTGGAATAAAGCTAAGGAGTTTCTTTCAGCCTTGCAACTAAGGGATTTTGCCTCTTGACAGAGACCAGTTGTTTTACTCCTCTGTGTTTGCTCATTTACCATATCAACACCTTTTTTCTGTCCTCTGTTAGGTTGGTGAGAGGTTTCCCTTGCTTTCATTTATTTTTCTCCTTCCCCTTGCTTTTGTGCATGTGCTTTAAGTCTCCTCACTTTGGGTCCCCGTCTACCTCCGCTCACACTTTCTCTCTCTTGGTTAGTTGTGTATAGTGACAACCCTTTGGTTCCTTGGGAGGTGTAGGAAACTGCTTGATGGGCTTTCAAGGAGCCAAGTTCAAGTTGTCGATTTTAGTTGTGCAGCTAGTCTAGTCTAGTACTGACACCCGTGGCCTATGTGTCTCCCCTGGACCTTGAACTTTGTGGATTCTCCTCACCTAGTGAGTTTTACAGAACACCATGACCAAGGTTCCCAAAGTTGCAGCAGACAACCACACCATTGTTATGGGTTAAAATCTAATTTGGCAGAAGCCACAAGAGGGGGGTTACTGTTAAATACCTGCCTCCAGGTCCAAATCCGCTCTTTTCTTCCTGGTTTTGCTAAACTTCTTTGGACCCGAGCTTTACTAGCATCCCAGTGTGCTCCCATGTGATGAGCTTCCTAGGCCTATTTAAGGCATACCTTCTCTTCATCCACTTCTACAGTGACAGCTGAGCAGAGACTAAAACACACCAGGGCTTCTCTTTCTGAGCAATTTTTACTTTCCATAAACGATAACATAACAGATATGGTCTTCATCATCCTTCTTTCCTTCCTGACTGGGGTGCTCTCTATCACTTCTCAGGTTCCCACAAATAGTGCTGTAGCAGACTGCTCTCTGTTTTAGGGTTCCCACTATGGGTGCTGCGACAACCCTCTCCATTTCCATGGCATGAGCCTTGAGTTACGTACCTGCAGAAGTCAACCTTTTGGGCTTTAGATAGGCCCTTGAACCTAGGCCCTAACCCTCTCTCTTCACTGGCAGAACCCTCACTGACCTTAACCAGAAAGACTCTCACTTTTCTCAATACTAGTCCTAGCCCCCCAGTGATCTGGACAAGACATTAACTGTTTCTACTACTAACAAAATCCATCTACATAACATTAATATATATTATGTTACTTCATATAAATGACATCCTAAAGCTTTACCTCACACTACATTATAGTTAACATTCCCACTCTGCTACCTCTGTTAAAACCTATGTCTTAATGTAAAATCCATCTTACTAATACACTTCACTACACATTGTTAACATATTCACATCACATACCACAGTACACTTTACATACCTATACATTTTATATTATAGGGCAGGGGTCGGGAACCTATGGCTCGCGAACCAGATGTGGCTCTTTTGATAGCCACATCTGGCTCATAGCCAAATCTATATAAAACTGTTTTACTTCCGCCATATGCTGTTCTGTGTGCCATACTCTGTCCCTGCTGTGGGTTAAGCCAAGCGACTGCGGTCCAATCGGTCCAATCAGAGGCCAGCAGCTGCAGGCCAATCTGATTGGTAATATATGGGTACGGCAGCAGGGACAGAGCGGCACCTGGAACACCATACAGAGCGGACCATGGAGGATCGGTGAGTGTGTATGTGTATTTTTTTTGCAAGTACCAGCACCATGGTGGGGACTGCAAAGGGCTGCATGGCAATGATGGGGATACTGCATGGGTGATGAGGGGGGTACTGCATGGGGATGATGAGGGTACTGCAATGGGATAATTAGGTACTCCAAGGGGATGATGAGGGTACTGCAATGGGATGATAGGGTACTGCAAGGGGATGATGGGGGTCCTGCTGGGATAGGGGTCCTGCATGGGATGATGGGGTCTGCTGGATATGGGTACTGCAAGGGGATAATGGGGGTACTGCATGGGGATGATGGGGAGTACCATATTGGGGCTGCAAAGGGCTGCAAGGGGATGATGGGGGTACCATATTGGAGGCTGCAAGGTGATGATGGGGTACCAAATTGGAGGCTGCAAGGGGATGATGGAGTAGCATATTGGGGCTGCAAGGGAATGATGGGGTACCATATTGGGGGCTGCAAGGGGATGATGGGGGTAGCATATTGCGGGCTGCAAGGGGATTCATCATTGGTTAGCAACAGCATAACAACATTATAAAAAATAATTCAGAGACTTATTGTACTTTAAAAGGGTTGGTCTTACATAAAATACACACATTTATTTGTATTTAGCATGAAATATATTGTGCGGCTCTCACAAATTAAATTTTAAAACGTGGTGATCATGGCTGCTCAGCCAAAAAGATTTCTGACCCCTGTTGTAGGGGCATCTAATAACATTAATACAATTTACATTACTTCAAATAAATTGCATCCTGAAGATTTGCCTCACACTACATCATAGTTAACATTTCCACTCTGCTACCTCTTTAAAACCTATGTCTCAATGCAAAGTCCATCTTAAGGCCACTTTACACAAACAGATATCTGTGACCACCTTCTGAACAGATTCTAGTTGCAGTGAAATCATGGACACATTGCTCCATTTTGTGACTGTGTACAAATGTAACAATGTGTCCATGATTTCACTGCAACCAGAGATCTGTTCAGAAGTTGGTCACAGATATCTGTGTGTGTAAAGTGGCCTTTACTAATACACTTCACTACACATTGTTAACACATTTACATCACATAACACAATACATTTTACATAGCTGTACATTTTATATTGTAGGGCTCTGCCACCCTTGCACAAAAGTCTAGCCTTCTTCTACCTAACAATTGGCAGGAGGAAGGAGTTGGAAAGATAGAAGTGACAACAAAGAGATTAAAGCCTCTGTCACACATAACGAATCTCGTTAGCGAGATCGTTGTAATGTCACAGGTTTTGGGACATAACAGCGATCTCGCTAACGATCTCGCTAAGTGTGACACTTAGCAGCGATCAGGCCCTGCTGTGAGATCGCTGATCGTTACAAAGAGCTCTGGGTCATTTTTAGGTTGTTGGTCTCCCGTTGGTCTGCACGCATCGCTGCGTGTGACAGCGAGAGACCAACGATCAGCGATCTCACAGGCTGGTAACCATGGTAAACACCGGGTATCTAGGCGGCGCGCGCTGCCTAGATACCCGGTGTTTATCATAGTTACCAATGATATGGAGGTGGCTCCCTGGTCCCTGGTTGCTGGGGAGATCTGCCTGTTTAACAGCTCCCCAGCGACCAGGCAACGACGCACCAACAATCCCTACAGGATCGTTATCGTTGTCAGGATCGCTGGTGCATCGTTGTGTGTGACGGGACCTTAACCCTAACTGGTCTCTATCTGGCAGGCATAGAATCTTGGCAGTGTGGTTGGAAATCTTAGCAGGATCCACTTAAGAATATAACCAGCACTAAAGACTAGCAAGGGGAAGGTATAAATAGCTGTGCATGCATTGTGATAGGGCAGACTAAATTAATTAATAAAAATTTCTGGTGCCCAAAAAAGAATAAAACAAATGTAAAAGATAATCAGCAGTTGGACACAGACAGAAGCTGCTGTGGCTCAGTGAAGATCGAAGCTGATTACACAGCACAGGGCTGATGGATCAAATCCTGAGGCATCACACCCATGGGTAGGTGGGTACTTAGAAGCTTCTGAAATGCAGATGAGTATATGTAGACCTACAGCTGAGGTTGGTGTTAATTACTTTTTCTGGGTATGAAGTTTGGTTAACTTAATTTTGTTCTTTGTAAAGTTAAAAACATTTTAGGATATAATTTCTGGAGGAGCCTAAGATTTTGACTGTCTAGAGGCCTCCCCATGGTTTAAATTACCGTAGCACCAGTAGGATTGCTGGGGCTGTAAGCCAATTTAGCAGTGGTGGATGGTATGATCTCTTTTTATTTCTTTGGCTGGCTTCTCACAATCTCTGACAATGTACAGACAAAGGCCTGGAGGCATGCTGTTCACCCTCTGTGTTGGCTGTCCCTTCAGTCTGTCTCCCTTGCAGGATTTTGCTGTTGACTTACTCACAGGCAGTTTGGACATTGTACCTTAGCTAAGAGCTATTTGTGTAATGATTCATGTGTAATTATCTCAAAATCAAGAATGTATACAGGAGACGTCAATCCGCATGCTGCCCCAAGAGCCTATATACTCTCCTTACGTCAAGAGCACAACTCTGAAATGCAGTCAGTTTGCAGGTCAGGAGTCTCAAACTCTTCATGTGTCCCCTGGCATCTCTGGTGGCAGTTCAAATCAATCATCTAGACACTTGCTCTATGTGTACTTCGATTATATGTCCTAGTTTCAGACAAATGATACAACATGCTTTATTAACATTATGTCAAATCTTTAAAGATATGGTCTATAAGGCTTGCTCAACATTGGGCCCTAAAGACTTCACTTTTTTTTTTTTTTAAATATATTTTTATTAGCTCAAAAGTTATTCTGGAAGTCGACAAAATTCGATAATATTTGAACATTTTTCATTATACACACTATATTAAAAGAAAAAATAAATAATTCTTCTAATTATAACAGACTTGCTAGAAGGGACACATTGTCATCCTCGATGTCTAATGAAATAACATTATACATGGTGGACAGGTCAACCAGTGGTGATAGCTGTAACAAAACAACTAACAATTACTGACCAAAATAAGCTGACCTTCTACCAAACAAGTGAAAAGTAACTCATGTTTACAGTGAATTAAATCATTATTTGATCTGATTTTGTACCTTTGCCCACTGACAAAGACATGAACAGTCAATAATTTTAAGGGCAGGTTAATTTATGTTACATGGCTCTATCCATTGTCCCATTGATGCAGTGAAGTAGTCCTGTGCCCTTAGCAGAGAAACACCCCCAAAACATGTTTACACCACCATGCTTGACAGTGGGGACAGTGTTCTTTGGGTCATAGGCAGCATTTCACTTCCTTCAAACACGGCGAGTTGCCAAAGAGCTCAATTTTTCTCTCATATTACCTTCTCCCAATCACTCTTAGAATTACCAAGGTGTTCATTGGCAATCTTCAGAGGGGCCTGCATACGTGTTTTGTTGAGCAATGGGACTTTGCAGGCACTGCAGGATTTTAATCGATTACAGTGTAATGTGTTACTAATGGTTTTCTTGGTGACAGTGGTCCCAGCAGCTTTGAGACCATTAACAAGTTCCTCCCATGTAGTTTTAGGCTGATCTCTCACCTTCCTCATGATCCTGGATACCTCACGAGGTGAAATTTTGCATCGAGCCCCAGATCGATGTCGATTGACATTCATTTTGTATTTCTTCTTTTTTATTACTATTGCATCAACAGTTGTCTCCTTGTCACCGAGCGTCTTATTTGTGGCTTTGTAGCCCATTCCAACCTTGTGCAGGTCTAGGATCTTTTCCCTGACATCCTTAGAAAGCTCTTTGGTTTTGCCCATGTTGTAGAGGTTAGAGTCTGACTGATTAATTGTGTGTTGTCAGGAGTCTTTTATACAAGTGACAATTTAAGACAGCTCTCTTTAATGCAGGTAACGAGTTGATTAGGATCATCTTAGGCTGGCTTCACACTGCGATCAGGTCAGGTCATATCAGGTCAGGTTTTGTGTGCCAAAACCAGGAGTAACTCCAAAACCTAGAAAAGGTGTCAATCTTTCAATTATACTTTTTCTCTGCAAGTTCCTCTCCTGGTTTTGAAACACAAAACCTGACCTGATCTGACCTGACCTGACCACAGTGTGAAGCCAGCCTAACTAGTCTGTAGGAGCCAGAACTCTTAATGGTTGGTGGGGGATCAAATACGTATTCCTCTCAGCAAAATGCACATACACTTATATAATTTAGCCAATGTGATTTTCTGGATTTTATTTTTGATATTCTATCTCATTGTTAAAATTAATCTACCCTTAAAAATTATAGACTGTTCATGTCTTTGTCAGTGGGCAAACTTACAAAGTCATCAAGGGATCAAATACTTATTTCCTTCACTGTATATATATATTGCTAAAAATAAAAAGAAGTAGTTGCATTCCAGATATGGCAAAAGTGATTAAATCTGTTCATTATAGCTATTTTATGGAACAGATGAGAGCCCAGAAAGTCTGAAACCTACTGAAATGTAATGGACCTTGAGTGAAATAAGTAATTCACTGTAATGTCTAGGCTTGAAAATATAGAATTTGATGAGATATAGCTCTCTTGAGTGTATAGGAAGAAATGTTGTAAAATATGAACTTCATGTGTGTGTTCATGTAGACTTAGGCTGGCTTCACACTGGCGTTTGTGTCTGCATGAGCAGGGCATGCAGATGCAAACGCAGTGCAAACACAGCCCATACTCATGTGAACGCAGCGGAGAATCTCCGCATGCGTTAACATTAGTATGCAGCCCGCCAGCCAATCAGCTTTCTCGGGGGCGGCCGGGAGGAGGAGATCAGCAGCAGAGATCTCCTCCTCCTGGCCACAGCTGATGTCCCGCCGGTGTCAGCACGGGAGATTTGAAGACACAGCTGATCTGACAGCTGTTTAAATCTCCCACGCCGACACCGAATAGGGTGATATCAGTGCAGGAGATATGAAACAGCTGATCACTGCTTCAAATCTCCCGCGCCGACCTCACCTATTCGGCGTCAGCGCGGGAGATTTAAACAGCTGTCAGATCAGCTGTGTCTTCAAATCTCCCACGCTGACACCGGCGGGAGATCAGTGGAGGCTCTAGCTGATCTCCCGGTGGCCGCTGCCGATCACCTATGTTAAACATAGGAACGCATGTGCGCAAGCGTTTGGCTGTGTTCGGTGCGCTGCGCTCACAAACGCTAATGTGAAGCCAGCCTTAATATGTTTTGGACTTGACCGGACCAGACCAGGACATGTGTCTTATTCAATTCAATAAAAATAAAATGGTATCTGTATCTTTTCTTACTTGACTCATGAAACCTTTTGCATGGGGCTACAATGTCATTACTATATAATGTATTCTTGGAGTTGTTTCTAACACTGATAGAGTCATAGCAATCAACCATATATCCCAGTAATACTGCAGCAATATACAAAGAAAATTAGATGGTATGGGTGATTGCATAGGGAGGTGGATATATTGCTGTAGAATAAATGGCCAGTAATAGGACTGGTCATTATAGATAATATTACTATATCTCCTTCTCATTTCTGAGCTCACTGCTATTTTCTGAGAATAATTCATCCTGTAGGCAATCACTTCCCTTTCGATAGGTTCAGAATAATAATATTTTTATTTCACATTCGTAATGCTACTTAAGGTTAGAACAAATGAGGGAATCTATTGCAAATGCAAAACAAAATCCACATGTATTGCACTTGTATGTAGCCTATCTTGAGTAAATCATATAGCACATGATACTTTCCTTTGCCTTCACTGCATGATCTTTTCTTCTGATGTCGTTCAATGAATACCAGTATAAAGGAAAACCCGGCTAATTAAAGGGATATTTCTATCTCAGACATTTTTGTGGAAACATCTGATAGATATGTGTCCCACAGCTTTCCTTTGACGCAGACATTTAAAAACATAGGCACAAATATATGTGTTTCAAAACCTGAAGCTGTAGAAAAATCCTCCAAAGACTGAACATAGGAACAACAAAGTGGTTTTACAAGAAAAATTATTAAGAGTCTTTCAGGCATTTTTTGAGTGATTTTTTTTGTGTGAGATGAATAAGGATTTTTTTTAGGTTTTTTTTGCATCCTTCTCATTGTCTTCTGGAAGGACACATGTCTCAAGGAGAGAAGAATATATTAGGGTTAGGGCCCATTCACATGTTGTGTATTTTGCCGTGTGTTTGGTGCTGATCTGCTGCAAAATGCGCAGCACATCTACACCAAGTCTGCCGCAGTGTGTTTTCCCAGCAAATCCTATTGGTTTTATTAATTCCTGTCTGCATTGTGCCTTTTTTTCTGCAGCAGGCATGCTGCGTATTTTAGTGGGGGAAAATCTGCAGCATGTAAATCCTGTCTGTGGTTTTTCCCGTACTAAATACACCAATTCCCCAACCCCAGCCTCAGAAGCAGGGCTTGTGCCTAATGTTAATGTGTGTAAATGTGTTTTTTTGATAGCATGTATATATATGCCTATTCTGAAAGTTCTCTATGCACTGAGCTGCTAAAAGCAGTGTACATAGCGTTATCTACGCCACTTTTGACAGTTCAGTGTTTAGAAAACGTTCAGAATAGTCGTAGCTTGCGCTCCTACGAAAAATGCGTAGCAGAAGCAGAGAAGCCCCGCTCTGGGACTTCAAGCAGTGTTTATAATGAAGTAGTAGGTTTTAAACAATTATGTTGCCCCTCACAAGGTCCCCACATATTATATACATACAATAAATTTTAATCACAATTACACACATTAACATAGAGCACAAACCCTGTTTCTGATATATCACTAACTTGACATGACACATGCAATACAAAATCTGCGCCTTTCCCATACCGAATACTCACCAAAAAATGCACTGTTCGTATGACATCATTTTGGTGTGTATTTTGCCTGAAGGTGCAGATTTTTGTCTCCATAACGTCCGCACAACTATTTACCCGGGCGAACGCACCCTTAGGGAACCGTTACATGGAGCGACGCTGCCGGAGATGTCGGCGGCAACGGGCAGGAGCGTCAAAGCTTTTGGCACCCCGCCAGCGTTGCCGCCCCCCGTTTCCATGGGGACACACCTCCGGCGATGCAGCACCGATCTGACACGCGGCATAGTTTTCGGGGTGTTTCAAAACCCCAGTGGCGATGCAGTACAATGGGAGCTATGGCTCCCATCACCTGTCAGGTCGCCGTCGGCCGTTTACATGGGGCGATGTGTACAGATCGCCCCAGATCAGCCGTCTGGTTTCAGAGCACTGCTCTGAAACCAGGCGACCACTAAAAGGCGTCGCCATCGCCTATTTACATTAGACGATGCAGGGGCGATATCGGTGCCGATAGGCCACGCCCCTGCATTGCCTAAGAAATCAGCGGTGCCATCGCCACGTGTGACGGTACCCTTAGGGTTTTAATGCACTCTCAGCAACAAGCTGCATAGACAGGGAGAAACAGCCCTATCAACTGGTTCTATGGTGAATGCTGCTCTGGTTGGTGGAGAAGCAGAACATTGACTGCTGTCCCATTGCATTCAGGATGGTTTGGACCAGAGATGAGTAGATCAATTCATGGGACTTCGTCCTACTGGTTGCGTCAGTGGTACCTGACGTCTAGAAAGGAAGGCTGCAAATCTCTTACTGCTGATGTCCTTGTGCCTCTTTCGATATTCAAGGACTGGTGCAATGTTATCTGTGCATCAGGCTCATCTCTAGTTGGGACCTATGGATTTATTTTTTGTTCATTTATAGTCATAGCAGCCAGAACTTTCTCACTTTTATATAAGCTTCACTATATAACATATTGCTTTTTTGTGTCTGTAAGGCTGTGTTCCTACATTGCATGAATACTGGTTTTGCTTTCTGCAGGTGTCTGCACCAAACTTCACAATAACAAACTCCACTAATTATTGTATGCATTTATGCTGATTTTTATATTCCTTTTCCCTCTTAATTGATGCATTTTTGGTACAAAACTATGGTTTTAACAGTTTTTTTTAGTACAGAAAAACTTCTGCACTTAAACAAGTAACTGCAGTTTTTTACATATATTTTTTAACCTCTAGAAAAATAAAGCACCAAAACTGCACATTCATCATCGTCTTTAGAAGCACAGTGAGTGAAGTTTTAATGAAATCTCATCTACTTTGCTTGGACAATTAAACAGAATTTTTGTGCAAAAATAGTAGCAGACTATGTGAACATGGCCTAAATGTCCAAGCAAACTGGATGTGATTTCATGAAATATCTGCCTGCTGAGCATCTAGAGACGCTGCTGAATTGTGTGGTTTTGGTGCTTTTTTCTCTATAGACTTCTATGTGGAGCCTGAAAAAACTGGTAAAAATAGAATATGATATTTTTGAGCGCAGAATCAAATCTTTATTGTGGTATGAGGGTTGACTAGAAAGTAATGTCTACATATTCGTAACTCCTCAGCAGATGGTAGCATTGGTATGGGGCATGTACTGGACTGTTCAGTAGACTCTCCACTACAGCTCCAGTTGGCAGGAAACCTTAGTACTGAACAGTTGTGCTGTTATATTGTAAAGAATGGAACCCTTTGCAACATGCCGTTATTAAATTATTGACGGCAGAAAGTATCACCCCAAAGGAAATTCATCAGAGAATGCAAGGTGTTTATGGTGATTGTGTTGATATGAGGGCACTGTGCATCGTTGGGCCAGAAAATTTAAAGATGTTGAGGTGGGCACGTCTGACTTGCATGACAAACAAAGAGCTGGGCATTTTGTGATAGCAACCACTGAGTTAAACATGCAAAACATTGACAGATTGATTCAGGATGATCATTGTATTACTCAAAGAGAAATTACAAGTATAATTGGCATTTCACAAGAACCTGTAGGTCACATTATTACTTTGCTTGATTATCAGAAGATCTGTGCATGATGGAATCTGTGAGAAGCAGGTTGTGGAAACAGAGTGTTGACTTCTTCCGTGACGGCTTTAGAAAACTTTTTTATCTTTGGCAGAAGTGTATCCATTTGTGTGGTGATTATGTGGGAAGTGAATATTGGTAATTAAAGGGACTCTGTCAGGTCATTTTTCAGTATGATACTAATAGAACCTTCAAAAGTGCTTAGGAGAAAAGGGATTAAGAACCGCGCTCCCGCTCCAAGGAATCCAATGATTCAGGTTGTTAAAAATACAGATGGTGGTTTATAGACTGTCATGGCAATAAATAGTTAATAACTTATATAACTCTTATAGAAGTCATTCAGAAATCTTCCAGTGTACTAACAGTGTCGAGCCCACTGAGACTAGGATACTCGGTACCGGACCGGGTCTGCTATTGGGGAAGTCACGGGTGGTCCTGGTCCGTACCGTGTCCCGGGCTGGCAAATAAAAGGGAATATTTACAGGGGATTGTCAGTCGTGACGCCACCCACTGTGTGTGGCCAGTGATTGGGCCGCCGCTGCTGCAGAACCTCCGGGGATGATGTAATGGCAGCGTAGATGGAATAGTTCCCATGGGCAGAACTGTGTTCCCCGGGGCAGTGATGGTTAAAGTCTATGGTGTAATGTGCAGGCTGGGTGCTGAGTGCAATTCACTTACTAGCCAGATGCTGCAGGGATCCTCCTTCAGTGTTGGAGCTTGCATGCTGTGGCTCTGCAGGTGGGAAGCTGCTGCAAATCTGTATGGAAGGATTAGTGCTCATGCAGAGACAGACAAGAGAGATGTATTCATGGTTCTCCGTGTTTACTTCTCAAGTTCTTAGTCAAGTTACAGTTCACCACAGTTCTTACAAGTCTCAGTTCAATTCTCAGTACACGGGCTCACTCTCCCCTCCGGGTTCCCTTTACTCTCTGCAGCCAGGTCTCTCTTTCTGTGACCCCTCACACTGTCTCTGTGTCCTTTCCGGGCTGTTAACTCTCTGTGTTCGCTTGGTGTGCGTCTCCGGACTGTATGGCGGTGACTCGGGCCCCTGTGGGTCCTCCTGGTCATCACTGAGCTGCCTGTCCTTTGGGGTAGGGACCCTAACGTGTAGCTGTGGTCCCCCGTCGGTTGTCTGGGGATTCCGGGTGAAACTACGGTCCCCTCTAGAGCCGACACTCTACTCAGCCCAGCCTCCAGCAGTCCTCCCGTGTGAGGCTCTACCAGGCTCTCTCAACTGTGTCTTCCAGTATCAATAGAGGGCTACTCCGCCTGCAGTCTGTCGTCTCGGCTGTAGTTCTAGGGCCGTGTATCACCGTCCCTCTCTGTCCTCTCACACTCCTGTCGATCTGTCTTCGGACGGGCTTTCTCTCTCTTTCGGCTCGCACTGGCTCGGTACAGATTCTGTGCTCCTACACCTCACTCTTCCAGGACGTGTGATTCCTTCTTACCTTCTCAGCTTAACTCGGCCTACTGCTGTCTCTCGGCCTGTGACGTGCTCCTCAGCCTGCTGCTGGTCTGTGTCTTTGCTGCTCGGCACCCAGGGCCTACTGACTCCTTACTCCTCCCCCTTCACTATTTCTACTGTCTGTCACCTGACTACGTGTGTGCCCAACCCACGTCTCTAAATCCACCACCCATCGCCTGCCTAGAGTCTCCAGGCTCCGGGCTGGATGCTGCCCTCTACTGTACGTGGGTTGTGTGGGCTGTGAGGGTGTTGGTGTTCAACTGTCATCCTACCTGCCTGGCTGCAGTTCCCTTTGTGGCCTCCTGGACGCAGGGGCGCCACACTATCCCGGAGTTAAACTAGCGCGTCCCCGCGCTGCCCGTCATGGATCCCCCTGAAAACATTTTATTTTTCAAATAACATTAAACATTACGGATATTTGGTTCTTCCCGTCCGGGAGGTTCGATTCTTCAAACGTTATTTTAAGTTAACTATTTACAAGTGCATGGGTATATCAACTTCACTACCCTTCTGGACCTCTGCCGGGTCTAATGCTACAACGCATTCTATTCACTTTCAGTATAAAACACAACAAACATTACTTTCTATCAAAAGTATAAAAACATTCTTTCTTCTTCAAAAAGTGCAAAAATTCAAAAACAGTTCAAAGTTCACGATTCAAAGTCTCATGCACTACCTCTCGTGCAAAACTGGTCTTAAAACCAAAGGGGAGCACACAAAGGTGCTCAACTATATACAAGGGAGTTCGTATCACATAATTGTCCGTGATATTGAGTGTTCATTCAACATATAAAAGACAAACAGGGGAAAAGCTAACATTCATTCAGGTATGGGATGGGGACAGCAAGGAATACACCTCATTCACACTTACAGTTTCTTCTTCTGGATGCAGGACCCGTGTTTTCATTCTTTCTTGGCTTGCTTCCACGGTAACATCTGCGACGTCTTCCTTCTGGGGTACACCTCCAGGTTTTGCAATGCAGTCACTAGTAGGTAGCTTTCCGGGGTCTGGGTAATAGCATCCTTCATGGTCTTAGATGCAATAGTCTCGATAGTATCTGTGGGACCCGTGTCAACAATTGGGTCCGTTTGCTCGGTATCGTCTGGATACTCCATGTCTGAGGACTCATCCTCCTCTAATGACTCTAGGGACAGTCTCCGCTCTTTCATGCCATACAGGCCTCGCTCACCTTGCACGGACACATCAATCAGGGTCGCGGTGCGGCATCCTCCGTCGCTTTCTTTGCGATCACGGGTGTCTTCAACCCAGCCGAGTTGTATGGACAAAGTCTGGTAACTCTGCTGATGGTCAATATTGATCTGTATCCGGGTACGTTGTTCTTGGATACGGGTCATCTGCTGGGGCAGCAGTCGCAGCACACCTCGCCGGGTGTCTTGGACGTATGGACGTTCTCTGCCGCCTTCTGCTATCTTGGTACGATCACCGTTGCTCTCTCCCTGGCCGGGTTCCTCCACCAATACATTCCGTGGGCCCTCCAGGATCACTTCGGGTCTTTCGTGTGCAGCGCTATTCTCGGCGTCCTCCGCTTCCGTCTTCGTGTACTGCAATGGTGACTGCTCCTCTTCCGGTTGTTCATCCAGCCTCTTCCTGATGACAATTTCCGCTTCTTCTCCCACCAGCTTCTCATTGGTAGGAGGGTCTAGGGGCGGAGGCTCTTCTTTCAGAGTGACGGCTGGCTCTCCCGGAGTTAAGGGGAGCCAGAGCGGGTCCTTCTCTTCGCGCCTTGGACCGGGCCGTCCCACGATGGGAGTTTTGGTTACGCCTCCTCTGCACATGGCGTTAGGCTCCTATGGCCGCCATTAAGGTCAGATTTTGGCGGGAAAGTCCAGAACACGTTTCTTTAGGAGCATGGGGTCCAATCCTTTTGGACCAGGTAGATCCTGTTCGTGATGCCAGGTTTGTCGAGCCCACTGGGACGAGGGTACTCGGTACTGGACCGGGTCTGCTACTGGGGAAGTCACGGGTTGTCCTGGTCCGGACCGTGTCCCGGGCTGGCAAATAAAAGGGGATATTTATAGGGGATTGTCAGTCGTGACGCCACCCACTCTGTGCGGCCAGTGATGGGGCCGCCGCTGCTGCAGAACCTCCGGGGATGATGTAATGGCAGCGTAGATGGAATAGTTCCCATGGGCAGAACTGTGTTCCCCGGGGCAGTGATGGTTAAAGTCTATGGTGTAATGTGCAGGCTGGGTGCTGAGTGCAATTCACTTACTAGCCAGATGCTGCAGGGATCCTCCTTCAGTGTCGGAGCTTGCACGCTGTGGCTCTGCAGGTGGGAAGCTGCTGCAAATCTGTATGGAAGGATTAGTGCTCATGCAGAGACAGACAAGAGAGACGTATTCAGGGTTCTCCGTGTTTACTTCTCAAGTTCTTAGTCAAGTTACAGTTCACCACAGTTCTTACAAGTCTCAGTTCAATTCTCAGTACACGGGCTCACTCTCCCCTCCGGGTTCCCTTTACTCTCTGCAGCCAGGTTTCTCTCTCTGTGACCCCTCACACTGTCTCTGTGTCCTATCTGGGCTGTTAACTCTCTGTGTTCGCTTGGTGTGCGTCTCCGGACAGTATGGCGGTGACTCGGGCCCCTGTGGGTCCTCCTGGTCATCACTGACCTGCCTGTCCTTTGGGGTAGGGACCCTAACGTGTAGCTGTGGTCCCCCGTCGGTTGTCTGGGGATTCCGGGTGAAACTATGGTCCCCTCTAGAGCCGACACTCTACTCAGCCCAGCCTCCAGCAGTCCTCCCGTGTGAGGCTCTACCAGGCTCTCTCAACTGTGTCTTCCAGTATCATAGCAGGGCTACTCCGCCTGCAGTCTGTCGTCTCGGCTGTAGTTCTAGGGCCCGGGTATCACCGTCCCTCTCTGTCCTCTCACACTCCTGGGGATCTGGCTTCGGACGGGCTTTCTCTCCTCTGGCTCGCACTGGCTCGGTAAAGAGTCTGCGCTCCTACACCTCACTCTTCCAGGACGTGTGGTTTCTTCTTTCCTTCTCAGCTTAACTCGGCCTACTGCTGTCTCTCGGCCTGTGCCGTGCTCCTCAGCCTGCTGCTGGTCTGTGTCTTTGCTGCTCGGCACCCAGGGCCTACTGACTCCTTCCTCCTCCCCCTTCACTATTTCTACTGTCTGTCACCTGGCTACGTGTGTGCCCAACCCACTTCTCTAAATCCACCACCCTCGCCTGCCTAGAGTCTCCAGGCTCCGGGCTGGATGCTGCCCTCTACTGTACGTGGGTTGTGTGGGCTGTGAGGGTGTTGGTGTTCAACTGTCGTCCTACCTGCCTGGCTGCAGTTTCCTTTGTGGCCTCCTGGACGCAGGGGCGCCACAACAGCATGTTATGTTTATATAAACCTTTGCTCCTGTTCTTTTCCTATATCCTCTCCTCCTCCAGAATTCCACTGTCTTAGAATTAGTTGCGCAGAAGCTCCTTATCAGCATGGACCGAATGTTCTGTACTAATCAAGGCTGAACTGAAATGCTAACTAACACAGTTCTATAAACTATATGATTGAATGTTCTCTTCAGAATAAAATGTAGATTCAGCATAATATGATGCAATCACCCCTAGTAACTCCCCTAAGTAATGCCCCTTTAATGATAAGTATTAAAACTGCTAACCCCTCCTAAAATAAAGGTCTTTTGTCATTAAGCTCTACTTTGACTTGTTGTCAGCGTGGTTCTTACTGGTGGCGTGCACACACTTAGACAAAGCATCCAATTTGGCGGCAGACACTTAAGATGATAGACCACCCGAAAGGTGTGGAGGGCATCCATTACAGTTGGCGCACCAACGTGAGGCTAGGACGAGAAGTCCAGAGGAAGACAGCCACACCTGAACCTTCATTCCCAGGACGGACCATATACGAGGGGTAGACCTGCAGG
The DNA here is from genome assembly GCA_033576535.1 of Allobates femoralis. NCBI lineage: Eukaryota > Metazoa > Chordata > Amphibia > Anura > Aromobatidae > Allobates > Allobates femoralis. The sequence continues at coordinate 193,730,529 of JARQOC010000005.1, forward strand.
CTACAAAGAGGTGAGAAAATGATTTATCATACCTAAAACCCTCCTGTGTCTCCGTGGAGGGATGGAGGTAGCTGGCTGTCAGACATAGATGACCGGATCTGAGAAGTCCTAGCCCTTGCAACCCGGTTCTGAGAATTCCTTAAGTGTCTGCCTTATTTGTGCTCTTGCAACCCGGTCCTGAGAATTCCTTAATTATCTGATCTGTGTTTATGTCAGTGCTATCATTGCTGCAGTTTCGGTTCACGGAAAAGCACGGAGAGATGGGCTGAGTAGGGAGATTCTGTTTCCCTCGTTTTCCGGCCCCTAATAAGGGCTGATAGTTTTCCGGCCCCTGAGAGGGGGCTGATGGTTTATTTCACTACTGGTTCCAGCCTCTGATACTGCTGATGGTTTTCCCACCCCGCGTGCGCAAGCTAAGGACGGAGTGTAGTGTTAGTAGTCCTGGCTGCGGTGGTGGATGAGTACGTAATTTACGTAAATGATTGTAGTGATGATATTGTTCCGTCTCTCCAAAAACGTGCCCCTTGTGCAGACAAGGTATAGAGCTAGCAATTACGCCAGCTGGCTGGATAATCAATCGTGTTACTGACGTGCCATATACACATGAGGAAACTGGTTATATAGCAATCCCTGGCACTTCTTCAGCACTCAAGGTGTTCAGACAAAATATACATGCCCATCTAACTATAGTCAATCCGCGAGGGGTCTTGTAAGAAGTATATGCAAGAAAGTTATATGACCCAGTTGTTGCCCACTGAGGTGTAGAGGGGGCTGACACAGTTTGATGTTTTATCTGTTTTATCTGTTTGGTGACAACCATTCCAGTCCCAGTCCTCAGACTGACTGACTGACTCCAGTGACGCAACCAGTTCCAATTCTCTGACTAACTACCTTCCTAACACCACTGACTAGTTTCCATAACGTGCCCACAGTGTAAGCAAGCTGTGAAGCTTGCCATTTCTGCTGACTTGGTTACAGACCCATTTCACCTCTCTTCCCCCCCCAAGGTTTAGTGTGTTCAGGATATACATTCATGCCCGACTCACTGAAGGTATCCCAGTTGACTCCCCTTTATACAGCCCTGCTGACAGTGGTGACCTTGAGGGGTGGGCAGCCATAGCCAAGACTTGGTTTAAACTTGGGTTTAAGCTATAATATGCATGTTAATCAGTCAAAGCCTCAGCAAATTACCCCAAAAGACCTGGAGGCAGAGAGGGAAGGGAAGAAGTATGTGATGCGCCCAGCTCTGGAGCCTGCACCAGGTACTTGGGAATATCGGAGAACATTCGAGTCTGGTGAAGCTTTCTTACTCAAGATGTATGCCTGGGCTAAAGACCGTCTGGCAGAACAAGCAACCTCTGTCCAAGACATAATGCAAGAAAAAGGAGAAAGTGTAGAGAAGTTTTACAAAGGGCTGAATCAGATGTTCACAGACCTGGGATTTGATCACCATGAAAAGTCCCATCGACAGATATGGATGCAAGCCTTCGCCCGAGGTCTTCTTGAACCCATACAGAAGCAGGTCCAGATGACAAGACATGAATACAGACAATTGAACCCAGATATTATATTTTAGGTGACAAGGGGCATAGAAATGAACAGGCCTTCAAAACCTCCCCGGAACTGTAATGTTATGATATTGCAGAACCCAGGAAACAGGGGAGGACCAAGAAGTGGAGTCACCTGTTACAATTGTAGGAAGATAGGCCACATAAGGAGGAACTGCAGATCTTCTCTACATCGCAGTCAGACAGCCGTGTCCAGAGCACCATTGCAAGAACAGCTGCCGCAGGATTTCCCTCCACCACCACCCGCCCCCTCCACCAAGCTATAGGACATAGGCAAGCCGGATCCTCCAACTTACAATATGCTCTGCAAAGCCAACAGACAGGCTTGCGGCCCGACTCCTACTGTATGTATGGAGGTAGAAGGAATATCCATCCACTTCTTAGTGGATACCGGTGCAGCCAGAAGCGTGATAAGATTTGTTGACTTACCTGACTCAGACTGCCTCACAGAAGACACCATCCCATGTATGGATGTTGATGGAGTCATCAAGTATACCCCTATGACCCGCCCATTGCATGTCAGCCTGCAACCCACACAGAGCATGTTATCTCGATTGGTAGTGTCCAACATCTGTGCAGTGAATCTACTGGGAACTGACTTACTGACGAAGTTCCTTCCAGGAAAATGGTACTGTCACCCTTACTACGGTTCTGGACCAGGAAGAAGTTTCACGGGTTTTTGGCCTCTTTCATTTTGCTGAGACAATACAACCTACAGATGCAGCCTGGCTTTCACAGATACCAGACATCATGTGGGCCCAAGGCCCTGAAGACATTAGAAGGCTCCCAGTCCAGCCAGTGGAAGTCAAGCTTAAACCAGGAGCCCGCTTACCCCGTAAGCCCTAGTACCCTCTCTCCATTGCCCAATCGGATGCTATCACACAATAACTGACGCCCTACGTCAAGAATTGTGCAGTCATCCCGACCAAGTCACCATGCAACACCCTACTGTTTCCAGTCAAGAAGAAAACACCAATGGGACAACCTCCCAATTTTCGCATGGTGCAAGATCTACGGGCAGTGAATGAAGCCACAGTCTTGGATACTCCGATTGTGCCCAACCCCCACACCCTTCTATCATCGATCCACCCATATCCTCCTGGTTTACAGTGGTGGATTTGGCAAATGCCTTCTCCAGTGTCCCTTTGCACCCCGACTGCCAGTATCTCTTTGCCTTCACTTATGAACATCAGCAGTACACGTGGATGGTGATGCCTCAGGGGGCCCAGAATAGCCCTTCCATGTTCAGCCAAGCAATGTCCACTATCCTGGAGCCCTGGAAGATCACTCACCCAGCTGTTACGCTCCTCCAGTATGTTGATGATCTTCAGGACTCCCTCCAGGAAGCACAAGAAGAATCCATCTCCCTCCTACAGTTCCTGGCCTACAACGGGTGTAAGGCGTCCAGAGAAAAGCTACAATTTTGCTTGGACAAAGTTGTGTTCCTGGGACACTGTATATCACACCAAGCTAAACACCTTACTGAAGACAGGAAGACGGCTGTTAAGAGCATACCTGTGCCAACGAACCACACTCAGCTACAGTCTTTCCTTGGTCTTGTGTCCTACTGCAGTCCTTGGATCCTGGATGCATCAGTCCACATGCAGCCTCTCTATGACTGCCTCAAAGACATTCCTTTCAGTTTGACGGCTGAAGTCATTGATGGATTCTACACCCTGAAGGAAGCCATCATATGCTCTCCTGCCCTTGGACTCCCTGACTACAAAAACCCTTCTGCCTGTTTGTAATGGTGAAGAAAGGACATGCCACTGGGATACTACTCTGCCAGACTGGACCCAGTTGTCTGTGGAGCACCTTCGTGCATGAGAGCTGTCTTTGCAACCCACCTACTGCTGGATAACACTGCTGATGTTATTCTGGGCCACTGTCTGAAGGTGAAGGCTCCACATGATATCACTGCCATTCTGGTCCAGACCCAACCTAAACATCTCTCTGTTGCACGTCACCTACGGCTACAATGTTCCCTTCTACTCCCTGCAACTCTCCTCCCTCTTACAAGGGGGGAATGTGACACTCTGGTGGAAGAGGAAGCCGACTTTGAAATGGTGCAGCACGACTGTCTGGCGCTTATGAGACAAGAAACCTCCGGATTTGACACAGTCCCAGATACGCCGCTGGAAGACCTTGATTTGACTCTCTTCGTGGATGGATCAAGATATGCAGACCAAGAAGGAAGGTTTCACACGGGTATGGCGGTGGTCAAGAAGATACTGTATTGATGGCCAAACCACTACCCGCGTCCATGTCTGCACAGGAAGCAGAATTGGTTGCATTGACCGAAGGTTGCAAGATGGCAGCCCAGAAGAAAGTGAACATTTATTCTGATTCCCGTTATGGATTTGGCATCTGCCATGACTACGGGCCTATTGGAGGGCGAGAGACTTCATTACAGCCAATGGAACTCCAATATGCCACCATAGAGCGGTGAAGGAATTGCAAGAGTCCTTGCTGATGTCAGAAAGAGTCACGGTACTTAAGGTAAAGGCACACACTTAGACAAAGCATCCAATTTGGCGGCAGACACTTAAGACGATAGCCCACCCGAAAGGTGTGAGGCCTCCCATTACAGTTGGGATACATCATCCCAATACACCATCTGTATTTTTAAGAACCTGAATCCTTGGATTCCTTGGAGCATAAGCCAAGTTCTTAATTCCTTTTCTCCTAAGCACTTTTGAATGTTCAACCCGCCGGAGGACTGCTGCAGACCGTATAGCTTGACATCTACAGTTGTCACAGGTTGATGAGGGGGTTGTGACATCTCACAACCAGGGCCGCACCGTCCATTGGACAGTATGAACATTATGCTTAGGCGGCAAGGAGACAATGCACACAATGAGTGTCTTCCTTCTGGCTTACCGCCGTCAGGTACAGTACACAGCACTGCCCGCTCCTCACTCCCTCGTGCCGCCCAGGACATTGACAGCACACCCCCTTCCTGCTCCTCACTATCGCCGCCCGGAAATCGATAGCAAACTTGCCCCTCCCCCGCTTTTTGTTCACCCCTGCTCACAACCCAAACAAGTGACGGTTTCAACAACTTACTGCACTCACATAATCTTATGGATAAACACAATTGTGTGCCCTTTCCCTTTTAATGCTTTATTCCTGACTAATAGAACCTTGAATAGTGCCTGGGCAGCCCATTCAGAATGTGTAAAAATCATTACTGTACGCTTTGTAGCTCTCTCGCAATAAGCATCTTCACATCCAGAAGGCAGCTATCTTCAGCAGTAGTAGTCATTGACTGGAGTAGTAATTAGTATGCAGTATGTAAATGTTAATTTATTATTCACTCCTTCCCAGGCAGCTATTCTCTCCCTCCCCCTGTGCTCTGCCTGACTTGCACTTTCATTTTCATTTCTGCCTGTTCTGCTTCTGATGAGGAGAGGAGGGAGAGATAGTGGGCACATATGAGATTGCCTTACCTAGATGAGCTATCTCCTCCATTTGTTTTCCTGAGCAAAAGCTGTACTGTCTGTGAAAGATTCTGTTTATTTGAACATTTGTTTTGCTGCATACAAGGAGAGCAGAGACAAAAGGATACAGACCCCCCAATATGAGTTACTTCTACTTAACCTTGTTTTTGTACACTGCAGTGAGGCTGAATATTCATTCCTTGGGGAGTGGGCAGCAGATAACTAAGTGATCACTCACTGTGATTGACAGATGGAATGAATCTCTTTTTTTTTGCAGTTTACAGAGGATGGGGGGAGTTTAAATAAAAGAAATACATGAATAGAAAGAGCTTCACCAGAGAAATTAGAAATTGATAGCAGTTACATATGGATTTTTGACCTGACAGATTCCCTTTAAAGAGCACATTCTAAGGATTATTTCTGCGTTTGATTTATTAAAATATTCAAAACTTACAATAGTTACAAAGGTGAAGGCATTGCTTTTCATTTAACCCTTGTACAAAACTTTGATCCTATTAAACTTTTGAGACTTTGAAACTTTTGAGACTACTATTAAAAAGAGTTTATTTTCAGGACTGTGTTAGCTCTTTGAAAACTAACCATTTTACGCCTTATAAATGTATGACAATATGACACCTTACTTTTCATAACAGATCTAGAAGAAAATAAATAAATCAACAAAATATTACATCATCATCATATACAATTCATCAGAAAATTCTTAATATCAGAACTGCCTTATTTTCTGAGTATGAAAAATTTGCAAATATAATAAACTCATTTTTACACATCTTGCAATAAGCCTACAAGACTCATGGTACAAAGAGGTAAATCTGCCAGGGTCAAAAGTAGAATCAACAAAATTATAAAACGAAACGGTTCATTAGCTATTCACCAGAAAGACGTTGTTGACTCTCTTGCCGATTGCTATGATAACTTATAAAACCTAAATTTCGATTCAAAACTTCAACCTAGTAAACAAATTAATTTTTATTACAAATTAATCTCCCTTCAAAAACTAAACAACACCTAACTTATCCCAACTCCACCTTTACGGAACAGAAGATTAATGAAGTAATTAAAACACACAAACCAAATAAATCCCTCGAACGATACCAGAGAGTATTACAAACTCTTTTCTCTATTATTAGCCTTATATCTAGGCAAGATTTTTGAGGACGCATCAATAGCTAGAGAATTCCTGCCTGAAATGTTCCAGGCCACTATTTCTCTCATTTTTAAGCCTAAAGGAGACCTAAAAATAATTAAAAATTATAGACCAATTTCGCTCATGCATACAAATGTTACAATCTATTTAAGAATTATAGCTAATAGACTAAAATAAATTCTCCCTGATGTCATTCACATTGATAGGCTGGGCTTTATTGAGGGTCGATACAGAGATAGAACAAGAAGAATAGTAAACCAAATCAATAACATAAAAAGATCTAAAAACCCATCACTACTACTAACGCCGGATGCCGAGAAGGCATTCAATAGGATAGACTGGGTGTAGCTCCTGTGGCTATGGTGCCGGTCTCCACGCAGTATACTCACCCTTCCAGCGCCATCTATCCGCTCCCTGGCTGTGTCTTCCTGCTCCCAGTGCCTGTGCCCTCTGCACTGGTCTCCTGGGAGCACGCTTAGGTGGCGTGCTCCACAGGCCTGTGATTCTTAAAGGACCAGTATGCCATAAACCCAGAAGTGCTTCTCATCATATTGCTGAGAAGCAGTATGTGTTTAAGGCAACTCCCCCATTGGGAGGTGCCTCCACAACATAGTAATAACCTAGAGATATTGCTAGCTCTCAGGTCCCGGTTCTTTTATCATGTAGCCATATATCTTTGCCTTGTGCCCGTAATCCCGTTCCCACTCTCTAATGTGGGTCTCATCCTAAACTCTACATCAGCTTGCACCAGTTGACATCAGTTCATATCAGCCTGCACCAGCGCACAACAGTCTGCTCCTGATACCAGCTTACATCTACTCACTTCTGCTGAGGGCCGTCTCCTGCCTACATTGGCCACTCTGGCTGCACCTACTCAGAGACTATACTTGTCCTCTCTGTTAAAACTGATCTCTGGATTCAGCTGTCTTGGTATCCAGATCTGGCTTGGGCTGCACCTAGCAACCACCTTTCCTCTAAAACTATTACCATCTCCAGTGGCTGTAGCAAAAATCTTAGTAGTCCTCGCAGGATCACTCCTCCAGTTGTCATGCCGGCTTCAGGCACTGTTCAGATTGGGGATTCTGATGTGCAGCCTTAGACCTCTTTGTTGCTCAGCCTGAATTAGGGTGTCAGCGGTAGTTTGTTCACTGATGTTCAGCTTTGCAAGAATTAACTTCTTAATTAGTGTCAATTGAAGGTTGAGGTTGCTGGAACGCCTCCTCACTTTAAATATGGCTCGGAACATTTATGGATGCCAACTATAGCATATGCGTGCTTCTTGATAAGCGATCCTGTGTTGGAGTTGCTGGTGAAACCTTAATCATTGCTTGGTGACTGGTGAAGTATACCCTGTTGTTTTTTCCATTCCTTATTTGTATTTGATTTCTCCCTACACATATGTTGTATCTTCCTGACTGTTTACTGTTTGTGGTGCTGTTTACTTTATCCCAGTCTGTCTAAATCTGTGGGTTCCATTATGGTTCACCTCCTGGGGTGGGGGTTGAGGGACAGGTCGGAGACTCAGGCCTCTCTACCAACCAGGGTACACCTGAGTTAAGGAAAGTCAGGGTTTTCCTAGCCTCAGGGGCAGTTGAGGGGCCCAGGTTCCTTATCTCCTGTTTTCCCATAGCTCCCCTTGAGGAAGACGCATTAGCGTTGAAACATGTTGTGGCGAGGACTCACATTTGTCAATATTCAATAAAGACCTAAAGGTAATACTAATCAGTGCAGTGTCCTTGTAAAG